>CM060700.1:183962826-184617826 GCA_030686995.1 Artemisia argyi | reverse complement strand
TTTTTATTAAATCTATTATATATTAAAGTAATTTTATAAATTTTTCCAGAATTTTATTTTGTCATCTAGTGTTATTTAGAATTAATATTAGTTTATTTAATAATTAAATAATAAATAAGAATTAAATAGCATAATATATTTTTATAAAGTAATACTTATATTTTATATTTTTCCTAGCTTCTATAAGTCATAAAATAATTTTAGAAATTTTCTTGTGATTTATACTGTTCATTTACTAGTTTTTATAATTTAATTATTTTAATTAGATAATAATTAATAAATAGCATAATAATTAATAGATTAAATTAAAAATACATAAAATAAAGTTTTTATAATTTTTTAGGATTCCCATGATGGTTAATTAGATATATAAAATTTTTCATAATTTTCTAAGTTAATTTAATATTATTTGTAATTTGAAATAGTTTAATTAGTTTAATTATTATATATAGTTTTTAATTAATAGAAAATTTAGAAAAAGACAAAAAGATTTATTTTTATTTTTTATACTTTCTTCAAGTTCTATTTTAGGTTTAGAAAATATTTTTATAAATTTTTAGTTTAATTTGTATTATTTATAATTTTTAATTGAATTTTAATTAAATAATTAAATAGTTTTTAATTAAATAATTAATAATAAATAGATAAATAGTGTGAAAAATATAATTTTAATTTTAAAATAAGTTTTATAATATTTTAGATTTTTAGAAATTTTAATTTTGATTTTCTAGACTTATTTTACATTTTCATAATTAATAGTTAATTATTAGATAATTAATAAATAGTTATTAAATAAAAATAATTAATTAAATAGTTTTTAATTATAAAGTAAATATTTTAAATTTATTTAATTTGCATTTAAGCCCCTAAGGCTTATAAAATCCTACTATAAGTAAATTTGTTTTTGTTTACGTCTAATTAATAAACGTTTACGTTTTTTTAGTACCTTTTTCACGTGTACTTATCTGATTTCACGTATTAGTGATATAGCTTATTAAAGCTATTCATTCTTATATTTCAGTAGTATACATCACTTTAACCCTTTTTCCTGTTCAAATCACCTGATCTTAAAGTCGTTTTATTTCAGATTTCACATCTCGTTGGGATCTAACGATCCGGGGAAACACTACACTCACCGGAGTATTGGTTTAGGCTGTCTGACTTGTTGACCATAACTTGGTTAATATTATCTGACTGTTTCGGACCAATCAAAATTTGGCGCCGCTGCCGGGGAGGTGTGCTGCGTATTACGACTTTTTGAAATATCTGTGAGTTTGAATTTTCACCCTTTGTTATATATCATCTTTTTGTTCATATTTTATTTTATTTTCTATTTGTAAATTTCCCGTCACTCTAAGTATTCTTAGAGTCGTCTCTAGTGCATGCGCACTCGTTCTTCTAGGTCCACAAGCCCTTTACGTGAGCTTGTCAGAATTCCTCGAAGACGCCGTAGACGTTCTGCCCCAACAGCCGTATCTGAGGAACGTGCTGTTTCACCAAAGAAAGTTATCATGGCGGAAGACCGTCCGATGAATGAGCTTCTCCAAGCACCCATTGAGGGTTACGGAGACGCTATTGTTGTCCCAGCCATCGTGGCTGAATACTTTGAGCTCAAAACCGGGTTACTAAATCTAGTGACTTCAAGCCAATTTTATGGTTTTGAGAGGGATGATCCCCATGCTCACATTAGATGGTTTAATAAAATCACTTCAACCATCAAATACAAGAACGTCCCTTCCGAAGCAGTTAAACTTCTTCTTTTCCCATTTTCTCTTGAGGGAGCAGCCCGGATTTGGCTGGAAAAACAACCTCCTCGTTCAATACACTCATGGGAAGATCTAGTTACCAAATTTGTAAACGAATTTTTTCCCCCGTCCAGAACGACAAGTCTTAAAAATGAAATCATCAAATTTACTCAAAGGTTTGATGAAACGTTTGGTGACGCTTGGGATCGTTTTAAAGAATTGCTTCGTCGATGTCCTCATCATGGTTTCACTGAATTAATGCAAATTGACACGTTTTATAATGGTGTGAGTCAATCTGACCAAGATTCTCTCAATGCCTCCGCGGGAGGTAATTTTTTGAGCAAAACCACAAAAGAAGCTTTAGAAATCATTGAAAATAAGTCCAAGGTCCGCACTACACGAACAAAACCATATCACTCCCAAGTGAGTGCTGGTCCTTCCTCTTCATCACCCGTGAGTACTTCTAGCACCGATGCTAAGATAGATAAACTCACGGACGCAATTCAAGCTTTGGTTCTCTCAAGCCAGAAAAAAGTCACTTTCACACAAAACCCTTCACATTCTGAAGTTAAAAAAGTGGAAGTTTGTGTCACTTGTGGTGGCCCACATGCTTACTACAATTGTACTGCCACCGATGGTAGTCCTTTTGAAGCCAATGCCTTAGCCGGAACTACAAATCAGGGAGGTAATCAATACCGTCCTCAAATGGAACCAAGTTACCGTGCTAACACACATATGGGACCACCCGGGTTTAACCAAAACCCAAATTTGCAAAATAGAAACCAGAACCAACCTCGAATGAACCAAGGTTATCAAAACCAAGGGAATTTCAATCCTGGACAGAATCAAGGTTTCCACAATCAAGGAAACTTTAACAGAAACAATTTCAACCCCGGAAATCATTTTCAGGGAAATGGTAATCCAAATCAAGGGAATTTTCAGCCACAACAAGGTTATAATCAAAATAACCGTGTCCAAAATTTCCCTAACCAAACACAAGCCATTCTCCCAGCTCCACAACCGTCATCAGATGAGTTGTTGAAGCAGTTCATGAAAACTCAAGAAGAGACAAACAGGTTGTTGGTCAGCCAGATTTCTGAACTTAAGAAATCTTTAAATGAACAACCCTCGGGCTCTGGAAAACTTCCGAGCAACACGATCGCAAACCCGAGGGGCGATGCAAAGGCGATCACGACCAGGAGCGGAGTTTCATATGATGGACCCACTGTTCCCACTACCCCTTCTTCTTCTTCTCCCAAGGTAGTGGAAAATAACGTCGAGGTAAATAAGGACGAAGTACTTCCTACTCATAAGGGAGGTGCCCAAGACGTCCCACCTCATGTTGTCCCGAAACCCAAACCAAAACCTAGAGTTGTTTTTGAACCAAATGATATTCCAGTTGAAACACCTCAGTCCAAACCTTCTACCTCCTCTATTCCTTACCCCTCGCGTTTGAGTGAGCAAAAGCTCCGTGAAAAAGCTAGTCATCAGATGGATAAATTCTTTCAAATCTTCCAAGATTTGCATTTTGACATTAGCTTTGCGGATGCTATTATTCTGATGCCCAAATTTGCATCGACAATCAAACACTTGTTAAGCAACAAAGAGAAATTGTTTGAAATGGCAAAGACTCCCTTGAATGAGAACTGCTCAGCAGTTCTTTTAAAGAAGCTTCCCGAGAAGCTGGGAGATCCTGGAAAATTTCTAATACCATGTGTATTCCCGGGAATGGTTGATTGCTATGCCTTGGCCGATCTTGGTGCAAGTATCAACTTAATGCCGTACTCAGTTTGGAAGAAACTTTCTCTTCCTGATCTTACTCCTACCTGCATGACTTTAGAGCTTGCAGACCGATCTATATCTCGTCCTCTCGGCATTGCCGAGGACGTGTTTGTAAAGGTAGGAGAATTTCATCTCCCCGCTGACTTTGTAGTGGTTGATTTCGATGCCGATCAAAGGGTCCCTCTCATTGTGGGGAGGGGTTTCCTTAGAACGGGCCGTGCTTTTATCGATGTATTTGAGCAAGAAATCACTCTTCGTGTGGGTAATGAAGCTGTTACATTTAACCTCGATCAAACTTCGAGGTACTCCTCCAATTATGATTCTGAAGCAGTTAATCAAATAGATGTCATAGACATTGCTTCTGAGGAGTACTCTCAAGAGTTTCTTGGTTATTCTCATAATTCTGTGAGTGGGGATGCCACTCCATCATCTGAACCTATCATTTCCGACTCTTCCCCTTCTCTCACTCCGTTTGAGGGAAGTGATTTCCTTTTGGAAGAGGTCGAGGCTTTTCTCAAAAGTGATTCAGTCCCATTGGGAATTGATAACACTGAGATTGATCTACAGGGAGATATTCTTCTCCTTGAGAGATTGCTAAATCAAGACAATTCTCTTCCACTCCCTCCAGTACAACTTCATAATCAGGAAATCAAATATGTTGAGGAAACTGATGATTTTCCTGAGGTCGAACTCAAGGACTTACCTCCTCATCTTGAATACGCATTCTTGGAGGGTAATGATAAATTACCCGTCATTATTGCTAAAGGTTTAAGTGTTGAGGAGAAGAGTGCTCTCCTAAAGGTCTTGAAGTCAAACAAGCAAGCAATTGCTTGGAAACTCTCCGATATTAAGGGTATTAACCCAGATTTTTGTACACACAAAATCTTGATGGAAGATGACTTCAAGCCTGCAGTGCAACACCAAAGAAGGGTGAATCCAAAAATCCATGATGTGATTAAACAAGAGGTTCTTAAACTTCTTGATGCAGGATTGATTTACCCTATCTCTGATAGTCCATGGGTTAGTCCCATTCATTGTGTTCCAAAAAAGGGTGGCATTACTGTTGTCACCAATGAGGAAAATGAGTTGATTCCAACTCGGCTGGTTACCGGATGGCGTGTTTGCATTGACTATCGTAAGTTAAATGACGCCACCCGCAAAGACCACTTTCCGCTGCCCTTTATGGATCAGATGCTTGAGAGATTAGCAGGGAACGAGTACTATTGTTTCCTTGATGGTTTCTCAGGATACTTTCAAATCCCCATTGATCCATCGGATCAAGAAAAGACTACCTTTACATGCCCTTATGGAACCTTTGCTTATAAACGTATGCCTTTTGGCTTATGTAATGCACCAGGTACGTTCCAGAGGTGTATGATGGCCATATTTACCGACATGATTGGTAAAACGATGGAGGTCTTTATGGATGACTTCTCGGTCATTGGGGATTCATTCCAAACATGCCTCACCAATTTAGAAACAATGTTGAAAAGGTGTAAAGACACCAATCTATGTCTAAATTGGGAAAAGAGTCACTTTATGGTCAAAGAGGGCATTGTCCTCGGCCATAAGATTTCCAAGAATGGGATTGAGGTTGACAGAGCTAAGGTTGATGTCATTGCAAAACTGCCTCACCCTACTACCGTCAAAGGTATTAGGAGTTTCTTGGGTCATGCGGGTTTCTATCGTCGATTTATACAAGATTTTTCCAAAATCTCACGACCTATGACTCATCTCCTTGAAAAGGATACTCCTTTTATCTTCTCACCAGAGTGCATCGAAGCTTTTGAAACATTAAAGAAAAAGCTTACTGAGGCACCCATTCTTATTGCCCCCGACTGGGACTTACCCTTCGAGATTATGTGCGATGCAAGTGATTTTGCTATTGGTGCAGTCTTGGGGCAACGCAAAACGAAACACTTTCAGCCTATCCACTACGCAAGCAAAACTATGAACGAAGCTCAAACTCATTACACCACTACAGAAAAAGAATTATTAGCTGTGGTGTATGCTTTTGAGAAATTTCGGACGTACTTAATCTTGACTAAAAGCGTAGTGTATACGGATCACTCGGCTCTTAAATATCTATTTGCAAAACAAGATGCTAAGCCGAGATTGCTCCGTTGGGTTCTCCTCCTCCAAGAATTTGATATCATTATTCGTGATAAAAAAGGAGCTGAGAACCTGGCTGCTGATCATTTGTCCCGATTAGAAAACCCTCATCAAAATGTGTATGAGAAAAAGGAAATAAATGAAACATTTCCTCTCGAAACACTCAATGCGGTTGCTTTTCGTGGAGATTCTACTACCCCATGGTTTGCCGATTTCGCAAACTACCATGCGGGTAACTTTGTTGTGAAAGGGATGTCAACCCAACAGAAGAATAAATTCTTTAAGGATGTTAAACATTACTTCTGGGATGACCCCTACTTATTCAAAATCTGTGCGGATCAAGTCATCCGACGGTGTGTATATGGACAGGAAGCCACTGAAATTCTTAAGGCTTGCCATGCTGGACCCACTGGGGGACATCATAGTCCTAATTACACCGCCAAAAAGGTGTTTGATTCCGGATTCTTCTGGCCCACAATTTATAAAGATGCCCAGGATCTCATTAAAACCTGTGACGCTTGTCAGCGTCATGGAAACATTTCACAAAGAAATGAGATGCCACAAAATGCTATTCAAGTATGTGAAATATTTGATATCTGGGGCATTGACTTTATGGGGCCATTTCCATCATCCAGAGGAAACAAGTACATACTTGTGGCAGTTGATTATTTATCAAAGTGGGTTGAAGCTAAGGCTTTACACACAAATGATGCCCGAGTTGTAGTGAAATTCCTGAAATCTCTTTTTGCCCGTTTTGGAACCCCACGTGCTATTATAAGTGATCGTGGTACGCATTTCTGCAATGAAAAATTTGATAAAGTCATGCAAAAGTATGGTGTAACCCACCGTCTTTCTACCGCGTATCACCCACAAACAAGTGGGCAAGTGGAAGTTTCAAATCGTGGTATCAAAAGGATACTTGAGAGGACTGTTGGTGAAAACCGTGCTGCCTGGTCGGATAAATTAGATGACGCACTATGGGCCTTTCGTACAGCTTATAAAACACCCATTGGGTGTACACCTTACAAGCTTGTGTACGGAAAGACATGTCATTTACCGATGGAACTTGAGCACAAAGCCTACTGGGCTTTGAAACATGCCAACTTTGACCTCAAAACTGCGGGTGATCACAGAAAAGTTCAAATGAATGAACTAAATGAACTACGTGATCAGGCTTACGAGAATTCTTTAATCTATAAAGAGAAAACAAAGAGAATTCATGACTCAAAAATAAAGAACCGCGTTTTTAACGTCGGTGATCGAGTACTTCTCTTTAACTCTAGATTAAAGATCTTCTCGGGTAAATTAAAAACCCGTTGGACTGGTCCATTTACTATCACTAAGGTTTATCCATATGGTACCGTTGAGTTATCTCAAAATGACGGTCCATGTTTTAAAGTAAATGGCCATCGTGTGAAACATTACTTTGGAGAGGACTTCCCTAACATGGTTGTCCCGGATCTCCAAACTTTCCCCAAGGACAATTAAATTCGGGGTCGAGTCAAGCTAGTGACTCGGGAATCAAAAACAAGCTACCTCATGAACAAATCAATTCGAGGTCGAGTCAAGCTAATGACTCGGTAATCAAAAGCATAGCAATATGGGTTTTTCACCCGTATTTCTGACTTCTTTCTACTTTCTACCACCATTTCAAAAGTAAATATTTTTCAAATTTCAATAAACATGTTTTGTATGTATATTATGTTATTCATCTTCCAGGCTGTCAGGGCGAATTTATTACAGTTAATCATTCACAAGTGATTAGCTTGCGTGGTAAACCTGACACAAACCTGGAAGGTTTATGTATATTTTAAACTTTATCATTCAACTCCCGGGCTGTTAGGGCGAATTTATTACAGTTAATCATTCACAAGTGATTAGCTAGCGTGGTAATCCTGACACAAGCCTGGGAGGTAGTGATCCAAAAAAAAAAAAAAAAAAAAAAAAAAAAAAAAAAAAAAAAAAAAAAAAAGGTTTAAAACAAAAAGAAAAAAGTGAGTTTGTATGTAAATAGCCTAAAATAAAGGTTATAAATATTTCCTTCTTACGTTCTAAGTATCGGTTTAACACCCGGTGTTTTGAATATTGAGGGCAATATTCATTTCTAAGTGTGGGGGGGGATTCTCACGAATTCAAACACATGTTCCATCAAGCACCCTCATTTGATCAAAATTTAAAGTTTTTTCACACTTAGAAATGCAATAAATGGTATCAATCCTCCATGTCTAACCCACAACAGGATTGGCTAGTCCAGGAGCAAACGGCTCTTGGTAAAGACATCTCAAAACCGTTGATGGCTGGCAATTTGCCCAAAATTGTATGGTTCATCAACTCCCCGAAAACAAATGAGTTGGCTAGCCCGCAAGTTTATGGCTTGTGGTAAAGGCCGTGGAAAAACCATAATTGGTATTCAGCTCACCAAGATGTTGACTTAGTCCATCAAGATGCTGGCTAGTCCAGAAGCAAACGGCTTTTGGTAAAGACTAATCAAATCCGTTGACAGCTGGTGGTTTGCTAAAAATCACACGGTTATCAGGTGTGCCACAGTTCTTACACCTGGCTACTCCAGAAGTGATGGCTTTTGGTAAAGAGTAAAAATCCATTAATTTTTTCTCAAATAGATTGCTAGGGACTAGCAATAGTTTAGTGTGGGGGATTGATGAGTGTGTAAATACTCATCATTTCTGTTACATATAAGATGCAAAAACATATGAAAACACACAGGAATGCCTTAAAATACATAAAATTATCCCTGGGTTGTGTTTTTATGCATAAGGATTGAAAACTGATGAAAAACAAAACATTTCACATAATTTACAGTTTCAGTCCCTGAACTTTGGAAAATTGGCAAAACTAGTCCCTGGTAAATCAAAACTTGTACAAATGTCATAAAAGGTCCTTGGAATTCATAAGTTGTCAAGAAAAGTCCTTTAAAGTTTAAAAATGGCAAAATGACAACTTTGGTCCCTCAACTTTTGAAAAATGTCAAATTTAGTCCCTGGGTGTTTAAAAATGGAAAATTATCAAACTACACCCTTGTACTATTCTAAAAAGACAAAATTGGTCCTTATGATAACTTTTGAGAAGTTACAATTTCAACCCTTCAAAAATCAGAAAGTTACAATTTTGGTCCCTGGAGTTTGTGGTATTGACAGAATTGGTCCCTGAGGTTTAAAATGATAAAATTTATAATTGTGGTCCTTATACTAATGGTTTATTGCAGGTTTAGTCCTTAAATAAAGTTTGGAAAAATCACAAAACAGCCCTCAACTTTACCTATATTACACATTTGGTCCTTGTGATTTTTTTTAGCTAAAAACCAAACCGGATCCACACCTTAATTATTTATAAACCAAAATTTAACCCAACACCAAATCCAGATCCAGTCCAGTCCACTACTTAGGCCCATCCAAAACCCACAGCCCACCCTTTTTAAACTAATACCCGCGTTGACTCGGGTCAAACACCACCAACTGTTCACCCATCGTCTCCAATACCACCTCCACTGTACCATTCCCTCACCCCCCTCTGCAACCAAATACCACCCATGGTATCACCCTCCCCAGCTGGCTAACCACCTCTCCACACCTAATCATTTCAATCCACAAACAATAAATGCACTTCTCACTCTCTTTTCCCTCCAAACTACTTTGATCACCTCTGTTTCTTCCTTATCACCCCAACTTGCTCAAAAATCTCCAAACTTCTCCCCTCCACCTCTACAAACTTCCAAGAATCCTTAATTGAGTTTAAATCAAGCCAAGCAACCCTAAGCTGTCAAACCCACGTTTCCCGCCAAAATATCTAGGAGGCCAAAAAGTCTTGGAAAATATCTAAATCCAAGTGGGATTTGCTCAGAATGCTAGTGGAAGTCTCAGACATCTATAAAGAAGAGAAGAGAAGCATTTATTATCTATCTCTAGTTTAATTTATAAAAATGTATGTCGATTAGTTAATCTTTAATTTTCCTTTGTATCTTTAAGCTTTTCTAGTGGAATTTCTTGAACTTCAGTGTAATCTAAAACTTTGGCAATAATAAATTTCAAGTTGTCTTTATGATCCTCAGTATATGAAATTTCCTTTTATATCAAAAATCTCAAGTGTTTGAATTGTTGGATTTAGCTGATACTGTGTATTCCATAAGCTCACTTAAGCTTTGACAAAGCCTAGATAAGCTTTAAAATACATTAAATCAAAGAGTAATCATAAAAACCAAAAATATAAAAAAAATCAAAATAAATAAAGTGAAAATAAAAAAATAGTGTGTAATAATGATCAGAAGCTTGGAGCAAAGTATATTCTGGATTGCTTTGGTTTAGGGCTCTGTGGAGAGCATTTAGGTGTGTTTCTTTGATCTTGGTTCTGTGTGTTCATTCCATTCCCAAGATTGTAAGCATTTTCTTAATTTTTAGCATCTTCTGTATCAGTTGTTAGTTTAGTATAATTTTTCTTGTTTCCTGCTTAGTTGATGTTAGCTAGTAGTAATCTAGAGTAAAATTTGTAGTTTGTGTATTGAAAATCATAGTTGTTAGTAATTCTAGTTATACAGTCAAAATAGATTAGTAGTGATTAATAGGTTTAAGTTGCTATTAACTGTGTAATTGTGTTAATTAGATCTTAGTTCATCATAGTAAAGTGTTAGGAATCAGTTTCATGATTTAAATCATTGTTGTTTAACATTAATCATAGAAACAGACCTGTATAAGGGTGTTTGGATCAAGCTGCCACAGTGAGTTGATGCATGTTATAGTGCTTAAAACTTGTTTATGCATGTTAGTTTAGATCATATTAGTCCTTATCTGTTATAACAATTAGGTCTCAGTAGTTAAAAAAGTCAAAGTTAGTTGTCATTCCATCTAGTTTATTAACTGTTAGAGTAATTTAGTCCATAATCTTCATGCTAGCTTAGAATCTAATAAACTAGCTTATTTTCAACTTATTATAGCTTATCTTAACATACTTAGTCATAAAATTAAGGTCTAAGCTCAGATAAGTCAACTTAGTTGTTAGTATTAAAAAGTCAATTTGCAGCCTACATGATTTTTGAATTAACTTTGGATTTTCATTGTGGATTTGTTAATTGATCATAGGATCTGAGCTTGTAGGTTTAAATAATCTTGTTGCTGATCTACTTGTTACTATTTTTGTTGAATTTTATTAAAGTGGTTTGAGTGCTTAAATTGTGCTTATCTTTTAGTAGTTCTTCACAAAAGTCCCCTGTACTCAGATTTAGCACCTCATTTCATAAGCTTGCAAAAGCTTGTAAAGTGAATGTTAGCCTGAGCATTTTGGACCTTTGTGATGCCCTTGTGGCTAGTTACTTGAGTAAGTGCTTATTAGTCCTTTGATTGCTTATTTGGTCTGCTTATATTGCTTAACCTTGTGCTATCAAATAATCTAACCACTGAGTATTCAGTGTACACAAGCAATTTCATAAGCCCATCATAAGCTCATCACTGAGCTTTAGCTTGTGAACCTTGGCTTTTTAAGAAGCTAAGCAGTCCATCTTTTAAATTCAAGCTTAATCTTTCATTCTCATACCCTTTAACTAGGGCTGCAATCAGCTATAAGCTTGTTCATTCACTCAGCCCTCTGAGTGACTCAGTAAAACACCCAACTTCATAAGCTTCTCAAAAGCTACTCAGTGGTCCCCACTGATCAAGCTTTATCATTTTGGAATCCTTACCAACCCATCTTTACACTTCAGCATTCAATAAGTCCTATTGAGCTTATTTCATAAGCTCAATTTGTTCATTTTGGTTGCCTGCCTAACTGTTTGGATCTCAGCTTTGTTGGATTTGCTTATAAGCTTATAACAAGCTTATAGCTTAGTCCAGTGAATTCTCTTGTTTATATATATTAATATACTATATATACATATTACTAATCTTTTATTTTCTTTCTTAAGCTTGTTCCAAAGCTTGTACCAAGCTCATAAGCTTATTCTCACTTATGCACTCAACTGAGTGAACCAGTTGGACCCCTCACTTCCCAAGCTCATTCTGAGCTTATTACTGGGTCCCACACCCTATATCCTAGTTCTTCCAACCCCCCTCCTACCAGGCTTGAATCATTGACTATTTGTTTGACCTAAACCCTAGTGGACCCCACCTAGAATTGCACCCAAACCTTGTCCCATTTTTGACCCAGAACCAAATAAGCAAACTGCTTATTGTGATTTTGTGGCTTATCTAGTGGGCTTATTTGATCAAATCTTGTTCAAACTTGTTCAACTAACTTAGGTGGACCAGAAAATACTAAGGTGGACCCCACATTAGCTCATTTGAGCTTATTTCCTTAGAAAGTCAACTTTGGTCAAACTGTTTTGGTAATAAGCACTCTCAGTGTTTATTTTTGATTTCTAAATTATTTGTTTTTGTAAAAGTTTGATATTTTAAGTATTTATTTAGATTTGTAAAAGAAAAACAAGAAAAAAACCAAACTTACTTATAGTGATAGCTTCTATTTAATAGAAACTATCTATTTAATTTTCCTTTTTAGCTTATTTATAAGCACTTTTACTATTTTATATTTTTATTAAATCTATTATATATTAAAGTAATTTTATAAATTTTTCCAGAATTTTCTTTTGTCATCTAGTGTTATTTAGAATTAATATTAGTTTATTTAATAATTAAATAATAAATAAGAATTAAATAGCATAATATATTTTTATAAAGTAATACTTATATTTTATATTTTTCCTAGCTTCTATAAGTCATAAAATAATTTTAGAAATTTTCTTGTGATTTATACTGTTCATTTACTAGTTTTTATAATTTAATTATTTTAATTAGATAATAATTAATAAATAGCATAATAATTAATAGATTAAATTAAAAATACATAAAATAAAGTTTTTATAATTTTTTAGGATTCCCATGATGGTTAATTAGATATATAAAATTTTTCATAATTTTCTAAGTTAATTTAATATTATTTGTAATTTGAAATAGTTTAATTAGTTTAATTATTATATATAGTTTTTAATTAATAGAAAATTTAGAAAAAGACAAAAAGATTTATTTTTATTTTTTATACTTTCTTCAAGTTCTATTTTAGGTTTAGAAAATATTTTTATAAATTTTTAGTTTAATTTGTATTATTTATAATTTTTAATTGAATTTTAATTAAATAATTAAATAGTTTTTAATTAAATAATTAATAATAAATAGATAAATAGTGTGAAAAATATAATTTTAATTTTAAAATAAGTTTTATAATATTTTAGATTTTTAGAAATTTTAATTTTGATTTTCTAGACTTATTTTACATTTTCATAATTAATAGTTAATTATTAGATAATTAATAAATAGTTATTAAATAAAAATAATTAATTAAATAGTTTTTAATTATAAAGTAAATATTTTAAATTTATTTAATTTGCATTTAAGCCCCTAAGGCTTATAAAATCCTACTATAAGTAAATTTGTTTTTGTTTACGTCTAATTAATAAACGTTTACGTTTTTTTAGTACCTTTTTCACGTGTACTTATCTGATTTCACGTATTAGTGATATAGCTTATTAAAGCTATTCATTCTTATATTTAAGTAGTATACATCACTTTAACCCTTTTTCCTGTTCAAATCACCTGATCTTAAAGTCGTTTTATTTCAGATTTCACATCTCGTTGGGATCTAACGATCCGGGGAAACACTACACTCACCGGAGTATTGGTTTAGGCTGTCTGACTTGTTGACCATAACTTGGTTAATATTATCTGACTGTTTCGGACCAATCAATCGTAACTTCCCACTTTAGGCTTTCCCTGTCGTGATCATTAGCTGAACTCCAGAGGTACTTGTTATTTCTTCTTCTTACTTCATTACCTCATCCATCGCACACATCAATATATGGGTCACAAGATGCCCACAAATCTTATCAATTCTTATGATCAACCGGAATTGCTTCGCACCAATGATACTTTAGCTCCGATTTCCTTGGAGTGTCCTTGAATTTTTTTTATGTCGTGTCACAATTCCTGTGAGGGTCTCCGTTTCCTCATCAGGCAAGGATGAGCTAACTACTACCTTGAGCTCTGGGTTCCTTTCTATCAATGTGCATTTGGTATTTGGTGGCAAATAGATTTCACCGTGTCAGAACTTTGGTTACGTCGTAACTCACTTTCAAGGTTAAGGCGTAACTCTTGTCTGTCTTCAATTCCAACTTCATTAAACAACAAAACATCACTAAAAGTATCAATTTGATTAGTTTCATAGTGCTTGTATGCTTTGTTATTGGCAGGAGTTATGTCCTTACTTCTAGGTTTAACATCCCTCCTCCCGTTCTCATTATCTTTTATAACACACAGTGACTCGATTGGATGACATTTCCCTCCTTCGTCCATGTTGAACATGAGTTTGATATTATCTATTTTAAAGAAATGAGTTTATTAAACACATCAATTTCAGCATGTGCCGTAGCAAGGAGTGGTCTCCCTAAAATCAAAGGCATCTGAAGGTCCTCCTCCATATCAAGAATGACAAAATCCACTGGAAAAGTGAACTTATCAATTTTAACCAAAAAGTTTTCTACTATGCCTTTAGGTACACTAACAGTTCTATCAGACATTTCTATCGTCATGCAAATTGGTTTAACTGGTCCTAAATTAAGTCTCTTATACATAGAAAAGGGCATAATGCTTAAACTAGCCCCTAGGTCAGTTAAAGCATTACTAACACATAGATCACCAATAGAGCAAGGAAGAATAAAACTCCCTGGGTCTTTCTCCTTGGGAGGCAACTGGTTCAGAACTACAGATGAACACCGTGCGTTCAACTTGATTTCTTATCCTTCATTCATTTATTTGTCTTCAAATGAGCTTATCTTCTTAGGAGATTGCTCCATCAGTGATTATGATAGCTTCCTCTTCTTCTTCATCTTCATTCTCAGGATCATCATGTTTATACAAGTGAGAAAAGTAATTAAGTTCTTCCTCGGAGTATCAAAAAGGTGTATAAAGGGGTCATCAATTGTTAGTGAATATTGCTTTGCATGCCCCAAGAGCATTAGAAGAATTAGTCTTATCCTTCTTATTTTGTTCTTGAACCTCGCTTGTTAATAACCCAACTTTAGTCTCAAGACTTCTAAGGTTTCGTCATGGGCTTTGAGATTCAAATTGGCTCCTTCCAAAAAATTCTTCAACCATTCCTTACACCCAATTTGCTTTCTAGTAGATTCTACAAGATACTTTTGAATCGATTCCTCCAGGCTAGACGTTCTCTCCCCATATGGAGGTCGGTTTTCTATCCTTGAGTAATAACCTTGAGGTCCTACATGGTACTTAGCTTCGTTACCACCGTTCCCTTGAATAGGTCTACTAGCTTCTCCAAACTTGACCTCTTCAACTCTATATCTTTTTCATTTAATGGACAATCTTTGGTGAGATGAGTTCCTCCACAAGTGTCGCATCCTACCTGAATAGCATGCACATTTTTTTTTAACTTCTTCATGTCCCTACCAAGACTTGCAAACTTGTTGGTGATCATAGAAATTCCATCCAAGTTGCCTCCCATACTTCTACTACTACTTGCCTCCCATACTTCTACTACAACCTCCATCATGCCATTTCTGTGAATGGTCCATCATGAGTCGGGCACTTGTAAAGGAGATCATTGTACCTATCCCAAGCTTGGTACAATGTCTCGTCACCATCTTGCTTGAAGTTGTGAATTTCCTCAAGATGTTTTGCCGTCTTAGATGGAGGGAAATAACATTGAATAAAAGCTCTTTTAAGGAGATCCTATGTATTGACGGTTTCTGCGGGCAATCTATCAATCCACCTCTTCGCGGCTCTAGTGAGTGTCATCGGGAACACTCGGAGCATAACCTCATCATGAGAAACACCTGGTATGTTGAAAAGGCTCATGATGTACAAGACATTATCAATATGCTTGTGTGCATCTTCGGTCTTGCTTCCGAAAAAGGGGTCTTTTCTCAACTCCCACATAAACTATTTTTTTAAACTCAAACTGAACATCCGCTCCAATGGCTGGCCTAACAACACCAGGTCCTTGCTCCTCTCGAGTCATAGCAAGGTATTCCTCGAGGGTAAGCGTATCAATGTCAACGTCACCCATGGTACCCAAAACAAATGAAATTTAAATAGTGAGATGACAAGAAAACTACCAAAAATTTACAAAACTTAAATAAAATCCTAGAATAGCTCCCCGGCAGCGGCGCCAAAAACTTGATGCTGGATTTCAGACCAGGTTTAATATTTTTATTAACTCGTCTACCTGTGGTCTACCTATGCACTAACATGAAGAACCTGGTCGTGTGTAGTGTAGTAATCGGTAAATCCGACATCGTCCTAAGAGCTATGAGTGTAGATTTATTCTAAGTTCTATTGTCACCGATTATAAAAGGGGGTTTTGACTTGATTAATATTAAACTAATGAAATGAAATAATTGTTGGATTAGTTAATGAGAAAAAATCAATAGGGAGAAATGTGCTAGCCTAGTTACTAATCATATTACGCCATAATCAAGTCTTCTTATAAATGCTTACTACCACTTCAAGTGGGGGAAAATGTCACTAGACTCCTCGGGTCAATTCATCTAGCCTATAAGTCTAGATTCCTATTCCACCATTGTTACTCGATGGAGGTCTTAGGTAACCTAATCCTTAGTCATTATGTACGAGCTACAATCTAGACTTATTCTTAGTGCATGAAGCACTAAACCCAGCATGGTCCTCTTTGAGGTTCCCTAACTTCTTAAGTATCTCCACAAGGTAGGTGATCCTATAGTCAATTTGTATACAAGGAGATGGTAGCCTTATGGTCAATTATTACCATCTCTCGCAACCTACTCAGCTAGGGTCCTATGGTCAATTCAAGCTAGCCTTATAGATACTACTAAGCTTTAATACTACCGAAACAAGGGTGTCCACGAATAGGCAAAGAAATTAAACACAAAAAACGATTGTAAACCAGGAAAACTCAAATCATGGCAATAATAATTTTATAACTAGGCTAACACTCAAGGTATTTAGCCATCATATTAAACAATGCAGTAGATCAAATGTTAATAATTATAATTGAAGACATTGAACGAATTACAAAAGTTTGATACAAAATAACTAAAAATTATGTGATAGTGAAGTGAATTCTCCCTTGGAATATGGTCCGAAGTTGTTAAGAATTGTCCTTCCAGAAGCCCTTTACGTCCCTTGGTATTTTGTGTTAGGAAGTGATGTTGAAAATGCAGAATCAGGGCTTGTATTTATAGCTTCGTCTAAGTTATGGCGTAACAATAAGTATGGGTTACGCTATAACCCACGTATCTCAGACGATCTTATATTCAATAAATAACATACGGCGTAACCTATATAATGGATTACAACCGTAAAGTCTCCTAGTGAAAATCATCATTTTTACACCATAACCTCGTAACTGAGTTACGACATAACCTTCGTGACCACAAAATTCTTCTAACTCATGAGAAATATACGACGTAACCAAGTTAGTGAATTTACGCTGTAATATGTAATTGCGTTAACTTTGGTGTTCAAGTGTTAATCTTTGTTACGGCGTAAGTTAAGAGTGGAGTCTATGCCGTAACTTCCTTCTTATCAGCATACTCTTATATACTCCTTCTGTCGCATATTAAATGTCTTTTTTGACTTTTTGAAGTCAATCTTTTTCTATTTTGACCTTATCTATTTTATTTTGTATTATATAATACTTGATGCAAAACATACGAATAGATTGAGTTTTAAATATATTTTCTTTTGTAATTTTCATCAAGTATTATATAACATAAACAAAAATATTCATAGTCAAAGTTAAAAAACAAATACCGCAAAAGTCAAAACATGACATTTAATGTGGGACGGAGGGAGTATCTTCGTTAGTATTCTTCCAAATCCGCGTCTCTTTGTTCCTATGCTCATTATGCCTTGAAAATGAAATATTAAGAAATTAGAGCATATATACAAGTAAAACAATACAAATGATAAACATATTAGGGGGAAATTGACACTAAAATTTCAGGACTATTTGATGTTATCACTACTATTCGCAATGTTCTTAGCCTTGTCATGTCACGCCAGTGGCTTGTGTGTCGGCTTGATGTTAATCATGCATTTCTTAATGGTGATTTATCTGAGATTGTCTACATTTTCAGTCTCCAGGATTTGTTGACTCTCGTTACCCTCATCATGTTTGCCTTTTGCTATTAAAGATCTCTATATGGACTGAAACAAGCACCTCGTGCTTGGTTTCAGCGATTTGTAGGTTATGCCACACGGGTCAGGTTCTACCGTAGTCGGTGTGATTCTTTATTATTTATTTTTCGACATGGTTCTTAGGTTGCTTATTTACTTATATATGTGGATGATATCATTGTTACGGCTTCTTCCACTGCTCCACTTCATCAGATTATTGCTTCATTGCACATTGAGTTTGATATGACTGATCTTAAGGCACTTAATTATTTTCTTGGTATCTCTGTTGTGCGTCATCCTACAGGGTTGTTTTTGTCTTAGAGGAAGTATGCTCTTCAGCTCCTTGAGCGTGCACACATGGTTAATTGTAACCCTTCTAGGAGTCCAGTTGATACAGAGTCTAAACTGGGTCCTGAAGAGGTTCCTACTAAGGATCCTACTTTATATAGCATTCTTGCTGGTGGTCGACATTATCTCACCTTCACACGACCATATTTATCTTATGCAGTGCAGCAGATATGCCTTTACATGCACGATCCACGAGTGCCACATCTTTCTGCTCTCAAGCGTATTTTACGCTATGTCTAGGGGACTTTGGATCTTGGTCTACACTTATATTCATCATCAACTACCTCTCTATTTGGTTATACAGATACTGATTGGGCGGCGGGTTACCCCTCTAAACGAAATTCAATGTCAGGTTACTGTGTTTTTCTGGGTGATAACTTATTATCTTGGTCCTCCAAGCGCCAGCACACTCTCCACGTTCTAGTGCCGAAGCCGAACACAGAGGGGTGGCTAATGTTGTTGCTGAGACTGCGAGGATTCGTAATTTACTCCGTGAGCTGCATTCTCCTTTATCATCTGCAACGCTTGTTTGTTGTAATAATGTGAGTGCTATATTTCTCTTTGCTAACCCTGTTCAACATCAACGAACGAAACATATTGAGATAGACATACATTTCGTCCGTGTCATGGTTATGGCTGGTCAGGTTCACGTTCTACATGTGCCATCTCGTTACCAGTATGCTGATATCTTCACCAAAGGGCTTCCTTCAGCTTTGTTTAAGGAGTTTAGATCCAGTTTGGGCGTCCGACATCCTCAGGCTCCAACAGCGGAGGAGTATTAGTCGACAATTGTTCATTAGGCCCATTGTTTATTATTGGCCAAGCCCATTACTTATGTTTCTAGAATACTTTCAGAGAGAATTGCAAAAATCGTCCCTAAAGTTTGGCCAAATTGCACGTTTCGTCCCTGAAGTTTGGAAAGTGCAAGGATCGTCCCTGTGGGAAACTTTTGGGGCAAAAATTGTCCTTGGCCTACTTCAAATGACTAAAATACCCCTGCCAAACTTTAGGGACGATTTTTGCAATTCTCTCTTTTTCAGATTCTTACTCAAATGGTCCCTGTGCTTCGCTGGGCATTACAAATTTAGTCCTAACTTTTTTTTTTTAATTTATTTATTTAACTATTAATATTAGTATTATTTTTTTTATACGATTTCGTCCGTTTTTCTTTCGTTTTTGTCCGTTTTTCTTACGTTTTTGTCCGTTTTTCTCACATTTTTTTCGTTTTTATACCTTTTTATCCGTTTTTCTTACGTTTTTGTCCGTTTTTTTCGTTTTCATACATTTTTGTTCGTTTTTCTTACATTTTTGTCCGTTTTTTCTCACGTTTTTTTCCGTTTTCATACGTTTTTGTTCGTTTTTCTTACGTTTTGGTCCGTTCTTGTTAGGTTTTTTTTTTCGTTTTCATACGTTTTTGTCCGTTTTTCTCACGTTTTTGTTCGTTTTCATATGTTTTGTCCGTTTTTCTTACGTTTTTACCAGTTCTTCTTACATTTTTTCCGCTTTCATACGTTTTTGTTCGTTTTTTCTTACATTTTTGTCCGTTCTTGTTACATTTTTTTCGTTTTCATACATTTTTGTCCGTTTTTGTCTATTTTTCTTACGTTTTTTTCCGTTTTCATACGTTTTTGTCCGTTCTTTTTACGTTTTTTCCGTTTTGGATGAAGTCTAAAGATTTTTTCTTTTAAAAAATAAAATTCTTTTCGAATTTTTTTTTTCAAAAACTTTTTTTTTTCAATTTTTGTTTTCAAAAAAAATTTTCTACAACTTTTTTTTTCGAAATTTTATTTTCTAATTCTTTTTTTCGAAAAAAAATTTCAAAACATATTTATCGAAAAAAATTCTTAAAATATTCGAAAAATAGAAGTATTTTTTTCGAGTTTTTTAGAAAAAATTTAAAAAAAGTCTAAAAAATATACTTTTTAAAAAATCGAATAAATATTTTTTAGAAAAAATATTTTTAAAAAATATTTTTTTAGAAAAATTTTGCAATTATTTAAATTTTTTTCGAAAACATGGTTTTTGAAATTTTAAAATTCAAAAACATTTTTTCAAAATTTTTTTCGGAAACCTTTTTTATTTATTTTTCTAAATTTTTTTTTTGAAATTTTTTTTTGGAAATTTTTTGTTGGTGATGGACAGTGTAAACACGGACGAAAAAGTGGAAAAATGGAAGAAAAACGTATGAAAACGGAAAAAAACGTAAGAAGAACTGATAAAAACGTATGAAAACGAAAAAACGTAAGAAAAACGGACAAAAACGTAAGAAAAACGAACAAAAACGTATGAAAGCGGAAAAAAACGTAAGAAAAACGGACAAAAACGTATGAAAACGAAAAAAACGTGAGAAAAACGGATAAAAACGTAAGAAAAACGAACAAAAACGTATGAAAACGGAAAAAACGTGAGAAAAACTTCAATAGTTGCTGATTGAGTCCTACTACGAACACAAAAACAAATGTTTGTGGTCATGTTTCTTTAAGAATATGAGGTTTTTTTTTTTTTTTTTTTTTTTTTTTTTTTTTTTTTTTTTGCATTTATAAAGATGTTAAACGAATGACCATGAATATATAAATACAATATATTTACAATATGCATGAAATTCATCTGCATTATTTACGTTTGTATGTGTTTGCTATAACTTTTTCTCTAAGAAAAAATTTAGTATTACACATAGTTCATACATAGACAAACAAACATAACTAAATATATAAATGAATATATGCCCATTAGCGAACATAAATGAACAGGTGAGACATTTGTTCGTTCATAGAACTAACTAAACAAAACTAACATTTTGTATTATGCAAGACTTGGTGCTCTTTTTATAAGACCTTTTTTTTTGTGCAAAAGGTAAAGTATTATATAAGACCCGACTAATGCTTAATTAGTCTTTAGCGGATTCATTGTAGCAGAAAAATTGGGCTTATGAAATATAAACCGAAACACAAATAAGCTCATAAGGCTGTAAACTTATACTAACACCAACTAAATAACATCCATAAATGCGAAATTTTTACTTATCTGTCAAGATAAGGAACACGTGAAGAAAATAGAATTGATAACCCTGACCATTTTTTGAGTGCATGTGGCATATATGCAAATAGTTAGTAGCATGTGATCTCTGCATAGCAACAAGAATACACGTTCAGAGATAATTTCCTCAGTGATGCATTGTTATCTACTTCAACTTTTGAAACTCGTGTGTCGTGTATGTTGTTCTTGAATAAAGTAGACACTGATATATATTGATCTAAAAAAAGAGAGTATATATTACTTGCACATCACTTATTTAAGGGTTACATTCAAATAAATCTGCTAATCCATAATCTCAATTAGAATCTAGAAAATGCAAAAAAAAAAAAATAATAATAATAATAAATAAATAAAATAAAAATAAAAAAAATAAAAAAATAACTAACATAACACGATGTATGTTAATAATTATACCGAGTCCGGTTGATCCAAAATGTTAGTTTTATGAACATAAATTAATAGTCGTGTGTTAGGATCGAACTTGAGATCACGGGATTGCACACTTTACGTATGAAAAGTAAATGAGTAATAATTATATATATAAATGTTATATTAATTATTAGAATACAAACACGTAATGATCGTTAACGTTTAACGGAAAAGGATAACGATTGTTAGATGAATGAAAAGGGAGAATGATAGATGAAACTTTGAATATCAAGAAGGTTTCGTAAACCCTTTGAGGGTGTAGGGACGATTGGGAAGTGTATCCCACATCGCTTGGTGAAGCTTTTGACTCAAGATTTCTACCCTATATAAACACACAAGGTTTCATTCTTTTGACATAACTTGAAAACCTAATCTTGTGTGTTTTCTCCTCTCCTCTTTTCTCTAGCAAAAGTCGACATACCCATTAAAGTTTAAGGCAGTCGACATTTGTTATTCTTCTAGTGTTTTGTGTTCGTCTTACTTGCATAAGCGTTTACTTGAAGTAGTACGTGTGTACAAGAACGTGAATCAAACACACTATTGTTTGATTCTTGGATTGAATTACAAAAGAGGTAAGGGGTAATTCTTATAATCCACATAAACCCTAATTAGGGTTCTTGATTGAAGATTGAAATTTGATTCTTGTTCGGGCTAGAATCACAAAGGTATGTTTACTATTTAATATTGATTAATTAATTACATGTTATATGATCTTGTTATAATTGCTTCCGCTATGCTCACTTGATGTGTTTGGTTTATTTTATATGATTGTCATGATATTATAATTCCAACAGTGGCATCTAGAGCCGTTATAATGTGTAATTAATTATCGAAACGCATAAAAATTGGATCTTGATTCGTTTAGTTACATGTTTTTAGGGTTTATTTGTTAGATCCCTAACCTTAAATTTTTTTTTGGGTCGATTATGACCTTAAGGGTTTTTAGGGTTTTGGTTTTTAATTTTTTAATATGATTAGAAACCCTAGGATGTCATGTAATTGTTATGCGTTTTAGTAAACGATCTTGGTGCAATATGTTAATTGTTAAGCTAAATCCATGAAAAAGTGTATATTTGCATGGATTTTTATATTGTGTTATAATTTAAATGGTTTAAATTGTTTATATGAATTAATGGTTAAGTTATATCGCAACATGTAAATTTATTAATAGATGTCGAATTGGGGACTACTCCAATATTAAATAATCAATTATGTGCTATGTGGTATTTATTTAATTTTGGCTTACGCAATCGATTTATCGATGCATGTGGCTCATTTTCTTAGAAGAAGAAAGCCTTAATTGAATAAATACGTTATACACGTAGACTTGATTATTAATAGGACTATTGAATAAGATTTGCATGTGGCTACATGTTTTATACATATTTAATTGTTATAATTATGTATATTTGTTTATTTAGTTGTTTTATTTTTTATTGTATATTACTTGTTTTTGTTTATTAATTGTGTTAGACATGTTTATAAACGAAATGGGTAATTTTTGAATAGAAAAATAATACGGACTAAATAATGGCGAAATTGTTTTGGTTTTTAAGAGTTTAAATTTCAAAGGATTGGTTGATTGATGTTTTTGTACATAATGGTTAAATATGCTCGACCGAAGTTTACACACTATAAGATGGGTATAAGGATGGCAACGCATTAAATTGTGGCCTTAGAGAGACAACATTCTGTCTTAACGCTCGTTTGTGTGTAAATTAGACTTACCGAACAACCATTACATGTACACTGTCATCTTAAGGGTGAATAATCCACAATTCCACAATGATTATCCGAAACACTAAGCTTTCGGGCTTATGCAAAAGTACAATATAGTGGACGATAATTGATGGTTAATCTTTAATTAGTGAACCCGATACCTCAATCAAAACTTTGTTATTTTACTTTTAGCTAATTGGTAATAAAAATGTTTTGAAAAACCAATGTTATGAAGTTGTATGCATGCTTCTTCATACATTATTTTGACTACACATCAAAATTTAATACCCTTATAAAATTAAGTCGAATGCCATCTAATTAAGAATACTTGAAGTTGTAATTTATGTCATGTGAGAACTTGGCGAGATTGCAATGGAGAGGTAAATTTCATAAATTCATTGCTAGTAGATCAACTGATGTGATGGATTTATGAGTTTGCAGTTTTTAAGTTAGACGACTTAAATTGAGTAGGAAGTGAGATCTTGGACTCAAGGCATTAAGATGGGGATCAAACATGCTTACATTACAAAAGTTTTGTGATTGTAAATCCCATAAATCTAGGAATTGCAATATGACATTGGCAATTATTGTACGACAATTACCTTGTTGAATACTATCATTACTAGCAGATCAACTGATGTAATGGTACTATGTATTAGGATCCTAGCTTTAAGAAAATACTATGGTTTATATAAATATTTACCAATGGGTATTTTATTTTCTTAAAGATCTAATTATCAAAAATACTGAAATTGAATTTTGTAATTCGTTTTAATGTATTAATGCAACGTTCAAACCGTAAACATATTTTGGGCTTTGGTAAATTGATCTAGTTCTGTTTTCAAACAAATGTTTGATTAAGAAATATTTACTTGAAAGACAAAAGAAGTCTCCTTTCTATGAAGGAAGAGTGAGACACAATCCTATTCCTTTTCATGAATGAGATAGGATAATAGGAATATTAGATATGTCTAAATTCTAATATAACTCATAGCAAAATTTTAATGGTTAAGAAAATTGCATACATTTTTCATAGGGATTTTATCATCCTCATTCGGTGATCAAATTCTTTGTAACAAATATGATATTTGGTTAATAGAAAATTATGTATGACATTTTATGAGTTATTATAATTAGAAGCTAGACTAATTACTGCAAAATGTTTAAAGACAAACTAGTTGTTTTGACTATTTTAAAGGTGCTACATACAATGTAGGATGGTAGACCTGTTAAGGAAGAAATTGCATGCCCAATTTTTCAAGTTAAAATCATTTGGTGGATAGTCCATCATATACGTAGTCGAATACACTTTTAGTGCATAAGTAATTGTTACGTATGGACAATTAAAGGTGTAGGAAAGTTAAAAGTACACTATTTTCTTTCACTGGATATGAAACATTTTAAATGTTGTCAAATTCAGTAGGAGTATTGTGTACTTATTACTAAATAAGAAATTATTGTAATGATCTTTAATTCAGTGGGAGTTACAAGCTTAGACATCTTGGTAGCTAAAGATAATTACTTTCCAAGTGTAGACACTCATACTTTTAAGGATAATCTTGTACGTTTTCTTACTAGACATTGTTGTTCTACATCTACTTGTTATGCTAAAATCTATGACACAATCATATTTATCACATAAAAAAATGCATGGCGTGTTGTTTATCAACTATATGAGGTTGTTCGATGCACAAGTGGGAGAAATGTTATCTTTAATGTGTGCAAGAAACAACTCATAAAGATATGATTTAATGGATTCTCTTGACTACAAGGTAAGAGAATAATGTTCTAATATTAATTCAAGAAACACTTGATGTTACAATTTATGTTATGTGAGATCTTAACTAGATTGCAACAACAAGGTGAATTTCATATTTCATTACTAGCAGATCAACTGATGTAATTGAACTATTAGAATTTGCAGTTTCTAAATTAGAATAATGTTCTAATATGAATTATACTAGGCTAATTCAAGAAACACTTGGTGTTAAAATTTATGTTATGTGAGAGCTTAACTAGATTACAACAACAAGGTGAATTTCATATTTTCATTACTAGCAGATCAACTGATGTAATTGAACTATGAGAATTTGCAGTTTCTAAATTAGATACCAATTAGAACATGTGTCAATATGATATCAAAACTACTTTAATTTATAGATTTATGAATTCATGGAATGACATAAATTAATTAAGTAATCTAATGCGACTTCAATCTGAATATTTATGTGTTCTTGAAATGACATAAATAAATGAAGAAATAATGTTATTTACATTATTGTGAAGTAATATATTAACTTGAAATTACTATTGAAACCAAAAGATAGTGTTCATAATTACTTTAGTTAAACATGTTTATGTTTCATTGAAAAGATATAAACATAAAGGTTTTTAATTGTTACAAGACTTAGAATAAAGTAAGACGTTATCTTGTTGTGTCTTTTAATTAAGACATATACATGAAGTTATTAAATTGTTAAATGACTTATAACGTATAGTGGGATTATTACAGTTTATGTTTTTCTTGTAAAGACATGGACATGAAGTAACTTTGTAAAAAGTACTTGTGTTATACGACATGTAATTGGCTTGAAAATACTATTATACCATTAAAATGACTTAGTTGGTAAATAGACAAGTCAAGAGGAATATGGTTATCTTAAATATTGTTAGATTGTCTTACAATATTAATACTAATGAAATACCAAATGTTTATGGTATGTTCAGTTAGGAAAATCAAACTTTTGTTATATTGTTTGATTAAAGATAAATATGACTTCTTTTCTTCCAAAAGTTATCAAGGTTAGAATGTTGAGTATGACTTGGACATATTTAATAAAACTCCAACATAGAAGATTAATAAGACATTATCATATGATGGAATGTGATGAATGTGATGAATCACATTAAGTCTTAAATTGAAGTTTCAAATTTGTTTAACTGCTTGTGAAGAGGTTATTAACAAAGTAAAGTTAGGAACTGTCAATATGTATTGTCCCAAAAGAGAATATTGTATTGTTTCTTTATTTGCTAAGTATTTAAAGATAGTCTTTAAATTACAAAAAGCAAGTGGGAGTTTTGATATTTAAAAGATAAAATTACAAGATACATAATCTTCTAAAATACACTAGTAAATATCATGATAAAGTTTGACATTTGAATGTTAAATCTCAACATGATAATAAAGGTTGACATTTAAATGTTAAATCTCAAGATGATGGAATTATCATTCATAGAATAGCAATATATCTCAGATATTTGATTAATATGCTGAGGGTTATGATTTACAGGATTATTGTAAACCTGATAATCATTATGATACATTACCAAATATGAAATTGGGTATAGTATACATGATATGAATGATTAAGATGCTGTCCATAAAGATAATCAATTTAAGAAACTTGGTTTATCTTAATAGTTTGACTAGAAAATGAAGATGAGTTTCTTCAAAGATAAGGTAACCCTTGTGGTTTAAATCTTTGTATAGAAATCATATAGACAAAATTGTACACATATTTAATGTATGTTTTATGACAAGATTATTAATCACACTTAAGCAATTAATTGTGATTGAATATTCTTTTCTTAATACATTAAATATATAAAGATTATGATTGTCATATTTATGAAATTGATAATAGAATATCAAAACTCTTTCTTGAGTGATTACTTGAGCGAGGACGATAAGTAATCAAAATGAGTTTATGAATTCAAATAAATCATTGGAAGTGTATAAAGTGCAATAATCCGTGCATGGATAAATGCATGCATCTAGAAGATTATTCTTATGTTTAATTATTAAATTCATGTTTTGTTTTATAATTGAAATAAGATAATTTCTAAGTATTCCTAAAAGCTAGTGGGAGTATTATGTTTAATTTCTTAAATCGTATATGTTGTAGAACATATAAAAGGTAACATTCCATATAAGTTAAAAGTTAAGTCTTAGTTTGGAATGAAACTTTACTTGAAAGATTTAGAAAATAAGACATACAACCTTGGAATAAATGTTCATTATTGAAACATGTGCGGTAAATAAATCTAATATAACATGATATATTATTTAGAAAGTCTAAATAGATATGTATGACATGAATTAAATCTAAGAATGACTCAAAGATTTTTTATGTATATCATGTTTTGTTGTATCATGCTTGATTACAAGATGATTTGGCAATATTAATATCTAATTAAAAGTTATTAGATAACTTGTGTAATATTCTAAAAAGAATATGTTTGATTATAGAATTACATCCTAGATCTGGAACAGCTTCCAAATTCTATAGATGAACAATTTTCAATTGTTGTGAAAATCGTCATAGCCAACAAACTTGAAAGTTTGAAGGGCATCAAACATTACATAATAGATATTAAGGTTTACGGGAAGTTTTAATAACATATTGTTGTTGCATACAATGATGTTATTGAAATTGAGATGACACTCAATACTAGTTATGGTAAGGATTTTGTTCTTTGCTATATGTACTAGTTGTGCTTACTAAAAGCATAAGTTGCATTATACATTAAGAGAATAATAATACTTTAAACTTTAAAATGTTTGAAAGTTTAATTATCATAAATTGGTGGTTAAGGATGTCTCATATTTTTATGAAATATGACATTATGAAAATAGTTGACTATGTGCATATAAGAATTTCAATAGTTGAATTCTTGAAATAAATATTCTTAAAATTCTAATAGATCAAAGTTGGATGATTTATGTTTTGTCAACAAGAAGGAATGTCATTACTTGAGACATAATTCATCAACAAGATTTTTCATGCATTGATCTATTTAGTATTTGGATAAGAGATGTTAAACAATTATTATAATAAATTTAAATACATGGTATGTTTAATTTATAATAAATTGTATCCTATATTTGTATGTTTAATCCATGAATAAATGTTATTCTAAATTGTCTATTGTCAGTTAATAATATGGGAATATTATTAAATCAAGACAAATCTGAAGGTTGGTTTAATATACTTAAAGTATATTGATGCGTAGTCATGCAATTTCAGATGATATTCAATGATACCGAATATAGAATTTATCCCAACTACATGATGTTACTTTATGGATTTTGTTATTAAGTAAATCATGAGAAGTTATCCTCAGACTTGAGATGCAAGATAAGTGTCATGAATGTAGTACATTTTTGTGGAACAACTTAACGCTATACGTAACTGGTAGTCATAAGGGTTGTTTTCGAAAATGTTACAAAGTTTGTGGGTTTTGCTTGTAGTCAAGATAGAATTTGTTCCTTCAAATTTATTTTTGGAGTTTAATACTGCTGGGCCCCTCTTAGGGTTGATAAGATGTATGTGTGGCCACACCCAAAGATCTACCCTGAATATGTTCAGAAGATTTGGTAATCTTGATCAATCACAAACAACGAGAAACAGAATGGTTAATTAAGGAATGACTTTAATCCATATCCTTATTAACATGGTATTAGAAACAAAAGGATAATAATAATGAGAAATCATTAAAAGGTTTTTCCAGGAGCCTTACTCGAGATCGTACTAGAGGCATCGGCGTGTTGCAAGACGCTAACCGATGTGATCACACTATTAAGATATGTCCAAGTGGGAGCTGTTAGTTTTATGAACATAAATTAATAGTCGTGTGTTAGGATCGAACTAGAGATCACGGGATTGCACACTTTACGTATGAAAAGTAAATGAGTAATAATTATATATATAAATGTTATATTAATTATTAGAATACAAACACGTAATGATCGTTAACGTTTAACGGAAAAGGATAACGATTGTTAGATGAATGAAAAGGGAGAATGATAGATGAAACTTTGAATATCAAGAAGGTTTCGTAAACCCTTTGAGGGTGTAGGGACGATTGGGAAGTGTATCCCACATCGCTTGGTGAAGCTTTTGACTCAAGATTTCTACCCTATATAAACACACAAGGTTTCATTCTTTTGACATAACTTGAAAACCTAATCTTGTGTGTTTTCTCCTCTCCTCTTTTCTCTAGCAAAAGTCGACATACCCATTAAAGTTTAAGGCAGTCGACATTTGTTATTCTTCTAGTGTTTTGTGCTCGTCTTACTTGCATAAGCGTTTACTTGAAGTAGTACGTGTGTAGAAGAAAGTGAATCAAACACACTATTGTTTGATTCTTGGATTGAATTACAAAAGAGGTAAGGGGTAATTCTTATAATCCACATAAACCCTAATTAGGGTTCTTGATTGAAGATTGAAATTTGATTCTTGTTCGGGCTAGAATCATAAAGGTATGTTTACTATTTAATATTGATTAATTAATTACATGTTATATGATCTTGTTATAATTGCTTCCGCTATGCTCACTTGATGTGTTTGGTTTATTTTATATGATTGTCATGATATTATAATTCCAACACAAAACACATGTATCCTTCTCTTTAACCCACTCAATAAAATTGCTTTGATTTTTGTGTGAGTTTCCTCTTTCCTTTACACTACTTGTAACCTTCTCTTTAATATCCAATGCCTTGGTCTTGAATGCTTTGTCGCTGAATATTTGTTCCACCTTACTTTTTATTTCTTCTTTTGTAATGATACCATCTTCATTTTTGTTAAACCCCAACCCGTTCTTCCAAATGTTACAAATGTAACTTTCATCGATAAATTGATCCGAAAAGTATGGCCAGCACAAAAACAGGAGTCCATTTGTCACACCCTCTAAAGTCGAGTTCCAACCACAATGACTCAAGAAACAAGCTATGGAAGGATGAGCTAATACCCTTCGTTGAGGTGCCCAAATCACGATTTTTCCACGAGAGCCTACTCGTTCCATATATTCATTCGGAAAAGTAGTTGCAGTCTCGTTAGTCATACCAGCTCGTACAACCCACAAGAATGGTTTGTTGCTAAGTTCAAGGCCAAATGCCAATTCTTCAAACTGGGTTTTGTTGAACATAGTTATGCTCCCAAATGCTATATAAATGACTGAAGATGGTTGTTGTTGATCGAGCCATGCTAAGCAAGTGGAGTCCTCTTGCCAAAAGTGGCCTGCTTGGACAGCGAGTCGGTTGCTTGCTAGTAGAGGGCCTATTGGCAACAACTGTGGGTAAAAGCTAAATGGTCCAGGTTCAAGCGCAGTAGTTGAGTTGCATATCAGTTGTTCTGCTAAGTTGACACCTTCTACAACTCCTACTGTAAGTGGAAAAACGGCTTTTATTGTGGCCGAGTCCCCAATGGCCCATGGGAGGTTTAACGATCTTACAGGTGGCATGTTTTCCGACAGCTGAATAATCTGATCATTTAGGGGAACACCTAAAATAAAAAATTTCAAGAAAGATTTAAGGAGCTTCTAAGAGTTTAGTTATTTAATGCAACAAAGGCACACAAGAATCTCACCATCTTTGTCTATGATTCCCACATCGATAAACTTATGAAGGCTCATGATGGCCGCTAGAGTTGCATTTGAGGCTGTCCATAAGGCTGCTCTTTTAATTCCCATTTTCTTTGCGATTCGTATAGCCCATCCCATGAAAGGATCAGCAATAATACATCTGCATTTTTTGTTGTCTTCTTTGTTGATTGTCTCTATAAGTTCCTCGAACTTGCTAGGCATAGATTGTAACATCAATTTGGCTAATTTACCCCAGTCATTTCTATCCCCCAAGGTTCCAATCCATCGGGGATTGAAACCATTTGCAGTAAATTGTTGTGACTATTCTTCTCTAACCAAGTGCATGTCACAACCTTTTTATGAATTGCCTCTGTGTTTACGAATGTAACTTTGACACCTTGCTCGACTAAGCGTTGAGCCAGCTCAATTGCAGGAATTACATGGCCTTGTGCGGGATTAGCCACGACTACGACATGACACTTTGCCATAATTTCCAACTGAAGCTTTTTTTAGCGCGGAGATATTAATAAGAGTTGGTTTTTTCTAGTTGATTGTTATCTCACTTTTAAAGACAAGGCTCTGTTTGATCATTTGCCTTGAGTATTTTGTGTATCACTTGTCTTATATTTTGTGGCCTTCTTCTTAGTTAATATGCCTTTGATTTCATATATTGTCAATGTCTTGATTTAGCGTCTTCATTGATTGACAACATGACATGTCACAATAATTGTCCTTGACGCAGGCCCTACAGATATTTAAACTTGAAGGGGAGCATTAATACATGGTGCAACTTGCAATGCGATAATTTGTACATCATCATCAAAATTACAACATACATTAGGAATTAAACAAGACAAAAAAGATTTGACGGCGTAGGTGATGTTAAAAAGGATTTGACGGGTGTAGGTGATGTATAAAAAAGATTTTTCGACCCTCAAGTCTCAAGAAACAAAACTTCATTTTTAGTAGGATTGATTTTGCCATTCAAAAGAGGGTTGCGGCGCAACTTGTTGCTCGTTGCCTGCCATCTTATTGTAATCAAATATTGAAATGAAATTCGAAGGTTGGCTTGTACAAAAAAAAAAAAAATCATTTTTTTTTTTCTTGTTATTTAACTTATGATCACCAGATAACCTTTGTTTTCCTGACTAGCTAGACTCCAGTGAAGCTGATGTTTCGTTTGACATGTTGCTGAAATGGATCATATATATAAAATTAAAACATTTTCGACACGCATACATACGTATTTACATCAATAGACTTTAGGTACATTTGCAAAGGGCTTTTTTGACTTTTTAAGAAACTGAGAAATGGACAAAAATCTTCCAGTAATGTTTTGAAAAGTCTGTTTAATATTTTTGTGGTTTGTTTGATATACAGAGCACAGGGAAGGAATATATGTGTTGTTTGTTTTATGGGATAAGTAAAATGTGGGGAAAATGACAGGAAAATGCATCATACTTGTCACTTTTTGTCATTGTATGTAGCGTCAACTTTTTTTTTTTTTTTTTTTTTTTGAATTTGGCACTAACCTTTTTAAATCGTGTCATTGTATGTACTTTGCGACTTTTTTAGCCATGAAATGACCATTTTACCCCTAAAAATTTGAAAAAAGTAGGGGTAAAATGATCACAAAATACACACAATAGTACGATTTAAAAAGGTGGGTACACACAATGACACGATTCAAAAAGGTTAGTGCCAAATTCAAAAAAAAAAAAAAAAAAAAGGACGCTACATACAATGACAAAAAGTGGCAAGTATGATGCATTTTCCTGCCATTTTCCCTAAAATGTGCATTTGGAAATTTTCGTAAGATGCTGTGAGATGTGTACCACAAGATAAACAACAAAGAGTAATTAGATATCATAAATGTTAATAAGAGAAGGGGTGAGTTATCCATGTGAACCAAGTTTAATCTCAATGTTACTTTCCTGGAAACATGAAGGACCAAACTTGTAGAATAGAAACTTTGTAACCGCTAGTTAGTTAAGTTAGTTAGATTTCTGGAAATTAGTGAAGGGTTGTGTCGCTTGGACCACACCCATTCGAACAGACATGATGGTGGAACACAACCATTCGAAACCTATAAATACTTATGTTTATGTAACATTATGTTTGTTAGACGAAATAAAAGTTATCTTGTTTATGTTTGCAAATCTGTTTCGACTCAACACACACGCACACATTGGGACAACATTTGGCATCAAGAGCCTTGTTTAAACCTTACTCTCGTTACATCAAAAACAAAACAAGAAACATTTCTAGCGAGACAAAAACCAGAACCACGCTGAAACCATTGGATTTCAGGAACAAACATGCAACACTCTTACACCTTGTTAACGAAAAAGAAGTTGCCTAGATAACTTAGGGACACAAGAAAGTCGTATACAACTTATCTAGTGTCGAATTTGCAAACGGAAGGACACCAAACGAAGTGGTGGCCTTGTTTTGTTGTGATCTTTGTACGCGACAACAAAACCAGAAAGGAAGGAAAACAATTGTTTTAGGATTCTTGTTGGTGTCTTGCACACGACAACAAAGAAGGAGACTTGTTGGTTTTTTACAACGCAACAAGAAAAGAAAGAAGGACGTCAAAGGATTGTGTATTTTACCGAGATACACAAGGAAAAAGGAGAAGCGCAAAATTGAAAGAAAAGCGTTGCTTGTGCAGAATTTGAAAAGGTATACCGGTGACAAACAATCAAGGATTATTTAGGAGCGTTTAGCAATACAAGAACAACAACAAATATCGAATTAAGATGAACTGATCACTCGTCATAGAAGAATACCAAAAGGTATTGAAGGGTTGTTGAAGGGACATGGTGTGGACATAGAAAGGAAGATTATTGTGGTACAACGTGGATAAAGGAGACAAGTAACAGCGGCAACGACAAACAAACTCATGTGTTTAGACGTTAGGGTTAATACCGTGGGGTATTAAGAAGAAAAAGAAGAAAAGCAATCAAATTGCTTTCGGTAAAAGAAATACCGAAAGGTATTTTTGGCAAGGGAGTTGGAATGGAAACAACAACAAACACTAGTTTGATTGTGGCCAAACAACACTAAGGGTGGATTTGGAGAAGGAGCCGAGACATAACAAGGGTCTAGGGCACACGAATTGGAACCAAGTCGATACAAAAGGAAGGAAGGAACAACGTGAAGTGTGGTAGAAGGAGAAAACAACGTTTGGTTGGTATATTGCTTCGAAAACAACATACACAACCGGATTGTTTTGGATAAGAGACGAGGAAAGAAAAAAATACGTGGTTGGTAAAACTCAAGTTACCGATACACAAGTGGGAACACGATTGTGCTTTGACACAACAAACGAGGTCACAAATTCATTATTTGGATTTCAATTATACTTTTATAGTATAGATATTTATTTCATACTATTAGGAAATCCCGAGAACTATATATATTGATCTCGTATTACTAGGATTCCCGGATAACTATTTTTGTTTCCGTAGTAGTAGGATATACCATACTGGTTAGAATTCCCATACGAATTAGAAGGTGAAGATTGTAAACACATCGAAGATGGCTGGTGATGATGATACGAATAACAATAACACTATAGTGAAACCCGTAACACCCATTGCATAATATCAATGCCATAAACTCAAAACCACAAACTACACGATTTGGGCTATCCAAATAAAGTTATATTAGAGGCACATGGTTTATGGGAGACTATAGAACCTAAGGAGAACAACCAAGTAGATGATAAGAAGGATAAGGCAACTATTGCCCTCCTATATCAAACGGTAACCGAAGATGTGATATTACAAGTAGCAAGTTGTAAAACTGCAAAAGAATTATGGGAATTGTGGAAAACTAGAAGGGGGTTGAATAGTTTATCGTTTAAAATCTTTTTAACTTGTTTAGTTAGCTTTGAAACTTTCCGTTTGATCAAAGATATATACACAAACACAATATATAACATGCAAGTAAATGAAAGAAACGATCAAACCACAACACGAGTATTTATCGTGGTTCGGCTACAAGGAATCTTTTTCCTTGCCCTACGCCCACGCCCCGAGTATCCAACTCGAGAGTTTCTTTCACTAGTCAACAAGCTCCTTTCACCGGCGGAGAAAACCTTACACGTCGCTTATACTTTTACCGACACTAAGCTAGATGTCGAGTTCTTTACCAAGGGTACAACCACTCCCGTTTGTTCTTTTACAAGGGTACAACTAATCCCGATACACTTTGTATTTTGAGGACTAAAATACTAACCGATCACTACTGAAAATACACAATCAAATGAAGTGTAAACTACACAAGTCTACACAATGCTAAGCTAACAAGTCTTGCAACGTTGTGTTGAATACTTGTTACTTTTTATGAACTCGTGAATCTCTTTGCTACAAAAAGAAACTTCACATATAAAAAGTTAAAGGGTTAGATGAAAGAATGAATGAATGTGTGTAAATATGATGTAGAGTGATAAGCCAAAAATCAACTTATGGCTTGGTATTTATAGCAAAGCCTTCTGCAGGCCTGGCGGATACGGCGGAACCCTCATATGGGTTTCGCCCGTGTACCCCCAGGGTTCCGCCGGGCTTGCAGTTGGTTTTGCAATAAATCTTGCAAACCAAACAATGTCACATCTCATTACACCTTGTAAACCAAACAATGTCACATCTCATTACCCCTAGTCAAACACATAACTTGCAAGCAAACACAAAGTTAGTCAAACACACTTTCTTTCCATAAATGTATATTGACAAAACTTGCCATAAATGTGATGTGACATTTCTATTTTAAGAAATAAAAAGTGTTGTGTTTTATGAAATGTAAAATGTAGCAAAAGTCTAGCTTATGCAAGTCTTTAAAACTAAGATTATGTTTTACTTAGAAACTAAAGTTTACATTTTGTCGTTAACAAAACATAGCAAAGATCGTAAAATATAAATAACGTTTTTAGGCGATATTTGTATTAACAATCTCCCCCTTTTTGTTGATGACAAAACATAAACTTTGTTTTTAAGTAACTCACAAAATCTTGGTGTTTAAGACTTAAATTTTTTTTTTTTTATATTAAACTTGTTTTACTTAAGTGATAAAAATCATATTAAGTTTTGAAGGTTTAATACATTTCTCCCCCTTTTTGTCGAAACAAAAAGTAGAGTAGCGAAGCGGAATAATGCACTTGCTCCCCCTTGCTTGTTACTCCCCCTAAAAGGAGTGCCAAGATGGGAAACATAGATTTTGATCCTACAAAAAAAATGGTTAGTTGGTGATATATATATAGTCAAGCTTGTAATTACCACACACATTGCAACCACAATGACAACACAAAAATGATCAACCAACAATGCACGGAAGTAAGTAGAAAGAAATATCATTCCAAGTAAAATTTTGACTTTGAAAAGTCAAAAGACAAGAAATGTGAAATATTCTTCTACTTCTAAACAAAAACTAAAAAAATAACCAAGAAAGAAAAATAAAATCCTACTTTCCTAAATGGGGCAAACGGCCTCCAAAGGTTGTCTAGGATTTGTTTGGGTGGGAAAGAGCATCCAAACGTTCTATGACGTGTTGGAATGCAAAACAGGTTTCATCTTGGAATTGGTGAAGCAACGTTTTGATGCTTGTACCCATTTGCTCACAATTTGAGCAAACATGGGGATGAGTGGGTGGAAATGGGTTGGTTTTGGTTTCTTGGTTTGAGGGTTGGTTGGTTTTTGGTTCTTGGGTGGAGGATGGGTTTGGTATTGAGTCAAGCAAGGTGGTTTTAAATTCCATTGCTTGATGAAGGTGGTTCTCAACCATGCTTTGGATTTTCTCATATGAAGGAAAGAAAGACTCAAAGGTTTGGGCTTGAGAATGTGGTGGAGTTGGGTGATCATGGTTTTCAAAGTTTGGTTCTCCATAAAGAGTACCATGGATGTCATGGTAGATAGGGTGAAACAACAATGGTTTGGGTTGATGGTACACTTGTTGTGGTGGTTGGGTGTGGTTAAAATCCTCATCAAGGTCAAGAATTGACCTTGGTGATTGATTTGCAAAAGGTAGTGGTTGTGTAGGTCTTGGTGGAAGATCATTTAGATCTTGAACAAAAGGGTGTGGTGATGTGGGAGGAGACCCAAATAACTCCATAGTTTCAATTTTGGGTAATGGTGATGGTGATGGAGTTTTGGATGGTTGGGTTAGAGCACTTGGTGGAGTTAGGTCAATGGGTGATTTAGTAGGTAGTGGAGTGAGTTCATTTGGTTCATTGAGTGATGGAGATGGAGATGCATGGTTCAAAAAGTGTTCATTTTTGATAGGTGAGGTGAATTCATCCGAAGATGAGGAGCTTAGGTTGATGGATTGATTAGACCATAATGGTTTTACACTTATCCGGGCGGTTTTCTGGATGGGTCGTGATGGTTGAGAAGTGATTGTTGACTTGGTCATGGTTAAAAATGGTTTGGAAGTTAAGAAATTGTGATGAAGAAGGTGTAATTTGATAGTGTTTAGGATGGTTTAATTTATAGTGATGAAGGATTGCGGGAAGGAGTGTTTGGATTTGATGTTAGTCCATACAAAAATGGAGGTTTCTAATGATTTGGAAAACTAATTGTGGGTTGTCATATAATGGAAGTCAATCCAATGAAAATGGTGAAGTGAGAAGACAAGTTTTGCACTAAATGCTTAGTGGTTTTGGTAGATTTGTTGAAGTATAAATCTCAATGAAAATGCTTTAGAAGGGTTCCTTCCTTTATGTGTGAAGGGTTCCTTGGGGTGGTTATGGCTATTTTTGAAATTTGGCGGGAAATGGTTTTGGTTGAGTTATAAGGAATGAGAAGTACCCTATTGTGCTAAACAAATTGCAGGAAATGGGTTTCTATCTAAAAGGATTGTATTTTGGTGTTTGGATGTTGAAATGTTGAAAATAAAAAGAAAATTTTTGTAGGCAACTGGCGGAACCCTAAGGTTACACAGGCGGAACCCGTTTGAGGGTTCCGCGGGGTCCGTTGGGCCATTTCTGGGTTGCCCAGAAAATACACTGGCGGAACCCAATTTTGGGTACCGCCAGATCCGCCAGGGCTGAAAAAAGTGGCAGTCCGCGATTTTGACCCGTGAGACGATTTTCAAAATTTTCGAAAACTCCTAAAATCAAAAGGATAGTGCATTTCTGGTTAGGCAATGCAAAAAATAGACACGTAAATATACATATCATAGGACTTTGACCTTGAGGTCGAGAATTTCACTATACTTAGTGAAAATATCATAAACATGAAAATTTGACAACTTGCCAAAAGTTGTCTACCTGCATCAAAGTTAGATACTACATGTTCCAAATTGTATCAAACATTGTACTGACACACAAATACATCATAAACATTGTTTAAACAACCAAATTTGATCAAATAGCACCTAGTGCCAAACACTCCTACACACCCGCACTCATTGACGGTCGATCTTGTTCTTGAGCTTGCCAAGAAATCTTCCAAGATTCTTAAACATCCCCTTTGTTTGCTTGAACTCCGCCGACTCGTTTGGAATATCCGGAAGTTGGGATAGGTATTCGAGAGGTGGGAGCCTAGAGTTTGGCAAAGAGTCATCTTCACTCATTGAGGAAGATGAAGATGAGGTAGGAGGATGTGGACGTTTTCCTTGGGCTTTATACACTCTCTTATCACTTAGTGGGACAAAGGTGTGTGGAATGAGAGAGTAGTCAAGGCGAAGACCGTTTGGAGTTGGTGGAATGGGTGAGATGAACCTAAAGAGATGGGTCAAGAGCATTCCATATGGCATAGCCGTTGTGCCATGCACGGGAATGTCGGCCATTCTCTTGGCCATGTAATAGGTGATGAGGCGAAAAATGAACCATTTTTAGGGGGTCATTTAAGCCGGAATTCGAATTTATTTGATCAAATATTGCCCTAAATCGTTCCTTTTGTGGTTTTAGGTACTTTGGGAATGAAATCTGGAAAAGGAAGTAATTCAGACATTTTTGGAGCATAAAAGTGAAGAAAACGCCAAAGTCTTAATTTTCCATGCTGGGAACAGTAGGTGACGGCGTCAAGAGTAACTCCCTGACGGCGTCAAGAGCAAAATTCCATGACGATCCAGTACAGATTTGAAGGCGTCACGAAGGTAGGGCGTCAAGAGTTAAAGTCATGACGGCCTGGAAATGATTAAGTCTTGACGGCGTCAAATGTAGATCAAGGCAGTCCGAGAATAGTTTTGGCGGCGAGGTGACGGCGTCACAACTTTTGTCTTGACGCCGTCAGACCCCTTTTCCTATATATAGTTTTCTAATTTTCACATTAAAAAAAGAGAGAAGTTTTGGAGAAACCCTAAGTACGATTTTGGTGCGAATTTTACAGGTTTTTCAAGGGTTCCAACCCCTTGATACCTTGCATATGTAATTGAGATAAGTGTTCTTTTAATTCAATCAATATGTCTATGTGTTGGTTGTCTATATCTTGTTCTTGTCTTAATTCCATCATGCTAGGCTAGATCTATATTGTGTTTGGTTGGATCTAATGAAACCTAGATGTTAATTATATGTTGATTACTTGTTTATAGTTTGTTGTGGGTGAGTGAATTTATATGTTAGGCTTAAGAAAACTGGCAGATCTCCAAATGGTAACATGCTTGAACGTCTTAGGAAACATGAACCTATTGCACTAAGGTCTTTATTGGTTGTATTTAATGCATGAGCCACTGTTTACAATCCCTATAGTTGTGCTAGGCATGGTGTAGGAGGAGATAAGAGCTCATAGAATTGGGGAGTTATGTGCGATACCCCATGAATGGTATTAAGGAATACAATCCGTCATCCATGCAACTATAACAAGTAATTAACGTGTAAAAAATGTCTAGGGAGTAGTGAAATCTAAGTAAACACATTTGCTCCACTTATTGCTCACAACTTTAGTATAATTTAGTTTAATTTCATTTCTAGTATTTTATTTTGATTGCATCTTAGTATTGGGTTAGTTGAATAGCAACTAATTCCGCCCAAATCCTTCAAACCCGAGATTTTTAATCGCTTTCTAAAAAATATAAAAATACAAAAATAATCATCCCTCACCTTTAGAACTAGTATTTAGGTTTTCTAATCCTAGCGATACTATTCCTAAGCTGAACGATCAATCCCCCGGTACTTGTCACTATACTATACTACAACGATCAGGTACACTGCCTGGTGGGGGTTGTAAGCTTCTCAAGATCCCTTGAGAGGTAAAGCCTGGTGCAATTCCCACGCATCAATAGGCAAGATTGAAGGGTTGCCTAACGGACACAGAGTAGAGAATGTAGCAAAGGCAAAGGTTGATATGATCTCGGTTTCCTATGGTGCTAATGACATTTTCTCTAAGGACTTCCTCCCATTTCTTGAATTGGGGCTTGAGTTCATTCATTTCCATTCCATATGGGTCCTTATCGACCTCATTTCCCGAACGGGTTCTCCTAGTGTTGGTTGTCCTAACAAAGAGGTGGTCACGGAGTACATCGTTTGACACAAGAGGTGTGTCAAAAGGATGGATGCAGTCATGGAGGTTGTCAAGAGTTGAGAGGGAGTGCAAGTCGGAATAGATACAAGTACCACAGTTTGGGACACCTAGGATTTAAGCAAACTCCTCAAGAGTGAAGGAGTATTGATGACCACTTGCCCAAAAGTTGATAGAAATTTGACCATAATCATCCGTGGAGAGGACGGCGGATGCATAGAATTCCAAAATGAACCTAGGATAAATAGGCTCGTTGATTTCCAAAAGACACTCAAAGTTGATTGTGGAAAATTCGGCGTAAAGGTTTGTGCCTTCTAGGAAGTACGGGTCAATGGTTCTACCCTCATGGACATAGTGTTTTTCTAAGGCTTTGAAGACATTGACTTGGTTTGGGGTAAGGCCTTTGGTTTTGTGGTGTTTTGGTAGGTACTTAATGGTGTCCTTGTGGTCGTAGTGGGTTAGAGGAGGCATGATGATTCCTAGAACAACAGAATTTCACATTTTAGTTTAAGTAAAATACTATTATAATGCGGATGTTCTAGTGTGTGCCTATATGAAAACAATGTGAAGGTGCGGTTATCTTGACTCATTTTGATGCTTCAAAAACGTTTTATAATGCAAGTTTTGTTATAAAACAAAAGATAACCCAAACGCTCCTAGTTCAATGTAGCTTCATTTGAATGTACCCGAAAATACATATTGGTTATGTATTCCCTTTAGCATTCAAGAGACATTATGCAAGTGATGTTTTAAACATAACGTTTTGATTTTGTATTCTCAATGTGAGACGAAAAAATATTTGTCCGATTTGTGAGAAATTTTTGGAAAAATTGGTCATGGGGTGTTTTAGCAAACATGTTTACACTAAGTAAGAATGCAATTCCTAACTATGGGGAACATGATTAGTTTTGTTAAACACCTAATTTCATGCATGAGTTTCTCAAGTTAATGCATAATCCCAAGTTTTTGTTTTTGTGCAAAAATAGAATTCCTAGACTCAGATCAGGATTGTAATCAAGTTTAGAATACTTACAATGATGATTGATTTGCAATGTGAGTGAAAGGAAGACCAAGAAATCGTAGGTATATATGGATGGTAAAGTGAATAGTAACAGTTTGGAAGTGGTGGTATGAGATAATGGGGGTTTGGTTTAATATAAACAAAAATATTGATTTTGCAGGTCGGCGGATACGGCGGACCCCTGAGATGGGTTCCGTCCGTTATGTCTGAGGGTTCTGCCGACCCTGCTGAGAAATAGAGTTATGGATTTGTTTTGATTTTTGTGATTTTTGTCTAAAGTCCAGAACTACAATGTAGGTTCCATGAGTCCTAAGCCTAGCCTAAGAAGGTTAAAAGGTTCACGTTTAAGGGGTTTTGTGAGAATGTCGGCTATGTTGTCTTCTGAAGAAACTTTCTCAATTGAGATATTTCCTTTTTGAACGTGGTCACGAAGGAAATGATGACGGATTTCAATATGTTTGGTACGAGCATGTTGAACCGGGTTTTTGCTAAGATCAATGGCACCTTTGTTGTCACAAAGAATTGTGATGTCGTTGAGTTGAATTCCGTAGTCGACAAGAGCTTGCTTCATCCAAAGAGCTTGTTGACATGCCTTTCCGGCCGAAACGTAGTCGGCTTCTGTTGTTGAGATAGCAAGAGCCGTTTGCTTCTTAGAGAACCATGAGGTGAGACAATGTCCAACAAAAGTACAAATACCACTTGTAATTTTTCTATCGACATAGTCACCGGCATGATCCGAGTCGGCATACACTATGGTGTCTATTCCCGTTCCTTTGGGATACCATAAACCTAAATGTGTAGTGCCCTTAATATACCTAAAAATCCTTTTAACGGCTTCGAGATGGGTAGTCTTAGGATCTTCTTGAAAACGAGCACATAGACAAACACTAAACATAATGTCGGGTCTACTAGCCGTTAGGTAAAGTAGACTACCAATCATACCTCTATATTTAGTACTATCTACGGATTCACTTTCATCATCCTTGGTGAGTTTAGTTTCTATGGACATGGGAGTTTTGATTGGTTTCGAATCTTCTAATCCAAATTTCTTAAGCATGTCCTTAATATATTTAGATTGGTTAAAGAAGATACCATCTTCTAGTTGTTTAATTTGGTGTCCTAAGAAAAAGTTGATTTCTCCCATCATACTCATTTCAAACTCGTCATGCATGATTTTTGAGAAATCCACACATAATTCTTGACAAGTTGAACCGAATATAATGTCATCAACATAGATTTGGACTATGATAATATGTGAATCTTTCTTCTTAGTGAAGAGAGTATTATCAACTAAGCCCATGGTATACTTATGGTTAACTAGGAAGGTTTTAAGTCGATCATACCATGCTTTTGGAGCTTGCTTAAGTCCATAAAGAGCCTTTTAAGTTTGTAAACATGATTTGGTTTTTCAAAATCGATGAAGCCCGGTGGTTGAGCAACATACACTTCTTCATTTATGACTCCGTTTAGAAATGCACTTTTGACGTCCATTTGAAAGAGTTTGAAATTGTGTGCACATGCATATGCAAGTAAGATTCTAATTGACTCGAGCCTAGCAACCGGAGCAAAAGTTTCATCGTAGTCAATGCCTTCTTGTTGGTTATATCCTTGTGCAACTAGCCTAGCTTTGTTTCTAGACACAATTCCATTTTCATCCATTTTATTATGAAATACCCATTTTGTTCCAATTATAGTTTGACTCTTTGGTTGAGGAACTAATGTCCATACATCATTCCTAACAAATTGGTTTAACTCTTCTTGCATTGCAATTACCCAAGACTCATCTTTAATGGCTTCATTAATGTTTTTAGGTTCAATGGTTGACACGAAACAAAAATAGTTGCTTTCATTTTGAACTTTTGACCTTAGTGTTCTTTCGTTAATGTTGCCTATGACACCATCTAATGGATGACTTTTAGATTCTTTGACATTGACAAGTTCTTTGTTTAATAGTTCATCTTCCTTGTCATTACCTAAAATATCTTGACTTTCTATTACTTGGCTTTCAACTAAGTCATCATCTACCACAGGTGATGTCTTAGAGGGAGGTGGACTCTCGTCAAATGTTACGTTCAACGATTCCTCGACTCTTAAGGTTTCTTTGTTCAAAACAATGTAAGCTTTACTATTTTGTGAATATCCAAGAAATACACCTTCATAAGACTTTGGGTCAAATTTGGTGAGTTAATCCTTGGTGTTAAGAATGAAACATTTACTCCCAAACACTCTAAAGTATCCTAATGTAGGCTTTTTACCTTTATATAGTTCATAAGGAGTTTTATTCAAAAATGGTCTAATTAAGACTCGATTTAAAATATACGTTGATGTGTCAACGGCATTACACCAAAACAATTGTGGAATGTTTTGTTCATTAAGCATTGTTCTACTCATCTCTTGCAATGTCCAGCTTTTACGTTCTACTACACCATTAGATTGAGGAGTACGTGGAGCCGAAAAGTTATGAGTAATACCATTAATATCACAAAAGTTTCCAAATTGAAATTCATTATCAAATTCACGACTGTGATCCGTTCTAATAGACACAATATTAGACCCTACTTGATTTTGAATTTTCTTACTTAGAATCTCAAATTTATCCAAAGCTTCATTTTTACTTTTCAAAAATTTTGTCCAAGTATATCTTGAGTAATCATCAACTATGACCAAAGTGTAGAAGTTACCTCCATAACTTTGTATAGCGGATGGACCAAATAAATCCATATGTAAAAGTTCTAGACACCTAGATGTAGAAACCAAGTTTTTAGCCTTATGGCTACTATGGACTTGTTTACCGACTTTGCAAGCATCACAAAAGTGTTGGTCATATTTCAACTTAGGTAGGTTTCGAACTAAGTCTTTGGAGGAGAGGTTTTGGATTAGTCTCATGTTAGCGTGTCCTAAACGTCTATGCCATAAAGTTGAAGATTCATCTAATGAGGTAAGACAAAGTTTGTCTCTAGATGTTGGATCCATCTTCATGACGTATACGTTGTTCTTAAGGACACCTTTGGCTATGGTTATACCATCTTTAAGTATTTTGCTTCCGTTTTCACTAAAGAGGACATTATACTTATTACGACAAAGTTGACTAATACTAAGAAGATTAAAACCTAAGTTATCAACATGAGCTACATCATCTATAAAAAGGGAGTCATGAGAGATTGTACCTTTTCCGATGATTTTGCTCTTAGCTTTACTACCAAATGTAACATTACCTCCGTCACATTTGTGATAAGTAGTGAAGAGGCTTTTGTTACCCGTCATGTGCCTTGAACAACCGCTATCTTTAATCCATTCATCCGGTTCCAAACAAACTTTGAGGCACACCTCATTTGAGTTGTGAGCCATGAGAGCAATATCATCATTCTTTGGCTCATCGTCATCTCCTTCATAGTCACTCCAAGCACTACCCACAAAAGCTTGTTGAGGTTTGCTCTTGGGTGGTTTTGGACATTCTCCTACAAGATGACTTGTGTCTCCACACCTATAGCATTTTCTTTCAACCTTTCCTTTTCTATCATCACGATCTTTTCGGAAAGTTTTCTTGTCATCTTTAGGTTGCCTTACAAACTTCTTGAAGTCTCTAACGGCCATAGCATATTCCTCATCATCACTATCCGAAGTAGATTCTTCATCATCACTTGATTGGACTCTAGCTTTCAAGGCAATGGACTTAACTTTTTCTTTCTTGCCTCTAACTAGTTTCGAATCTTTTTCCATTACCATTTCATGAACTTTGAGGTTTCCAATTAGCTCATCAAGTGACATGCTTGAAAGATCTTTGGATTCTTCAATTGCCGTCACTTTTGCTCTCCACTTCAGATGGAGTGCTCTAAGAAATTTCCTGACAAAGTTCTTACTACAAAAAGATTCATCAAGTGCTTTAAGTGAAGTAATAATAGTGTTAAACCTAGCAAAAGCATTATCAATTATCTCATCTTCGGAAATAACAAATTGTTCATATTGTTGAATAAGAAGATCAATTTTGTTATCTTTAACTTGTGAGTTTCCTTGATGAGTGACAATTAAAGATTGGCAAATATCTTTGGCGGTTTTACACATAAAGACTCTTTCATATTCTTTCTTAGGCAAAGCATTGTAAAGCATCATTTTAGCTTCATTATTTTTACCAATCAATTTCTTTTGATCATCATCTTTAATGTTAGTAACTACGTTGTCACCATCAATGATTATATACCATAAATCTATATTTTTAGATTTCACGTAAGTTTCAAAACGGTTTTTCCAATATATAAAACCATTTGCTTCAAAGAGTGGTGGTCTTTGCATAGATTGCCCTTCTTTGTAATTTTCAAAATCCATGGATCGTTTCAAGTTTTAAAACACAATATATTTTAAATGCTTGAGTAACGTAGCTCTTGATACCAATTGTGGAAAACTAGAAGGGGGGTTGAATAGTTTACCGTTTAAAATCTTTTTAACTTGTTAAGTTAGCTTTAAAACTTTCCGTTTGATCAAAGATATATACACAAACACAATATATAACATGCAAGTAAATGAAAGAAACAATCAAACCACAACACGAGTATTTATCGTGGTTCGGCTACAAGGACTCTTTTTCCTTGCCCTACGTACACGCCCCGAGTATCCAACTCGAGAGTTTCTTTCACTAGTCAACAAGCTCCTTTCACCGGCGGAGAAAACCTTACACGTCGCTTATACTTTTACCGATACTAAGCTAGATGTCGAGTTCTTTACCAAGGGTACAACCACTCCCGTTAGTTCTTTTACAAGGGTACAACTACTCCCGATACACTTTGTATTTTGAGGACTAAAATACTAACCGATCACTACTGAAAATACACAATCAAATGAAGTGTAAACTACACAAGTCTACACAATGCTAAGCTAACAAGTCTTGCAACGTTGTGTTGAATACTTGTTACTTTTTATGAACTCGTGAATCTCTTTGCTACAAAAAGAAACTTCACATATAAAAAGTTAAAGGGTTAGATGAAAGAATGAATGAATGTGTGTAAATATGATGTAGAGTGATAAGCCAAAATCAACTTGTGGCTTGGTATTTATAGCAAAGCCTTCTGCAGGCCTGGCGGAACCCTCAGATGGGTTCCGCCCGTGTACCCCCAGGGTTCCGCCGGGCTTGCAGTTGGTTTTGCAATAAATCTTGCAACCCAAACAATGTCACATCTCATTACACCTTGTAAACCAAACAATGTCACATCTCATTACCCCTAGTCAAACACATAACTTGCAAGCAAACACAAAGTTAGTCAAACACACTTTCTTTCCATAAATGTATATTGACAAAACTTGCCATAAATGTGATGTGACATTTCTATTTTAAGAAATAAAAAGTGTTGTGTTTTATGAAATGTAAAATGTAGCAAAAGTCTAGTTTATGCAAGTCTTTAAAACTAAAATTATGTTTTACTTAGAAACTAAAGTTTACATTTTGTCGTTAACAAAACATAACAAAGATCGTAAAATATAAATAATTTTTTTAGGCGATATTTGTATTAACAGGAATCATTAAGAAAGAGACATGTTGGAGAAGAGAGAGTGCAACAGGCATGATTACAATCACTGATGATTGGATTTAATGCCCTTCAAATGAAGGAGGATGAAACAGTGGATGCATTTATGAACAAACTAAATGGTTACGCCACGAAGGCTAAAGAATTAGGGAAAACCATGGATGAATCACTTTTAGTACGATAACTATTAGACTCCACAGCAGATAGAATCATTCAGATAGTAGCATCCATAGAGCAGACAAGTGATCTAAATGATATCACCTTATATGAGATCACTGGAAAACTTAACGCATTCGAGGAAAGGATAAAACTCCGAAAGGGAGGACAAGCAGAAAGCCAGGATAACTTATTATTCGCACAAGGCAAACACTCTAGAAATAAGAAACAATTTAACAATAATAGGGGTAGATCAAACTACTCACGAGGAAACTGGAAAAATAAAGGAAATAGAGATAACTCGAATGGAGAGAATTCAACTCACAACGACAAGCCCAATAAGAATAGAGGTGAGTGGAATAAGAAGAAAGGAAAATGTTTCAATTGCGGGAAACATGGACTCTTTAAGAGAGACTGTAGAAGTCAACCAACAACTCAAGAACAATCAAACCTTATCTTAGAAGACGATGAACCATCACTATTAATGACTACACATGAAGAAGTCTTGTTAAATGAAGGACAAATATAACCCGAAAAGTATGCTACAACAGACGCTAGCAGATAGAAGCACCTTCTCATAGGAAGTTGTTGATGAAGGTAGAAAGATCGAAGAATAGACTTTATAGTATTAGACTGCAGATAGAAGCACCTGTATGTCTCTTAGCAAATGTGGATAACCAAGCATGGTTATGGCACGCTAGATTAGGTCATCTGAACTTTGAAGACATTAACAAGATGACAAGAAAGGGTCTAGTAGAAGGAATACCAAGGATAAATCATGCAGGACAAGTATGTGATGTTTATTAGGAAAACACAACAGAACACCATTTCCCAATCAAGCTAAATTTAGATCTAAGAACCCATTGGACTTAGTTTATGGAGATCTCTATGGTCCCATAAGTCCAGCCACACACTTTGGAAAGAAGCTCATCTTTTTATTAGTAGATGACTGTACACGTTTCATGTGGGCCTATTTTCTAACATCGAAAGATCAGGTATTCAACACATTTAAGGAATTTAGACAAAAGATTGAAATGAAGTTAAGATTGAAGTTAAGAATGCTAAGAACAGATAGAGGTGGTGAATTTACATCAAATGAATTCACTAAATACTGTAAGGAGAATGGAATAGCAAGACAATTAACAGCACCATACTCACCACAACAGAATGAAGTAGTTGAAAGAAAGAATAGGACGGTGTTATCAACTACTAGGAGTATGATGAAAGCGATGAAGTTACCCTTAACTTTTTGGGCTGAAGTAGTCAAATATGCCATTTACATACTAAATAGGGTACCTACATGAGAACTGGAAGATAAAACACCGTATGAAGCACTCTACAACAGAAAACCAAACCTGGAAAACCTAAGAATATTTGGATGCATAGCTTAAGCTAAGATAACGATACCTTACTTGAAGAAGTTAAACGACAAAAGCATATCGATGGTTTACTTAGGAGTAGAGGAAGGATCAAGAGCTTGTAGGCTATATGATCCAGTAGGAAAGAAGAAACATGTTAGTAGGGATGTAAAGTTTATGGAAACGAAACCATGGGATTGGTATAAGAGTGGAGAGGATACAAGTACACGGGACACATTTTTGGCTAGTTTTGTGGTGGACGAAGTTGACAATGGAAATCCTACACCAGTCAACATAGAACACAATGATAACATGTATCCAACACAAGAACCAATGCCGGATCAAATCAAGATCCAGACTCACCAATCACACCACCAACACACACTTACAACCCTAACTCAGAAGATGAAGAGGAAGCTACTTTTAGCTCATTAGGAAGCTCAGAACAGAGATTTGATGATACACCAGTATGAGGTTTCAAAGAGATAAAGGATATATAGGAATGCACGTGTAGTTGAGACTGAAAGTCTACTATTCATAAAAGAAGAACCCCGTAACTACAAGGAAGCATCAAAAGATGAGAAGTGGATTGAGGCTATGGAGATTGAATTGGATTCAATCAACAAACACATTGCCTGAAAATCAATAGGCAATCGGACTCAAATGGGTTTATAAAACCAAGAGAGATGCACAAGGGAAGATCATCAAATATAAAGCAAGATTAGTAGCAAATGGTTATGTACAAGAACAAGGAATAGACTTTGATGAGGTATTTGCACCAGTTGCTAGGATAAAGACAGTTCGGTTGATATTAGCTCTAGCAGCATATTATGGATGGCAAGTACACCACTTAGATGTAAAATCAACATTCTTACATGGAGAATTTAAGGAAAAAGTCTATGTTACACAACCTGAAGGTTTTATTCAACAAGGAAACCCAGGAAAAGTATACAAGCTAACCAAAGCTTTGTATGGCTTAAGACAAGCACCAAGAGCTTGGAATGTGAAGCTTGATCAAACCTTGAAGTCACTGGATTTTAAGAAATGTAATCTCGAACAAGCAGTTTACACGAAGAGAAGCAAGACTTCCACACTTGTAGTTGGAGTATATGTAGATGATTTGATAATCACGGGCACTCCAAAGAAAGAAATAGACTTGTTCAAATCCCAGATGGAAGATAAGTTTGAAATGAGCGATTTAGGATTGCTAGCATATTACCTTGGGATAGAAGTTACACAGACAGGATGAGATATTACAATCAAGCAAACTGGATATATTAACAAGATCCTAAAAGAAACAAGTATGACGGATAGAAATGATACGAAGATACCATTGGATCCCGGCACTAAGTTGGTCAAGGCGGAAGATAGAAACCCAGTTGACGCAACTTATTACCAAAGCTTAATTGGAAGCCTCAGATACTTATTACATACAAGACCAGATCTTAGTTACTCAGTCGGACTACTCAGCAGATTTATGCAAGAACCAAAGGACCATCACCTGAAGGAAGTGAAACAAATAATCCGATATATAGAAGGAACAAAGGAACATGGAATAATGTACAAGAAGGAAGGCGGCTGCAAGATAAAAGGTTACAGTGACAGTAATTATGGAATCAATATCGATCAAGGAAAAGGAACTACTGGAATAGTATTTTACTTTGGAGAGTCACCTATTACCAGGTGTACTCAGAAGCAACCAACAGTGGCGCTCTCATCATGTGAATCAGAATTTATGGCGGCTACTGCAGCAGCATGTCAAGCCTTATGGTTAAAACGTTTACTTAGTGAATTGACTGGATTAGAAGAAAGAAGGATAACACTTAGAGTTGACAACGTATCAGCAATAGCACTCGTAAAGAACCCAGTATTTCATGGAAGGAGTAAGCATATAGACATTCGCTCTCATTTCATTCGGGAATGTGTAGAGAATGGTCATATTAATGTAGAACACGTTAGCGGAGAACTACAAAAAGCAGACATCTTAACGAAAGCTTTACCAAGACTCAAGTTTGTGACTATGCGACAAATGCTCAGAGTACAAGACCTTGGACAAAGAAAAGATCAAGATTAAGGAGGAGAATGTGAACCAAGTTTAATCTCGATGTTACTTTCCTGGAAACATGAAGGACCAAACTTGTAGAATAGAAACTTTGTAACCGCTAGTTAGTTAAGTTAGTTAGATTTTTGGAAATTAGTGAAAGGTTGTGTCGCTTGGACCACACCCATAAGAACAGACATGATGGTTGGAATACAACCATTCGAAACCTATAAATATTTATGTTTATGTAACATTACGTTGGTTAGACGAAATAAAAGTTATCTTGTTTATGTTTGCAAATCTGTTTCGACTCAACACACACGCACAGATTGGGACAACAATCCACACCCTCCCACGGGGAAGGTATCCAATCATTAGATGCATCACCGACTTGTATAGTGTGTATCGCGGGTTGTACGGTTTTACCAACCCCTGATGTGACAACACAGGAAAGCTTTGTATAAGATAGCCCTAAGAGAATCCTATGAAAATAGTAATAATTCAAGATGAATAAAACATGTTGTGAATTGTGACATCTAGAATCCAGAATGTATAAGATAATAAGAATATTAACCCGTGCATTGCAGGGTCATAGTAAAAACCATAATTTTCATTTTGTTTCTTTAATTCTAGTTTATCTATGAACTAGTTATAAGACCCGCGCACGCGCGGGTTTTTAAATGTTGTGTTTTTTATTTATTTTTATTTTTTGATAAAAAATGTTGTGTATTTTAAGAATTTATTTCTAATTAATTTACATCATATGTATTTTTGTGAAATTTTATCCAAACATCTTATAATTATTAGGGTCCTAATTATTATTATAATTATCTTAAAGTTTCAAATCTTTTGTATTCATGTTTACATAACCACTTTAATACAATCCTTCAAAAGAGGATTAATTGCAAAGAATTTCCTTTTAGTTCTTCAATTCCTTATATTGAATAAAGATCAGTTAAATACATCAAAGAGGCCCATTTTTAAGATTTCTGTCGAACATTGTTATGTTTTAACTATGACCAGTAAAAGTGTACTTCTTGTTTGCCCTAGAAAACATATGATCTCACAAAACTTGAGCCTAAAGAACACCAATCGAGTGGCCACCTCATTTTGTTCGGTTTAGTTTTTTTATAAAAGAATTATAGGTAGCATGAATGTTTAAATTAATTAAAATTTATTTCGATACTTTATCAAAATAAGAATTAGTTAACACAAATACAATGGGTTATCATTTTGTTGTCACTGATATGTCTTCTGGGCTAGTCTTTGAGCCTCTTGATCGCCATTGCAGTCTCTTCTTTCTTTTCTTTGAAAATCCTTTAAAAAAATCTGTAACACCACCAAAATACCGCAGCGGAAGACTGTGTCATAGGGGTGCTACTTCATAATACAAAGTACAAGTTATAGAAAACGAACTCTAAATGAGACGTTTTGAAAAGTTACCATTCGATTAATAAATTCTGAGTTACAAACTTGAGATTCCAAAGTATGATACATAAATGTATACAAAGTTTTGAATGGTAAATGATAAAAGCGTAAGTCTTCAGAATATGCAGCTTGACTCTAAGTTCCACGCACTAGCTATCGCCTTACTAACCTGAGATAAACATGCTAAAGTGTCAACACAATGGTTGGTGAGTTCATAGAGTTTGTCTTAAAACAGTTAAAAAGCCTTAAAGAATGTTCACACAGCAAAGGCATTGTGAATCCACTCAGTTACAAGTCCTGCCATAAGAGACTTGTAACCTGTGTGTTCACAACCCACTGCTAACATATAGTATAATAAAGACATGTATAAGTTCATCAAAACAATTAAGCAATTAGTAGTGAGTCTCTACTTCATCTCCGAAGACCTCACTTTGGGAGCCAATTCCCAAGGACAACTGGGAGCCACTTCCCAAAGAAAACTGGGAGCCACTTCCCAAAGATATAAGTTTACTGGGAGCCACTTCCCAAAGATAAAAGACAGTCATGTATGTATGAAATCAAGTATAATGCCATCAAGTATAAGACAATCAAGTATAAAACAATCAAGTATAAATGTTTTGAGTATTTGTACAAGTAAGCAAGTAGTTGAGCATGTATCCCCCCCAAGAGTTAAAACAAGTATGAAAAGAGTAGGGGCTATGACTCACCTTAAGTCTATGTAGTGAGTAATGAAAATGGTAGTCGAATTGCGAAAGTCTCTAAGAGCAGCCTATAATAGAACATTGCGACTTAGGTTTGGAGTAACGTCTAAGAATACGAAGAATTGCCTATATATGTCTTGCATAATGTTCATGATGTAGTACTTTAGTATAATGTGTAAGTCTTTGAATATAAGTGGTTTATGAAACATGTATAGGTTGTACATCTCTTACTACCGTTCAGGCCGACATAATTCAGAAGTCATGGAGTAAACGTTCGAGGAGCCAGGACACTTTAATTCATAAATCCACAACTCGTCTCGACGGCTTACTTAATGAACTCCTCACATGAGGCTCCCTACTATTGTAGTATTTGATAACATATATATAAGTTTTGATCTTTAAAAGTTATATGGTCTTTAGCCGTGGCTTTGCCGTGACCTTGGTCATTGTTACCATGGTCTTGAGACTCAACCTTGGCTTTAGCCATGGTTGTGGTCTTGGTTTTAGGTCATTAGACCTCTTGGTCTTAGTAATTCATAACTATAATATAGTGACTTTGGTATAAAAATGGGCTGTTAAGAATTTGAAGAAATTATCACTCGGAAAGCGTTTTCAGGGCTCGAGCTTCTTTGTTCCTGAACGAAAACGTCGTTCCGGACAACTTTCGTGTTTTAACTTTTTGATGAATCGGACCAGAAGTGGGACTTTCAAAATCAAAATTTGATCAGAATGCTATTTAGGCAGTTTTGCCGTTTTGGTTTCGCTAACTTCAAATGGTCATAACTTTTGACTCGTGTACTCGTTTTGGGTGATTCAAATTGCTATGTTTTCCTTGTTAAATCCTCTTTAACAGTAATTAAGTGTCAAATATCAAAGTTATACTATTTTGGTCGTGGTTCTCCATAAAAATCACTAGTTTGCTTGTTTACTTGTCATAAGTTAACATATGTATACCAATACTTGTTTTATCCATTTTTAAACATCATGAACACAATAACAAGAACATATATAGCATGAAAGAACCATAATAAGCATGAAAATGATATTGAGCAAGAAAGTGTATAAGGGTTTGCTTACAACTTTTGGCTTTCTAGAGAAAGGAAGTCAAGTATAGAACTAGGACACTAAACCTAAGCTTGTAAACCCTTCACCATAACTCTTGTAACCCTTGCTAGCCTTGATCTAACCCTTGTGAAAATCATTTAACTTCAGCCCTAGTAACCTTGTGTAGCTCCTAAATCAACCATGGAATCACCAAACAAACTTGAGAACTAGGTAGAGAATACTAAGACCTTGAACTCTTATGTGTAACTTGTATATTGAAGATCAAAGGATCATGCTGCTAGGATTAATGGGTGTGGTGTTTATGGTGATGAAAAGATGAAGATCAAAGTGTTTCTAGTTGGCTATTTATAGCATGAATGAGGAGGTTAGGAAGCTAACTAGGAAACTACATAAACTTGGTGACCAAGTTATAATTAAGTAAGATCTAATGGCTAAAGTCAAGATTTAACCACACATGGTGACTCCCCCCCCCCCCCCCCCCGTCCTAAGTCGGTTTGTAAGAGATAAGGGTGACTAGATGAGTAGTCATGGTCTTTGGTTGATAATATCCTAAGTATGTAGCTAGTTTTGACTCCGTAAATTGCTAACCGTAAGTTATTAAGTCACGAAACATAAAACCAGGTATCCTAAAAATATGAAACTTATAAATATGGTTAAACATGTCAATATACTCCATAATAAAATATAAAATGAGTGGTAGGATCTATTGGGTGCTAAAACCCTGCTAAAAACTGGAAACACGGGTCTAAAACGCGTAATTCGCGTAAAACGCTGAACTGAAAAACGTAAAATTCCAAAACTTTTGGAATTGTCCTAAAATGAGAGAAAATCATATTTCTATTGTTTATAATGTTTTATGGATATATTGGGATGCTGGAAGGACGTTTAAACCTAAAAGTAAATCTCGGACACGGCTTTGTGATTTTTGCAGAAATGATCCGACGAGCGTCAAACTCTCGGATTATCGTTAAAATAGTTTAACTTACGAGAATATGAAATAAAAATTTCTGAGATGAATAGTGAAAAGTGAATAGTAAAAAGTGAATAGTGAAATTTTCGGGAATAAAAGTTAACCTGAAATTGCGAATTTTTACAGTCTCTACCCCTTAAGGAGAACTTCGTCCCGAAGTTCAGTTGATGTTAACTACTTACAGTGTGTCTAAGAGAATTCGGGATTTCTAATATAGTGGTGTTCACTCTGATTCGTCTAAGGTTCTGGTTAAGGAGTTGTATCGGATGTGAATAAGCCCACTTATTTATAACTCTTTACTTACATAAAGAAGCGTCCAAATTTATGTAAGTAAGAGATCATAAACTCATGGTTCGGTGATTTACAATTTCTTTATTTAACTGAAGAGGCGTCCCAATCCATTTAAATAAGGAGATTCTAAAACATCCTACTTAAGAATTTCCGACACAAAATCCGCCTTCTGAGGCCGATAGTAAGATAATCAAGCCATCAAATCCCTAAAGCTAAGCAATAATATTATTTAACTCAAATCTTGTGTCTCATCAAACAAGAACTATCACAAGATCAAGTTAAATAATTAGTTATTACTGAGCTCCATGTTTTTAATGACTCGGCTAATCTCTGGGGCTCCTTATAATACTAAAGTCACATCATCTAATAGCGTGGAACTAAGCAAACCTCTAACCAAAAAGCATATGTGTATGTATTGTGTGTAAGGCAAATAAAGAGGAAGGTCTCAACGTATATAGCAGTTATAGTCTAGGCACTAAATGCAACCTAGTTCTCTATAACCAAGGCTCTGATACCAATCTGTAACACCCCCAAAATACCGCAGCGGAAGACTGTGTCATAGGGGTGCTACTTCATAATACAAAGTACAAGTTATAGAAAACGAACTCTAAATGAGACGCTTTGAAAAGTTACCATTCGATTAATAAATTCCGAGTTACAAACTTGAGATTCCAAAGTATGATACATAAATGTATACAAAGTTTTGAATGGTAAATGATAAAAGCGTAAGTCTTCAGAATATGCAGCTTGACTCTAAGTTCCACGCACTAGCTATCGCCTTACTAACCTGAGATAAACATGCTAAAGTGTCAACACAATGGTTGGTGAGTTCATAGAGTTTGTATTAAAACAGTTAAAAAGCCTTAAAGAATGTTCACACAGCAAAGGCATTGTGAATCCACTCAGTTACAAGTCCCGCCATAAGAGACTTGTAACCTGTGTGTTCACAACCCACTGCTAACATATAGTATAATAAAGACATGTATAAGTTCATCAAAACAATTAAGCAATTAAAAGTGAGTCTCTACTTCATCTCCGAAGACCTCACTTTGGGAGCCAATTCCCAAGGACAACTGGGAGCCACTTCCCAAAGAAAACTGGGAGCCACTTCCCAAAGATATAAGTTTACTGGGAGCCACTTCCCAAAGATAAAAGACAGTCATGTATGTATGAAATCAAGTATAATGCCATCAAGTATAAGACAATCAAGTATAAAACAATCAAGTATAAATGTTTTGAGTATTTGTACAAGTAAGCAAGTAGTTGAGCATGTATCCCCCCCAAGAGTTAAAACAAGTACGAAAAGAGTAGGGGCTATGACTCACCTTAAGTCTATGTAGTGAGTAATGAAAATGGTAGTCGAATTGCGAAAGTCTCTAAGAGCAGCCTATAATAGAACGTTGCGACTTAGGTTTGGAGTAACGTCTAAGAATACGAAGAATTGCCTATATATGTCTTGCATAATGTTCATGATGTAGTACTTTAGTATAATGTGTAAGTCTTTGAATATAAGTGGTTTATGAAACATGTATAGGTTGTACATCTCTTACTACCGTTCAGGCCGACATAATTCAGAAGTCATGGAGTAAACGTTCGAGGAGCCAGGACACTTTAATTCGTAAATCCACAACTCGTCTCGACGGCTTACTTAATGAACTCCTCACATGAGGCTCCCTACTATTGTAGTATTTGATAACATATATATAAGTTTTGATCTTTAAAAGTTATATGGTCTTTAGCCGTGGCTTTGCCGTGACCTTGGTCATTGTTACCATGGTCTTGAGACTCAACCTTGGCTTTAGCCATGGTTGTGGTCTTGGCTTTAGGTCATTAGACCTCTTGGTCTTAGTAATTCATAACTATAATATAGTGACTTTGGTCTAAAAATGGGCTGTTAAGAATTTGAAGAAATTATCACTCGGAAAGCGTTTTCAGGGCTCGGGCTTCTTTGTTCCTGAACGAAAACGTCGTTCCGGACAACTTTCGTGTTTTAACTTTTTGATGAATCGGATCAGAAGTGGGACTTTCAAAATCAAAATTTGATCAGAATGCTATTTAGGCAGTTTTGCCGTTTTGGTTTCGCTAACTTCAAATGGTCATAACTTTTGACTCGTGTACTCGTTTTGGGTGATTCAAATTGCTATGTTTTCCTTGTTAAGTCCTCTTTAACAGTAATTAAGTGTCAAATATCAAAGTTATACTATTTTGGTCGTGGTTCTCCATAAAAATCACTAGTTTGCTTGTTTACTTGTCATAAGTTAACATATGTATACCAATACTTGTTTTATCCATTTTTAAACATCATGAACACAATAACAAGAACATATATAGCATGAAAGAACCATAATAAGCATGAAAATGATATTGAGCAAGAAAGTGTATAAGGGTTTGCTTACAACTTTTGGCTTTCTAAACAAAGGAAGTCAAGTATAGAACTAGGACACTAAACCTAAGCTTGTAAACCCTTCACCATAACTCTTGTAACCCTTGCTAGACTTGATCTAACCCTTGTGAAAATCATTTAAATTCAGCCCTAGTAACCTTGTGTAGCTCCTAAATCAACTATGGAATCACCAAACAAACTTGAGAACTAGGTAGAGAATATTAAGACCTTGAACTCTTATGTGTAACTTGTATATTGAAGATCAAAGGATCATGGTGCTAGGATTAATGGGTGTGGTGTTTATGGTGATGAAAAGATGAAGATCAAAGTGTTTCTAGTTGGCTATTTATAGCATGAATGAGGAGGTTAGGAAGCTAACTAGGAAACTACATAAACTTGGTGACCAAGTTGTAATTAAGTAAGATCTAATGGCTAAAGTCAAGATTTAACCACACATGGTGACTCCCCCCCCCCCCCCGTCCTAAGTCGGTTTGTAAGAGATAAGGGTGACTAGATGAGTAGTCATGGTCTTTGGTTGATAATATCCTAAGTATGTAGCTAGTTTTGACTCCGTAAATTGCTAACCGTAAGTTATTAAGTCACGAAACATAAAACCGGGTATCCTAAAAATATGAAACTTATAAATATGGTTAAACATGTCAAAATACTCCATAATAAAATATAAAATGAGTGGTAGGATCTATCGGGTGCTAAAACCCTGCTAAAAACTGGAAACACGGGTCTAAAACGCGTAATTCGCGTAAAACGCAGAACTGAAAAACGTAAAATTCCAAAACTTTTGGAATTGTCCTAAAATGAGAGAAAATCATATTTCTATTGTTTATAATGTTTTATGGATATATCGGGATGCTGGAAGGACGTTTAAACCTAAAAGTAAATCTCGGACACGGCTTTGTGATTTTTGCAGAAATGATCCGACGAGCGTCAAACTCTCGGATTATCGTTAAAATAGTTTAACTTACGAGAATATGAAATAAAAATTTCTGAGATGAATAGTGAAAAGTGAATAGTAAAAAGTGAATAGTGAAATTTTCGGGAATAAAAGTTAACCTGAAATTGCGAATTTTTACAGTCTCTACCCCTTAAGGAGAACTTCGTCCCGAAGTTCAGTTGATGTTAACTACTTACGGTGTGTCTAAGAGAATTCGGGATTTCTAATATAGTGGTGTTCACTCTGATTCGTCTAAGGTTCTGGTTAAGGAGTTGTATCGGATGTGAATAAGCCCACTTATTTATAACTCTTTACTTACATAAAGAAGCGTCCAAATTTATGTAAGTAAGAGATCATAAACTCATGGTTCAGTGATTTACAATTTCTTTATTTAACTGAAGAGGCGTCCCAATCCATTTAAATAAGGAGATTCTAAAACATCCTACTTAAGAATTTCCGACACAAAATCCGCCTTCTGAGGCCGATAGTAAGATAATCAAGCCATCAAATCCCTAAAGCTAAGCAATAATATTATTTAACTCAAATCTTGTGTCTCATCAAACAAGAACTGTCACAAGATCAAGTTAAATAATTAGTTATTACTAAGCTCCATGTTTTTAATGACTCGGCTAATCTCTGGGGCTCCTTATAATACTAAAGTCACATCATCTAATAGCGTGGAACTAAGCAAACCTCTAACTAAAAAGCATATGTGTATGTATTGTGTGTAAGGCAAATAAAGAGGAAGGTCTCAACGTAGCAGTTATAGTCTAGGCACTAAATGCAACCTTGTTCTCTATAACCAAGGCTCTGATACCAATCTGTAACACCCCCAAAATACCGCAGCGGAAGACTGTGTCATAGGGGTGCTACTTCATAATACAAAGTACAAGTTATAAAAAACGAACTCTAAATGATACGCTTTGAAAAGTTACCATTCGATTAATAAATTCCAAGTTACAAACTTGAGATTCCAAAGTATGATACATAAATGTATACAAAGTTTTGAATGGTAAATGATAAAAGCGTAAGTCTTCAGAATATGCAGCTTGACTCTAAGTTCCACGCACTAGCTATCGCCTTACTAACCTGAGATAAACATGCTAAAGTGTCAACACAATGGTTGGTGAGTTCATAGAGTTTGTATTAAAACAGTTAAAAAGCCTTAAAGAATGTTCACACAGCAAAGGCATTGTGAATCCACTCAGTTACAAGTCCCGCCATAAGAGACGTGTAACCTGTGTGTTCACAACCCACTGCTAACATATAGTATAATAAAGACATGTATAAGTTTATCAAAACAATTAAGCAATTAGAAGTGAGTCTCTACTTCATCTCCGAAGACCTCACTTTGGGAGCCAATTCCCAAGGACAACTAGGAGCCACTTCCCAAAGAAAACTGGGAGCCACTTCCCAAAGATATAAGTTTACTGGGAGCCACTTCCCAAAGATAAAAGACAGTCATGTATGTATGAAATCAAGTATAATGCCATCAAGTATAAGACAATCAAGTATAAAACAATCAAGTATAAATGTTTTGAGTATTTGTACAAGTAAGCAAGTAGTTGAGCATGTATCCCCCCCAAGAGTTAAAACAAGTACAAAAAGAGTAGGGGCTATGACTCACCTTAAGTCTATGTAGTGAGTAATGAAAATGGTAGTCGAATTGCGAAAGTCTCTAAGAGCAGCCTATAATAGAACGTTGCGACTTAGGTTTGGAGTAACGTCTAAGAATACGAAGAATTGCCTATATATGTCTTGCATAATGTTCATGATGTAGTACTTTAGTATAATGTGTAAGTCTTTGAATATAAGTGGTTTATGAAACATGTATAGGTTGTACATCTATTACTACCGTTCAGGCCGACATAATTCAGAAGTCATGGAGTAAACGTTCGAGGAGCCAGGACACTTTAATTCGTAAATCCACAACTCGTCTCGACGGCTTACTTAATGAAATCCTCACATGAGGCTCCCTACTATTGTAGTATTTGATAACATATATATAAGTTTTGATCTTTAAAAGTTATATGGTCTTTAGCCGTGGCTTTGCCGTGACCTTGGTCATTGTTACCATGGTCTTGAGACTCAACCTTGGCTTTAGCCATGGTTGTGGTCTTGGCTTTAGGTCATTAGACCTCTTGGTCTTAGTAATTCATAACTATAATATAGTGACTTTGGTCTAAAAATGGGCTGTTAAGAATTTGAAGAAATTATCACTCGGAAAGCGTTTTTAGGGCTCGAGCTTCTTTGTTCCTGAACGAAAACGTCGTTCCGGACAACTTTCGTGTTTTAACTTTTTGATGAATCGGAGCAGAAGTGGGACTTTCAAAATCAAAATTTGATCAGAATGCTATTTAGGCAGTTTTGCCGTTTTGGTTTCGCTAACTTCAAATGGTCATAACTTTTGACTCGTGTACTCGTTTTGGGTGATTCAAATTGCTATGTTTTCCTTGTTAAGTCCTCTTTAACAGTAATTAAGTGTCAAATATCAAAGTTATACTATTTTGGTCGTGGTTCTCCATAAAAATCACTAGTTTGCTTGTTTACTTGTCATAAGTTAACATATGTATACCAATACTTGTTTTATCCATTTTTAAACATCATGAACACAATAACAAGAACATATATAGCATGAAAGAACCATAATAAGCATGAAAATGATATTGAGCAAGAAAGTGTATAAGGGTTTGCTTACAACTTTTGGCTTTCTAAAGAAAGGAAGTCAAGTATAGAACTAGGACACTGAACCTAAGCTTTTAAACCCTTCACCATAACTCTTGTAACCCTTGCTAGCCTTGATCTAACCCTTGTGAAAATCATTTAACTTCAGCCCTAGTAACCTTGTGTAGCTCCTAAATCAACCATGGAATCCCCAAACAAACTTGAGAACTAGGTAGAGAATACTAAGACCTTGAACTCTTATGTGTAACTTGTATATTGAAGATCAAAGGATCATGGTGCTAGGATTAATGGGTGTGGTGTTTATGGTGATGAAAAGATGAAGATCAAAGTGTTTCTAGTTGGCTATTTATAGCATGAATGAGGAGGTTAGGAAGCTAACTAGGAAACTACATAAACTTGGTGACCAAGTTGTAATTAAGTAAGATCTAATGCCTAAAGTCAAGATTTAACCACACATGGTGACTCCCCCCCCCCCCCCCCGTCCTAAGTCGGTTTGTAAGAGATAAGGGTGACTAGATGAGTAGTCATGGTCTTTGGTTGATAATATCCTAAGTATGTAGCTAGTTTTGACTCCGTAAATTGCTAACCGTAAGTTATTAAGTCACGAAACATAAAATCGGGTATCCTAAAAATATGAAACTTATAAATACGGTTAAACATGTCAATATACTCCATAATAAAATATAAAATGAGTGGTAGTATCTATTGGGTGCTAAAACCCTGCTAAAAACTGGAAACACGGGTCTAAAACGCGTAATTCGCGTAAAACGCTGAACTGAAAAACGTAAAATTCCAAAACTTTTGGAATTGTCCTAAAATGAGAGAAAATCATATTTCTATTGTTTATAATGTTTTATGGATATATTGGGATGCTGGAAGGACCTTTAAACCTAAAAGTAAATCTCGGACACGGCTTTGTGATTTTTGCAGAAATGATCCGACGAGCGTCAAACTCTCGGATTATCGTTAAAATAGTTTAACTTACGAGAATATGAAATAAAAATTTCTGAGATGAATAGTGAAAAGTGAATAGTAAAAAGTGAATAGTAAAATTTTCGGGAATAAAAGTTAACCTGAAATTGCGAATTTTTACAGTCTCTACCCCTTAAGGAGAACTTCGTCCCGAAGTTCAGTTGATGTTAACTACTTACGGTGTGTCTAAGAGAATTCGGGATTTCTAATATAGTGGTGTTCACTCTGATTCGTCTAAGGTTCTGGTTAAGGAGTTGTATCGGATGTGAATAAGCCCACTTATTTATAACTCTTTACTTACATAAAGAAGCGTCCAAATTTATGTAAGTAAGAGATCATAAACTCATGGTTCAGTGATTTACAATTTCTTTATTTAACTGAAGAGGCGTCCCAATCCATTTAAATAAGGAGATTCTAAAACATCCTACTTAAGAATTTCCGACACAAAATCCGCCTTCTGAAGCCGATAGTAAGATAATCAAGCCATCAAATCCCTAAAGCTAAGCAATAATATTATTTAACTCAAATCTTGTGTCTCATCAAATAAGAACTGTCACAAGATCAAGTTAAATAATTAGTTATTACTGAGCTCCATGTTTTTAATGACTCGGCTAATCTCTGGGGCTCCTTATAATACTAAAGTCACATCATCTAATAGCGTGGAACTAAGCAAACCTCTAACCAAAAAGCATATGTGTATGTATTGTGTGTAAGGCAAATAAAGAGGAAGGTCTCAACGTATATAGCAGTTATAGTCTAGGCACTAAATGCAACCTAGTTCTCTATAACCAAGGTTCTGATACCAATCTGTAACACCCCCAAAATACCGCAGCGGAAGACTGTGTCATAGGGGTGCTACTTCATAATACAAAGTACAAGTTATAGAAAACGAACTCTAAATGAGACGTTTTGAAAAGTTATCATTCGATTAATAAATTCCTAGTTACAAACTTGAGATTCCAAAGTATGATACATAAATGTATACAAAGTTTTGAATGGTAAATGATAAAAGCGTAAGTCTTCAGAATATGCAGCTTGACTCTAAGTTCCACGCACTAGCTATCGCCTTACTAACCTGAGATAAACATGCTAAAGTGTCAACACAATGGTTGGTGAGTTCATAGAGTTTGTCTTAAAACAGTTAAAAAGCCTTAAAGAATGTTCACACAGCAAAGGCATTGTGAATCCACTCAGTTACAAGTCCCGCCATAAGAGACTTGTAACCTGTGTGTTCACAACCCACTGCTAACATATAGTATAATAAAGACATGTATAAGTTCATCAAAACAATTAAGCAATTAGTAGTGAGTCTCTACTTCATCTCCGAAGACCTCACTTTGGGAGCCAATTCCCAAGGACAACTGGGGGCCACTTCCCAAAGAAAACTGGGAGCCACTTCCCAAAGATATAAGTTTACTGGGAGCCACTTCCCAAAGATAAAAGACAGTCATGTATGTATGAAATCAAGTATAATGCCATCAAGTATAAGACAATCAAGTATAAAACAATCAAGTATAAATGTTTTGAGTATTTGTACAAGTAAGCAAGTAGTTGAGCATGTATCCCCCCCAAGAGTTAAAACAAGTACGAAAAGAGTAGGGGCTATGACTCACCTTAAGTCTATGTAGTGAGTAATGAAAATGGTAGTCGAATTGCGAAAGTCTCTAAGAGCAGCCTATAATAGAACGTTGCGACTTAGGTTTGGAGTAACGTCTAAGAATACAAAGAATTGCCTATATATGTCTTGCATAATGTTCATGATGTAGTACTTTAGTATAATGTGTAAGTCTTTGAATATAAGTGGTTTATGAAACATGTATAGGTTGTACATCTCTTACTACCGTTCAGGCCGACATAATTCAGAAGTCATGGAGTAAACGTTCGAGGAGCCAGGACACTTTAATTCGTAAATCCACAACTCATCTCGACGGCTTACTTAATGAACTCCTCACATGAGGCTCCCTACTATTGTAGTATTTGATAACATATATATAAGTTTTGATCTTTAAAAGTTATATGGTCTTTAGCCGTGGCTTTGCCGTGACCTTGGTCATTGTTACCATGGTCTTGAGACTCAACCTTGGCTTTAGCCATGGTTGTGGTCTTGGCTTTAGGTCATTAGACCTCTTGGTCTTAGTCATTCATAACTATAATATAGTGACTTTGGTCTAAAAATGGGCTGTTAAGAATTTGAAGAAATTATCACTTGGAAAGCGTTTTCAGGGCTCGAGCTTCTTTGTTCCGGAACGAAAACGTCGTTCCGGACAACTTTCGTGTTTTAACTTTTTGATGAATCGGAACAGAAGTGGGACTTTCAAAATCAAAATTTGATCAGAATGCTATTTAGGCAGTTTTGCCGTTTTGGTTTCGCTAACTTCAAATGGTCATAACTTTTGACTCGTGTACTCGTTTTGGTGATTCAAATTGCTATGTTTTCCTTGTTAAGTCCTCTTTAACAGTAATTAAGTGTCAAATATCAAAGTTATACTATTTTGGTCGTGGTTCTCCATAAAAATCACTAGTTTGCTTGTTTACTTGTCATAAGTTAACATATGTATACCAATACTTGTTTTATCCATTTTTAAACATCATGAACACAATAACAAGAACATATATAGCATGAAAGAACCATAATAAGCATGAAAATGATATTGAGCAAGAAAGTGTATAAGGGTTTGCTTACAACTTTTGGCTTTCTAAACAAAGGAAGTCAAGTATAGAACTAGGACACTAAACCTAAGCTTGTAAACCCTTCACCATAACTCTTGTAACCCTTGCTAGCCTTGATCTAACCCTTGTGAAAATCATTTAACTTCAGCCCTAGTAACCTTGTGTAGCTCCTAAATCAACCATGGAATCACCAAACAAACTTGAGAACTAGGTAGAGAATACTAAGACCTTGAACTCTTATGTGTAACTTGTATATTGAAGATCAAAGGATCATGGTGCTAGGATTAATGGGTGTGGTGTTTATGGTGATGAAAAGATGAAGATCAAAGTGTTTCTAGTTGGCTATTTATAGCATGAATGAGGAGGTTAGGAAGCTAACTAGGAAACTACATAAACTTGGTGACCAAGTTGTAATTAAGTAAGATCTAATGGCTAAAGTCAAGATTTAACCACACATGGTGACTCCCCCCCCCCTCCTAAGTCGGTTTGTAAGAGATAAGGGTGACTAGATGAGTAGTCATGGTCTTTGGATGATAATATCCTAAGTATGTAGCTAGTTTTGACTCCGTAAATTGCTAACCGTAAGTTATTAAGTCACGAAACGTAAAACCGGGTATCCTAAAAATATGAAACTTATAAATATGGTTAAACATGTCAATATACTCCATAATAAAATATAAAATGAGTGGTAGGATCTATCGGGTGCTAAAACCCTGCTAAAAACTGGAAACACGGGTCTAAAACGCGTAATTCGCGTAAAACGCAGAACTGAAAAACGTAAAATTCCAAAACTTTTGGAATTGTCCTAAAATGAGAGAAAATCATATTTCTATTGTTTATAATGTTTTATGGATATATCGGGATGCTGGAAGGACGTTTAAACCTAAAAGTAAATCTCGGACACGGCTTTGTGATTTTTGCAGAAATGATCCGACGAGCGTCAAACTCTCGGATTATCGTTAAAATAGTTTAACTTACGAGAATATGAAATAAAAATTTCTGAGATGAATAGTGAAAAGTGAATAGTGAAATTTGCGGGAATAAAAGTTAACCTAAAATTGCGAATTGTTACAAAATCCATATACAATGAATAAACAGAAGTATAAAACACACCGTTATACATCATTGGACTTTAAATGACGTATTGATGCGTATGGATTGCAACGCAAAAGTTTTACTTCTCAAGGGATCTTGTGAAGCTTACAATCCCCACCAGGCAAGTGTACCTGACCGATGTAGTATAGTGTAGTGGTAAGTACCGGTGGATTGATCGTTCTCCACAAGGAATAGTGTTCGTTAGGATGGAAAATGATCTAAACTAGGTATAGGGGTGAGGGATGATTCTTTTTTGTATTTTTATATTTTACGGAAAGCAAGTAAAATTCTCGGGTTTTGAAAGAGTAGGCGGAATTAGTTGCTAGTCAACTAACCCAAATACTAAAAATACAAATAAAAATAAAATAACTGAAAATAAATGTGAGAGACTTCTAATATGGAGATAAACGTGTTTACTTAGGTTTCACTACTCACTAGTTATCTTTTACAGATTGATAGTTTTGTTACAGTTGCGTGGATGCCGGGTCGTATTCCTAAATGCCATTCGTGGGGCTGTATACGATCTTCTCCAACTCTCTAAGCTCTCTCCTCCTAAGACGACACGTTAAGCGCCCAATCCTAGGGATTATAAACAGTGGCTCATGCATTAAATACAACCAAATAACCGTAGTACACATCCGATTCATGTTTCTTATGATGTTCAAGCATGTTACCATTGGAGTATTGCCAATTTTCTTAAGCCTAACATCGAAAAACATCCACCCACAACAATTAATAACAAACCATTCAATAAATAATCAATAACTATGTTTCATTAGACCTAAGCAAACACAAAAAAACCTAGCCTAGCATGTTAAAAGAAAGACAAACGTAAGATAAAATCAAACAATATATAGACATATTGAATGATTGATAGATTACTTATCTTTAATTAATCATGGAAGAAAAGAGGCTTTGAAACCTCAAAATAGCTACAAAAGTCGACTAGGGTTCGTACCCTAAGTTCCTACCTAAATTCCTCTCTTTAATGAATGAAAAATAGAAAAGCATATATAGATTTTACAACTTGATGGCGTCACATTGTAGGATGTGACGCCGTCATCCCGCCGTGTTAGGGCTTCTTGATTGCCTAGATCTACTTTTGACGCCATCTGTGTAACACCCCCAAAATCGGATCCAGCGGAAGCATACATGTCACTGGGGTGCTACTCAATCGGTATGACAACACAAGGAACAAAGAACGGTTTTACCTCAACCGTTTAGAATAAATTTCATAGTCGAAACGTTTAGTTTACAACATTTCAAAAACAGAGTGGAAATATAGGCCCATAAAAGAATAAAGCGGTCCCAAATATATCAGAGTCATCTATGACTATGCCATGCCATGCCAAAAGCCTTCAACAGTTAGCTATCGCCTTAAACCTGAAAATACATGCTAAAAAGTGTCAACACGAGATTGGTGAGTTCATAGGTTTGTATAAATAGCAATGTAGAGTAAAAGTAATGTGAGTTCAATAGAAAGTTTTTCAGCCATTGTGTCACTCACGATGTCATAAAGTTTATTTTATAGCAAAGTTTGAAGTGTGGACCATGAGCAGAGTATGTGACCATTACAACGAATATAATGTCACTCAAAAGTGATGTCTATTACGTCAGCACTAAGTTCATGCAACCGAAGCTTGACAATGTGCATGCTCTAGAAGCAGGTTAAATAAAGCCCTTGCAAGTGTCTATCCCGTGACACTCGTGTTTCGACATGTTATACGCACGCGTTTGCCTATCCGGTCAAACCGAACGGGGGTGTCATCCCCAATAGATCTATTTATAGCATTCGCGCTTCCCCGCAGGAATTAACGGTTCATGAGTTTGGGCATGTGGGATTCAGTGTCTTAGGCTAATTCCACGTAATTGTTTTGAGAAAGTAAAACATTATAGTGGTCCAGAAAATGTTTTGCATGTTTCTCACCCCAAGGTTTGTAAAACGACAAGTATAAGTAAAGTAGGGCTATAAACTCATATATATGATTTAAACATTTGCGTCCATAATAAGGTAATCTAGTATGCAATAAGTAAATAAGTCATGTTTCAAGTAAGAGCAAGTAACGAGTTTAAGTATAAACAAGCATTGAGTTTAGTTAGAAACGAGCATGTATTCTCCCCCAAAACAGTTAATAAAACAAGTAAAAGTAGGGGGTATGAACTCACATTAGCAAAGAAGTCTGAATAGAAATAAGTATCGAGTAGTGATAGTGTGCGGCACCGACACGCGACCTAAATTAATATGGCAAGTCTTAGTTTACAGATTTGATTCATGACTCAAGGAGTTTAAATAAGTTTAAGTGTTCTCAAATGGTTTTGTTTATTGTTGCTTGTGTGGTAGTGTTTATATTTAAATAGATTCAAAAGTGTTTGTAAGTATTGGCTCTTGAAAAGTATACAGGTATATAAGTATATAAAAGTATTCATGACGGATAAGTCTCCGGTTCGGAAGTAACTGGACGACTAAGTACGGAAAATATTTACAAATAAAGTGTTTGTGATAATTATATATCATCGGTAAAAATAAATAGATAAATACTTACGTTAAGTATTTATAAAATGTTTACATTGTACGGTGTATATATATCAGTGGATGATAAATTAGAAAATGTTTGTATTATATTTATTATAATTAATTTCATATTATTTTGTTATCTCTATTAGTCGGGTTCATGAAAAATATACTAAGTATAGTAATTTAATGAAAATCGGGCATACACATTTGTAAATATTAGTTGTCCCATATTTGTCAAGTGTTGCAAAAACGTATAAAATCTATACTTTATATCACAATTTAACGAAAAATATACGTTTCGTATTAATAAAGTTGAAATAGAGTTTTATTGTATATACGGCTCCAATAATTTCAAAATCGGTGCGTGACGTCCAATTAAGTTGTAAACGAGTGTCGTGTATATAATTTAAGTATTGTGTCAGTCCAAAAATAATAACCAAAAATAATAAGTAAATCCATATATCAAGAATATTAGACAAGACAGTGTCATCCACGAGGGTCGAACCCTTGTCTGTTGGTAAGTGAGCAAACTCACCACTAGACTACAAGCCCTTCTTGTGGAATGATTAGCACATGTTTGATATTTATAAGGCTACTAAACAGATAATTAAATGGCTTATAATTTCTAGAACAATTTACCAATATAAGTCAAGTTCTAATAACTTGAAATTTCCATTTGAAGTAGTGTATAAAATAAAAAGGAAACCGACTGTGGAACAGTGGGTCTCGACACCACAGGTAAACACGAACCATTTCATTTAGGCCAAAATACGATGAGTTTATTTTAGTTTCGAAATAAGCACTTTTTCCAAAAATAAGCCAATACTTATGTTTATTTTAGATCTACACTTCCTTATGTTTACTTTTAGTCAAAAGTGTACTAATGAGTTTACAAAACCTCATGTGTGACGATTTGCTAGTAAATATGCTCTAGCTTATTTTTATTGTGCTTATTATAGCTATGCTAGTTTTGATACCACCACACAAGTTCCAAAAACAAAACCATTAAACATAGGTGTATGTATGTCGTGTAGTATATAAATATACAAGAACATATTTTAGCTTTATAATTACTTAACTCTAATAACACATGTTCAAGTGCTAATACATTGCTACATTAATAAATCAAAAGAAAATACAAGTTTAAAAGATTTTTGGACTCTTACAGTGAGTTTGAGATTTGATCGAGTAAGAGGAGAAACAAGGAGCACTTTTCAACCCATGTATTAAAATGTAAAACCTGTAGCTTCCCAAGTTACTAATTTCCCAAGATATTCCAAGCTTAACCAATTCTCTACTTGGGAATTTTCTTAGAAAGAATGAGTTTGCAACTTGAAAGGAATTTGCAAAGTGTATGGGGTATGGGTTCCGATTGGTTATAAAATAGGAGCCAAGGGGAATCAAATTGTAATGTCAAGTCTAGTGGTTACAAGGGTGCATGGTACTTTTCAAGCTAATAACCATGTAATGTAGTTTAAAGAAGCATTTTCACAATCCCTTAAGTTGGCATGTGATGTTTGTGATGTTCGGTTATTTAAAAAAATAAATAGATCTTGATAGGCCCAAGTAAACAATGGTTATTAATGTGAGGTTCTGGATCCTTGCAAAGGGGACTAATTTTAAAAAGTCTAAAAAGATTTCTGGTCATGCCACGTGTCCCCCGTCCTTTTTACACTCAAGGGCATGATTGTAAATTTACTCTCTCCCGCTTTTTTCTCTCTTTCCCTCTTTCTTCTTTCTCTTATCTGATATCTTTTCCTTTTTCCGATCTCTCTTCTTTGATTTCTTTCAATTTTCCGGCTATATATAAACGAATTTACACAATGATTTCGATTCAATTCATTCATTCATTCAATTTTACATTTTTTTTATTCTTTCATTTGTTCATATTTTGCAAAATTAGGGCTTTTTTGTTCTCAATTCATATTCCTTTATTTGAATCGTTAATATTTCTTCAAATCGTGTTAATTGGTCATATCAGCTTCGAATTAGCCGTTGGATTGCTTAATTGCAATAGAATTAGGGTTTTTTTAATCATTCAATTGGTTAATTGGAAGATAATTGGGGTTTTGAGTATTCAATTGGTCTATTGGAAGTAAATTAGGGTTTTAACCGTTCAAATTTGGGGATTTTGATTGTTAAATCAGTTTCTGATGGCTGAGAGTGATACTCATATGTTTAATCAAGGTAATTTCATTTTTTTTTATATATTCATCAGTCAGTTATGTTTTATTAGGTTCATCAATTAGTTTGTTGAAGATATTATGCCTGCATTGTTTGCTTAGTATGATGTGGATTCATCAAAGCATATTAGAATGAGGTTCATTGGTTATTTCTTGTTATTCTGGATTAATTAGAGGTTCGGATTCATTAGAATTACTTGTTAGAACATATTAGAATGAGGTTCATCAATAATTGATTGTTATTGTGGTTTAATTAGACGTTGCGGATTCATTAGAATAACTTGTTAGAACGGATTAAAATGAGGTTCAACAGTGATTGTTTGTTATGATGGTTTAATTAGAGGTTGCAGATTCATTAGAATAACTTTTTAGAACGGATTAAAATGAGGTTCATCAGTGATTGCTTGTTATGATGGTTTAATTAGAGGTTGCGGATTCATTAGAATAACTTTTTAGAATGGATTAAAATGAGGTTCATCAGTAATTCCTAGTTATTGTGGTTTAATTAGAGGTTGCGGATTCATTAGAATTACTTTTTTGAACGGATTAAAATGAGGTTCATCAGTAATTGCTTGTTATGATAATTTAATTAGAGGTTGCGGATTCATTAGAATAACTTTTTAGAATGGATTAAAATGAGGTTCATCAGTAATTCCTAGTTATTGTGGTTTAATTAGAGGTTGCGGATTCATTAGAATTATTTTTTTGAACGGATTAAAATGAGGTTCATCAGTAATTGCTAGTTATCGTGGTTTAATTAGAGGCTGCGGATTCATTAGAATAACTTTTTAGAACGGATTAAAATGAGGTTCATTAGTAATTGCTAGTTATCGTGGTTTAATTAGAGGCTGCGGATTCATTAGAATAACTTTTTAGAACAGATTAAAATGAGGTTCATCAGTTATAAAATGTTATCAATTTTATTTGTCTTGGTTCATCAATTATTGATTGTAATAATATATAATAATGAGGTTCATCAGTGATAAAGTATTTTTGGTTCATCAGTCATTCATTGTATATATTTTTTTCAGATGATGATTATGAAGTTGTTCCATATTCTGTTGGTATTGTTTCTGAGGAGGGGGGTGAGAAGTTATGGATTCCTGATATTCTTGATGGTGAGAAGCCGGCTTATGGTATGATGTATCATTTTCTGGAGCAGGCTTATGAGTATTACAAAGATTATGCAAAAAGAGCTGGTTTTGAGATTCGTTTAGGTCAACATTATAAATCTACGAAGAATAAGGACAATAATCCTGATCTGCAATATTTTGTTTGTAGTAAATAAGGTATAAATCCTGCCCCAAAGAAAGTTGGATCAAAGAGAAAACATAGGAAACATCCGTCTAAGCGTACTGATTGTAAGGCTATTTTACGTGTGAGGTATGTTGAAGGAAAAGGATATTGGTGTTATGAATTTGTTGAGGGTCATAACCATAGCCTAGTTAGTCAGGAAGATAGCATTTTTCTGGTTTCGTCTCGTGATGTTTCTTATACTCAGCAAGTTTTTCTATATCAAGCATCGCAAGTGAATCTTGGTCCAGTGAAGGGCTTTCATTTACTTAGGCAGATTTATGGGGACTACGATTTTATTGGGGTTAGTTCGGTTGATTGTAAAAACTATAGGAGAGATGTGCTTGATTTCATTGGTAAGAATGATGCTCAGATGATAGTTGAGATGTTATTGAACAAGAAGGATTTTCATCCTAATTTTTCATTTGAGTATCAAACTGGTGAGAATAACGCGTTGATGAATCTTTTTTGGGCCGATGAGTACGCAAAAAGGAATTATTATGCTTTTGGCGATGTTATGTCATTTGATGCTACATTCAGGACTAATAAGTAAGTTCATTTTATATATGTTTTTTATTTTTCAACTGATGAACATCTTTTAATTAATAAGTTCATCTGTATTTTAAGATAAGATAGATATTTTTATTTGATTGTACTCCACCTATCTTATCTATTTATCAGAAAATCCACTTTTCTTATATCTCTACCCCACATATCCTATCTCTTTATCAGAAAATCCTCCATCCCAACTATCCTACATTTTTTCCTCCACCCCACATATCCTATCTCTTTATCTCTTTCATATCTTTAAATACTGATGAAATAAGTGTAATAGGTCATGTTTCTAGCTTGAATTGTTTCCCCGGAGTGGTCGTTGGGTGAGTGTGAGCAGCTTTTTGAAACTCATTGATAAGCTCAAACACACAAAAACTTTGCTGTAACAAGATGATGGTCAACGGTATAAAAGTTAATTCGCGTTGCACATCATCTTGTTCTGGCAGTTTATGTGTGTTTGAGGTTATCAATGAGTTTCAAAGCCTACGCAGAGTCACCAGCGACCATTTCTGGGGAAACATTTGAAGCTAGAAACATTTAATTTTTTTTAAAGTTGTTGTATTTGATTGTTATAAGCTGATGTTGTTGAATTTAAATGGTTCATCAGTATTTTAAGATATGTTTCGTCAGTATTTTTTAAACAAAATTTTTTAAAGTTGGTGTAAATAAGTTCATCAGTATTATAAAGCTGCTGTATTTGATTGTATAAACTAATGTTATTGAAAGGTATTGAATTTAAATGGTTCATCAATTATATTATAATGGTTCATCGGTTTTATAATAATGTTTATCATTTATTATTGATAGGTACAAAATGGTTTTTGTACCATTTACTGGGATCGACAATCATAATAATTGTGTTACATTTGGAGCTGCGTTGCTGTCGTCGGAGACTAAAGAATCTTACATTTGGTTGCTTGAATGTTTTCAAAGAGCCTTCGTGCGAGCACCAAAGGTTATTGTTACTGATCAAGACGCATCAATGAAAGTTGCTATAGAGACAGTTTTCCCGTTATCTCGTCATAGATTATGCATGTGGCATATCATGCAGAAGTTGACTTCAAAGGTATGTTCATCAATGTATTTTTTTTAATTATTTTTGTTTATTAGTTACTTATATTTTAAAGGTTCATCAGATAGTTTTACAGTATAATGTTCATCATTTTATGGGATATTGTTTTGGACTGATAGAATAATGTTCATCATTTATATAATAATGTTCATCAATTAGTTTTTTTATATAATAATGTTCATCAGTTAGTTTTATAGAATAAGGTTCATCTTGATTTTTGTAGGTTGGTCCTGATCTAGCTAAAGATGAAACTTTTAAACGAAGAATATCAAATATTGTTTGGACTGATAGAATAGAGCCTGAAGAGTTTGAAGCTTTGTGGGAGAAATTATTAGTTGATTTCGATTTGAAGAGTCACAAATGGCTTTCTGATATGTATGATTTGAGGTATAAATGGATTCCAGCCTATTACAGGGATGAGTTGATGTCGGGTTTGATGCGTACTTCTTCTAGGTCTGAGAGTGAAAACAATGCGTACGGTCGCTTGACGAGTATTGATTTGACTTTATGGGAGTTTTATAATCATTTTGAGAGTGTGGTGGGTTGTCAAAGTTTTGCTCAACGTAAAAATGATCATGACAGTCGGTATACTATTCCAGATATGCACACAGAACTTCAATTAGAGAAGGAGGCATCAGAATTATACACTCGGTCCATTTTCTTTGATGTTCAAAATGAGATTTATGCTTCTGTGATTTCTTGTATGTCGGTTAGTGTTTCGGATGTTGATTCTGGCAAGAAATTTGTTATAAAAGATACTGGCGAAGATGAGCAGATTTCTAGGCAACATCGTATAGTGAAAGGGAAACCACAGTATGATGTTTTTTATGAGTTAACATCTTTTTATACAGACAGTTTTGTTTCATTATTTTTTTTAATTAGATAAGAATTAGGTTCATCAGTCATTGTAGATCAGAATGAGGTTCATCAGTCATTGTAGATTAGAATGAGTTTCATCGTTGCTTTTTATCATGTTTTTTGTACTCAGATAATGTATGTAGATAATAATGAGGTTCATCATTATTATATATCAGAATTAGGTTCATCAGGTTCATCAGTCATTGTATATTAGAATGAGGATCATCAGTCATTGTAGATAAGAATGAGGTTCATCATTGCTTTTTATCATGTTTTTTGTACTCAAACACTGTATGTACTACCTTTTTTTTTTTTCAGGTTTTGTGTAAACCAGCTGAAGAGTTTTATCAGTGTACGTGCAAACATTTTGAGTCATATGGACTGTTATGTCGTCATATCTTTTATGTGATTCGGTTTTCAAATGTTAAAAACTTTCCCAAGAAGTACGTGCTTAGGCGTTGGTCAAAAGATTCTTTACCACCTCCATCAGTCATTCAAGCCACCGGAGACAGTCCTGATATGATCTTGCGTGAGATATTCAGATCAGTCGAGTATTGTGTGAATCGTTATGCTAATGATCCTGAGCTACTACAAAAGTTTAGAGATCATCAGGTTCAGTTAATGGCGAAGGCAGATGCTGATGTTCCTATACCTCCAAAGACTAATAAACGGGATAGGATTGCTTCTATTCTTGGTGTGTCGCAACCGAATGAGATTATTGTGAATGTTCCAAAGCAGGTTAGACTATTTATTCTCTTTTTTGTTATCTAGGTTAATTGATGAACATGTTAAATTTTTGCAGTTTAGTTATATTTATAGTTATTATAGGTTCATCAGTTGTTATAGGTTCATCAATTATTATAGGTTCATCAGATGTTGAACATATTTTTTCATCCTTTTTTATTCCTTTATTATGTGTTTTTAGCTGCTATGTTAACATAGGTTCATCAGATTTATGTTATCACAATTAAATATAGGTTTATCAAATATAGGTTCATCATTTAATATAGGTTCATCAGTTTTTTGTTCTGTGTTATTGTAGGCCCATCAGTTATCATAGTTTTATCCATTTTTATAGGTTCATCAGTTTTTATAGGTTAGACTATTTATTCTCTTTTTTGTTATCTAGGTTAGTTGAACATGTTAAATTTTTGTAGTTTAGTTATTTTCTAGTTATTATAGGTTCATCAGTTATTATAGGTTCATCGGTTATCATAGGTTCATCAGATGTTCAACATATTTTTTCATCAACATAGGTTCATCAGTTATTATAGGTTCATCAGTTAATATAGGTTCATCAGTTTTTTGTTCTGTGTTATCCTAGGCCCATCAGTTATCATAGTTTTTCAGTTTTTATAGGTTCATCAGTTGTTCATCAATTGTTCAACATATTTTTTGATCATTTTTGTTTTTTGGTCCAAAACAGGTTAGTACTAAGGGTTCGCGAAAGAGGATTAAGAGCAGTGTTGAACGTTCACTTATTGCTAGTGGGAAGCGTAGAAAGAAAAACTGTACAACCTGTAAATCTAGTATGAATGATCATAACCAGGCGAAATGCAATGCCATCAAAGCTCAAATTGCTGCTAAGAAAGCTAGTGAAAAGGCTGCTGCGAAGGAGATGAAGCAGAAGGCGAGATTGGCTGCCAAGAATGCGAAGTTGGCTGAGAAAACTGCTGCTAGGAAGGCGAATTTGGCTGAGAAGACTGCTGCTAGGAACGCGAAGTTGGCTGAGAAGACTGCTTGTGTAGTTACTTAATAAATGTGGTGTTAGTTTGATAAGAGTGTTCAAAGTAACTTTGATTTTTCTATTAGACAAATAAATGTGATGTTTTGTTTGATAAGAATGCTTTTTTTTTTAAATAATAATCAAAGTAAATTTGAATTGAGATAAAAGTACTCTATTTTGATGAAATTTATTGTTTAGGTTCATCAGTTTTACTTATAAAGTTGATATAAAGTTCATCAAATTTTAGAGGTTCATCAATTTTAAATTATAACAGGGTCATCATAATTATCAAAGTTTCTAAAAAAAAGTTCTTCAGGTTTATTAAATTTTACTTATAATATGTTCTTTCTTTTAAGAGATTTTCATCAAATTTTAGAGGTTTATGATTTTTTACATATTAAAGTTCATCAAAATTAACATATTAAAGTTCATCAAAAGTTAATCAAATTTAACAATTTTTTCAGGTTCATCAATAAATTCAGGTTCATCAACTGTTCTTTCTTTTAAGAGATTTTCATCAAATTTTAGAGGTTTATCTATCATTTTTTACATATTAAAGTTCATCAAAAGTTAATCAAATTTAACAATTTTTTTCAGGTTCATCAATAAATTCAGGTTCATCAACAAACAAGAAATAAATTCAGGTTCATCAATTTTATTTAACATAACAAAATGATAGTTCTATTAAACTAAAATAACTTGTCCATAACAACCAACCAAAAAGTAGTATTTATACTAGAACATTCCCTAATTAGATTAGGTTAGTACTGCCAAAATTTTAACCATAACAAACTACTATATCAAATTGTTTTTAGGCCTGTCGAAGAAGAGCACTAGCTTCCCGTTCGAAATATTCGCTGGCACGTTCTGCAATATTCTTTTTTGATATCTACTGGATCGTTCGCTTTTCCTTCAGAGGTAAACGATGATATTCTTCTACCTCGCTCTCCACTACATGTTTGTTTTCATTGTAGTCGGACAACAGAATCTTTGACATGTACTTCTTTCTCAAGTCTTCAATCTGTTTGTCTTGTTCAGCACCTTCTTTTACAAACCCAGCATCAAAGTCTTTTTTCCCTGAATAAGTTTCCATGTGTCTCATGGCAAGAATGAAATTGTTTTTGGTTTGCCACGACAATTTGATATTTTCCATTTTATAGTTGTTCAGTGCTTGATAATTTGGATACCCATTGTCTTTCAAGAACTTTATAAATTGAAATCTCTGTAATAATAAATTAAAAACAATGAGATTCAATTTAACTACGTTGATGAACATACATTTAATATACCTAACATCCTTACCAAATTAACCAGCTTTTTCTGATATCTATCCTTGATTAATTGATTGTGATCCATGTTGTCAAGGATATGGATTTAAGGCTCTTTCAAGTTGAAACAAACGACGCAGTAGTGATCCTCACTGAGCATCATCGGGAAAAGCGCCTGTTAAACATAGAGGTTCATCAATTATTTATAGGTTCACCCTGTTTTTTTAAGGTTCATCAGTTATTTATCTTAAAACAAATTAGTAAAATAGAAGTGCTTACCAGGTCAATGTCTCTGATAGATTGATAAGCAGGAGACAAAAACAAAAGATTCTTCATGTTTTCATTAAACTTTTGTGTGAGTGCTTTCGAGTTGTGAGACATATTCTCCATTTCTTTTGTCTGTGGTTCATCAATATAAGTCAAAGCATATGTATATGATTTCAAATATTGAATCATAATTGATAAAGATTTTTGTAACTTACAATCATTGATGTGTGGCCATATAGCTTCTTCAATGATCCTACGTTCCTTTTCTCTTTTTCCATGTTATGTATATACGCCCACATATCAATCACTCCTGAACTAATTTCATTCCCTTCTTTGAAGCTCTCAAAGTGGATTCTTTGACCGTCAACAAAGTATGAATGAAATAACACATCACTGCAATTTCATTTTAAGATAATATTTTAGAAAAATAAAGAAACTACTTATTATAGAAATATGATTTTTAAATTGATGAACCTAATATATATTACTTACTCGAGTTCTCCTCTTGCAGCGAATATTGTTTCAGCCACCTTTCTTTCATTGTCTTGTACTTTGTTCTTCATCACAACGACTCTTTGTAAATACGGTGATTTTAGAGATTTAGCAGGCTTTGTTTTTCTTTTTTCTCTTATATTTTCCAAGTCTTCTTGACCTTCTTCACCTTCTTTGATATTCTTTTCCGTTTGAGGAACTTTAAGCTTTCGAGCAATTGTGCTGAAAGAATTAAGTGGCGTGGCTTTTAGAGGCATGGAAAAACCTTCATCTACTATTTCACATCTTAATTTTTCTTCTGCTGTTGGGGGAACAGATGATATCGGTGTTATCATCTTTGGGGATTCTTTATATTCTGGGGAAGACTTTCTCCATTTTGTTCCTGTTTTATCTGATTTTAAAGCTTCCTCTTGAATTTTTTGCCAAACACTGCCATCAATTTTCTCGCTCAATAATTTTGACGATGTATGCAAGAAAGGTGTCTTTTTGAACAACTCATCCAATATCTGCTCGGGGTCTTTCTTCTCTTCAAACGAAACCAAATCCTTACTCTGAAATTGCTCCGTATTGAATATTGGGAATTCTGGTGTTTGCATCTGTTTTCAGGTAAAGGTTCATCAGGCAATTCTGGTGTTATTCTGAAATCAATTATAAGTTCATCAATAAGGCACAAAATTGTTTTTGAGTTTATTACCTGTTTTATACGTTCAATCATTTCAACCTCTTTTAAAAACGCTGGATCCAAGAACATTTGAGTTAACGACTCTGTTAGGCTCGGAGCCATCTTTATCATCAGCCATCGTTAACATCAGCATTGGGCTTTCATCTTCACTTTGTGAGGCCTCGAATGTTGTCCTGTTAACCAATCTGTTCATCCAGTCCCGTACTTCCAACAGTGATTCATTTCGGGGGTATAATTCCAATCCAGCCCTTAGCATGTCATCAATGTTAATTTTCATTTCTTGGAATAAAGACAACATGTTTCTCAGAGAGTGACTGAATTCCTGTCATTAATATAATCAAATAAGTATAGAGTCGTTCTAATGTATTCTAACAATGATAATTGTTCTAATGTATTCTAACAATGATTGATGAACCTCATTCTAATGTATTCTAACAATGATAATTGTTCTAATGTATTCTAACAATGATTGATGAACCTCATTCTAATGTATTCTAACAGATGTTAATCTATGTTATTCCTGTCATTAATATAATCAGATAAGTATAGAGTTGTTCTAATGTATTCTAACAATGATAATTTGATGAACCTCATTCTAATGTATTCTAACAATACATAACACTGGCCAAATGATTGATGAACCTCATTCTAATGTATTCTAACAGATGTTAATCTTTTTAAACTTATTTAAAGTTATTATTGCTTTTAGTAAGACTAAAGATTTTTACCTCAGCGGATTTGAATTGGGAATACTCCCCTTGAAATTCTAGTATCCTTGCTGATAACTGTTGAAATTCAGATGAAGTTGATGGATCGGTTGCAGTCATTGGATCAGCCATTTCTGTTTCATTGGTTCCGGTCAATTGATCAGCCATTTCAATGTTTTCATCAGTTCCGGTTGTTTGAATATCATCATTTGTTTCGTTCATTATAAAAAGTAATTTATAAGTGTATTTTATAATCTATTTTAGATAACTACTTCTTTTTGCCAACAGGTTCATCAATAAGTTACAACATGTTCATCAATAAGAATGTCTCAATACATACCTTGTTGATCATTTTTCTCCCCTGCTTCTTCTTCGATCACTGGCTGTATATTCGCATCATAGGCATCATATGTTGGCTCAACATCTTTTTCTTGTCCATCAGTTTCTGAATTTAGAAAAAAGGTGTAAAGATTCAATCGTCCAAAAAACACATGACTACATCTGATGAACATTTAACAAAATCATACCTACAGTCATCGTTTCCACATTTTTCATAAGTTTTTATAAGTAATAACAGATTCATCATATAGAATGTTAAGATATAACTTTTTTTAGGTAAATGTTTAAAACATTAATATAATATAAGGTTCATCAGATTATTATTTTTGTGTACCTTTAGTTGTTCTTCTTTTCTTCTTTATCATATTTTTTATCGGCATGCTATCTTCATCTTCTTCAGTTGTCTCTTCCTCTATTTCTTCTCCATAATGATCTGAATATAATAAAATCATTCCGATCACATTTTAATAACTGATGATTCAAAAATACATCTGATGAACATTTAATAAAATAATACCTTTAATCATCTGTAAACCCTGCTTTTCAGGAGTCCCCCGGTTTTCCCTAACAAGCAGTCTTGTCCATTTTATTTTTGTTGAGGGTTGATCATCATCATTTTTTGGTTCTTCTCTGTCATCAACATTCTCTGCATCATCTTCATCATCATTTTGTGCTCCAACATTCTCTTCTTCACCGTCATCATCTGTCTCTTCTTCACCGTTATTACCATTCTCTTCTTCACCGTCATCATCATCATCATTATTCTCTGCTCCAGTATTCTCTTCATCATCATTATTCTCTCCATCATTAGTCTCTTCTTCTTGGTCTTCCGTTTCGGCATCTTTTGGAAGTCTTCCTTTTCTGATTTTGCCAAACATCATCGTTTCCAATTCTTCCAACAATTCTGTTTTCCAATATTTAAATGCTAGAATTTTTGGTTTCTTCAGAAGTGAGTTTGCAAATATCACCTGCAATTTAAAGTTAATGTTAGATTAAAAAAAATGTAACTGATGAACTAAAAACACATGACAAAATATAATATGCATAAACGATAAAGTAGATAGTAATTACCTCCAACAGCAAGATTGGGCCATAGAAGTACTTTCCCGGTTTCCAACTTAACCTTTCGGACTTCATATAATGCGGCACATATTCGCACCAGTCCATTTGTCTCACATTATCAAAATCGGTAAGAGATGGGATGACTCCTATATTCAGAGTACCCATTGACACTACATAGGACAAAATTGTACAAAACAATGCTATGATGTTCATCTTAAATAGATTTCCACTATCATTTTTCCTAATTTGTTTCTTAATTACAGGCATCAAATGTTTCGTAACATACAATCTAGAACCACTAGCATTGAATTGTTTTTTCCATTGTATGTAACTTTCATTTGATCTTTCCTTCATAATGTCACGTACATCAACTGCAAACGGGCCCATTGGGAATACAAAAGTGCGGTGAACTAGCTCAGGAGTTATGGTTATAGTTTCACCAAATACGGATAGATTTCCTAATTTACCATCAAACCTCTCTAGTAACCAATGCCCTAAACGTCTTGGCATTACATTTAGTTCAAAGTCCAACAACGATCCAAAACCCATACTTTTAATTGCCTCTTCTTGGTCCATTGTTAAATCCTTAATAACCAGACATAATGGGCCAGGAAAATTTTTTATTTTAACCATTGGAAATTTCCTTTGGTTAGGTTGGAGATTCTGACGAAGGTTTAGTCAAGGTTTAAGGTCTTCAGAGAGAACAGGTTTAGAAGTTTTCGATGAACCTGAAGGTTTGGAAGGGTTCGATGAAAGTGAAGGTTTTGAAGGTTTTGATTAAACTGCAGGTTTTTTATATTTTTTAGAAACCGGTTCATCAGCTTTTGATGAACCCCTAGCTCTTTTATCCGTAAATGCATCTTCAACGAAGTCGTCATCACTTGGAGAACATGCTTTTAAAATCATAGGCTTCTTTCCTATCCAATAAAAAACAACAACTGATAAGTATTCTCTTAATTCAAAATAAATATAAACTCTATTTAAATCTAAAAACTTAAAACAATGTTGTATTTATTTCATCTTATATAGTCGGCTTGTGGCTTATAAATCGAGTATTTTCAGAGTAAGCCATAATGCAAACGATATAAGCTGAAAACAGACACCAATGCTGAACCTCATGAAACAAGGATTGATTGATGAACCTCATTTTAACCACAATAACTAGCAATTAATGATGAACCTCATTTTAATCCGTTCTAACAAGTTATTCTAATGAATCTGCAACCTATAATTAAACCATCATAAGAAGCAATCACTGATGAACCTCATTTTAATTTGTTCTAACAAGTTATTCTAACGAATTCACAATCTCTAATTAAACCACAATAACTAACAATCACTGATGAACCTTATTCTAATCCATTTTAACAAGTTATTCTAACGAATCCGCAACCTCGAATTAAACCACGATAACAAATAACCACTGATGAACCTTATACTAATCTATTCTAACAAGTTATTCTAACGAATCCGCAACCTCGAATTAAACCACGATAACAAACAACCACTGATGAACCTTATACTAATCTATTCTAACAAGTTATTCTAATGAATCCGCAACCTTGAATTAAACCACGATAACAAACAACCACTGATGAACCTTATACTAATCTATTCTAACAAGTTATTCTAACGAATCCGCAACCTCGAATTAAACCACGATAACAAACCACCATTGATGAACCTTATACTAATCTATTCTAACAAGTTATTCTAACGAATCCGCAACCTCGAATTAAACCACGATAACAAACCACCACTGATGAACCTTATACTAATCTATTCTAACAAGTTATTCTAACGAATCCGCAACCTCAAATTAAACCACAATAACAAACAACCACTGATGAACCTTATACTAATCTATTCTAACAAGTTATTCTAATGAATCAGCAACCTTGAATTAAACCACGATAACAAACAACCACTGATGAACCTTATACTAATCTATTCTAACAAGTTATTCTAACGAATCCGCAACCTCGAATTAAACCACGATAACAAACAACCACTGATGAACCTTATACTAATCTATTCTAACAAGTTATTCTAACGAATCCGCAACCTCAAATTAAACCACGATAACAAACAACCACTGATGAACCTTATACTAATCTATTCTAACAAGTTATTCTAACGAATCCGAAACCTCTAATTAAACCATCATAACAAACAACCACTGATGAACCTTATATTAATATATTCTAACAAATCCACAACCTCGAATTAAATCACGAAATCAAACAACCACTGATGAACCTTATTCTAATCTATTCTAACAAGTAATTGCTGAATCTCAAAATAAACCACTGATGAACCTTTAAAAGATGGTCTATCTTGGAATCGTTTTGATCTCCTTTCTCCCAAGGATGGACTCTTACTGCTTTCAAATTCTAAAGAAAAAAAAATAATAATAAAATCATAATTCTTATGCATGTACAAACTAAAATTAAAATTAAAGTAAAAAAAATAAACTGACAAAAAAAATCTAATTCTTATGCATTTTATTTTTTTTTTAAATCGAAATTCTTATGCATGTACAAACTAAAATTAAAAAAATAATAATGAACTAAAATTAACCCTAAAAATTAAATTAAACTAAAATTACCAGTTTGATTCATCTTTTTCAAGCGTATATCAATGACAGATGATCAGAAATTGAAACCCTAATTATTTCCCCAATTTTGGATCGGAATTTGACGGTTGTGTGTGTGAATAGTGTGTGTGAAGAAATGAATGTGACCATTTGAGAAGCGTTTGAGAAGCGTTTTGTGGGAAGAAGACGGTTTTGTGTGTGTTAAATTACTTTTGTATCCTTGTAACTGGTTGGTAGCATTTTTTTTTCTCTTTTAAATATGGACCGTCGATGAGATTTTTGATTGATCGGATGGATGGAAATTCTTTTTAGCCTTTTTATTTTTACTACACTTTTTGAGAGATCGCGCCTCTTAATGTGCATGGCTCTTTTAAACTTTATTGTCCAAGATTTATCATGCAAAGTGACTATTACAAATTCATAAGTTAAGCATGTGATTATGGGTGAGTTGGATGGGGCGGCTAAACCGAAATATTAGAGGGGAAAATAGTTTTGAGTTTTTGTGAAGGTATTTCGTGTCCCGTTTAAGCTTAAATGTGTGTCGCAGTGTCTTGTTTTGCCTTTTTAGTAAAACGTATAATATACAGTTTTGAGTGTGTTTTTATAAAAGTAATATACAAATATTATTTCTGATTCATAAAAATATTTATTTGACTTTTGCCATAATTAACTGGGTGTCGGTACGCGTGCGGACTAAATTTTCAAGAAAAACGAGATAACTTCTCGTTTTTGAGTTTTTAATCATCCGTAATATTAGAAAATTAACATTTCACATTTCCGATAAAAATAAATTGTCTGCAAATGTTAATCTGTGTCATAGTACGTGGGATAGCTTCTCGTGATTTAGTCAAGTGAGCTCGAATATGCTCAGCTAATTAGATAAGTAATAATAAATAGGATTCTATTATTAAAATGATGTTTGGGAAATTACGGGTGGTTACAATCTGGTTGGAAAGTGTTCTGGGCCGTCTCTCTTTAACTTAAAACGTGACCACCTTGGTGAAATAACATGTGACGCCGTCACGTATGAATGCCTCAAAACCTTTCTGGCTCGTCAAGTGCAATGTAAATATCCACCTCTTTATCAACAAGTGACGGCGTTACCTTATAATGTTTGACGCCGTCAGGTACTGTTCCAGCTTGAATTTTTTACTTTGTCATTTTCTTCACTTTATACTCCCAAAATGCTATGTTTTTCAGAATTCCTCTCAAAAGTACCTAAAATGACAAAAGAAACGATTTAAGGTAATATTTGATCATATTATCACGACTTAAAGCTTAAATGATCCCTTAAAAGCATAACACTTTTCGTCTCATTAAATACCCTTTCACTTGAGATTTGCTTGTCCTCAAGAAAAAGCGCTTTTATTCTAATCAAAATACAAGATAGGGGTCATTTAACATTAATATAAAAGTAATTACAGCAAATGGTTGTTCCACCTTAATCAAAATAAGCACAGAAATCATACACTAGCACCTCACAAATAGTGTTTGGATACTCTCATCTCTCGGGTGTTATAAACCTATATATAACTAATGGAAATGGAAAAGTATCACTCACTACCTGTCATAGCTAATAGATTACCATAGGCTTGGGAAAGGATAAAAAACCTCCTCTACTAGGCGTAAGCACCTAAGATAAACTATCAAATAGGGCTTTTCAAGGGTTATAATGTTAGGTGTAGGGATACGGAAAACACGATTTGTTGGATAAAGGATATTTTACTGGTGGCAAGTTAATCATCTAGGTTAATTATATGTACAATGCAGTGTTGCTAAGCCAAGACTAGACTCGACTTAAGCTAATCAAAAATAAAATAACAAAAACATAAAGTAAACATAAAAGGAAACGGGATGGTGGTCCGTATGTTTTTCTCTTTTCTTTATCTATTTTTTTTTTTCATACACTCTTGCCCTACCATCCAAAATAATACATCAAAGGGGCCTTGGTTCTCCCCTTACACTTGAACTTTTACATACTTTACATGTAACTATTCTAATGACTCGAATTAAGATAATTGAAACATTTGGAGTACTTTAAAAACATTTTGCACGTATGGCGTAATAATTGATGTTCTTTCCCATTACACCATAACATTAGTACTTTACCCATGAGTCCCAATCGTCCCAAAACAATATGTACAAGATATGACTCGACTTAGCAACCATGTAATTAATTAGACAATTAATTAAGGGTTTAAACAAATGTTGTAACAATAATGCACTAAAGATGAGTGCATACAAGTAAGGCTAAGGCGATTTGGGTGTACATTTGGGGGTGGATTATAAACAAATTCTATCTTTAAGTAAAATGCTTAAAGTTAGAAACGAAAAAGATAGGCTCTGAGGGGTGTACTAGGGGTATCGTGTACTAAAAATGAGTACATCACAAAGGTGTGGGAGAATTACTTGACCAATGAAGTCAACATAATTATATAAGCACAGGTGTAAAAACATGGGTTATCCTAATGCCTCTTATCATGTAGTAAATCTAACTACATGAATGTAGTCTCACTTGTGATCTCGGAATGAATCACTAACGCAAGTTCTAGAATCTAACTACTATCGGTACACTCATAAGCACTAAGGCTTTTCCTAACAAATCTAGGGGCGAACCTCACATATTTGAGGTGGAAATTTTTTTTTGAGTGGTACGGTTTTTGTGCTAATCATATAACTCCTATCCATGAGACGCTTATTAAGACTAAAGTTTCACTCCTATATGTTGCAAAAAATTTTAAATTTGGTGCTAAAATTACCCTAACAAATATTTCTCTCAGTTTTATTACACATCTACTATTAAACAAACAAAAATCAAGTTCCATTGTATTCTCTAAGGTATCTTCATTTACCCCCCTTACACTTGAGCCGAACATTGTCCCCAATGTTCAATTAAAAGATGTAAAAGTAAAGAAAATGAAAGAATGAAATAAATACTCCCCTGATTTTTTCGGTGTGGATGATGCGGTAACATGGTTAAATCCTCCTCCAAGAGAATGTAACAACTTCAAGATTAAAGCAACGCCAAAAACTTGAAACTTGATGCCCAAAAACTTGACCATCCATGTACATCTTCTTGTCTAATATAACCTGTTAAACCTGAGAAAACAAACAAGAAAACCTAACGTAAAATCGGCGGTAAAATCTACATAAAATAAAATCCTAAAAAGCAAATAAAGATATAATGCTTGTGGAATGAATGTTGCAGATTCCTAGATTTTATAAGTTAAAGATTTAACAAAACTTTACAATTCCGGAAGAAAAACAAAACTTGCAAAATTTTCAGAAAATTTGTTCCTGACGTCGCCAGGTTTTAATTTCTGACGTCGTCAGAATTGATCTGACAGAAATTTTATGTTTAGTTTCCGGAAAATTTCTAGAAAAAACTACGCCTTAAATCCTGGAATTCCTGCAAAATATCATTATGACTCGATACAAGCATTTGACTCAAACAAGTACTAATATGTATGTTTATATCTCATTGTTATCGTTCATGTTCACTTCGTTTTTTGAAAACAAATTTGGATTTCCCTTACACTTATCTTTTGCAAAATACATTTTGTACGTAATTAAGACGAAGTTAAAAACAAAATAAAGCATTTTCACAATTTTACTTGAAACATGATTCATAAACAATAGAAATAAGAACATACATACGGAAGCAAATAATACAAATAAACAAATAAGCAAACAAATAAAGCTTGGGTTGCCTCCCAAGAAGCGTTTTTCTTTATTAACGAGTCTTGTAGCTAGACTCAAAGTCACGTCCTATCTAGTGTCACTAATGCTCACGTACCCAAGTGTGAGCCATCTAATTGTTGCTTCATCTCTTTTATAGTCATCACTTAGCTCTAAACATCCGCGATAATACTTTTTATTCTTTTCATGGGGATATTTAAGCCCTTTTCTCTTATCGTTCTCACCTAGCATATCAAGAGGTGGAAGCCTATTACATTTCTTAATAGAAAAATCCTTAAACGTAGGGTGTGCTTGGGGCATTTGATAGACAAAATCCTCATCCTCGTCTGAGAATATAATTAACCCTTCCATGAATTTTTCGTTTAATTTGGTTAGCCTTTTGAAGGGCTTCCCAAACACAACTTGGGTTAAGTTACTATCAACAAACTCTCCTAGATTCTCCATAACCATAAATTCAACTAAATAAACAAAGCTTCCGAAAAACACATGCAATATTTTCGCCCTAGCAACAATATTGTCTCGGTATTCTAACTCGTTTACCATGATTTTATTATATTCAGCACACGAGATTATGTTTTTTGGTAAAGATTAGTTAAGGTCAGCATCAAAGCTCCTAAATCCAATCTTACAAGGGAATTGCATGTTAAAGAGGCTTTGATGTGTGTGGATTGATCGTGTGGCTTGCAACGCAAAAGTTTTACTTCTCAAGGGATCTTGAGAAGCTTACAATCCCCACCAAGCAAGTGTACCTGACCGATGTAGTATAGTGTAGTGGTAAGTACCGGGGGATTGATCATTCTCCACAGGGAATAGTGTTCGTTAGGATTGAAAATGATCTAAACTATGTCTAGGGGTGGGGGATGATTCTTTTTGTATTTTTAAATTTTATAGAAAACATGTAAAATTCTTGGGTTTTGGAAGAATGGACGAAATTAGTTGCTAGTCAACTAACCCAATTACTACAAATGCAAATAAGAATAAAATAACTGATAATAAATGTGAGTGACTTCTAATGTGGGGAAAAACGTGTTTACTTAGGTTTCACTACTTTCTAGTTATCTTTTACTGATCGATAGGTTTGTTACAATAGCGTGGATGCCGGGTTGTATTCCTTAATACCATTTGTGGGGCTGTGTACGATCTTCCCCAACTTTATAAGCTCTTATCTCCTCCTAAGACGACACGTTAAGCGACCAATCCTAGGGATTATGAACATTGGCTCATGCATTAAATACAACCAAATAACCGTAGTACACATCCGATTCATGTTTCTTAAGACGTTCAAGCATGTTACCATTGGAGTATTGCCAGTTTTTTTAAGCCTAACATCAATAAACATCCACCCACAATAATTAATAACAAAACATTCAATAAATAATCAATAACTAGGTTTCATTAGACATAAGCAAACACAAACAAACCTAGCCTAGCATGTTAAAAGAAAGACAAGCGTAAGATAAAATTAAACAACACATAGACATATTGAATGATTGATATATTACTTATCTTCAATTAATCATGGAAGAAAAGAGGCTTTGAAACCTCAAAATAGCTGCAAAAGTTGACTAGGGTTCGTACCTGATGAGGCGAAAAGTGTACCACTTTTAAGGGGTCATTTAAGCCCGAATTCGAGATTATTTGATCAAATATTGCCCTAAATCGTTCCTTTTGTCATTTTAGGTACTTTTGGAGAGAAATCTGGAAAAGGAAGCATTTTGGACGTTTTTGGAGCATAAAAGTGAAGAAAACGGCAAAGTCTCAAATTTCCTTGCTGGAACAGTACCTGACGGCGTCAAGGTTCTACAAGTGACGGCGTCAAGAGTTAAAAAAGAGGTGGATGTGGAACTTATAACTTGACGGCCCAGAATGTTTTCAAGTATATTAGCCTGACGACGTCACCAAGGCCGTCAGGGTCCAATTACTAGTGACAGCCCAGAGTGATTTCCTATATGACGGCATCAAAAATGGATCTAGGCTATACGATTTTTATCATGGCGGCGAGTTGACGGCATCACAAGCTATAACGTGACGCCGTCAAGGTGTAATATCTATATATAGTTTTCCAATTTTCATTCATTAGTGTGCAACTTTGAGGGAATAAACCCTAGGCCGAATTTTAACAGCTTTTCAAGGGTTTCAACCCCTTGATTCTTCCATGTTCAATTGAAGATAAGTATTCATTCAAATCATTCAATATGTCTATGTGTTGTGTGATTATATCTTACGCTTGTCTTCTCTTTAACATGCTAGGCTAGATTTTCATTGTGTTTGCTTAGATGTAGTGAAACCTAGATGTTGATTATGGGTTGATTGTTTGTTTATAATTGTTACGAATGATTGTATTCGATGTTAGGTTTAAGAAAACTGGCAGACTTCCATCGGTAACTTGCTTGAACGTCTTAAGAAACATGATCAGAGGTGTACTACGATTTTTGGTTGTATTTAACGCGTAAGAGAATTCTAATGATCCCATGTTAGGAGCTTCTAACGGCTCGACATAGGAGTGAAGTAGGATCTTATAGAGTTAGGAAATATTGTACACGGCCCTATGACTAGTATTAAGGAATATGACCCGTCATCATGCAATTGTAACAAGCTAATCAACCTGTAAAAGATATCTAGGGAGTAATGAAATCTAAGTAAACATAACTTTCCTCATTATTGTTTCCACCACATTAGTATAATAGTTTTGTTTTCATTTCTTTTATTTTATTTTGATTGCATCTTTAGATTAATTGGGTTAGTTGGCTAGCAACTAATTCCGCCCACTCCTTAAAAACCCGATATTTTACTTGCTTTCTATAAAATATAAAAATACAAAAAGAATCATCCCTCACCTCTAGACCTAGTTTAGTAGGCTTTCTAATCCTAGCGACACTATTCCTGAGTTGAATGATCAATCCCCAGTACTTGTCACTATACTATACTACAATGATCAGGTACACTGCCTGGTGGGGGTTGTAAGCTTCTCGAGATCCCTTGAGAGGTAAAACCTGTTGCGAGGGCGCAATCCCTTACATCAAGTTTTTGGCGCCGTTGCCGGGGAATAGTTATTGTCTAGGTTAGGATTTCTTTTTATTAGGTCTACTTGCTAGATTCCTTTCTAGTAAGGTTTTATTTTTATTTTTAGGTTTTCTTTAGTCTATCTTTTTCTTCGTGCCTTTGTTAGTAGATTAAAATTCACTGACTATTCGGTTGGCCATTATGGAAAACGCGAATCCACCCCTTTCCGTTAGTAAAGTGGCTTTGTTGCGTGAACAAATTGAGAATGAGATTAGGGAACTTAGGGAGCTTAATAGGTTAATTAATGTTGAGCTCGATCATGCATTTAGTGACCTAGGGACCGCCTTATATTCAAATAAGGACCTAGGATCTAATGATTTTGAGGATGTTGTTAAGGAACTTGAGGAAGAGGAGATAGATCCGAAACCGGATGACTATTTCAATCTATATCCCACTAAGGAGGAGACTGCGTACTATAATAATCTTATTGATAATCCTCGACCTCCTTTTACTAGAATTGACCCTAAGATAAAGAGAGGCGATCCTAAGAATGTTAAGATACCATGTATGGTTGGGTATAAGCACATTGACAACGCTTACATTGATTTTGAATTCCCAATCAACATTATGTCCTCAAGTGTTTATAATGATATAGTGAAAACAAGACTTAGACCTAGAAAAGATCCCAAATACCCCGGTGGAGTTTGTAACTTTTTCAGGAGAATTAAAGATCTACATGTCTTTGTTGGGAACTTTACTTATATCATTGACTTTATGGTTGTTGAAGACCTAGCTAGTATTATTGATTGTCGCTTATCCCATGTTGTATTTGGTAAGCCATTTGTTGAAGAATCCAAATTAGAATACAATGAGATAGAAGGGACGATCCAATTTGCTAGTGAAACTGATAGGATCACATATAGGATGCCTAATAGAATGAAAGAATTTCGTTTTGTGCCTCGATTTGATATGTATAACATTGGTGCCTTTGAGAACATCAATGAAGAGGATAAGAAAAAGGACATGGACTATGTATGGGAGAAGAAGAGCCTTTTCTACAAGGATTGCTTAACTCTAGGGCCAAAATATAAAGTTGATAAGGAATTTGCCCATAGAATTATACGAGCAATTGAGAAAAAGGTGGTTGGTCTCTACAAGGAACATTTACAATCGGGTCCGGAATACACAACTAAGATTAAGGATGACCTAGAGAATGAGACCAATGATGAGGTCACGTGATAGCCCATGACCTTGAGTCGAGCTACAAGACTCGTAAATAAAAAAAGTGCTTCTTGGGAGGCAACCCATGTTTTGTGTGTTTTATTTGTTTGATTTTCATTTGTTTGATGTTATTTGCTTCCATATGCATGTTTTATTTTTATTGTTGGTAGATCACGTTTCAAATTAAGTTGTGAAAATGCTTTATACTATTGTTTAACTTCGTCTTAACTTCATATAAAGGTATTTTGCAAAAGCTAAGTGTAAGGGGAAACCCAAAATTTGTTTCTAAGAACGAAAATGATCTTGATTCGCCACAATATTAAATGAACATGTATACTAGTAATTGTTAGAGTCAAATGCTTGTATCGAGTCATAATGATGTTTTGCAGGATTTTCCAGGAAGTAGGACATAAGTTTTTCCAGAATTTTTCCGAAAACTTAACATAAAGATTTCTGCAAGTCACTTCTGACGGCGTCAGGGCTTAGCACCTGACGGCATCCCGTGTAAAATTCTGGAAATTTTGCGAGTTTTGTTTTTCTAACGGAGTCTTAAAAGTTTTTGTTGATTCTTTAGTTTTATAAAGTCCAGGAAATCTGCAAACATTCATTCCAGAAGCATTATATCTTACATTGCTTTCTAGGATTTGTTAGTATATATAGATTGCCGCCAATTTTACGCGAGGTTGCCTTGATTATTTTCTCAGGTTTAACAGGTTATATATGACAAGAAGATGATTTATATTTCTGGAAGGGAAGCTTTGAACGTTCATTTTCTTGGAGGAAGATCTAACCTTGTTGACACACTATCCACACCGAACGAATCAGGGGAGTATTTGTTTTCATTCTTTTACCTATTTTACTTTTTCATTCTTTAATTGAACATTGGGGACAATGTTCATCCTAAGTGTAAGGGGAGGGTAAATGATGATACCTTATATGATACAATTGCACTTGAGTTTGTTTGTTCGATGGTAGGTGTGTAATAAAACTAAGATAAATACTTGTTAGTGTAATTTTAGCGCAAAATTTAAAATTTTTTACAACATTAAAAGTGAAACTTTAGCCTTAACAAGCGTCTCATGGATAGGAGTTGTATGACTAGCACAAAACCGTACCATTCAGAAAAATTTTCCACCCAAATATGTGAGGTTCTCCTTTATATTTGATTGGAAAAGCATTCATTATTAGTGCTTATGAGTATACCGGTAGCATTTAAATTCTAGTACTTGCGTTAGTGATGCATCCCGAGACCGCTAGTGAGACTTCATTCATGTAGTAGGATTTACTACATGATAAGAGGCATTAGGGTCACCCTTGTATTAAACCCGTATCATAATTACTTGACCATTTAAGTCATATTACTTGACTAGTAAAGTCAATTAATTTTCCCGCACCTTAGCGTTGTACTCATTTTTAGTACACGAAACCCCTAGTACACCCCTCCGAACCTATCTTTTCGTTTCTAACTTTAAGCATTTTACTTAAAGGAAGAATTTGTTACAACCCACCCCAAATGTGCAACCAAATCGCCTTAGCCTTCCGTGTATGCACTCATCTTTAGTGCATTATTGTGATTTGTTTAAACCCTTAGTTAATTATCTAATTGATTGCATGGTTGCTAAGTCGAGTCATATCTTGTACATATTGTTTTGGGATGATTGGGACTCATGGGTAAAGTGCTTATATTTTGGAGTAATGGGGAAGAACATCATATGTGCGTTAATCTTAAAAAGTACTCCAAGTGTTTTGATTATCTTGATTCGAGTCATTAGAGTAGTTTACTGTAAAGTATGTAAAAATTCAAGTGTAAGGGGAATGTACATTCCCTATGATGTATTATTTTGGATGGCAGGGTAAAAGTGTATGCAAAATAAAAAATAAAAAAAAATAAAGAAAAAGTAAAAAAAATAGAAAAAGAAAAAGAGAAAAAAACATACAGACTACCATCCTGTTTCATTGTATGTTTGTTTTATGTTTGTTTTATTTTTTATTTATTAGCTTAAGTCGAGTCAAGTCGAGTCTTAGCTTAGCAATGCCATATTGTACATGTAATTAACCAAGATGATTAACTCGTCACCAGTAAATATTGCCTTTATCCAACAAAACCGTGTTTTCCATATCCCTACACCTAACGTTATAACCCTTTAAAAGACCTCTTTGATAGTTTATCGTAGGTGCTTACGCCGAGTGGTGGAGGTTTGATACTTTCCCAAGCCTATGGTAATCTATTTGCTATGACAGGTAGTGAGAGATGTTTTCCATTTCCATATTGTGATATATACTTTATTACACCCGAGAGATGTGAGTATCTAAACACTATTTGTGAGGTGCTAGTGTATGACCTCCGTGCTTGTTTTTGGTTTTCAGTGGAATGATTATTTGTTGTAATTACTTTTATATTAGTGTTAAATGACCCCTACCGTGTATTTTGATTAGAATAAAAGCGCATTTGCTTGAGGACAAGCAAATCTCAAGTGTAAGAGTATTTGATGAGGCAAAAAGTGTACCGCTTTTAAGGGGTCATTTAAGCCCGAATTTGAGATTATTTGATCAAATATTGCCCTAAATCATTCCTTTTGTCATTTTAGGTACTTTTGGTGAGAAATCTGGAAAAGGAAGCATTTTGGACGTTTTTGGAGCATAAAAGTGAAGAAAACGGCAAAGTCTCAAATTTCCTTGCTGGAACAGTACCTGACGGCGTCAAGGTTCTACAAGTGACGGCGCCAAGAGTTACAAAAGAGTTGGATGTGGAACTTATAACGTGACGGCCCAGAATGTTTTCAAGCATATTGGCCTGACGGCGTCACCAAGGCCGTCAGGGTCCAATTACTAGTGACGGCCCAGAGTGATTTCCTACATGACGGCGTCAGAAATGGATCTAGGCAATACGATTTTTATCATGACGGCGAGTTGATGGCGTCACAAGCTATAACGTGACGTCGTCAAGGTGTAATATCTGTATATAGTTTTCCAATTTTCATTCATTAGTGTGCAACTTTGAGGGAATAAACCCTAGGCCGAATTTTAACAGCTTTTCAAGGGTTTCAACCCCTTGATTCTTCCATGTTCAATTGAAGATAAGTATTCATTCAAATCATTCAATATGTCTATGTGTTGTGTGATTATAACTTATGCTTGTCTTCTCTTTAACATGCTAGGCTAGATTTTGATTGTGTTTGCTTAGATGTAGTGAAACCTAGATGTTGATTATGGGTTGATTGTTTGTTTATAATTGTTACGGATGATTGTATTCGATGTTAGGCATAAGAAAACTGGCAGACTTCCATTGGTAACTTGCTTGAACGTCTTAAGAAACATGATCGGAGGTGTACTACGATTTTTGGTTGTATTTAACACATAAGATAATTCTAATGATCCCATGTTAGGAGCTTCTAACGGCTCGACATAGGAGTGAAGTAGGATCTTATAGAGTTAGGAAATATTGTACACGGCCCTATGACTAGTATTAAGGAATATGACCCGTCATCCATGCAATTGTAACAAGCTAATCAACCTGTATAAGATATCTAGGGAGTACTGAAATCTAAGTAAACACAACTTTCCTCATTATTGTTTCCACCACATTAGTATGATAGTTTTGTTTTCATTTCTTTTATTTTATTTTGATTGCATCTTTAGATTAATTGGGTTAGTTGGCTAGCAACTAATTCCACCCACTCTTTCAAGACCCAAGATTTTACTTGCTTTCTATAAAATATAAAAATACAAAAAGAATCATCCCTTACCTCTAGACCTAGTTTAGTAGGCTTTCTAATCCTAGCGACACTATTCCTGAGTTGAACGATCAATCCCCCGGTACTTGTCACTATACTATACTATAACGATCAGGTACACTGCCTGGTGGGGGTTGTAAGCTTCTCGAGATCCCTTGAGAGGTAAAACCATTTGCGAAGGCGCAATCCCTTACATCAGTACCCTAAGTTCCTACCAAAAGTCCTCTCTTTAATGAATGAAAAATAGAAAAGTATATATATATTTTACAACTTGACGGCGTCACCTTATAAGATGTGACGCCGTCATCCCGCCGTGTTAGGGTATCTTGATTGCCTAGATCTACTCTTGACGCCGTCTGGTTGGAAAGTGGTCTGGGCTGTCTCTCTTTAACTTAAAACTTGACCACCTTGGTGAATAACACGTAATGCCGTCACATATGAATGCCTCAAAATATTTCTGGCCCGTCAAGTGCAAAGTAAATATCCACCTCTTTATCAACAAGTGACGGCGTCACCTTATAACTTTTGACGCCGTCAGGTACTGTTCCAGCTTGAATTCTCGACTTTGTCATTTTCTTCACTTTTATGCTCCAAAAACATCCAAAATGCTATGTTTTCTAGAATTCCTCTCAAAAGTACCTAAAATGACAAAAGGAACGATTTAAGGTAATATTTGATCATATTATCACGAGTTAAAGCTTAAATGACCACTTAAAAGCGTAACACTTTTCGTCTCATCACTTATAGTAGTATAAGAGTATACGTGATGATAATAAGTTCATGCCTATAGCAATTCGTTTTCACGAGATGCTTTCCAGTGAAAAAATTGTACAGTCTCTTGTTTTATCTTGTGTAGAAGCTGAGCCTACAATCTATATAATTTAGCACAAAATTTAAATCATATCAACATTTTCATAGCACAAATAACTAAATGATTACATGATAAATATCAATTTGGTTTATGAGTATGTTGTCTCATTGTTTCACTTATGCACAAATTTATCGCCTCATAACTTATACTCTTCAAATATTGAGATCAATGAAAATGTAGTACTATACGACACACTGAAAATAAATTAATCAATAAGGAAAAAAGATCAGTCGAGTCATTAAACTTATGCTCTTCACATATTTAGATCAATGGAAACGTGGTAGTTTACGGCACATTGAAAATATAATTTGCAGCTCAAAGCAAGACCCTTCATTAGCAACCATATGTAGTCCGTATAATTTTATTTTCTTTACCCAAACACCCCCTAGGTAGTATTAGAGATGCAATTAACATAGTCAAAATTGGTTTTTTGTATTAAACTTAAAAATCTTATGTCACTAACTGATACTCAATGTAACATGAAAATTTGGGAAAAATAAGGTAGCCAGGTAGGTATAGAACATATATTTTTTTTAAAAGGCAATCATGTTGAATCTCACCTTAAGTCTCCTAATAACCCATTTCAGCGTGATACAAAACCGTCGATGCAACTCACTTGACTGATATCACCACTTCAACCCGAAGTTCACCACTGCAATATAACTTCAACCAATCAAATATGCAAAATGCAGAAAATACATCCCGTTCACCATATGACCCAAGCTACTTTTATCAACAATAGTTACACAAATATAACCTCCTCAAAAAAATTTGATCTAAAGAAAAATGTGTCAACACCATCAAAAATAGTTTCAAAAATAAGCGGAGGGTATCAGTTATTAAAACATATAACAAAAAACCTAAATACAACAAAAAAGCACAATTACGTAAAGGAAAATGTTTACCTGGTTCATGTTTTGCCTACATTTTAGTGAAACGGGTCTACTGTCACCACAACATCTAAGACTATGATGTGTAGCGTAGAGGTATGTTGATGTCAAATTGAGCTTACATGATATATTTGTGTACAAAAAAGACGCCCTTAGTAAGGCTTATTTACTAAATTTTTTTTTGATCTAAATTTACTATATTACTATGTCAAATTGTTAGCCATCTATAGAACAGTCATCTCAAATGGGTATCCGCAAAAAGTAAACCAAAGATCAAAAGATGTCTAATTTGAGCCAAAGTAGCAATGTGACTAGAGAAATTTCAACTTTTCTTATTTACACCTTCAGGAATCTAAACTTTAAAAAAATAGGCTAAAACTAATACCACAAAAGGCAAAACCAATAGCCAGACACGAAGAGGCAAACCCTATTCATTAAAAACATATAGCATGGCAATTAAACTTGCTAACAATTGCTGTTGAGCATATACCAAGATACCCTAGGAAGGTAGTTCAATCACTTCCAACAAAAAGATTGGACAATGAATGATATTGATTCACTGCTTGTATGGCAGTAAAAGCAGCAACCTCATTTGATTTTTTTAAGAGGCCGTTTTTGTAGTATGGGCATCCTAGGAGGTGCTATCGATTCCAACAATGCAAATCTGTCTCAGCAAGTATCCCAAAATCATGCAGTGCCTTACCATCGCAATATACCTGAAATGGATTAAATGCAAATGTAAATGTTAGAGAATGAAATAGCTTACTAATAAAAAGACATAGCTACTTAAACACACCACTTCCACAAGACTTGCTCCTTCCTTCAACCCTCTACGTTTAATATCAATAGTTGAAAAAATACATTGGTCAACTTTTAACCCATTTGACCCTTTTTCAAATAAAACATAGCCCACATCGACCCATTAATAAGCATATGGGTCAAAATTGACACCTCTGGAATTTAAAAGAGGTTCTAAAGTTGAGACTAACCCAAATAAATAAATAAATAACAAACCTGAGGAGGGTGTGGCCAAGAGGTTCATGTGACGCATGCTCTCTCTCAGCCAAGGCGTATTCAGCAGGAAGCTCAAACATGATCTTGTTCAGAACCAAAAAATTAAGATTTTTCAAAAATAGGGTAACCAAAATATTTACCAAAATTCGTAACCATTTAATCAACTAAAAACTATCATGTATGATGTTACATAATTTCTTAAGAAGAGACCAATCTCTACTTGACGCCTAGCAAGTAATTTTACACCAATCACATCATATACCACCTGCAACACAATTTGTTTATTACAATTCAAAGATGCTTTAAAGATATTATAGAGAAGGATCATACAATGCAAGCTAAACTAAGTGCAGTTGCAAAAGAACAACCGCCAAGGCCATCATGCAAATCAACAGCAAGTCAATACTTAATGTTGGAGAATGTGATGAAGGCATGCCACCCGATCCAGTAAGTTACTTAAGATCCCAAAAGTGTTCCTTATACCTGAAAATCTACCAAATACATATGACACTCGTAAGATGTATAACTAAATTAATCATGAGCATGTTTGAACTATATAGCTTCAAATCCAATGTTTCCCAAAATTACTCAAACTGAAAAACTCGTTTATAAATTCACATAAGTAGGAAATTCATCAAACTCAATACCAAAAGAATGAAAATTAAAACAAAATCAAAGTTAAACTTTTTACCTTATGTTAAAAATCTAAACTTTAAGCATAACCTTACAATCATCCAAAATACAAAACCAAGCAATGACTTGGACTGTTGGACACAAAGTGGATCGAATGATTTAGGTGAGGTGTTTTTTGTTTATGGTATTTGGAAACACATGTGAACACAATCACCAGAGAAGGGTTTTCTTAAGGGGTTGGGGGTGGGTTTCGGGGTAATGTTTTTTTGTTTTGTTTAATGAATGGCAACTCCGCTTTGTGTTTCTTTCATTTTTAATCTTACAATCTGGTCCAAAACTACTGAACATTAACCCGTAAGTCCATGTGTATTTTCTGATATTTTATACATTTTTATTATAAAAACAGATTTTTATAGATTTTAGCCAAATAGAGAAATATTTAACTTATATTCTTTTTCCAAAATTCAGGAAAAAAATCAAATTCAAAAAATTATTACTTAATTAGGGAAGGTTGAGTTTTTTTTAAATGAAAAAGTCCCCACTTGGGATTTTGTTTTAGGGAAAATTACCAAAATGGCCCGTTGCCCTGCGGGTTAGGCATTTTTAGCCACTTTTTTTGAAAATTCTCGTTTTAGTTCGGGTTCCTCTGGGCAACTAATGTACCCAACTACATGATGACACGTGTCCAACCAACAATTGTTGGTACGAGGTATATGGAACGTATTGTATTTTGGGCAACTTTTGATTTTGGGCAACCAATACATGAGCAACCGGGTATTTTTGTCATTTTACACCTTACTCTCACAACATTCAACTAAACAAAATCATATAAACATCTCACAACCCTCCTTTCCTCCAGATAAACCGTCACAATTCACACCACCACAACTACTCCTGCAACTCTCCAACCAATAAAAAACAATCCTCCGATCACTCCTCCTCCGCCGCCGCCACCACCTCCCACCATCACACAACCACCCCCACCATCACTAACACAAACCCAAACCCCAGATCCAAACCCCCTATAAATCCTTAAAGTTTAAAATGGCACCTGTTACCTTGTTTAACTATCTAAATCCTTAAGAGTCTATTATTTCAATCAGACCCCCATTAACCACAGACACTCACCGGATAACTAATCACCACCATCTTGGCAGGTTACGGTGGATAGTTTCTTGAAGTATTATGAGAGTACGGAGACTAGACCGATCTTTAGCAATGTGGAGGATATGCTTAAGTGGGCAGGGTTATATGATCTGACGAATAAGACATTAGAGGATGAATTAGTTGGTCTTAATTTTTCACCTCTACTAATTCAAGAGCTTATCACTGTAAGTTACTTGTTTATCCTATATAGAAATTTTGTTGTGAATCTTGATTTGGTTTTTGTGTTGTTTTATCTGGTCTTAGAAAATTATGATGCTATGTCGGTATTCATATAAAGAGGATTTTCATATATAAAAAAACCATAATCTCATCTAAATCACATATACTTGTATCTTACTATCTCAGCTATCTAGTCAGTTTGATGAGTTACCTGATGAATTTGATCCGAAGTTTGGTTCCTTTGATGATGGAGATCTTCAGACCACCAATCTTTATGTCGAAAATCTTGCACCTCAGGTCAGATCGTGATGCTAATATGGTGCTTTAGTTGGTGAAAAAATGCAAGCTGACCTTTTTTTCTGTGGTCAATACATTTCAGGTAGATGAAAATTTTCTTCTGTGGGACATTTGGAAGATTTGGACCCATTGCTAGTGTGAAGATAATGTGGCCAAGGACAGAAGAGGAGCGAAAACGACAAAAAAACTGTGGTTTTGTAGCTTTTATGAACCGTGCAGATGGACAAGCTGCAAAAGATGAAATGCAAGGTTAAGCCCTTCTAAATAGTATAAGAGCTAAAATTCTTGTTTGAATGAGAGTAGACGTCAACAATCTGATTCGTATATTTATGTAGAAATTTTCTTGCTATACCAGTAATGTCAACTTTTACGTGTCACACAGATGGGAGATTATATGAATTGAAGTTCTAGAAATGTTTAGTTGAATCATTTATGGAGCTTCTAAGTTGCAAACTTTCTTAACAAGAGTTATAACTGAATATTGTATTTAATGTTTCAGGGGTGATTGTTTATGATTATGAATTGAATATTCGGTGGGGTAAATCCGTTTCTCTCCCTTCTCAATCACTCCCGGCTCCTCCTCCAGGACAAATGGCCATCAGGAGTAAAGATGTATGCTTTATGTTTGTAAAAACTTGCTATGAGTTTTAGCTTAAGTGGATGATATAAAACAGTAATGACTTGTGCGGGTCTTATGAGTGACCTTTTGTGGTTTGCAGGGTGTCACTGTGATCTTGTCCGGTCCATCTGGTCCTCCCATTACTTCTGTTCCAAGCCAGAACTCTGAGCTGGTAAGTTGACCATTAATTTTTTAATTTACGTGATAGGTTGAATATATCTTACACTACATTTGTAAGCAAAAGCTATTTTAAGATACTGATATTCTAACCTTGGTGATTAGGTTCTTACTCCCAATGTGCCGGATATAACAGTTGTTATGCTTGAAGATGCCTGACATAGAAAAGTAATTGATAAAATAGCTCTTTACATTCTTGATGGAGGTTGTGCTTTCGAGCAAGTTGTAATGGAGAGGGCCCGTGGGAACCCTCTTTTTAGTTTTTTGTTTGAACTCAGCTCTAAGGAGCATACTTTTTATGTTTGGAGTCTTTGTTCCTTTTGATGTGTGCTTATTCATACATCCTTTTTCGACCTTAAATCAGACTAAATACATCAAATACTAACCAAAAATGCCAAGAGAATGTATGTTTTTGTATTTGTGTATGTGCAGGTACGGATATGTGAAAAATGAACGAAAACGAACCAAAACCGACAAAAACGAGCACGAGATTGGAAAAAGTCCAAAGCTAAAGCCGGGGATGCAAAATGATAAAGAAAAGCTCAGAAAGTCAAATGTGGTCCTTCATGATTCAGAGCTTTACAACATTAGCCCTTGGAAAATATTATGGAGAATGGCAGATTTGGTCCCTGAATTTTATGATTGTACAAAATTGGTCCTTGGTAAATTAATACTACTCCTAAACCAAAAATAGTTTGAAGTTTTGTTTTAAGGTTTCAATTCAGTTGTTCTTGCTTATTGGTGACCCACATTAGCTAACTAATAGCTTTGTGAGTCATCACTTGTTCTTATTTCTCAAAAAGCAAAAAATAAATGAAAGTCAAAGCTTTGCTTATTTGAAATAAGCTCAGCTTATTTGGTATTATAAACAGCCATAAGGTGACCATTTGGCCTGTCTAGGAGACAGGCATGCATAGTGAACCCCCTCTTTTTTGAGCTGAGGGGGGAATTGGAATTTGTAAGTCTCATTCATTTTCAGTTCTTCTTAATTAAAGTAGTATTAGTCTGGTTGATAGTTGCTTATTCCTGTTATTCAATAGTAGTTACAGCTTATTCAGTTTGAACTATAGTTTGTTTAGCTTTATATTCCTAAATTCATGATTTGTGTGGTATACTACTGTTTCATTATCATGATCTGTCATCTTCTAGATCTGTGTTTCTGAGTAGATTTGTGTTGATAACTTGTGTACTTGTGTGGATTATTGAGTATTGAAGCAGAATTTAAGTTACTTGGTTGAGTGGTAGTTCATTTCTCAAGTCTGCTTAATTAATAGTCAGAACAGATCACTGCAGGGGTGTTTGTATTTACTGCATTTGATTGCTTAGGTTGCTGTGTAGGGTTGGTTCATTGCACACTTAGCTCAGATTTAGGGTACTAAAGATAGTTGCACTTAGGTTTAAGCAGTTTAGTAGCATAAAGTCAAAAGATAACTTAGATCAATTGCATAATCAGCTAGGTGTTTAATCAGTAGGGTGGACTGAATTTGTAGATTCAAAGTAGTGTTAGACAGCTTAATTTAGTTTCATTCCTGCCTAATATAACTTAGCTAAGTACTTAGGATCATTGCAAATTGCTTTTAGTCAAACTTTGCTCTCAAGATAAAAAGTCAAAAACATATTGAACTCGGATTTTTGGTCAAGGTTTGATAGTTTCTGTAGGGTTTGTTAGAGATCAGAAATACTTTTGGATTGTTGTTCTGAATAGCTTAGCAGTAGGTGAGTAAGTATCAAAAAGAATTTTCAGGTTTGGACATCTTTTGCTTATCTAAATTTGAGCTTAAAGTGGACTGTTTGGCTTATGTAGTGCCCTGCACCACAGTTCTTGCCTTTTTTTCTTGGGTTTTTAAGTGTAGTAGATTGGACCTAGGTTCCATTTTCAAGGTTGTTTTGTGATCTATGGTAACTAGTAAGTAGTTAGCATCCATAATTTGCTTCTTATCAGCTTATCTTCTCAGCTTATTTGGCTTCTTAAGCTAGTAGTTGAACCATAATTTCTGATTTCTCAACTAGGGCTGCAAGTGCTTCATTGAGATTATATTCTGAGTTTTTCTTGGTTATCTGAGCTCACTTATTTAGTTGCTGTGTGCATTGGTTTTTGGCATTTGCTTAACTGTTTCAGCTTATTGCTTATTCCATTTGAGCTTATTTGACCTATTTTGATCACTGCCTGTGTTTCTGTGCTTCATTTTGATTCATCTCTGCTTATCTGAGCTTATTAGAGTATAAAATACTTCTGGTGATAGTTTTGGTCAGTTTTGGTCAGCATTGCTTATAAATAAGCACTTTTCAATAAGCAGTTTCAAAGCAATCAGCACTTCCAGTGCTTATTTTTCAAATTTTATATTTTCCTAGATTTAGAATAATATTTTAGATTTTCCCTGAAATTTTCAGATTTTTCTGAGTTGATTTGCTATTTTTCTTATTTAATTTTCATTTTTAATTATTTTTAATTACTTTTTAATTACTAAAAAATACAAAAAAAAATCTAAAAAAGCCCAGAAAAATCCAAAAATTATTTTTAGTTATTTTAGAATTTTAGAAAGTAATTTTGGATTTTTCTCACTTTATCTTCATTTTCTTTTATTTTTTTAATTAGATAAATAGTTTTTAATTCATAAAAAATTAATAAAAAGTCAAAAAAAAATATTTTTCTTTTTTTTTCTCAAAATTTTCTTTTATCATTTTTGATTTTTAAAAAATTATTTCCAAGTTCGTAGGAGTCGTGTAGCTTAAAAGTCGCGTTTTATTTCGCGCGTTGACGTTTATTTTACGTTTTAGCATACGTTTTCGATTCTATGTTACGTTTTTAGTTTTCTTATTTGATTTATGTGCTTTTGTGATTATTTGTGTTTCATTTTCTTATCTTTAGTGTAAATTCATCTATATCACTTTTTACCACTTTTCACGACACGTTTTCCGAATCGGAAATTCGGAATTCCATTCACCCTTCACACGGAATACGACCTCGGGTTATCCGTATTTCTTTGCGGATTTCTTTGAGCTTACTACTATACTATAATTGATATTGTGTTTTCACCAAACCAATCACCTTTGCTCAGGTACATGTTTAACAAGCAACACTTATAATTGGACCCTATAAAAGGGAATGGCAGCTTGAGATATATGTGGATTGAAAAATTAATATTTGCTCTCAAAAATGCAGGGTGATACGATGCATAGGTGGCGAACTGAACCTTTTATCATGATAACTGGTAGTGGGAGGTAATAATTTCCAGAAACATATCTTCATACTTCCATTACGAATCACGCATATGTTATATAAATCAGTGATTTAAAAAACAAAATTTGGTACCAATTGCTTGATGGGTCCCACCTGCTCTGCTAAAAGACAAGAGTCCAGAGAATTTTGGTTCTACTCATAGGAGGAATACCAATTGCAATGCCAACCGTGTTGTCGGTGACGATGGCTATTGGGTCCCACAAGTTATCAGAGAAAAGGAGCTAGTACTAAGAGGATGACAGCCATTGAAGAAATGGCAGGGATGGATGTTTTATGTAGTGACAAAACTGGTACTCTCACTCTCAACAAGCTAACTGTCAATAAAACTCTTATTGAGGTGTGTGATTTGTGATAGTGTTGTCATAAGCCAAAACACAGAATTAACAAGAAACCTTAAAGAGTTGATCTTATTTATTTTTCGTTTCTAGGTCTTTATAAAGGATAAGGATAAGGAGACAGTGATACTAATGGGAGCAAGGGCTTCAAGAGTTGAGAATCAGGATGCAATTGATGCTTGCATTGTAGGAATGCTTGCTGATCCCAAGGAGGTAATGCTAATATGAAAAATATAATCAAGTATTCAGTATTATTAACCAAAATGCTATTTCTTTTATTAATACATGCAAGAGTAGGGATCACTGAGGTACACTTTCTGTCCATTAATCCTGTGGATAAACGAACAGCGATAACATATATAGATCAAAATGGAAACTGGTACCGAGTAAGCAAACGTGTACCTGAGCATGTACAATAAATTAATCAAGATTCTTAGCTACAAACATAAACCAAAATATTATAGTTCACATGCTAATTTAGTAGCTTGAAGCTGTCAGATAGTGGATATCTGCAACCTCAAGGACGATACTAAGAATAAGGTTTTCAACATTATTGACAAGTTTGCTGAACGCGGTCTTCGTTCTCTAGCTGTTTGTCAACAGGTAGGTTTTTAACGTGTTATATATTTACATTCTGGTCTAGGGATATTTTGGTCAGATGATTTAGAGCATTTTTCATGCTCATTGTGCAGACAGTACCTGAAAAAACCAAAGTGAGTCCTGGAGGGCCTTGGGTGTTTGTTGGTCTCCTGCCTCTGTTTGACCCTCCAAGGCATGACAGTGCTGAAACCATTAGACGGGCCCTCCACCTTGGTGTTAACGTGAAGATGATCACAGGTGATCAGTTAGCCATTGGCACGGGCCGTATGCTTGGAATGGGAACAAACGGGTCGTAGGCTTGGTTTATCGTGTATTGATGATAATGTGCTTAATCATTTTCCGGCTTTGTGTAACTTGTTACCTTGTTCTGCCTTGGTTAAGGAAATGGGTTTGTTTATTAGTTGGTGGGTTGTTTTCGTTTCGGGTGTTTTTGTTTTAGCAAATCTTGTGCTTTATCGACAAGGGGTTTTGTATGTTTCGTGTATGGATTGTGTCTACGTTTGTTGTAGATTACACGAGCTGAGTTTTGGTAGATTTGGTTGTAGAGTTTTGTGTTGTTGACAAAATTCTTGATGCTTTTTTGTAATTTTTGGGACACATATGAAGGAAATGAAATGATATTGGTATATGTTTCTTATTCGAATCCAATACTAATTTCTTGTAGCATCATCTGTCATAAATTTTGTTGTAATTAGATCATGTTTTGATCTTGGGGTTAGTTCTCTATTCTTGCATAGTTCTTGTCTTCTGGTAATTTTGCTAATGATTTGATAAGAAGGCGAGTAACTTAACTATTTGTAAATCACATTCATCTGAAACATATTTGAAATGATTCTCAAGTGTTATTAAGTTTAACTTAACTAACAGAAGTTACAAGAACTAAACGTACTACGTACTAGAGTTATCTTTACATTGTTATTCCTAGAAGATAAGCAGTTTACAATTATAGGTAAATAGTATATAATATGTAAAATGACCAAAAAACCATTTGCCCTATATACGGTTGCCCAACAAAAAATAGTTGTCCAAAATACAATACGTGACACATGTCTCCCTATGATGGAAGTTGCCCAATCTTAAAAGTTGCCCGGGCTAATACGAGAATTTTCAAAAAAATGGCTAAATATGCATAGCCGTAGGGCAACTTGGCTATCCTACTATTTATCCCTTTGCTTTATTATATAAAAGATAGTTGTGTAATACATTATGCTAAATGGGTATTACTCGTCTTGACTGACTAGTATTAGAAGCTCTGTTATAAATGACGTGGTCCTTGGACCACCAGTGCGAATTGTCAGATGAGTTGGCCCAAGCTTGTTTAAGGTTTTACTATTTTTGTTATATGATGATTAATAAAGTTTAACTTACGGGGTTAACATTATTTAACACGATTTTAGCAAGGTTGGGTCCAAGATTTTTGAGAGAGTGTTGCACTAAATAATTGTTGGGCTAATTAAAGTTATACCAAAAAACCAAAAGTAGCAAAAAAAAAATAAAAAATAAAATAAAAAAACTTAGGTTTGCACATACCAAAAACCAACAGTTTCTAAAAAAAAATTGCACTTCATGACCAAAAATTGGATTTAGCCCGTACAACACCCGACAATAATGTAGATCCATCCATGTTTCAGAGTGAGTATGATACAAGACCTAATCGGCCACATTAAGTCGTTGCCTCTGTACCACCCATCGCATATACCTATTTCCCAAAAACTACCTACCTCTAAAAAAATGCCCTAACTTTCTAGCCACCAATACCAATAGTTACTTTTTTTTTTTTTTTTTTTTTTTTTTTTTTTTTTGCCTTGGCCTACTTATCTTTTATATAATAAAAGAATTACATTATTTCAGAGTGTTTTTGTAAATCCCTTCTTATTAAAAAAAAAAAAAGTTAAACCAATAGGAGAGCTCGGTTTTGCCACGTAGGTGAAATCGAGCAATATTATTGGTCAATAGAAAGTCAAAATTAAACAGATTTTTGTCAAACTTAATAAATTTGGTTAAGAAAAAAATACATAAAAATATAGGTGTCAAATTTATGAAAATAAAAACTTAAAAAAAAAAGAAGTAATTAATAAAACTTTCGAGGTTGAATTTTAAATAAGTTATATAGAGCTAAATGTAAAATTACAAGTTTCATATTGTAACACCCCCAAAATACCGCAGCGGAAGACTGTGTCATTGGGATGCTACTTCAGGGCACAAAGTACAAGATATAGAAAACGCCCTCTAAATGAGACGTTTTTGAAAAGTTACCATTCGTATTGATAAAAGTCATAGTTTACAAAACAAAGATCCCAAAGTAGAATAATACATAAGTTTTTAAAATGTATCGAATGGTAAACGATAAAAGTGAAAGTCTCCAAAAGCATGCCCTAAGACTCTCAGCTCCATACACCTGCTATCGCCTTTCTAACCTGAGATAAACATGCTTAAAGTGTCAACACAAAGGTTGGTGAGTTCATAGAGTTTGTCTTAATACAGTTGAAAAGCTTATAAAGAATGTTCACACAGCAAAGGCATCGTAAATCCACTCAGTTGCAAGTCCCGTCATAAGAGACTTGTAACCTGTGTGTTCACAACCCACTACTACAATATAATATGATTAAGATATGTATAAGTTCATAACAACAGTTAAGCAATTAGTAGTGAGTCTACACTTTATCTCCGAAGACCTCACCTAAGTATGTATACTTCCATGGTTGTGCCCAGAAACTAAATCTGGGGCCATAGGAAGTATATATGTCTCCATGGTTGTGCCCAGAACTAAATCTGGGGCCATTGGAAGTATGTATGTATGTATCTATCACAGTTTAGTATAACACAGTTAAGTATAACACAATCACGTATGTATGACATCAAGTATAATGTAATCAAGTATAATGTTATCAAGTATAATGTTTCCCAAGTATAAATGTTATGTGAATCTGTACAAGTAAGCAAGTAGTAGCATGTATCTCCCCCAAAGAGTTGATAGAACAATTAAAAGAGTAGGGGCTATGACTCACCTCGAAGTAATAGTACAATGCAACGGAATGTTAAGGACAACAATGCACGGTTATCTGCCGCAACCTAAAATGAATGATGAATGATCTCATTTAGATCACCAAATGATGTTATGAATGTCCATGCTCATGTTTCTATACCACTCTACTCTTTGGAAAAACACTTGTGTTATCAAAAATATATAATCCAAGAATTTGGAAAATATTGCTATTAGAAAATATAAATAGCTAGTTGTAATATATATATACTTATATATATATATATCGTAAGTTTCCATGTTAGCGTTGAAATACTCGGGTTGTAATCCTTGAAATGATGAAAATATACTCGTAATAACTAATACTACATTAGTTATAAAACTTGGTACTTAATATTATGTCTAGCTTATAAATGTACTTCGTAGTTTTTGCGCCAAATTTATATAAAAGCTGTCAAATATAAAATGGTTTTAGCCGATATTCAAACGTGAATATCTTTGTCGTTACTTGTCTGTTTTACTTGTTCTTTATATCCACGGTTACGTCTTAGTATGTAGTAATATATTTTGGAAAGCTCGGCTCCTCCGGGTTAAGTCTAAAGCCTCTTTTTGACCGACGAAAAACGTCCAACAGCAACTAATTTCCAGAAAATACTTTTCGTCAACAATCTTGCAAAAATCATAACTTCTTCGTTATTAACTCTTTTTAATCCGTTCTTTCGCCTACGGATTCGTTTTTGAAAGTATTTTCTAAAAATTTTGCCAAAGTTTCCTTGGTGTTTACTGATTTTCCAGATTTTTACAAAATGGGACAGCATGTCTAAAATAGGTTCCAAATCAAGTTTTCAAGGTTTAAAACTAATTTCTACCATCACCAAACCTCTTGTAATCACCACATAGCTAATCTAATCCTACCATACACCTTCTTAGGGTGCCATGGACTCCTAACCAAGTTATTATAGCAAGGGGATTCATAACTAAAAAGTTAGGGTTTGTATGTTTCATTTTAGACAAAATAAATGGTGGTATAGCTAGTTGTACATGGTTTTTAGCATGGAAATCATGAAATACATGTAAATATAAGATGATCCATGAAAAAATAAAGTTGATTACTTACTTGATAAAATGAGATGATTATATGATGATTATGCTTGATGTTCTTGTGTTTTTGTTGCTTGATTCTTGATTAGGCAAGTAAAAGGAACAAGTTTGTAGCTTTAACTTATCAAAAATAATGGTTTGATCTTTGTATTTGTGTTGGGTCGTGGGTTTTGAAAGAGAGAAAGAAGATGAGAAGCTTTTTGATCTTAGCTAAAAGTGTATGAATGATTCTAGGTTTTGGTTAAAGTATATGTTTTAGGGGTTTATTAGTTTAATAATAAGAAATAAATGCATAAGGTTAAGGAGGGGGGTTCATGACCGGTTTTTCAAAGGGTTCAAAGTAGTCAAATAGGTTTTGAGTTACTAATTAGTCCTAGTGTAGCGTTAAGTGTTATTACGTGTTATTCGTTAAAATCGGGGTACCGGGTTTTAATAGAAATAAATGTTCACGAATTTAACCGGGATGAAATAAAGTCATAATAATGTTGAAAATATGTTAAAAATATGTTGGTTACATTTACTGAGTGATCGGGTGATTATTGTTTAGTTTTCACGAAAACCGTCGTTATATTCGTACGCGTACGTTATAAATAAAATAAATTTCCAAAATACTGGGTAACTGAATGTTATAAGTTTTATGATGTTAAAATGGGTATAAAAATATGTCGGGACCATCGTGGGAATATTTAGATATATTCGTCATGTATAAACCGGGTGTTAACGTTTACTATAAATACTTATACGTAAAAACGTTAAATGTACTGAATATAGAAATTTGAAAATCCTGAGAGTGGTATAACATGAAAATGTTGTTATGATGATATGCAGACTATCTCCAGTCCGTATGCAGTGTCCTTAGCACTAATGAAATGAATTCGCACCTAAACCAATCCGGTTACGCGAATTTGAATACCCGTAAACTAAATTTACGATGAAATGAGTAATGCAAGTGAATGATGAAAACTTTTCCGGAAATGAATAGTGTTTAGTGAATAGTAAATTTCCCAAATGTTTCTCAGAATATCAAAATGACCTCGAAAATGATGAATAGTAAAACGATGAATAGTGTTTTGATGAATAGTGATTTATGAATAGTGTTTTTCCAAAGTTCCCGAAATGACCTAAAATGACCTGAAATGATGAGTTGTGACACATATTTTTTAATAACTTTAGAAAAAAAGCAAATAACCCCTTACACTTTATACCCCCTATACTTTATAATATTAACTTTGTTTAAAATTACATAAGTATTAGTATTAGTTTTTATACTTTCATCATTAAAATTACAAAATTTAAATATGTGAATTAGTTTTAATACAAATTAAATATTTTTTAAACTAATGTTATTGTACTTTTCTATAATAGTTTTTTAAATAAGAACTCATGTTATTCTATTTAAAAGTTTAATTTATGCGTACACGGGTTTGATTATTAAATACGGCTAAAAGTTTAATTTTAGTAAGCCAATGTTTTCTCTCTCGAAGTTTTCTACACATTTTATCAAGAAATTAATCATCCAAATTCAATCCAACCGTTAAATGTTCATTTTTAGATCCGTATTCTACTGTTCAATACGGTTAGATTGATACTATAATTTCTCATATTTCCACTCGATACATTGCATTTATTGCGGTTTATATTTCCGTTTCTTTTTGTTATCCCTTTCATTTCATTTCACTATTTCATCATCACTTTAATCTTCATAAAATATTATCATTCCACGATTCCTATCACTGATTATGGTATATTTCATTCAATAATTTCTATCTAATCTTATGGAAAATTATGATTCTACAAACCCTAATTTGGTGGCTGATTGAGTCTAAACGGTCAACTAAATTGACCAGGTGAATGGTCAACAAAGTCAAACTACTCAGAGTCAATCTCCGTGGAAGTATAGGGTTTCCCCGGGTCGTTATGTCCCGACGAGGTGTGATGGTAAACATAAACGGGTTTGTGATCGGGTAAATTTGGACAGAAAGGGGTTGTGAATGATTACACTACGAGATGAGGAATGAAAATAACTTAGAAACACTATAATAACATTTACTGATAATCAGATACACTAAAAACGTGAGCTAAGTCTAAAACGCGTACGTTTGATTTAAAGTTACGTAGACGTACGAAATAAAACGCGAGTTTTGTAAAAATAAAATACTTACGAATATGAAAATTACATTTTTACAATCCTAATGATAAAAGAAAATTTTTAGAAAAAGAAAATTAATTTTTACACTATTTAGTTAATTACTATTAATTAATTACTAATTTCCTATTTACTTTTAATATTTAAAATACCCTAAAATACAAATAATTAGGAAATTAACCTAGAAAAATAAAAATTAAATTTGGAAAAATCTAAAATAATATAAAACTAATTTTAAAACTGAAAATATATTTTTAAGACTTTTTAAATAATTATTATTAATTGTTAACTAATTATTAATTAATAAAAACTAATATTAATTATTAAAAATACTAAATGAAAAGAGAAAAATATGAAAAAATTATTGAAATTATTTTATAACTACAGGAACCTAGGAAAATTATAAAAACACTAAGTGCTTAAGGAAAATAAGCTAATAAGTAATAAGCTTCTTAAATAGAAGCTATCACTTCATTTATTTTTGTCTTTTTTTGGAATTTTCTTTTTCAAATCTACTTAAATACTGAAAATAGCAAACTTTAATGAAGAAAAGTCTCCTGGAACTTAAAATTAAGCCTTGTGCAAGGTAATAAGCTCAACAGTGGGCTTATTGAGCTAAAATGGATGTTTTAGGCATCAAAAGCAGATTGATAAGCTACTAGAGTGAAGTTGAGGTTAAAGTGTACTGAGATAAGTGCATGTGAACTAAAAGTAACCAATAAGCACACCTAATCAACAAACAAACTAAAATAAGCACATTACATAAGCATAAACCAAACAGGTTCTAAAGGGAAAGTTGCAGGGCTTGTTTCAACTAGGGGCAAAAACTCTCAAGACCAAAATAAGCTATGAACCTGAAAGCTAGTACTTCTAGCATCACAGAGAGCCAAAAATCTGAGGTCAAGCTTAAGCACTGAACAAGGTAGAAGCTTGTGGAATAGGCTTGGGACACACAGATCCTCAAAACCAAACAGTCAAATCAGTTATAATTCAAAAGCTAATCCAATAAGCTCCAAACCAAGTGACTAGGGTAGAACAGCTTATATGACCTCAAATGAACTAAAGTAAACTAAAATTCAGGCAATGCTAAAGCTTATGCAAGCTTAATTATCTAACAGTGGACTGTTAAGGTTTTAAGTGAACTTTTTAAGACAAGCAGTTAAAGCAGTGAGCACATGAGCAAATACCATGGTGAGCACAAATAAACACAAGCTCAGGCAACCATAATCAAGCAATTAATGGAAATCAACAAGCCAAAATCAGAGATCAACAAAGATTATACAAACTAAACCCTTGGTGCTGAACTGAGTCAGAATGGAAAAAAAGGGTGGTGCAGGGTAGCAAATGGTTAGGCTGCAAGTGATTATAAGCTTGCAAAAGCTATCAAAAAGCTAATCTTACTTCCTAATGAACTAGTCAATAACACAGTTATCCTATTTAAACAACAAACAACTAAAGACGAAAGTAACTAAGCACTAAACTTAACTAGGCTATATAAGCAAATTTAATTACACTAGCAGCCTAAGTGGGAGTTTGAGCAGGCCAATAAGCACTCAAAAGAAAGCTATATAAAAAGAGATTTAAGCTAAAGTATCCAGGGAAACTTAACAAGCACTAAAGGGACAGAGATAATAAGCATTATATAATCCCTAAATACTAGTGACCATAAGACAAAACAATCCTAACCCTAGGCTGCAATAAACCAACCGACCAAATGGAACCACTTTGGTAACTCAAATAAGCTGAAAAGAAAAATCATAAAAATAAACTGAAAATAAAAATATGAGGACAAGCTGGGAGATAAGCTATGGACAAAATCCCAGACCTAATAAGCTACTAATTAACTAATTAAAAATAGTGGGGTGAAGGGTGTTGGGACAATAGGCATGCTGATGCAGAAACAGCAATGGGTGAAAATGAGTGCCTCTTGACCCAATATAGTCAAATCCCAGGCAATTACACTAAAGCAAACATATTTAGAACTTTACAGAAGCTAAGAGTGCACAACTTAAAGCATGAATCAGAATCCTACACTAGCTTATTGTTGAAAACAGATATATAGAGCATATTTAAAACATCATCTGATTAGCTTGAGATCTCTAAGGAGATGCAAAGTGTGGACTTAAAACTTCTAAAAACACTTAGGTAAAGATGATTGGGAATGAAAAAAATGATAAGAACAACTATTTATACTAGAACCTGAGTTGTGCCAAACAACCCTTAAAATGGTGACTGTCTTTGGATTATCACTATAAATTGCCCAGGAAGCTTCTGAAATTGAAAGCTATGTACTGATTAGGCTATATTAAGTTTAAATAAGCAGTAATGACCAAGTATTAGGCACTCTTAATAAGCTAACATCAATAAGTTGAGTGAGCTAAATGGGCATTGAAACAGCAAAACCAAAACCACTACTATCTAAATCACCAAATAAGCATAAATAGCAACATGGTACATAAATAAGCATAAAAGAGCATGAAAGAAACACTGAATAAGCAAAAAGCCAAATAAGCAGAAAAATAAGCTATGGGAAATAAGCTAAAATAGAAATTGAGGGAAGTGGTTTAAAAAACTTTGAAATTTTTATTAACTGGAATTGCAAATTACATCACTAGATTGACAAACTTAAATAAACTAAAACCTAATTAACCTATTTTACACTAAAATTATCTACTGCCAAACTTTGGCTACAATTGTTCTATTTATACTAAAATTAACTAGGGTTTCTTCTCTTTCTTCCCCATGTTGTGCTTCTTTCTCCTTCTTTGTGGACCATTGGATGGTTTAAATTAATCTCAGCCATCCACTTCCTTTTTGGCGGGAAAGGGGTATTAGCAGTTTGGCTTATAGCACTTGGCAGGGGGCAGGTTTTGGTTTTTAGTGGTGGAAAGGTAGTAGAGGGTGGCTGGTCTTGAGTGTGGCAGGAGAGGGAGTAAGGAGTGTGATGATTGTGTTTGGTTTTGCAGGTCTGTAGCAGGAGTAGGAGGTGAGGTGGAGGAGTCAAAGGGGGGGTTTGACCTGGGGGATAATAAAAAGAGAAACAGGTGTATTATTTGTGTGGGGGTGGGCTTTGTGTTAGGCTTAGGTTTAGGATGGGCTGTGGGTGGATTGGATTGGAGGTATAAGGATGGTGGGTTATTGTTGTTGGGTAAATATAATAGAAAGGGGTCCGGTTGGTTAAGTTAGTAAAATACAAGGGCCAAAAATGTAATTACTGAATTTTGAGGGGCCTTGTTTGCCAACTTCCCAAACTCAATTCAAAGGACCAAACATGCCACATTAATTACCCACGGACCTTAGATGTTAAATTCCCAATATTAAATATCCGGGGACCAAAACTGCCAAAATTTAAACTCCAGGGACCCATTGTGTAATTCTTCAAAACTTTCACCTAAGGACTATTTTTTCCAAGTTTCACTAACACAAGGACCATAATTGATAATTTTCCCATTAAACACCTCCAAGGGTATTTTCTACCAATTTCCAAAGTTGAGGGACCTGTTTTGCTAATTCATGAAAAATTTCATCCAAGGACCATTAATGACAACATTTGGATTCCCAAAGGACCTTTGTTGATTTTTCTTCCAAAACAAATGTATAGGGACTAGTTTTGTTAATTTTTTGAAAGTTCGGGGACTGAAACTGCCAATTATGCAAACTTTGTACGTTTTTCAACTGTTTTTATTCATTTTGCATCTAAAACATATAAAACACAATTTTGAAATATTTTTAGTATTTTGATGCATTTCTGACTGTTTTTGTATGTTTTGCAGTTCAGATTTGACCAAAAATGATGAGTGTTTAAGCACTCATCAGTGGCTCCACCGTTAGGGATGGATGAAGGGATTAAACCTAAGCGTACAACTAGAAGTCAGTTAGGTGCTATGAAGAATAATAATAAGCAAGCGAAGGGTACTAATAAAACTGCTCATGTAAGTTTTAAGCAAGGAGATCTGAAAATTTGGGGTAAAGGTAATAGGAGTAAGAAAAGTGTTGAAGGAATGGATACTGATGAGGGTAATAAGAATGGAGGAGAAGGTTATGAGGAAGGTTTTGAAGGAGATATTGGTTCTAGTGTTAATGGGCAAAGTTGTGGTGATTTTGTATCTGAGAAGGAGGTAGAAGGTATGGTTACTATTAATAGTAATGTTCCTAGCACTTTGGTTAATTCTGCTATTAATAATGAAAGTGGTAATCTGAATGTTAACATTGGTGATATACCTGTTCCTGTTTCTGAGAATACTACTTTGAATCCTAGTACAAAACCTGTAGTTAGTCCTAGAATTTTGAAAAGAGGGGAGGTCTTAAGTACTAATGGTAATAAGGCTAGTGCTACTTTTTTGTTCAATAATGTTAAGAAGTTGCCTAGTTTAAATGAATCTAGTAAGAGTAGTGGTCCAAGTATGAAAGTTAGTAATGTTGGTGAAAGTGAAATAGGTAATGAAGCTGTGTCTAAAGGTAATGGTGAGAAAGGTAAAAATGTATCTTTTGCTGATGTTGTGCAAGGGGTGAAATCTAATGGGGATAATAAACTTAAGTTTATTTCTGTTAGTGTGAATAAAGTAGGTAAGCCATATGCGGATCTTGACCCTGTAGTTGAAGAGGGGAGCAAATTTTAGAATAAAACTCTTGTTGGCTACTTTGTTGGGATGTAGTTGAGTTATAGAGACATTATGGGGCATTTAAGGAGAATGTGGAGGGCTTATAATCTAGATGATATTATTGTTAATGAATGTGGTCTCTATTTTATAAAATTTAATGCTGAAGAGGGTATGCAAGTGGTTCTTGAAAATGGGCCATGGTTAGTTGATGGGAAGCCATTGTTTATACAAAAATGGGAAGCTGGGATGAGTATGGTTCGTCCTGAACCAACTAAGGCACCTGTTTGGGTAAAAATAATGCATATACCACTTGAAGCTTGGAATGTTGATGGGATAAGCAGAATAGCTAGTATGATTGGTAAGCCTATTATTATGGATAGGATTACCACATCTATGTGTGATAATGCTTATTGTAGAGCTAACTTTGCAAGAGTTCTGGTTGAAATTGATGCTCAGAAGGGTTTAATTGAGAATATTGATGTATATTAGTTTGGGTAAAGCTATACAATTTTTTTTTCAAAGGTAAAATAGATTAAATAAAATGAAAAGGTTATTTACAAGACATAGCACAAGAGGATGAGACTGCTAGGATAACCCCTAACAAGTCCATCTCTTGCCTAGGAAACAAAAAGACTACAGATTAGAATAATCCCCAAATCAAATACAAAAAACAGCAAATGACTAAAAGAAACAATAACCAAAAATAGATAATAATAACTACCAAGGCAATCCCCAAACACATTCATAGCAGGAAGACAAGCTTGATCTAGAGCCATCATCATACTCTGAATACATGGAAGAATACAAAGGGACCAAACGATGTACCTCCAAACATCACCATATGAAGATAACTCATAGACAGCTAAATTGCTAAGACTGGAGAAAGGGGAGTTACCTTACAGAACTGAGGTCACAATGCAGCTTAGGATCTTCAAGTAGTTTGAACCAGATAAGATAACTAAAAGAAATAATCCAAATCATCGATAAGTCTTCAAATATTGGAGTACCCAGCACATCATAGAAAATCCATATAGTGTCATCACTTCTAGTGCAATCTTGAAATAAGATAAACACCAAATAAGTGATCATCCATAAGCCCTGTCTCCTTAAAAAACCTCACCAACTAAAAATATGTGGGGAAAAAATTATACAAGGAAAAAGAGTACAACGGCTGCAAATGTTAGTAGTATCAGCATTCATGCATAGAACATGCTCACTTTCATGAAAATCATCAAGCCACATCCAATAATAACACAAACATAGGTTGAATATGGTGCAAGAAAGGAAGGTATTCTCCATGTTCATGACACGCTTCGAAGAATTCTTGCAAGAAACCATAAGTTGTCTAGTACACCAGTAAGTAGGAAACCATAGAGGTATATAAGCAATTGGTGAAACTTAACGATTTTGGATGAAATATAGAGCAAAACCAGCAAGATGTCAAAAGTCTACTGAAACCCAGAAGATGCGCCATATCTCTCTCAACAGATACGCCGCAATATTATACTTAGATGAATTCAAATACCATTGCCTGACTTTGAAGAATGCGCCGCATGCAATTCTAGAATGCGCCATGATACGTGAGAATCGCACCAGGCTTTACTTCTCAAGGAATCTCGAGAAGCTTACAACCCCCACCAGGCAGTGTACCTGATCGTTGTAGTATAGTATAGTGACAAGTACCGGGGGATTGATCGTTCAGCTAGGAATAGTGTCGCTAGGATTAGAAAACCTAATTACTAGTGCTAAAGATGATGGAAGATTATTTTTGTATTTTTATATTTTTTTTAGAAAGCAAGTAAATATCTCGGGTTTGAAGGATTTGGGCGGAATTAGTTGCTAGTCAACTAACCCAATACTAAAGATGCAATCAAAATAAAATACTAAAAAATGAAAATCAACTAAATTAACTAAGGTTGTGAGCAATAAGTGGAGAAAATGTGTTTACTTAGATTTCACTACTCCCTAGACATCTTTTACACGTTAATTACTTGTTATAGTTGCATGGATGACGGATTGTATTCCTTAATACCATTCATGGGGTGGCGCACTTACTTCCCCAATCCTATGAGTGCCTACTTCACTCCTATGTCGAGCCGTTAAAAACTCCTAACATGAGATCATTAGAAATTACTCATGCAGTAAATACAACCAATAAAACCTAGTGCACATCGGTTCATGTTTCTTAAGACGTTCAAGCATGTTACCAATTGGAGATCTGCCAGTTTTCTTAAGCCTAACGTCGAATTCATTCATCCAATACAACCATAAACAAGTAATCAACACATAATTAACATCTAGGTTTCATTAGATCCAAGCAAACACAAGATAGATCTAGCCTAGCATGATGGAATTAAGACAAGAACAAGATATAGACAACCAACACATAGACATATTGATTGAATTAAAAGAACACTTATCTTAATTACACATGAAAGGGATCAAGGGCAAAGAACCCTTGAAAAACCTGTAAAATTCGTCTTAAGTTCGGACCTAGGGTTTCTCCAAAAACCCTCCTTTCTCTTTAATGTGAAAATTAGAAAACTATATATAGGAAATAGGGTCTGACGGCGTCAAGACAAATCTTGTGACGCCGTCATCTCGCCGCCAAAATACTTCTCGGACTGCCTTGATCTACTTTTGACGCCGTCATGTGTTAGCATTTTCCAGGCCGTCATGCATTTTACTCTTGACGCCCTACTTCGTGACGCCGTCAAATCTGTACTGGGTCATCATGGAAAGTCATGGAATTTACTCTTGACGCCGTCAGAAATTCCTTCTTGACGCCGTCACCTACTGTTCCCAGCTTGGAAAATTGAGACTTTGCCGTTTTCTTCACTTTTATGCTCCAAAATCGTCCAAAATGCCTTCTTTTCCAGATTTCACTCCCAAAGTACCTAAAATCACAAAAGGAACGATTTAGGGCAATATTTGATCAAATAAATTCAATTCCGGGCTTAAATGACCCCCTAAAACTGGTTCATTTTTCGCCTCATCATATACCCTTACACTTGAGATTTGCTTGTCCTCAAGCAAATGCGCTTTTATTCTACTTAAAATACAAGTTAGGGGTCATTTAACACTAATATAAAAGTAATTACAACAAATAATCGTTCCACTAAAGACCAATAGACAAGCACGGAGGTCATACACAAGCACCTCACAAATAGTGTTTAGATACTCACATCTCTCGGGTGTAATAAAGTGTAAATTACAATATGGAAACGGAAGATATCTCTCACTACCTGTCATAGCAAAATAGATTACCATAGGCTTGTGAAAGGATCAAACCTCCACCACATGGCGTAAGCACCTAGGATAAACTATCAAAGAGGTCTTTTAAAGGGTTGTAACGTTAGGTGTAGGGATATGAAATACACGGTTTTGTTGGATAAAGGCAGTCTTTACTGGTGGCGAGTTAACAATCTTAGTCAATTACATGTACAACATGGCGTTGCTAAGCCAAGACTAGACTCGACTTAAGCTAATGAATGAAAAATAACAAAAACATAAAATGAACATAGAATAAAAAGGGATGGTAGTCCGTATGTTTTTTTTTTCTCTTTTTCTTTTTCTATTTTTTTTTCTTTTTTTTCGATTTTTTTTTTTTTTTTTTTTTTTTTTTTTTTTTGCATACACTCTTACCCTACCATCCAAAATAATACATCATAGGGAATGTAAATTTCCCTTACACTTGAATCTTTACATACTTTACAATAAACTAATCTAATGACTCGAGTTAAGATAATCAAAACACTTGAAGCACTTTTAAGATTAACGTACGTATGGGGGTAATAAATGATGTTCTTCCCCATTACTCCATAAAATAAGTACTTTACCCATGAGTCCCATGAGTCCCAAAATAATATGTACAAGGATATGACTCGACTTAGCAACCATGTAATCAATTAGATAGTTAAATTAGGGTTTAACAAATAACAATAATGCACTAAAGATGAGCGCATACACGGAAGGCTAAGGCGATTTGGTTGTACATTTAAGTGGGGTGTAACAAATTCTTCCTTTAAGTAAGATGCTTAAAGTTAGAAGTGAAAAGATAGGCTCGGAGGGGTGTACTAGGGGTTTCATGTACTAAAAATGAGTACAACGCTAAGGGTGGAGGAAAAATTAGTTGACTTAAGTAGTCAAGTAATATGACTTAAGTGGTCAAGTAATTATAATACGGGTTTAACACAAGGGTGATCCTAATGCCTCTTATCATGTAGTAAATCCTACCACACGAATGTAGTCTCACCAGCGGTCTCGGGATGCATCACTAACGCAAGTTCTAGAATCTAAATGCTACCGGTACACTCATAAGCACTAATAGTAAATGCTTTTCCTATCAAATCTAAAGGCGAACCTCACATATTTGGGTGGAAATTTTTTTTGAATATACGGTTATGTGCTAGTCATACAATCTCCTATCCATGAGACGCTTGCTATGGCTAAAGTTTCACTCCTAAATGTTGTAAAAAAATTTAAATTTGGCGCTAAAATTGCACTAACAAGTATTTCTCATAGTTTTATTACACATCTACTATCAAACAAAGCAAACTCAAGCGAAAGTGTATTTGTAAGGTATCATCATTTTACCCTCCCCTTACACTTAAGATGAACATTGTCCCCAATGTTCAAGTAAAGAATGTAAAAGTGAAATAAGTAAAACAAATGAAATCAAATACTCCCCTGATTCTCTCAGTATGGATAATAGGGTGGCCAGGTTAAATCTTCCTCCAAGAAAATGAACAATCAAAGCTTCCCTTCCAGAATATAAATCATCTTCTTGTCATACATAACCTGTAAATCTTGAGAAAATAGACAAGACAACCTCGCATAAAATCGGCGGCATCCTATATAAGTTACTAAATCCTAGAAAACAAGATAAGATATAATGCTTGTGGAATGAAGTTTGTAGATTTCCTGGAGATTATAAAACTTAATAATTCACAAAAACCATAAGACTCCGTTAGAAAAACAAAACCGGTAAAATTTCCAGATTTTTTTACCCGTGACGCCGTCAAGAGTAAACTCGTGACGCCGTCAGGATTGACCTGCAGAAATTCTTATGTTAAGTTTCCAGAAAATTTCTAGAAAAACTTGGTTCAACTTCCTGGAAAATCCTGCAAAACTTCATTATGACTCAATACAAGCATTTGACTCTAACAAATACGAATATACATGTTCATTTAATATTGTGGAGAATCATGATCGAGTTGTTTCTTAAAAACATATTTGGGGTTTCCCCTTACACTTATCTTTTGCAAAAATACCTTTAGGTGGAGTTAAGACTAGGCCAAAACAACAAAGTAAAGTATTTCCACTTTTTAATTGAGAAACATGATCTACCAACAATAAAAATAAAGCATGCATACGGAAGCAAATAACAAACAAACAAACAAATAAAATGAAAATCACACAAAGCATGGGTTACCTCCCAAGAAGCGCTTTTCTTTATTTACGAGTCTTGTAGCTAGACTCAAGGTCATGGGTTACTACGTTATACGGGTGAGTTCCTCATTGAGGACATCTTTGGGATCAAACTTAGGTTTCAACTTTCTATCGGTTTCCTTAGTATGGTATGACCTTTCAAACATCTCTCCATCCGGATCATACAAAGTCATCCTCATGTGCCATGATCCGTCTCCTTCTTTAGGTGGTTTGTCCCACCTCCATTTACACTTATCTCCATCTCTTTTCAACTTACTCATCTCTATATTAATAGGCATTACGCTCAAGAACTCAATCATCTTTCTAAAGACTAAGGGGTCCTCAAAGGGGTCAAGCTCCTCATCTCTAGCTATGAGTTGTTCCACCGAATGCGTCTTCTCAACAAAATCTTTTTCTAGATAGAATGGGCATTGAGGTCCTATAAAGTTCCTTTCTATCCAAGGTCTATATCTAGATGGTCTCCTATTCATCTCTACCCAATGCGGTGTTGGTTCATCATCACAATCATAACTATGTTTCTTAACATTGTACACCGACCAAGTATCACCTTCTCCTACCGCTATCTTAGACTCCTTACAATCTATCATGGCACTAGCGGTCGCTAAAAATCCTCTTCCTACCAATAATGGGCATGTAGTGTCACTAACCATGTCTAGGACGTGAAAATCCGCTAAGATAGTTAACTTTCCTACGTGAACAACTACATCCTTAATCATTCCGACCGGGTGGGCAATACTCCCATCCGCTAGACCTATCAACACCTCCGTTTCCTCTAACTTTCCTAGGTTAAGAGTTGTGAATAAGGATAAGGGAATCAAGTTGAGGCTTGACCCTAAATCGGCTAGTGTGTCGAAAGCTTCAGATCTTCCTATCTTACAAGGCAAAACAAATATACCTGGATCATCAAGCTTTTTAGGCAACTTGTTTTGAACGAAGGCGGTCCCATTTTTACCTAGTTTAAACTTCTCATATTTCTCTAGGAGGGCACTATAGTAGGGAGCACGTGCTAAGACATCAATGACGGGGCGTTCAAGGTGAAGTTCCTTGAATTCATCGTCAAGGTCTTGCGTAGGAGGTGTTTCAACTATACTTTTGACCGGTTCTACTTTGGGTGTTTTATTTGGTTGGTCCTTTTGAAGAATTTGGTTTTGTTTGAAACACGTGCCCGTTGATTTAACCGAGTAGTATTGTGGACACGAGGTGGGTGACAAAACTGAAGATATGGAATTAACGTTTAGTTTTGGATTCTTGACCGTATCGCTTGGGAGTGCTCCCATTTCTCGGTCATTGAGAACTTTCAACAATGCGTCGATTTTGGTGGTCATCTCGCTTTGCTTTTGTTTGAAATCGGCTTCAAACTTAGATATGCGAGCTTCTTGAGATGCCATGAATTTTGACATCAATCCTTCAAGATTGTTGGTACTACCATAGTTGTTGGAAGGATTGTTGTTGAAAGTACGGTTGGAGGGTGGACCGTTTGGTTGGTAACGATTAGGCGGATTGGAAGAATTGGGTTGATTTTGTTTCCACCTAAGGTTTGGGTGATTTTTCCAAGAGGGGCTATATAAATCACCGTGAGGGTTTGGCTCGGGCTTGAAAGTGTACCACTTATCTCCCGCTTCGTCGGTACGCGAGGATGTGTAGTCTGCAAAAGCTGTTCCGGGGAGTTCCACACAATCACGAGTGTCGTGGGGACCACTACATAATTCGCATGAAGAAGTGATTTTATTCACTTGGCTTGAAGGCTTGGGTGATTCGTAGGATTTCATGAGAAACTTGACTTGGTCCTCAAGTTCCATGATCCTATGGTCGGGAGTGCTAGAGTTGTTCAAAGGCAAAGATATTGCCTTGACCGTTTTGTTCAAATCACGGGGATCATTCCAGCTTTCGTTGTCATAGAGAGCAAGATCTTCTATGAGTTCCCATGATTGTTCCGCACTTAGATCACGTAGCTTACCACCGGCCGATTAGTCAATGGCTCGCCTCGTGGAGAGATCGATATGGTCATAAAAGATTTGGACTTGGAGCCAAAGATCTATGCCATGATGAGGGACTTTTTGGAGTACGTCCTTGAAACGAGTCCATGCTTCATAAAGAGTTTCACCTTAACGTTGTTGGAACATCAAGATTTCATTTCTAAGCTTAGTAGTTCTCCCCGGTGGGAAAAAATGAGCAAGGAAACGAGTGGTGAGATCATCCCATGTGGTGATGGATCCCGCCTGTAAACGTTCAAGCCATTGACTAGCTTGATCCCGTAGAGAGAATTGGAATAGGCGTAATCAGGTAGTCTCTCTAATTTCAACACTTAGGTCTATAGAATCTACGATTTTAACGAAGTCCTTAAGATGTTGATTTGGATCTTCGGAACGAAGTCCATGGAATGCACATCTGCTTTGCACCAACCGGATGGTGTCGGATCGCAAGGGGGTCACATTGGCTCCGGTGAGCTCAATGGTGTTTCGATAGCCATGGTGGCTAGGTCGGGAATACTCTCCTAAGGTTCGGGGCCTAAGGGGTTTTAATGGTGGGTTTTGTTGTGGTTGGATGACGGGTTCAAAGATGTTCCCGTTGTCCATGGTGTCGGGTGGTGAAGAGTTACGAACAAAGACACAAAGAAATAAGATAGACTAAAGAAGACCTAAAAATAAAAATAAAATCTTACTAGAAAGGAATCTAGGAAGTAGACCTAACAAAAAGAGATTCTAACCTAGACAATAACTATTCCCCGGCAGCGACGCCAAAAACTTGATACGTGGGAATCGCACCAGGCTTTACTTCTCAAGGAATCTCGAGAAGCTTACAACCCCTACCAGGCAGTGTACCTGATCATTGTAGTATAGTATAGTGACAAGTACCAGGGGATTAATCGTTCAGCTAGGAATAGTGTCGCTAGGATTAGAAAACCTAATTACTAGTGCTAAAGATGATGGAAGATTATTTTTGTATTTTTATATTTTTTTAGAAAGCAAGTAAATATCTCGGGTTTGAAGGATTTGGGCGGAATTAGTTGCTAGTCAACTAACTCAATACTAAAGATGCAATCAAAATAAAATACTAAAAAATGAAAATAAATTAAATTAACTAAGGTTGTGAGCAATAAGTGAAGAAAATGTGTTTACTTAGATTTCACTACTCCCTAGACATCTTTTACACGTTAATTACTTGTTATAGTTGCGTGGATGACGAATTGTATTCCTTAATACCATTCATGGGGTGGCGCACTTACTTCCCCAATCCTATGAGTGCCTACTTCACTCCTATGTCGAGCCGTTAAAAACTCCTAACATGGGATCATTAGACAAATTAAGCTTTACGTTCCACTCTTAGTGATCGACACTCTACTTACCACTATATACATATTGAATGGATACACTGACCGTTAATGTGTGTGTTATAGGATAAATCGGCTAAATATAAATGTAAAACTTGAAATAGACAATTACCCCTATACTGCATTTGACACAATGCATGCATCAAGTTTTTGGAGCCGTTGCCAGTGAGTGAATTGTTAAAACTTGTTTATCTATTAGTATTTTAATTAGGTTTTCTAACTTTCTAATTTTTTAGGTTTTTTAGATTTTATTTTTATTAACCCTTTGTTTTTGCTTTGTTTGTTTGCATTCATTGTATATTTTGCATATTTTTTGTTTTTGTGTGTTTGTTTGTTTGTTTTGTGTGTTTTTGTTTATTTTTTTTGTTTATTTTTTTTTTGTTTTTTTTTTGTTTTCTGCATAAACTGCTGTCGTTGTATTCTGCTGATACAAACGATACGGTGCATCTGTTTTCTAGATGCGGCATATGGCGTTTTAATTTTTATATGTAGCGCATTTAATTATTCGAGTACGGCGCATCTATCTTTTAGATACAACGTATTTTGTTTTTAATCAGAAAATTTTTAAACCCTAACCGACATACGACGCATCTGATACACAAATACGGCGTATTTAAACTTTTTTTATTAAAAACAGTTTTTGAATTAATTAAAAAGAAAGCGATCCATCGATTTTTGTCGATACGGCGCATTTATCTGAATCAAAAATCTTTTATTTGGAGAGGTAACGAAGATACAACGCATTAGCTTCTGCTAATACGACGCATCTTATTTTTATAAATATAATTGATTTATTGATTATTAAAACATACGGCGCATTTAATTTATTAATTGCGGCGTATTGATTTTCTAAATAAAAGTCTGATTTACTTTTAACAATTAAGATACAGCGCATCCTATTATTAGGATAAGGCGCATCTTCTGCAGATATCAACAACTTTAATTTTTTTTCGTATTCCGCTTTTGTTGTTAATTTTCTAATATTCTACTTTGTTGAACATACCCTACTGATGCTTTTGTGGTGATTTCAGGAAGTGCATGACCAGAAGTTCGACTAAGAACTTAATTAAACCATTCGAAGATCCTGAACAAGCTTTCCATTTACTTAGGAAGCTTTTCAACACAAAAAGCTCTGATCTTTCAAGTTTATCTGAGCTTGATTATTTTTCTGAACAGGAAGAAGAAGGAATACCAGAAACAATGGTGGAACCGACGATGAAGGGATACCTGGACGAAAACAGGAAAGATTATGGCACCATCGCTGCAAGGTCAATGCTCGACGCAAAAGGCAAGCTCGTTGCGAAAGGTCGATTTCTCAAAGTACTGCAATTCAACACCTTCGATGGGTCAAATCATGAGAATGCTAATGAACATGTTGAAAGAATCCTTGATATTGCTAAATATTACTGAACGAAGTATACAACCTTTAATCAGTTTATGCTTCGAGTTTTTCCCATTACACTTACAGGATCCACGAAGTGCTGGTTGAACAAGGAGCCTCCCAATTCTATCAATAGCTGGATGGATCTTCAAATGAAATTCTTGGAAAATTTAGTATAGATTTCTCCCCATGGATGAATTCTATATTTTGTTACCCAGGAAATATGTCCCCATCACTGGAAAATGAACTTTGGATTTATTGGAGAGATGAGAACAAGAATATAGATTCCGATAATGAAGTAGCAAAATTATTTGGGATTGAAACAGATCTGTTCAATTATGAAACACCTTTATGCGAGGAATTCAATGAATTTAATTATTTATTGAATGTGCTAACTGGAGATTCACCAGGGTTCAAAACGTATGAGGAATTAAAAAATACCTGGTATTATGAGTGGAATGATCAAATACCATGGGTTACCAATAAACCTTGGGGGTTCGGACATATTGATCACACTTGTAAGCCTATACGTTTTAAGGACAGGTTTAGTGAATGGCCAAGTTGTAACTGGAAGAACGACAGAACCTATAATGGGGGAAGCATAATTGGAATGAAAAGAGTTGGTAACAATGTTTACTTCAATGACTACGATTGGTACGATCAAGTTGAAGACTGCCCACGCAAGGCAGAAGCTTTGCAAGAGAAAGGACGAATCGAATACTTTAAAGAAGTCAAAGGAGCATCGAATACCACTTTCTGGGAGTGGGTGCATAGAGAATTCGATGATTACACAAAGCTTGATAGGAGATTGCAATGGGTATTAAAAAGAAAATGGGACGAAATCCAAGATTATTATCAGTCCGTCAATGGTAAAGATTATTGTTATCCCCACATCAAAGCTCAAGAAAATCTCGATGAATCCCTGAAGGAAGATGAGCTCGATGACTATTTGAATAAGGATGATTACTCTAAATTTGTTGATAACGAAGAAGAAGAATTCACTAATAGGAAGTGTCAACTACTTGGGATCGCCTACCGCAATTCGCCTACTATGATCCTTGAAAATTTTGAAGTCGTAAAATACTCTTTGGGACCATATGAAGAGTACGTGGCAATCAAGGCCATGAAGTGCGAACAATTAACTCGATCCAAAGAAAACGTTGCACAACTTTATGGGAACATCTTTCGCATGAAAGATGAAGGATGGGACGTCACAAGAACAAAATAGGAGCTGAACGTGAGTCTAAGTTGAAGACTCTGGAATAAAGAAAAGTGCTCACCAGGAGACAACCCGGATTTATCATGTACTGTTTTTCTATGTCGAGTCTGTCAGATCTACAGTAGATGCGGTGCATCTCGTCTTATAGATGCGGCGTATCAACTGAACAGATCGTATCTTTTATTTTATGAATTTTATTTTATTTTCAGACTTTAAAACATTCTGTTAGTTTATTTAATGCGGTGCATCCCTGGTTAAGGATGCGACGCATCTGATTCTCTTATTCGTACTTATTCCAGGCTCTATACGGTGCATCCAATCTAATGGATGCGGCATATCGACTGACCTGATGATTTCCAAATTTTTAATTTTAATTTTTAGGTTTTGTTTTTGCTAACTACTAATAAATTACGTGCAAGTAGTTACTTTCTTAATACAGGTGTGTTATTTGAACAAAGGTATATATATGTTTTTGAACTTTCTGTGGAGACGGCATTCATCGAGGGATGAACGCCTTTTCGCCCACAAGAAAGTAGATTTTGCTTACAAATGCATAATGGAGGATCATGCCGAGCAAATCTCAGGGGAGTTTCCCGTTCTAATTCTTTCTATTTCCCGTTTTTAATCTTTATTAGAAACAATGAGGACGTTGTTCAACTTAAGTGGGGGGATGGAGAATTAGAACGCTTACTTGTCCTAAAATTTTAAAAATATGCTTAATCTATACTTAATGTATCAAAATGAAAAAAAAATTTAGCATGTTTTTGTTAAATCTAAGTTGCATAACTGCACACATAACTTTATTTGCTAAAATATTTTTTATGCATGTGACTAGTAAACTTTAGAACTTGGCTCGCATACTATTTGAGTCCACCATAATGAGCGTAATTGTTATAATAGGAATGACCTTTCTAACTCGGTAAATTTTTAGGATTACACCAAATAGCCTTTAATATGTCATGTTTATTAACTAACTACACTGGTTAGTTAACCCCGGTGTCAAACCCTTTGTTACTCTCATTTTTAGAGTAAGATACCCCTAGAAAAACCCTCAGAATCATTCATTTAATTTCATACACCCTTTGTTAATTGTTTCGTTACACCTTAAACCTTAGCCTACCCTATAGATTAATGTTTGTGGTTAGTTGCTTTAAGGCAAAGTGTGTTTCCTTGCGTTACTTGTGTTCGAGTACGTAAGTCGGGAAATTGCACAATGCAATGGAGTGAAAGTACATATTGTATAATTTTTTTGTCATGTTATTTTTCGTGTGTTTACTACTCTCACTATTACCGTTATATCTGAAGTTATGAAAAGTATGGAAAACAATTATCTAGAGTTATCGTTATAAGTGATGTGGTGAAATTTTACACATCGTAGTTTATTTATATGTTGATGTTCAAAAAAAAAAGGTTGGAAGTTTGTTAAACCAGCTATTGTAAAGTTATGTATTAAGTGTTTGATATCGCCACTATTTGTTGTTGTATTATATTTATGGATTGATTGCGAGTTGGCCATTATGGGAACGTCAACTAAGATTTATTCTTTAATTAAGAGTTTATTGAGTATAACTTGTGACTACCTAAAGCGTGAGTTACAAGTGTTAAAAGCGTGAGTTATTCAATGATATGAGTCTTAATCATGGGATGGTTGGGAAAGTGATTAACCATACTAGGACTTAATCTATCTGATAATCTATTTTTATTTTACACCTATTTTTATATCCTAAATGTTATCCCTACCCAACAGTATTGTTGTATTCGTTGTTAGCTCTCGAGCATCCGGATATAATGATGGCCAAGTGAGAATATTAAATGTGTGAATAAGGTAGTGACCATCTGAGTATTAGATTAATCGGCTAATACGCTAGTGATCTAGTGTATGAATTGGTGACCATACGTTATGTAAATAATGCGCCAGCGATCCAAGAAGGATATTAATGACCATCCGTTAGTGAAGCGTCAAGGACTTGAGCTAGTGATCTACTAAGTTTATGCAGGAGATGTTTAAATGAAGCTAGGTTTAACCTTTAAGCCTCAAAAACCCTTTTTACCGCTTTAGACTTGTCATTCCTTAGCTTTAGTGGAGGAGATGTGTATGATTGCCAAGCCTATGATAGAATATTCGTCACAACTAAACAATGAGACGACTAGATCGGTCTTAAATTGAAATTTTTAAATTTGTTTCTAACTCGTTAAGTGTTTGGTTGTGTGATTATGATAAAACTAATATGTGCTTAATGATTAAAATAAATCCTAATACCTTTTAGGATACATTTTTATAATTTATAATCTAGAGTTTACTTGGGGACAAGTAAAGTTCAAGTGGGGGATATTTGATGAACTCAAATAAGTGCATTTTATTATCATCATTTATCCTATTTATTTGACTTGTTTTATTATATTATTTATGAGAATCGATACTTAATTATTTACTTTAGTAATTTTCAGGTAAAAACAAGCAATTGGTAGAACTTTACGATTTTGGACGAAATATGGAGCAAAACTAGCAAGATGTCAAAATTAGACTGAAATCCAGAAGATGCGTCGTATCTCTCTCAACAGATACGCTGCAATATTATACTTAGATGAATTCAAAGACCATTGACTGACTTTGAAAAATGTGCCGCATGCAATTCTATCATGCGCCGCATATGAAACTTTGGTCAACGAAGAAGATCAAGCTTGTTCTACTCCAGATACGCCGCATCATATTTCTGACATACGGCGTACCACTATCAAGACTTCACCAGATATAATCCAAGATGCTGAAGGGCATGCGCCGCATACAAGAATCAAGTTATGCCGCATCTAAAGGCAGTGTACGAATATTCTAGAATATATTAATCTTGGACCCCACGCGAAGTTAAGTCAATGTGCCGCATCTCGTTACTCAATGCGCTACATCGAACCCTCAGACAGAAAGTATAAATTCCTCAAGACTGTTACGAATTTTGTGTGCAACATAACCCTAAGGAGATGAATTCAGTCGAAGAAGCTTCACAAGACACACTCCAAACAAAGATATTAGAGATGTAAGAAGGTCCTGCATGTATTTAATTAATTAAGTAGTTTTGTTTTATTGTAATAGTATGCTTTAATTCATCAGGATTAATGGGCTTGTGATATGTGACTACGAAACATCGTACACTCCCCTTAATATTGCTTTTCCATTAATTAAAGTTTATATGTTGATGTCTTTGGTAACCTATATTAGTTCTTTGATAACCTCTGTATCTAGCTGAGCCTGTGGACTGCCATATCTGCCCTTCGCCTATTTAATCTTACGTCTTTGGATAAGTAGGATAGACATAAGTGATCATTAAGGGTTTACTCGCCAATATATTGCGATCCAACGAGAGAGAATAAATTACGATACACTTCATATAAAACTAGCAATAAAACAAGTGACAAGCTACTTAATTATAAGGATAAGTCTTCTTGTAGTCTCTATTATCTATCTGTGTACGTGTTGCTATTTCCTGATTCGTTCTCATTAATTTAATTTACTGTTTAATAAAACCAAAATTATGCTAGTCTCTCAGACTAAACCCCCCTTGCGTTAGATTAGATTGTGAAACTAACTTAGGATATTAAAATACTGATAGACAAATTAAGTTTTACGTTCCACTCTTAGTGATCGACACTCTACTTACCACTATATACATATTGATCGGATACACTGTCCGTTAGTGTGTGTGTTATAGGATAAGTCGGCTAAATATAAATGTAAAACTTGAAATAGGCAACTACCCCTATACTGCATATGACACAACGCATGCATCAGTAAGCCTAAAAGCCAAGGAGATTTAGGTTTAAAGTCTATGCATTTGTGGAATGAAGCTTTGATGGCTAAACATTTGTGGAATATAGCTAGTAATAGAGATTCTAGTTGGGTTAAATGGGTTAACATTCACATTTTAAAGGGTAGAAGTGTCTTGAGTATAGATGCTAATGTGAATTCATCATGGGGATGGAAACAGATTATGCAATTAAGAGATAAGATTGATGGCTTTATTAGGTTAAGATCGGAAATGGGTTAAGATGTAACATATGGTTTGATAAGTGGTGTCCTGAGGGCCCTTTAGTTAAAATTATTAATCTAAGAGTCTTACAGTTAGCTGGTTTAAATATTAACACGCGTATTGCTGATATGATACAGAATGGTAAGTGGCTTTGGCCTTCTGATTGTGTAGGAAGGTTTGATACTGTTGTTAATTTTAACTGTTCCTAATCTTACTAGTAATGTAGAGGATAAGACAGTTTGGATTAATAAACAGGGTAATGTGGTTGATTTCAGTACCAAGGAGATTTGGAAGGCTTTAAGTAATGATAATCCTAAGGTCATTTGGTATGAGCATGTGTGGTATAACCAGTGTATTCCTAGAAACAGTTTCATTTTATGGGTTGCTATTAGAGGAAAGCTTAAAACCAAAGATAGACTTACTAAATGGTTTAATATTGAAAATTAGATTTGTCACTTGTGCAAGACTGAGGATGAATCTCATAGCCATTTATTTTTTACTTGTGCTTACTCTAAGAGGCTTGGGAGAGATTAAAACCTCTTGCTGGTCTGAATAATATAAGTAATAACTGACCTAGTATTATCTCTGGTGTGGTTAACTTTCCTGCTAAAAATAAGATATGGAGTGTGGTCCAAAGGCTTGTTCTAGGGGCTGCTGTGTATTTTATATGGCAAGAAAGAAATATCAGGAGAATGCAGAATGTGGAGAGGACTACTGAATGTCTTTTTAATGTAGTTTTTGAATATGTGAGACTTAAGGTTATGGGATTATCATTTAAGTATACATCTGATGTGATGGATGCTGCAACTTTATGGAACTTTCCTATATGTAGTACTGATAGATATAGGAATCTAATTCATGAGTTGTGTGAGAATGAAGATGGTTTGTATGGTTAGTGATCTTTATGATAGGTTCTGGGGTTGCTGGTTTCATGAGGTACTGGCTTCTGAAAGTGTAATGCAATTTTTGACATTGATGATATGACTAATTTGAATGTTTTTTGTCTTCTTAAGAAGTTTGTGTTAGGGGTGATCAAGTAGGTGCTTCTGGAAGTGTAATGAAATTTGGTCAGTGTTGTTGTTGAAGATTGTTTTACTTCAGATTGATGATGTTCAAGTGGGTGTTTGCTTGGCTGTATTGTTGACTTAAGTTAGTGAAGATCTTGTTTGTTGCATGGCTTCTACTGGTGATGCATATGTTATGTGTGTGGTGATTCTGGTTTTGTATTTGGGATGGTTTTAGGAAGTGTTATACTCTTTTTGTCCTTCACTATGGTTTTACCCAATTGGGTTTTACATAGTAAGGTTTTTAAGGAGGTAAACTTTCCTAGAACTGCTGCTATGGCACATCCCTAGCTTTTATGTATTTGCATGTTATGATTATGGGTAGTTTGTTGGATGGGTATATATGTGAGTGGTTATGGTATTATGAACTTGTATTCAACCTTTTTAGATTAGTTCTGGCATTTTAGCTTTCTGTATGTTATCAATATATGGTGATGTTTGGAGGTGCATTGGTTGGTCTTTTTGCACTGTCCCATGTATTCAGAGTATGTTGATGGCTACAGATTAAGCAATTTTTAATGTCATGACATCTAAGGGGTTTATAGTTATTTGATTATGTTTGTTATTGGTGATATTGTATATTTGTAATGAGCTAGGGTATTGTCCTATGCCTTTGTTTCTGATGCAATGTATGAGATTTAGCACTTGTATCTTTCTCTTTTGTACTGCCTTTTGTCATCCATTACTTAATAAATTTACCTTTAAGTAAAAAAATAAAGAATATAAATATCAAATGGTAGGCACGAGTTAGTGTGATATGAAAATAAATATACGCGATTCAACTTATAACAACGACTCATGAAATTGTTATTTGAAATTTATATATGGATATCAATAAAAATATTTTAAAAACTTGATGGAGCATATTTAACTTTATCAACACTCATTATGTGCTATTAAACTCGCACATTTTGTATAACATGATATCAATAGTTAAAGTTAAACAACAAGATCAACCCCAAACTCAACATGTCTGTCAGTTAAAAACGTTATACAAAGCTAATTATTAAAAAAAAAAAAAAAAAAAAAAAAAAAAAAAAAAAAAAACACATAGGTTAGATAGTCATTGTTTAATTTAGAAGGTGTTCTCCTTAAATTATAAAAAAATGCACGCATCATAATCCTTATCTGATAACAATTACCTCGTAAATAAAAAAAAATGACGTGATGTTTCATATTAAAAAAAAAAAAAAAAAAAAAAAAAAAAAAAAAAAAAAAGAGAAAACTAGTAGTTGGCTGTTGTAAATGAATTAAAAGTATGTACATGATAATTATTAAGCAAGTATATATAGTTTTTAATCAGGCTATTACATTACTAAACTGCGATAATGTTATTGAGTTGGTAATCACGGATGTGAGATACAACCATTCTTCTATACTTATGATTTATGTGTTAACCTCTTTTTGCTTTTGAATAGAATCCGAAAGAGACCTCAACAGAACTTTGACTTATGCCTTATCTAGCTGATAGTTTTTCGTAACTTTTTTATGGTTTAACTTTTTTTTTTTTTTAATACAAACCAACTTTTAGTAACTTTTCTTTTAATATTTTATTGAAAACTTCTACACTTAATATTTGTGTTTTTACTATAAACACACTAAGCTATGATAGAATTAGTTGTGAGTTCAGGGGTTTTTTATTAAGCTTCTCAAAAAAGCTTAAAGCTTTATCATAAACTTATTATGTTATAGTAATTGAATAAGCCAATAAGCACCTTTAATAAGCATCGTAAATTGATAAAACACATCGTAAATTGATAGAACGGGTTAGCAAAACTAAAAGCATATATCACTAACATCTTATGCAATTCAAGTATCATCATGTGATTTTGCCACCAAGTAAAACCATTTGAAACGTATTAAGTGATTCATTTCTTAATCGATAATAATATATAATCAAAAATTTTAAAAACCCTATGCGTGTACATGTATTATAACTACTTTATTGTCTAACACGAATAAGATACTGGTTGAAAACTTGAAACACGAAGATAAATTGATTCAAATTGTAACATACTAGTTCTGACTATGACTGTTGGCAAACTCTTATGTCAGTTGGATTATGGACCGGAAGGAAATATTAGATGAATAAGTTAGTTGGCCTAAGCCCGACTTGTGGATTGAGTCCATTAGGGTTTCCTGGTATATTGCTTTATAAATACTTGACGAATAAACATTATAGCAAACGGGTTTACAATATTCTAACATGGTATCGGAGCGAGTCAGATCCTCAGATCTAGTTGGCCGCCTCCCGCTAGGCCACCCGTCAAACCCTAATACAACCTATCCGTCACTCTTTAACCCTTATTCCAAAAAAAAAAAAAAAAAAAAAAAAAACCATAATGGCAGCCAAGAAGAAAGGAATCCTAACAAGAGTTGCAACAAGCTGCTTAATGATTTAGTTCGAGTTGCTTTGCTTGGTGCTCCTCCTCAAAAGATGTGAAGTCGTTAATGACAGAAGCAAGTTTCTCCACGATAACTGAGTTGGAAGAATTCTTTTATATTGTGATGTATGAACTAGTTCTATACGAAGAGATGTTTTGTTGAGATCCTTTTTACCATATTACTATTATTTAAGCATCGAGGTTAAAAATAAAATTATAGTTATTTATTTATTTATTTATTTTATTTATGTCGAATCCAGTGTATTAATTCTCGAGATGACTTTTGTTGGTGTCGAATCTAGGGTATCAATTCCCGAGACGAGTTTTGTTGTCGAATCGAGGGTATCAATTCCCGAGACGACTTTTGTTGGTGTCAAATCCAGGGTATCAGACGACTTTTGCTGGTGTCGAATCCAGGGTATCAATTCCTAAGATGACTTTTGTTGGTGTCGAATCCAGGGTATTAATTCCCGAGACGACTTTTGTTGGTGTCGAATTTGCTTTCTTAGTTTATTTTGGTTTTGGGTTATCCAATTTTATTTTGGTTTATTGTTTTAATTTGCTTACTCTGTTTACTACTCTAGTCCGAGCTTTCGCGATTTCGTCGCTCGGACTGCGGAAGAGTATTAGATGAATAAGTTAGTTGGCCAAAGCCCGACTTGTGGGTTGAGTCCATTAGGAAAAAACATTATAGCCTACGGGTTTACAGTATTCTAACAGGAAAATGGGTAATTATTTGGAGCATCGAATATACCGTTTGTGCTTGGCGCTGACCCGAAACCCTTTAAGGACACTACCTCATACTCTAGTGAGAGGCGCTCACTTGGGAGCGAAACCCGGCCCTACTGCGCTCTTTGGACCCTGCAAGGGGAGCGACGTCCTCTATTCCCTGCATCTTGTCATGGTCTGAATCATAATAACTCAAACAAATGTCCACTCCACACCTCCCGTGTCCGAACTTCATAAGAATTCCGATTAATCTTTAGTAAATCATAAACATCTAAAATAATTAATAACACTAACACTAAAATCACCGCATTTTTCTTTTATGTCTTAACTCTTAAGACTCAACCCAAAATACTCTCTAATTATACTGTATTTATAGAATTTCCCCAAACTTATAAACAAGCTATTGTTTAATACATAATCTCATTTACTATACATGTAAGAAATGCATACAAACGGATTATTTTCACGAAATTATAAGGTAAAAACCTTTACATGTTATGCATCAGTAATTTCTAATTGATGCAACATTCGGAGAAAAGAATATAATATCTTTGATCTCGATTCAACATAAAGGCTGAATGTTTTTTAGATTCTTGTGTTTGTAATTAAAAGTAAGAAACAAAGTCGATAAATGAAGCGGAAACTTTTTTCAAATTATCAAACCAAATTTAAATATATCAACACAAAAACTAATTCAAAAGGTACTAAACATTAATTCAAATTGTACAAATAATTCTAATGCCAATGATCCCTATTTAGATGCAAAACTAACCGTCAAAGATTAGTTTCCAAATTCCAAATAAACTTGTAGGACAAGTCACACAAATTACTAAATTTACCAAATAACCCATAAAGTTTAAGCGACTTTTCTAACAATCTCCACCGTGACTTAAGCTCTTTCACAGTTTCACCTGCTTCAAATCAAATTCAAAGTTCCAAATGCTAGTGATACTAGCCAAATTCAAATCAAACAATCGATTCCCAAAAGCAATCCAAAACAAATTCGATCCAAAGCAAATGCCTATGACTTAAAAAAGAACAATTAAACATTAACCGACAAATTCAAAACGGTCAACCGAACAAAACCAAGTCGGCTCAAATGATCTTCAATAAAGACAATCAAATTCGAGCAACCAACTTAAAAAGCCCGACAAATGAAGATCCAAATTTACAAATTAACAAATTCCCAACGATCGAACAAATTTCAAACGACCAAACAAATTCAAACGATTTGAACCATGTCTTCAAATACCAAATCGATCTTCAAATTTCAAATATCAAATTTAGATTCTAATGACTCACTTATTTGATAAGTATTACGGTCCAACTTCAAACTTATTATCCATGTATCAAACAAATTCAAGTTAATAAATAACTTGACGAACGGACTCTAATCATTCAAATGCCCCAAATATGATACAGATAATTATTAGAGGATAAATAGGTCCGGCCCGACTTGTGGGCTCAGGGTCCATTAGGGTTTCATTATGCTATGTACTCTATAAATATCGTATGAATAAAACATATCTCCTACGGAGAATTATGTATATGTAGTAACATAATTCCATTATGAGATATGTTTTATTCATACGATATTTATAGAGTATATAGCATAATGAAACCCTAATTGACCCTGAGCCCACAAGCCGGGCCGAGCCTATTTATCCTCTAATAATAATAATAATAATAATAATAATAATAATAATAATTTTTTGGTTTTTTTTTAATGACCCAGTTATTACGATGAGAATTACGGTCCAAAGTTAAATACAAATACCCAACTCACCTAATCGTAGCTGTCTTCGAAACAATCTCGTAGGCCGTCTTCGTAATGATCTCTCAAAAATCAAAATGAATCCATCAAATAAAAAATCTATTCCAACGAAGTCTTCAAATTCAAATACTTGAATTCGAACAAAAAACAAACAAATCAACAACACCGAACTTGTTGATGTCTGATAAAACAAAACAAAATTGACTAATTTTATTTTGTACGTAAAAGACCAAATTGCAGCCCAAGTATCGAGATATTGGCCCAAATCTAACAAACAACCGAACTTCAAAACCAAATACCAAAAGTAAGAATGCTTTTCTTGGTTACAAACTTACTGATCGAACAAACAAATCAATGGAACAAAATAATACGATCCAAAATCTAACTCCAAATTTAATATGACTACAAATCAGTCAATACCAAACAATTTTTCAATCAAAAAACAATCGAACTCCAAATCAAATAAACATAAACGATTTTTTTTTTCTTCTTCTTTTTCTTCTTCATAGTTAAACAAAGTACGAAACAAAGAAACAAAGTTGACAAACGAAGCGAAAGCTTTATTCAAATTATCAAACCAAATTCAAATGTACCAACATAAAATCTAATTCAAAAGGTATCAAACCCTAATTCAAATAATACAAATAATTTTAATGACAATGATCAATAGGCAAAACTAACCGTTAAAGATTAGTTTCCAAATTCCAAACAAATTTATAAAACAAGTCACATAAATTATCAAATTTACCAAATAACCCATAAAGTTTAAGTCACTTTTATAACATCGTGTTCACATACTATCTATCCTTAGCACCTGTATCTTTAGCTTGTATCCACTCAATAAAATTACTCAGATTGTTGTGTGAGTTTCCGCCTTTTTCGACAGTTCTTGAAACCTTTTCTTTAATATCCAATGCCTTGGTCTTGAATGCTTTGTCACTGAGCAACTGCTCTACCTTACTTTTTATTTCATCTCGTGTGATGATACCTGCTTCATTTTTCTTTAACCCGAGTCCGGTTTTCCATGTCTCACAAATGTAAGTCTCGTTATAAAATTGATCAGCAAAATACGGCCAACATAAGAAAGGGTGTCCATTTGTCACACCCTCTAAAGTAGAGTTCCAGCCACAATGACTCATGAAGCAAGCAATAGAAGGATGAGCTAAGACCTTTTGTTGAGGTGCCCAACTTACGATTTTTCCACGAGAGCCTACTCTTTCCATATATCCATCTGGATAAGTAGTTGTAGCCTCTTTGGTCATACCTAACCGCACGACCCATAAAAATGGCCTGTTGCTAAGCTCAAGACCAATTGCTAATTCTTCAAATTGCATTTTATTGAGATTAGTTATACTTCCAAACGCTATATAAATTACTGAACATGGTGGCTGTTGATCGAGCCATTTTAAGCATGTGGAGTCTTCTTCCCAAAATTGGCCTACTTGATTCGCGAGACGGTTGCTTGCCAAAAGAGGGCCTATTGGCAAAAACTGTGGGAATAGGCTAAATGCTCCTGGTTCCAGCTCAATACTTGAGTTGCATACATACCATTCTGTCATTTTAGAAATTTCAACATTATCTTGTACAAGTTGGAAATAAACTTCTGTGGTGGCCAAGTCTCCAACACAAGCCCATGTTAGGTTTTCAGGTTTTATGGGTGGCAAAGTTTTTGATAGTCGAATCATTTCACTAGTTCGAGGAGTACCTACAACAAAAAAATGATTAAAGGTGTGTCTTAGAGTTTTATCTTCTAAGAACCAAATAAGAGCTACAGGCTCAAGTTCCAACCAGGACAAAATGTGTAAAAATTAGGTGAGCGTGTGAGTTTGTTTTAAAGAAAAGAAATGAAACTAGTCACTAAAATCTGACCATTGCTGTTTATAAATCCATCATCGATCAGCGTTCTGTAGCTCATTAAGGTGGATAGTGTAGCAGTTGAGGCAGGCCAGAAGGAAGCTCTTCTAATTCCCATCTTGTTTGCGACTCGTATAGGCCATCCCATGCAACCATCAGCTATAACACATGTGATTTTGTTGTTTTCTTCTTTGTTAATCGTCTCAATGAGTTCTTCTAACTTGCTAGGCATGGATTGTAGTATCGATTTTATTAACTTACCCCAGTCGTTCCTGTCTTCCCATGGTTCCAACCCATCCGGGATTGAAACCATTTGCATTAAATCCTCATAACCATCTATCTTTGACCAATTTTTTGTCATGACCTTATGCGTGGCCTCAGTATTTATGAATGTAACTTTGACACCTTGCTCGATTAAGCGTTGAGCAAGTTCCATTGTTGGAATTACGTGACCTTGCGCGGGAGATGGTACGATTAGAACATGAAGTTTTGCCATGATCTCGGATTAATGAAGATTTTCTAGGAGTGATTACTAAGAAATTTGGTTGCTTCTATGTATGATTGTTGAGGCCACTTTTATAGACGCGTTTCGAAGGCTCTATTCTGTTTTGAAAATTTTGTATTTCAATACATGTCATGTTTCATTTACATGTCACTGTCTCCTTTATTTTGGAAGTTACTGAACTTCGGTTTTAACATTTTTTTTCTCGTGTCATAACTGTCCATGGCTTGATTCCATTCTTTCTACATCCTGACAATATAAATCACATGCTTCACTTACATATCCCATGGTCCTAAACCACTATATAGACATGGAAGAGTCTTGAGGTTGTAGTGCCTCTAATTTGTTAGAAAAATGACTTAAACTCTAAAAGTTGTATGGTAAGTTTAATAATTAGAATTAGCTAGGAGACTAATCTATGACGGTTAGTTTTGTCTATAAATAGAGATTGATAACATTAGTGTTTCTTGTACCTTTTAAATTAGAATTTAGTACCTTTTGAACTAGAATTTTATGTTGAATTGGAATTTTGTGTTTAGTACTTTTGAATTCGGTTTTGTATTTGGTTTGGTAATTTAAATAAAGCTTTCACTTCGTTTGATTATTTCGTCTTTGAATTACCAACATAATGGATGGATAATTTTCTAGGCGAGTTTCTTGGTGTTTTGGTGTTTGTTTCTTTATCGGCTTGCTTGTTTCTAGTAAAAATTTCCAGTAAAAAAAAAAAAAAAAACATGGAAAGGTCTCCAACCACCAAAAGTAAGATACAATAATGAAAATCTAAATTATGTGCGTTTAGTTGTGGATAATTTTATTTGGTTTTCCACTTTTATATTTATAGAAAATGGTAGAAATGTATCAATGTTACAGATCTCACATTTCTAATTAAGAAAAATCAATATTTAATGTTTCAAAAGCATTTGATTTGGACACGCGCGATTTACATATATTTGTTCAGTTTTTTTGAAAAGTTTAATTTTGGAGACTTGCAGTATTATTCTACAACTAAACGCATCTAATTAAACGTGACTTCTGCTATTCCAAAAATTAGACTCTTTTTAGTTTGGTCGACAAGGTTAGGGAAATTTAAAAGAAATAAGTTTCACGACCTAGTTTGGTTTAAAAGATTTTTTAAAAACAACATGCATCTAGAAAGACATGAGCTCATTTTATTCGTAGTATCGAACAGATGGAATGGAAAACTTCCAAAAAATGGTACATATGATGTATGTAACTTGTGGGCATGAAGCGACTAGTAACCAAAAAAATACATCAAGTAATGCAAGCCACTCGATCAAGTGGCCTTAAGGACCATCTCGTAAACCTTGCCCACGTGCATAATATGGCCACTTTCTATTCTTCCAAAAATTTACGATCAACCTTTAATAGACGTTCTACCAATTGCGTTTTAATATGTAGACAATATTGTATTGAGAATGACAGATCATGTTGATGAATTCAAAACTATTTTCTCTATGTCACTATTGTTAGGAAATTTGGATATTTGATATTACTTACTCCGTATTAGCTTTTACTATGAGTCAACAAAATATCTTGATGACTTCGGATCTATTAGAAAGCGAAACAATTTAAAAAGTATAAAAAGTAACCACCAAACGACACGTGTACCCAACATATTTTACTCAAAGAATCCGTCTAGGGCCAAAATCATACTTTTACTCGTTTTTTTATTTTTTCACCTCATTTTTCAAATGCACATATCTCTTAAACGGCAAACTTAAAAAAAAAAAACATGATTTCACCACAATTTTTAAAATTTAATACTCTTTAATTTGATATAAATCTTGTTAAATATTTCAATTTTTTTTTTTTTTTTTTTTTTTTTAACATATCAAAATGTGTCTTGATTTTCTTGATTTTTATTTTTGTCATTTTCGCCTCTATTTTTTACCCTCGTAAATGTCGAATAGCTAAAACCTTAAAACATGAAAGTTTTTTATTTTGGTTCACTCTTTACACAGGCTTTTGAATTAATCAAATCCGATCTCATATGAGTAAGATATCACACGTGAAAGTTGACGTTTTACTCATATTTGTTACACACAATGTGTTTGATGAAATGTCTAGCTTAGATTTTTAGTGTTAAAATAACGTTAAATGCACTACTTTTTGTACCACAACGCATCACTAATCATTTTATTAATGTAAGATCCAAAAAGTGGTATTTTTTAATTGTTATTATTTAAAAAAAAAATACAGGTAATTGAAACGCCCATTACTAGCATTTAAAAAAAATAGCGTACATCAGTATGCTCCCAAGCATATGACAGCATATAGCCGTATGCTCCTAGGCATATATGGCTTTATGCTCCTGCTGTTATAAAAAGACACTTTATATACTTACATATTTTTTCGGAAAATCACTTTCCTCAAACCATAAAGTTTACAAAATCCGAACATAACATTTCTGGACATAACCATAACTGTACATAAGAGTGGTAACCACATTTGGACCCATATAAAGTCAAAATGGGTAAAAATGGCATAATGCCAAACACCCCTTTAACTTTTAAAACATGACATAACTAATTATAAACTTCATTATTTTTGCGTTTATACAAACCATGATATCAAAGCATTTGTCCTAGGCATTTCGTGGTATTAGAGAGGGTTTAGGATGAGCTCAATTACCCATGAGCTCCACCGATAGCTAAAACATGACATTGTGCCTTAAACTTGATAACACCTATAAGAAAAACATAAATGAAGCAACGTAAGCATAAAGCTTAGTGAAATAACATATATAAAACTGAAAATAAACATATCAATGTTACTAGATGTTGCTTCATAAGAACTTTCCCCCGTGTGGCTACCTTGGAGCTTAACACCGCTAATTCCTTACGGGAATATACTCTTGCATCGTAACATGCACTTGGGGGCTAGATACTTCATCATAATGCCAGAAAACTCATGCTTGTCATGAGTATACTATTTGTCCACTTAGGGCATTGTGAACCCGTATTTGGTTCAATATAGCATTATATGTTATAATTGTCCACTTAGGACATCAAGTCCCATTTTTGAGACTTTTCATATCTAGTTGTGCTTTTCATAACTGACGAGCCATATTAACATACTAATCATCCACTTAGGATGTCTGAGTTCCGTTTTTGGAACTTCTGCTGTTCTGAGGCTCAATTCTCCACTAAGGAGGTATAAGTCCAACTTTGTCTGGAACAACTGTATGTGATCACATAATAGCACCTATCATCACTTAGGACGCTAAACAAGTGAAATTAGACAAATTTGCCTAAGATCACTTTACTAGGACCAGATGGGTCACTATGGGCTGTTTTGACCCGTTCACTCTATTTCACATATACACAGTTATACCGTTAAATTCATTAAACTCATAATAAGCGATATAAATTCATATCATGAGCATAATACATGAATATATAATAAAACTTAGATATAAGTATCACGAAATATGCGACACTTCTAATAAGCTACTAAAGACCCGTTAAAATGAGCAATGATTCATCATTTATGCTAAAAACATGTTACTAAGACCACACGGGTCGTTATGGGATGTCTTGACCCGTCTAAGTTACTTCATATATAATCTCATATCGTGAGATCCATTTCTACTCATGATATATATACTTCAACATAATTATGTGCTCACTTTTCATAAACTCGTAACATAAGTGTAATATAAGCATACAATAAAACACGAACGTAAAAACCATAACACATATGATATATCTAACGGGCTCTTTTAGTCCCGTTTCTAATCTGATATATGTTACTCACCTCAACATAGCTTGTAATCTATACGACTTAGCTTGTCATAAAAAAACATTAAAAATGAACTAGGCTATAAGGGGGTGTTTGGTTTGTGGTTTATACGGCCACACAAACACACTTTCTAAAAATTAACACCATAAGTTGGTGTTTTGGCATCATAACGTGATACCTATCATATTCCTGATCATCTACACATGATTGGCATGTACTCTTGGTGATTTCCAAAAATCAAAATTTAACATAAACTTATAAATTTCTACAAAAGCCCATTTGTGGCATCAAATTATCATTATTAAGCATTACCCATTATTGGGTAATCATAAAACACGAATCAAAGAACATGGAGATAATCTTTACCTCGAATTGGATTGAGAGTAGGCTAGAATTCGGACCTCTAAGCTCTAATATAGCAATTTCTTGACTTAAACTTGATAACAATCAAATTAAAATCGAAACCCTAGAATTTGTTCTTGTGGTTTGTATGTCTCACGTGAAGCAGAGAAAACAGATAAGAACAATTGAATCTTCTCAATTTTTCCAGACTTGACTAGACCTATATGTGTTATAAAACTAGTTTCATCAATTGGCAACTTTAGTCCCTGGTAGTAAAACTATTGCATGGGTGGTCCTATTTGTTTTAAACTTATTTCATGGGAGGTCCTTTGACTGACGAAAGATTATTATTATAACATAAGTTGACTGGGAAGCCTTAAAATATAATGATAAATCATTTTTATGAAATTTGGGGTGTTACAACTCTCCCCCACTTATTCGGTTTGTGCCCTCACAAGCCTTTCTTAATGAATGTTAGGGAGTACTGGCTGATACATATATTTTGACCCCTTTATGTGCTCCCATTAAACCTAAAGATGGAGGACCTCTTAATTCTGAGCATCTTGACCTTAGTGTCAAGTGTTTCTACTCGTTTCCCAGCTTTTTTTTAGTCATTCTATAATCATGATATCTATTAGAGACATACTCTGTCTCAACTATTAAGCATGATTTTAGCTGGAATATATGGTAGGTGCTAGAATACTATTGAGTTCCTTTGATACTACAAATCTGAATCGCACCTTTCTAATTTGATCTGCTGACTCGGATAACTCCTTTCTTAAGGAATTCTGTTAACATACTTAGATCGACAACTGGAAATTCTACCGCTCGTCTACTCTTATCCTCATAGGATTTCAGCCTATTTTAGATTGTTTTAAATCTTTCCTTTATCGGGTCGATCTTTTCATTCATCTGAATGGTCCTAGCACTCCGACCATCAGTCTAAGAGTGGTAGATTGTGTTGAAATTAACACAAGTGCCAAAATTCTTATGGAATTTCTATCTGAATTTGAAAGAGAGTCTGATGTCTTTATTAAAACTACAGAGACGGGTGATTTGCCCCAAACGGTCAACCTAAACTGACCAAAGGATGGTCAATAAGGTCAAACTGCCTAGAGTCAATCTCCGTGGAATATAGTGTTTCCCCGGGTCATTATGTCCCGACGAGGTGTGGATTGTATTCAAACGGGCTTGTGATCGGGTGAATTTGGACAAGAAAGGGTTTGTGATTGATTTGAACTAAGGAATCTACAAGGAAATAGCTTAAATAAGCTATACGAACAAGACTGGAAATTTAGAAAAACCAGAAACGTTTAAAACCTAAAAACGTGTACGTTCAGATTAAATTTACGCGAACGTACAAAATAAAAAGTGAATTCTGGAATCTGAAAACCCACAGGGGGTGAAAATGACTTTTTTAGAAACTAAAGGATAAAAGAAAATTTTCAAAAAAAGAAAATTAATTTTTACACTATTTAATTATTTATTATTAATTAATTACTAATTTAAAGATTACTTAACTAATTTAATTAATTTAAATTATTAAAAATAACAAACTAACTTAGAAAATTAAGAAAAATTTTGAAAATCTAATTAACCATCACAGGAATCCTAAAAAATTATAAAAAGTTTGTTTTATATATTTTTACACTATTTTACTAATTATTATATTAAATATTAATTAATTACTATTTAAACTATTTAAATTATAAAAACTATAAGATGAACAGTAAAAATTATAAGAAAATTCCTAAAATTATTTTATAACTTATAAAAGCTAGAAAAAATATAAAAACTAGGGTTTACTTTATAAAAACTAATTATGCTATTTAAAACTAAATTATTAATTAATTATTAGGTAAACTAATATTAAATCTAATAAATACTAAATGACAAAATAAAAATCTAGAAAAATTACTGAAATTACTTTAACATAAAAGTAATTTAAGAAAAATATAAAAATGCTAAGTGCTTAACAAAAATCTAAAAAGGAAAATTAAAAATTTTAATTCCATTAAATAGAAACTATCACTTATAATTAATATTGGATTTTCTGGATTTTTCTTTTTGAAAACTAATTTATACATAAAAACGACTAACTTTTACAAGAACAACTTTTTTGGAAATGAAAGATAAGCACTGTGGATGCTTATTTGCACCACAGTTGACTTTGGTTGACCAAGTATGGAAATAAGCTCAAATTAGCTTATGTGAGGTCCACAAGGGTGAATTCTGGTTCAACTAACTTATTTGGACATGTTTAAGCTAAATTCAAACAAATAAGCCAAAATAAGCACTTGGTTGTCTTGATACTTAACTGAAAATGGGACAGATACTTGAGATGATTTAAGGTGGGGTCCACTGAGCTTGAGCTCAAGAGCAAGCTCAAACCTTGAAGAAGGTCAGGAGGGGGGTTGAAAGAAACCAAGTGGGGCCTGTGGGACCCACTGTGGTGGCCAGAAACTACCACCAAAGATGGTGGTGTGGACTGCAGTGGTGGTGTGCAGGGGAGATCCTTCCCCTGCAGGTGTGTTTGAAGCTAGTTGGGGCCGACACAAAAATTACCAAAAATATAACAAAGGTAGGACAATGAAGATGAGTTGGGAGGCTATAATTCATAAAAAGATCAAGTCTTGGATCAAAGCCTAAAAATCAAAACAAATCCTTGAAATTTTACTTTTCTGCCTAAACATGCACATCTGACTTTTAATATTAAACTATAAAGTTGACTTATTTGGAATTCTAATGCTTCTAATCTACTGATTAAGCTATATTAAGATATTTTAAAACTAAAATAAGCTATTCTAACATAATTTGAACTAATATGAAGATTATGGCTATTAGAAACTTTAACAGTTAACTCAAAAAGTGGATTAAAGGTGATGTTGATTTTTTAACAAAAGGACCTGATGTTTTAAGTTTTAAATAGCCTATTAAGATCCTAAGTGATCTGTTTGAACCAAAAAGACAACTGAAAACAGTCTCCATCTCAGGGAATGATCCTCAACCAAACACCCCTTAATAATCTGAATATACTATCTAATACTAGTTTAAACCTCTAAATTGCAAATCAGTGATCACAATACGATCCTTAACTGTATTAGCTCTCAATGGAACAGTAAAAGCTTGACAATTACACAGAGACACAGCATAGCAGATTTGAGCTAAAATATGTAGTGGAAATACAAATTATGGACTAAAGTATATAGAAGCTAAACAGATGTACTTAAGTAACTTCAATAAGCAGTATTGAGCCTGAATAAGCAATATCTTACACTAAACTAGTCATTATAAAAGAGAGAGCAGGATTGGTAATGGAAACTTACTTGAGCAAAGGCATATGTAACTGGAAATGAACTAGGCTGTGAGATAGGTTCATTCAAGCTATGGAGCAGCTTAATGAGCTTATCCAGAGGATGTTTTAGCTTATACAAGCTTATTCCCTCAGCTTATTGCTAATTTTCTTTTTATTTTTGATTTTTTTTCTTTTTATGATTTCCACTATACTAAATCACCTACAAACTTTCAAAAGCTCACAATTAAGCTTCTGTGAGCTTAAACTAACAAGAAATAACAGCTTATATTATCTCAACAACAATTTGGAATTTTACTTAAAACACAACTTTGAAAATTAAAACTGAAACTTTGAAATTTAAAGATGGAATGAGTTTCTAATACACTGAGATTGGTGAATACAGAGATTTCAAACTAAAAATTACAATTAAAACAGATGATTAAGCTAAATTAACATTAACTAGACTACTCTAATCTATTCTACATTATCTAATGCTCTTTTCGTCATTTTTCTTCAAATATATAGGTCCTGGAGGGTACCACTCTCTTTCCCACCAATTTCCAGCCGTTGGATGGCTTGGGACAATCTCAGCCTTTGAAAACGAGTTTGGCGGGAAAATTATTTTTGGCAGGTTATTGGTAACTTGGAGGGTTTCAAGGGTAATTAATGCTTTTTGTTTGTAGCATTTGGAAGAGGGGACATGGTATGGGAGTGGGTAGCAGAAGGTGAGGAGGGGGTGGAGTATTCAGGGTGGTTGCAGGGCAAGTGGGGAAGGAAGGTGGAGGGTTGACTGAGTTTGACTGGGTGAGTAATAAAAATGGGGTGGAGGTTTATTTAGTGGGAGTGGACTGGGCCTGGTGTGAATTGGGCTGGGGATTCACATGGATCAGGTTTTAGTGGTAGTGGGTTGGAAGTTTGGTTTGTTTGGATTTGTTTGTGTATTTTTGAGCTTAAAACCATAAGGACCATTTGTGTAATTTCTGCAAACCAAAGGGACCTGAGTTGTAATTTTTTTCCAAGTTATCACAAGGACCAAAGTTGCCAAATATGAATAATATGAGGACCCTTGATGATAATTTTCCAATTTAAAGCACCCAAGGACTAAAACTGTCAACTTTGAAAGTTGAGGGTCCATAATGTAATTTTCTCCAAACTTATCATCCAAGGACCATTTCTTCCAACCTTTGATTTTCCAAGGACCTGAATTGACTTTTTATCCAAAAATATTTCCCAGGGACCAATCTTGCTAAAAATGAAACACCATGGACTAAACTTGTAAATTTCCAAAACTTTTGAGATTTTTCACCAAAGGACTAAATATGACAACTTATGATTTTAAAAGGACCTTTGGTGATAATTTTCCATATTTTGAATGACCAGGGACTAGTTTTGACATTTTATGAAAGTTGGGGGACTGAAACTGCCAATTTTGCAAAATTTGTACATTTTTCAACTTTTTTTACTCATTTTGCATCTAAAACATGTAAAACACAATTTTGAAATATTTTCAGTATTTTGATGCATTTCTGAGTGTTTTTGTATGTTTTGCAGTTCAGATTTGACCAAAAATGATGAGTGTTTGAGCACTCATCAATCCCCCACACTAAACTATTGCTAGTCCCTAGCAATAAACTGTTTTGAAAACTTAATGGATTTTAATCTCTTTACCAAAAGCCATTACTTCTGGAGTAGCCAAATGTATCAGTTCAAGTAAGAACTATGGTCTACTTGATAACCATGTGATTTTGAGGAAACCACCAGCTGTAAACGGATTTGATTTGTCTTTACAAAAAGCCGTTTGCTTCTGGACTAGCCAACTCTTGATGGAATAGTCAACATCTTGGTGAGCTGATTACCAATTATGGTTTTTCCACTGCCTTTACCACAAGCCATAATCTTGCGGGCTAGCCAACTCTTTCACTTTTTTGGATATGGCGAGTTGATTTACCATACAATTTTGGGCAAATTGCAAGCCATCAACGGATTTGATATATCTTTACCAAGAGCCGTTTGCTCCTGGATTAGCCAATCCTTTTGTCATTTAGACATGGCGGACCGATAACCACAAAAATTTTGAAGCACAAGTGATTTTTTTTTTTAATTTTTTGAAATTTTGGCCAAAACGGGGGGTACTAGATAGTAAAATGTGATAAAATTCGCTAGAATACCCCCCCACACTTAGAATGAATATTGTCCTCAATATTCAAAGTCCCGGCGATTATGCCAACTCTTTGAACGTAAAAGGGCAACATTACAAGCTAAATGTGGAAAACACCATTTTGTTTTTCACTTTATTAGTAACCACAGTAGGGGTAACTCCCCCACACTTAGGGTGAAAACCCAATAAGTATGCTACTGTTTTTGTTTACCGAGTCGCTAGCTTGACTCGACCCCAAATTCATTTGTCCTTGGGGAAGCATGATGTGGAAGAGAGAATCTCCATCAGACTTTCATTCAAGATGATTGGACAAACATTTGAAGCACGTGAAAGTTCCACACCGATGAGATAAGTACCCGACTTAAAATAGTATAAACTATAAGCGGCGATGCCGGGGTCAAAGATAATGTCTTCATTCCCGAAGGAATGAAGAACAGGAGAAGTCACCCGATAGGTGAAGAATGGGAAGAAGATCTTGATGACAATCAAGATTGACTCATCATCATCAGAAAGAGAATCCAGAATTAGTGTATCATGAATCTCATCATTTAAGCTCGTATGATCTAGACATATGGGTGGGAGGGTTGGGATTTTGATATCAATCAAATTCTCAAGGTTGAGAATATTTCCCTCCGGAACACAAAGATCATCTTTGTCTAGATCAAAGTAAAAATTATCATACTCCGGTGGAGATATGATATGAGTGAGTTCACCGGAGAACTCCTAAAAGGTGAATGAATCATATACGGGGAGAGAAATTTGAGAATGAGAAGTGGTACTGCCACTAATCTTCTCTCCCATATGATCAAAGGTAAAGGCTTCAAACTCCGGAATAGGATCATCGGAGAAAATGTCACTATCCTTAATTAGGATAGGAGATGAAATAGGTTTCTTTTTGAAAGCCTCGATTTGAGAAATGAGGAGATCGACATTCAATAATGTTGCACGAAGTGCTTCATCTTTGATTTCAGTGTCAATCTCGTTATTCTCTTCTTCTAAGTTGACTAGCTCAGAAGGTAATTCTTCCATATAAATGATGTCTCCACAAGATAACGAATTGTCATCAGTAGAATCGGAGAACATCTCATCATGATTAGTTGGGAAGAATAGAGGAGGAGAGATATCACACATATGATCAAAAGTTCCCTGTGACTCTCTCGGGATTGGGACAAGGATCTCAACACTAGACTTTATTGTTAGGTCACCATATTGATTTCACACAAACAAGAATGAGATAGATATAAGGATTTGGGTGAATATTTGAATGAGAGAAATATAAGTGCAAGAGTTTCTTTAAGATATCAAATAAACAACCAAGTTTACAAGAGACCTAAGGCTTCTATTTATAGGGAAGGAGCTAGGGCAACACTCCCTTCTCCTTCCACTTACATTTCGTGTGGGCTTCTAAGCCCATGGACCAAAATACCTTAAGTCTAGTAAACATGTAACATAACATAAATGTAAGTAAATAATAACTTAAGCAACCTATTATTACAAATGACCGAGACTTGATAAAATAGTAAAACTTTGATCCCAACAATCTCCCCCTAAGGGTCGGTCATCACGGTTGCTTGACGTCTTTGTCATTTCTTCATCTTTGACTTTCATAGCTTTAGACGTCTTTCAAAAAATCATGAGATAATAATCATTCATCGTACTTTGTGCTTTGTTCGTTGTTGTTGTGATAGTGATCAAGTTATGAAGTTGTTTGCCTTTCGTCATTTCTGCGTCTGTGGTGGTAGTACGCCATTCCAACATGCTCATACATCTTTGAATTCTAACTTATACATGCACGTAGTTCCCTTTCTTTCACTTTTGATCTATAGTCTTTATAGTTTGTAGATTCTTCTTTTTGGAGTAGAATCTTTCTTTGAACATTGTGTTGCTTTGATCTTTGAGGGAGCTTATGATGACTTCAAGATGCATGTATGAGCATGTGGAATCCATTGCCATGGAGATGATGTGTACCTGCGGGTAAACAGTTAGCAATAAAACATCCGGTACTTACATATAAGGAATTAGAGATCGTCAACAACATAGTGTGAAGACTCCTTCTAACCCTTATCAAGGCCGTTCCCATATCAGATACTCCCGAAGGAGCTTACAAGACCTACTAAGTAGCTCAATGACTGGGTGTCGCCGGGGATCACTCCACGACTGTAGACCGCTAAGAAACCACCGCAAACACTAAGCGTAACCCACAAGGAGTTACCGAAGTGACCTGCTGTCAGGGCTGTTTAATGTTGACCCTGGCAAGATTTCCTGTTCAATCATTGAGAAATACTTATGTAAATTCTCTCATAAACGTTCTTGGCAGATTGCTAAGATCTGCGAAGGACTCGATAGTTTACAGCTAGTGTCCATTGATGTAGAACACCAGTTGTAGAAATACTAAGTGTTCCTAAGAGATCTTTGATGTATCTCATGGCTCTAGACTCTATAAGTGCACACTTAGGTTTCCTAACCGGAGACTAGGGAGGGGTCTCCTGCTTCAATATCAACCATCTCTAAGAGATAAGTCGATAGATTACATCGGTTCCCCGTGAGAATGAAACAAGCTCTTTTAAGAGAACTTGAGTGGTTAAGAAGGTTTAGTGCAATGCGTCACTGGGTCCATGACGTCTTTATCTTCAATACCGGTGTCACCTTAGTAACAACCAGTAGCATATGAGTTAAACCCGGTGTCTGCCCTAAGGTTGAACATATGGAGGGCTATTTCTTTTCTCCCTTTTATTTACTTTTCTTTTTAATTCTTCAACTCCTTCTTTCCCTTTCATTCTTTTCTCCTTTTATCGTATCATACCTAAGGACTTCTAATTCTATCTATTGGTGATGTCCTTGGGTAGATCCCTCCGGCTCTGGAGGATCATAGGACTGTATTTCCTTTCTTAATCACCTTATAACTCCATAATTATCCTACAATTGCCATTGAAACCTTTGAAAATCTATCAAAGTGTTTGTGATTATCAAACATTTTGTTTAACACTTTGAGAGTTTTGTGTTATCTTATGAAGGGCTCCCCCTTCACATGTGCTCATAAGTGTTTAAATAAATTTGCACATGCGGGAGGAACAAGCACTTTTTGAATTGATCCACTTTCAGTGAACCCGACCGATTCGAGACACGCTTACATCACTAGTTAGACTAGCTTGAAGTTATTACCCGGCCTGGTCAAGTCCACAGAAAGTTTCTCGAAATGGTACATTTCTACTAAGACTAATCCTTTTCGAGACACGCTTACGTGGCTAGTTAAAGAGTTCCATTGTCAGCTTTTAGGTGACAACTAGCTCTAGTAACTAACTTGATGTTATTACCCGTCGAGGATAAGTCTTTTCGAGATTACTAACTTTTATGTTTTGTCAATTCTTGGGTCAATTCTAAGTCTAGCTCGTATGAGATTCAACTTTAAGCAACTTTGAACTTACATATTTTAATCACATTCACTTTTTTTTTCTCCCCCTCAAAAATAGCATATAAGATGATATTTTTGACAATCTTTTGATTAAAATATGCCTTTTGAGTCTTATGAGGAGAATTCAACAAGAACTTTTTTATTTCAAGAACGATGATTTTTGTTTCAAGTGCTCCCCCTCAACAAGTGAATTCTTATTGAGGTGAAGTACTTGTCTTTTGAGCAGAGTTATGAAAATCAGAAAATGTTTGATTAACTCTACTCAAAAGTAGGAAGCCTTCGCTCCTTATATTAGGATTGAGGCACTGATGCGTACCACAGGGTCCTTTCTTTACAAGAACGGGTTATACACTGTTATGTGTGCACAAGCCATTGTGATAACAATTCAATCAAATGAAACAATTAATATTGAAAAGTTAATATCCATGTGTACTAGTTTAAGCTTCATCAGTGAGTGGAGCATCGAAGTCAGTGAACTTTGGTTCGGGTCTTTTGGAGAGGCTGATAGGAAATGATGGTCTGACACCGATATAGCTTTCCAATCGTCTGATCTGTTCCCGTCGAAATAGCCTTTCTTCAATCTTCAGAACAAAGTTACGAACTTGTCTTCTGGAGCTGGATTTCCATCTTGGTGGTTCACCTTTAGCTATCTTTCTGCGATCATCATTCAACCTTTTGACTAGCCCATCACGAACGGTTTTAAGCGTAACATCACAGAACTTGTGTATCTCATCGAACCGCATGAAGCTTTGTAGATTTTTGCTGTTGATGTAGGTGAAACCAAATGAAGGTTCTTGGATGAGAGTATATTGTGACGTTTGATAGATTCCATTAAATGTGAATTGTGGCTTAGTCAAATTGATCTTCTGTTGGTAACTTTCCACTCCAAGCTGAAGATCTTCCACTCTTTCTTGAACTATCAGTCGTCGGATGAATAGAAGTAGTGATGCCATGAAGTTGTACTGAGTTTCTCTTTCGAATCCACGCATTCTTCCTTGAACCTTTTCGAGATACATGTCTTCAATGTCATTGAGATAAAGGTCCAGAAAGTCTGCTTTGGAGAATTTGTACTTCTTTTCATCTTGTCGTTTAACCACAATCTCACGCATGAACATGTAGTTAAACTGTTTCGACTCTTGAATCTCCAAGATAGCAATGATCTTAGATTTATGCTTCACATTTTCCAATGATTTTTCTCCTAATCTGCTAGTATACCGAGACGACGACGTTCTGGCCAGTGCTGAATCCCGTGTAGAGCATCTCTGTCGTAAGCTACGATAGAATTGCTGAATACTGGAGTAGACTCTTCTATTGCAGGAACTTCGTATCTTGCGGCTGGTACTGAGATTGTAAGTGAGGAAGCATATTTCTTCTTGGATTTCTCTTGGGTGAGTTGGAGGTTACAAAGATCTTTGTTGAAGAAGAAGCTGTAAGGTAACTTGGGTTTTTCTGGAAATCCTTTCAAAGGTAATGGTTTAGTCCAATCAGTGAAGTAAGGCTTGTCGTGGTTTTTGGAACTGAGGTCGATATTCACTTCAGGGTTTAGCCAGTCAAACTTGCCAGACATTGTACTAGCTATATTCTGCATGTGATATTCTTATTCCATCTTGTTTCCAGATCTGGACTTAAGGAATTCCTGTGCATCCCTGTTGATTCTTCTGAGCTCCGCCTTCGTAAGTTTCTCAATCTGAAGATCCTTCATAATGACTTGAGTGAATTGTAGTGTATTGCCAGGAAGGGGTTCTTCATCTTCGAGAGGAGGTTGAGCTTGTACCAATTCTGTCAACCAGTCATTCTCAGGTGTGTCATCATTATCGAGCCATGAATGACGTCTTATTTTCTTTGATTTCTTAGACTTAGATGTAGCATCCTTGTCTTTGGACTTTGATGGTGACGATGGTCTAGCTTGAGAATCGGGAATAGGGGAGGCACGGTAATCGGTATCGGGTTGGCCTTGGTATTCATCAGTTGGTTGCATGAAAGTTTCTTCCTCTTCTGTTGGACCTTGACCGGTAGCTGAGGTGTGTTGTTGATTTCCAGGAGGAGTAGAATCCTTTCGTGGTTGTTGAGAAGATGATGGACCGGTTCCAGACTTATGTTTCTTACCTTTTGAGTTCGGGTCCGGGTCGTCATCTTTCCTTGACCTTTTCAGGGTTCCAACTGCATCTTTGCATGACTCTTTGGACAAGTTAGCAGATATAGCATCAACAAGTGCTTTTCTTCAGTAGTCTGTGTGGTTTTGTAGGAAACTTTGTCGTAGAGTTGAGCAAGCAGTTCATTGAAAGATGGTTCAGGGATGGTTGGAGTTGTAGTAGATGCTTTTGCAGTGTGAAGCGTGAATGGTGTGGTTGACAACATTTTCTTTACCACACTTCTAATTCTGTGATCCAAGTTGTCCCTGATAGGTTCAATGAGGTTTGTAACTTCAAGAGTGACAATTTCAACTAGATTTTCAGTAAGATAATCTAGTGTGACAGTCTTGATAAATCCTGAGAAATCAGCGTTCAAGAACTTATCGATCAGCTGCTTTGACTCCTAAAAGTCTTCAACTTGTTTGGCAAGACCGGTAACCATGGTTGTAAGTGTGTTGACTTGCTCCTGAAGATCAACTGGTTTAGTCGGTTCATTGATTGATTGTTGCTTTGATGCGGTTTCAGAAGGTGTGGGAGATGAATGCTCAGGTGATGATTCAGATGACGAGTCGTTGTGAGAGCTTGAAGAAGAAGCTGGAGGAGTCGGATCCTTTGGTGGAGAGTCTTGAGGAGGTGGAGGTTGCACTGAAGAAGTCTGTTTAGATTGCGAAGATGATTGAAGAAATATGTTGGTGTCGAAAGCATTCTTCTCTTCATTTTCTTTTCTTCTGCGTTCCTTTGCTTCCTCTGCTTCCTTTGCAAGAAACTATGGAGTAATGAAGTGGTCAAATTCCAGATCCGTAGCAATGTTCTCCTGTCCGCCAACATTCTCCTCTACATTAGCAGTCTCAGTCATAGCGACGTTTCCTGTACCATCTGTGTCTTTTACTATGTCATCAGGTTGTGGAGCTGGTTCTAAAGTTGTAGACACAATGGGAGGAATCATGCTGCTTGTAGCTCCTTCATGTTCTAATTGATCGACAGGTGGTGGTGGTGAAGGTTGAGACGGAAGTTGGCTTTGGAGTGCTGCTTCCCTTTGTACTTTTCGAAATTGCTTTTCTTTGGCTCGTGTGTCGACAATTATACTTTTCAATTTTCATTTTTCGACCAATTGTTCAACGATTGGTTTGTCTTCTTCATCATCATTTGGCTCATTAATCGTGATCCCTTTTCTCTTTCTAGACTCTGCTTCAAAAGTTTCAAGACTTTGCTGTATAGCAATCTCCGTTGCAGGAAATGCTTCTTCAGTAACTCTAACTCTTCGTTCAAAGTCTGGCTCTTCTTCTTCAGATTCTGTGTCGAACTCAGAGTCGCTTTCAGAAGGTGGAGGTGTAGATTCATCTTGAAGAGCGAACTTTGGTGTAACCTTCTTCTTTGGCTTGGTTGCAGGCTTAGTTTTGGGTGCAGGTTTAGGTTTGGTGGAAGTTTTGGTTTTGGCATTTGGTTTGGTCTTGGGAGTAGGCTTAGACTTAGTCTGAGGTGAGCTAGTGGTGCTTGTAGTACTCCCAGATTTCACACTTCCTTTGTTGCGAGTCTGTACTGTAGCTTCTTCCTGTATCCCGTTGTAAGCATCATCATAAAATTTGTAGTTCAAACTTTTCTTGATGTTGTCATCAAGAAGGTATTCGGGAAGCCTCATTCCTTTAATCTTGGTAGAGGAAGTGGTCGTCTTGATAAAGGAGGTGGTGAAGTCGTCCTCGAAGAGGTGCTTAGGCTCGTTAGGGTCTGCCATCCTTTTGATAAATTCTAGAGTGTCTTTGCAGAAATATTCAATGAGAATCTTGGTGAATCTTGTGAACGGGATCATAGTCTTTACACGTTCGGTTTGGATGCTGTAGACTATATCATTCATGATTGGAACTGCAAAGTCAATAGGTGTCATGGTCACCATTCCCCAAAATGTTTGTAGATGCTCAAGTCTGGGATGTTCGTGACCACTTTTTCTTCCTGATATAGATCTTACAACTAACAGACAGAATGTTCTCCAGGGCTGAGGTATATTCTTGGCATTGAATCTGGAATGTTTGATTAGAGGTAAGTCATCATCAACATCATATCCTAATTCAATGAAGAAATCAAGAAGATCCAGTTCAGGTAGTATTGGAGCAAATTCATTGTCAGTTTGAGGCAGGAGGAGGACTGTACGAAGGACGTCGTGATCTACAGTGTAGACTTGTTGATCCAGCGTAACAGTGAAAGACTCATCATCTAAATTCGCCTTAGCCGTAAGCCAGAACTGATGAAGGTAAAACAGAGGAACTGAAGTAGATCTGTTGAGCAGATGTTTGCATGGATGTGCAAGTAGAATATCTTTGACAATCCTGCACGAGTTCTCAGGAATTCTCAATTTGTCGAAATCAACTCGAGGATTATTGTTGCCAATCTTAACGTTGTAGTCAGCGGGAGTGATGTCATCCATGGTGAGTAGTGGAAGGGTTTGTTCAGGGACATTCTCGTTGTGTTCAGCCATGTTGATCTGAAAAGCATTATCATAAACCAAACATCGAGATTTGTTACGAGTTAGCACGATTGCAAAGTTTGATTAAAGATAAGCATTTATAGAATCATATAAGCACAGATGGTACAACTATTGCATGTATAGTGATGAGTGAACTTAGATAATTATAGAGACATGAAGCACTTTTATTGTCACATATGCACAAAGATCATTCAACATCACATGATACATCTAATAAAGTCCATAATCACATAGTACATGTTTTCAAAATTACAATGTTCTCTAAACAATACATAAATTCAACATTATCGCAAACAACTAACAAAGGCATGATCTCGAAAAATGAACCACAACATGATTTCGAAAAACAGTAGAAGGATAAGTTTTTCGCAAACACATATTGTGAAGGTTTTCGAAAAACACATCAGGATGTGTTTTCGATAAGTAATTTATCGAGAACAGATCCATTGTCATATTTTCGAAAACATTCAAAAAGTGGGATTGCGAAAAAAAATTTTTTGGGCATGATTTCGAAAGGATGATAAATTTTCGCAAACACATATTGTAAGTGTTCTCGATAAAATTTCAAAGCATAACTTTCAAGAAAGTTGCAAAACTCTAAGATCTTTTCGAAAACACTGGAAATGTGTGTTTGCGAAAAAGTATCACTTAGAGCTGGTGTTTGCGAAAAGAGGTTTTCGAAAAATTCTTATACAAGAATTTTCGAAGTCAGGCCAACGTACGTTAACGTGAGAATCAAAGTGATCCAACTGTTGAAACCTGTTGCAAATGATGATATGCAACAATTAGGATAACGATATACACACGTGTATCATAATGTCGAAATTGTGCAAGAACAAGTTTTCGAAAAAAGTCTAAATCATGATTCTACTGAAGATGACAGGTTCTAGCATATCACAAACATGTATATGAAGCATATGACACGACTAACAGCTCATATAAACACAGAACAAGAGATATCCATAATGATCGAAAAACCCTACACATCGAGAATCATGCAAACATTGAAATGGTTCAAATTAAGAGGCAGAACAATGATTCTAACACACATGGCAACATATCCCACTAATAATAACACTAAAACAAACATTAAAACCATAAAACCCAAATCGTACATAAAACCCTAGATTTTGAAAATCAGCCAAACATGTTATGGATCACGATTGGTTGTAATAGGAACATTTATAACATGATTTTGGACCAAAGCCCTATGAAAAACAACACAATTAACCACGTTTGAATGAATTCCGAAATTCATGAAACCCTAGACCTTCAAATCGCAATAACTATAAATCAACCCGTTAAAATTGAGATTGAATCAAAACCATTGCAAGAAATCATGTAAGGATCACGTAGAAACTTACGGTTTGAAAATTGGTTGCACGGATTTTACGTTTGAATCTTAGCCGTGGATTTGAAAGAGGTTTAAGGTTTTGAAAGTTTATGGGGTTTTAGAAAAAAACGGGTAGTGTTTGTTTTATGTTTTATTTTTGAAATCTTTTGAAATATGTCAATTTTAGTCCCTTAACCACTAATAATGTGTTAAGTGAGTCCTAAAGTATGATGTTAGTTTGACAAGCGATAATTAAAGACATTCAACCTTATATTTTGAGAAAAGGAAACGAGATATGAAATAACTTATGAAATCCCGAAACAACGCATCCAAAGGTAATATGCAAGTATACCGATTTGAAAAAATTATAATTAAAAATGTGAGCGTGACTCCCCCTCAACACTTGTAAAATGACAACGTGTTGAAAGAAAGCGATATACTTGCGATTTTTTTTTATTATTAATTTTTTTTTAAGTTCTAGAAAATAGAAAAAAATATGTTACAAAGATAGTTAAAGGTTTGATGTTTGACACTATACTTTTGTTTTAAAAACTTTTCCAGATCCACTGGTGTCAAACATCGCATACCAATTTGGTGAACTAAACTTGCAAACCTTGATGGAGCTAAGGGTTTTGTATGTAAGTCCGCTAATTGGTACTCAATACCCACAAAATATAATTCAACTGTACCCTTCTCGACATGCTCTTTGATGAAATGATATCAGAGATCAATGTGTTTGGATTTGCAATGATGAACTATATTGCAGGAGATTGCAATGGCACTTTTTGAATCGCAGTAGATCGGAATCTTATGGAATAGGTAGCCATAGTCTTTAAGTTGTGATCTCATGCAAATGACTTGAGCACAACAAGCAGACATAGCTACGTATTCAGATTCTGTAGATGATAGTTTAGTGCAGTCCTGCTTCTTTGATTGCCAAGACACAAGTTTATCTCCAAGAAACTATAGGCCACCTGATGTACTTTTTCGCGAGTCTAAGCATCTTGCATGGTCAGCGTCTGAAAAAGCTATTAGTTCAAAACCAGAATCCTTCGGATACCAGATCCCCAAGTGGATGGTTCCCTTTATGTATCGAATGATTCTTTTTGCCTCATTGAGGTGTTTTTCAGTTGGATTAGACTGATAACGAGAACACATAAAGACAGCAAATACAATATCAGGTCTACTAGATGTGAGATACATGAGGGACCCAATAATACTTCGGTATTTGGTAGGGTCAACTGGAGTCCCATGTATATCAGCATCTAGTTTAGTGGAATTGGCCATCGGTGTATTCATAGTATCACAACTTTGCATTCCATGTTTCTTTAAAATCTCAAGAGCATATTTGGACTGATTTAGAGAAATTCCACGGGGTGATTGATGAACTTGTAGTCCTAGAAAGAACGTAAGTTCACCCATCATGGACATTTCAAAATTATCTGTCATTAATTTTGCAAAATCCATTAAGTAATTTTTGTTGGTTGAAGCAAAAATAATGTCATCGACATAAATTTGAACGATTAATAAGTCCATCCCATATGTTTTTGTAAACAGTGTTGGATCCACCGAGCCTAGAGTAAAATCATTAGCCAACAGGAATTTAGAAAGCTTATCATACCACACCCTGGGGGATTGCTTGAGACCGTAGAGAGACTTTTTAAGCTTGTAGACATGATTGGGACGTTCTGGATCAACGAATCCTTCAGGTTGACTGACATAAACCACTTCTCGGAGTTGACCGTTCAGAAAAGCCGTTTTCACGTCCATTTGGTAAACAATCATATTCCGATGAGCAGCAAATGCTAAGAATATCCGTACAGCCTCAAGTCTAGCTACTGGAGCAAATGATTCTTCAAAATCGATTCCTTCTTCTTGAGAGTATCCTTTTGCTACCAAGCGTGATTTGTTGCGTATGACAGTGCCTTCTGCATCCAGTTTGTTTTTCCATATCCATTTTAATCCAATGACAATGATTCCTTCTGGTTTTTCAACAAATTCCCAGACATCTAATCTTTGAAAGGTTTTGAATTCTTCTTGCATAGACTCAATCCAGTTTTCATAAGTCATAGCTTCCTTGACGTTTTTAGGTACGGTTTCACAAACTGTGAGTGCATAAATGAAAGTTTCACCGTCTGTGTGAAGGCGTTGTCTTGTCATAATTGGTGCATCTGGATGGCCAATAATTTGAACTAAGGGGTGATCTCTAGTCCATTTGTGTGTCGAAGGATGAAGTTGATAAGTATCTCGCAAGTGAGCAGGACCCAAATTGCGTGTAGATGACTCAGCAATGTCGAGGACAGGTTGAGCATTTGCAAATGGGTTAATGAATGGTTCTGGGTCATGCTCTGCGGGTTGTGGAACTGATAAAGGTATGGAATCTCCAGCTGATTGTTGTAAGTTGGACCCAGTTTGTTCTGTTGTTGTAGGTGATATGACTTGAGGACCGTCTCTTCCAACAGTAGTTGTTGTTTGTTGAGGTGTATCAGGTACTTGATGTTGATCAAGATGTGCTGCGGAATTTGGTGTGGCCTCAGATGGACGGTTAAAAGATGTGCTAAAGACCAAGAAACAAACAAGAAAGTACAAAAAATTTAACAAAAATCGATTTGAAAAAAACAAGTTTTAGATGAAATTCAATGAAAACAACATAACTACACCTTCATTTGGCGAATGATACCACTTGTTAGGTCACCATATTGATTTCACACAAACAAGAATGAGATAGATATAAGGATTTGGGTGAATATTTGAATGAGAGAAATATAAGTGCAAGAGTTTCTTTAAGATATCAAATAAACAACCAAGTTTACAAGAGACCTAAGGCTTCTATTTATAGGGAAGGAGCTAGGGCAACACTCCCTTCTCCTTCCACTTACATTTCGTGTGGGCTTCTAAGCCCATGGACCAAAATACCTTAAGTCTAGTAAACATGTAACATAACATAAATGTAAGTAAATAATAACTTAAGCAACCTATTATTACAAATGACCGAGACTTGATAAAATAGTAAAACTTTGATCCCAACATTTATTAATTCGTCCGATTCCTTATTAGGAACAGTGCTAAGATGCTCATCCCCCATGATCAGAGAGTGAGTGTGAACTTCGGGTGTGATAACAGACTGAGGGAGTTGAGAAGGACTAGCAGTTATGGATTTTTCAAGTTCCATTTGATCAACGGCTAGTGACTTCGTCACATTATTTTCTCCCTGATTATCCATGGAAGGAGTCACGACAGATGAATCCGATGAATCTTTTTGAATAATAACAATGTTATCTTCATCATCATCACTGTCATCATCGTCATCATATAGAGCAGCATAGCGAAGATTGGCACGTATTTTAGCTGCTCTTTGCTCAGCAAATAATTCTTCCATGCTCATTTCGTTTCTAGCATCTCGTTCTTTAGCAAGTAATTCTGCCATAGATTTCTCATGAGAGTTTTGAAACGATGTAGTAGACAACTCCTCCTTAAATTCTTTCAATGCTTCATGAACCTCATGGCAAAGGTCTTGCGGGTATTGAGGAGTTGCTTGGGTAATTTGGTACTATGGAGGTGGGTCTTGAAACGAATAGTCGTAATTGTTACAAGGAAAGGGATTCCCTGTTGGACAATCCGAGCTAAAGTGAGGACCTCCACAGTACTCACAACAGAAAAACTGATGTGGCTGTGAGTCGTATGTGCTAGAGTCATAATTGTTATCAGGAAACTGCTCATAGACAAGCGTGTTTCCCGATTGACAATTAGAACTGTAGTGTGGGCCACCACAGTACTCACAACAGTAAAACTGTTGAGTCTGGCTTGGTGTATTTTGATACGAAGCATCATTGAGATTTAGATAATATGATTCTTGCTTGTATGAATGTGATGGGTAGTTGGAAAAATTTGAGGAGTCATTGAATGAGTTCTGATTAGGATCATAAGCAAATGAATTCCTCGAACCACAAAACAAACAACTCCCGTCTTGCATATCATTACCACATTATTCACATGTACACCAACGACATGGAAAACCGAAAAGCGGCTCACCACAACCGACACAAGGAACAAAATCTGGAGGTGGGACAAGTGGTGTGCTCTGAGAGCTAGGAATTTCCACCACTTCCGTTATGGTCTCTGGTTTTTGTTTTTGATAAATGTGAAGATTAGGCAAGTCGTTCTTTTCAGTCACTGCCCTAAGCTCTGTACGTTTGCTTGACAAATTTTTAACCGTAAACCATGAAAGGTTAGGATCAATTCTCGACGGTTTAGGAGCGATTGTGAGCTTAGATTTTTGGACAACCGTAGGTTGGACGTATTTAGCACTTTCATTGTCAGAGGAAAGTACCGGGTCCTTTGTCACCCTGGTTTCTCGTTCCATTTCCCTCACCGGAGAGGGAATAGGGATCGATGGTCCATCATGGTCAACACGACATCTCGAAATTTTTGACAAGGCCAGAAGTTTTTCAACATTGATCTTAAAGGCCCTTTGTTCAAAGTAATCGTCATCGAGAGATGCCATTAGAATTATACATGCGAGGGGTATAAGAAGGTAGAATCAAATGGATAGAGGGTAAGGAAAAATATTTTTGCATTTTTATGAAAAGATATGAATAAGGATGGATAAATATACATTGAGGTGAATTCCAAACTCACTAATCAGCAAACCGTTTTCAAAAAACGCGCACAACCTCCCCGACAGCGGCGCCAAATTTTGATTTGCCCCAAACGGTCAACCTAAATTGACCAAAGGATGGTCAATAAGGTCAAACTGCCTAGAGTCAATCTCCGTGGAATATAGTTTTTCCCCGGGTCGTTATGTCCCGACGAGGTGTGGATTGTATTCAAACGGGCTTGTGATCGGGTGAATTTGGACAAGAAAGGGTTTGTGATTGATTTGAACTAAGGAATCTACAAGGAAATAGCTTAAATAAGCTATACGAACAAGACTGGAAATTTAGAAAAGCCAGAAACGTTTAAAACCTAAAAACGTGTACGTTCAGATTTAATTATTTATTATTAATTAATTACTAATTTAAAGATTACTTAACTAATTTAATTAATTTAAATTATTAAAAATAACAAACTAACTTAAAAAAATAAGAAAAAATTTAAAAATCTAATTAACCACGACAGGAATCCTAAAAAATTACAAAAAGTTTGTTTTATATATTTTTACACTATTTTACTAATTATTATATTAAATATTAATTAATTACTATTTAAACTATTTAAATTATAAAAACTATAAGATGAATAGTAAAAATTATAAGAAAATTCCTAAAATTATTTTATAACTTATAAAAGCTAGAAAAAATATAAAAACTAGGGTTTACTTTATAAAAACTAATTATGCTATTTAAAACTAAATTATTAATTAATTATTAAGTAAACTAATATTAAATCTAATAAATACTAAATGACAAAATAAAAATCTAGAAAAATTACTAAAATTACTTTAACATAAAAGTAATTTAAGATAAATATAAAAATGCTAAGTGCTTAAAAAAATCTAAAAAGAAAAATTAAAAATTTTAATTACATTAAATAGAAACTATCACTTATAATTAATATTGGATTTTCTGGATTTTTATTTTTGAAAACTAATTTATACCTAAAAACAACTAACTTTTACAAGAACAACTTTTTTGGAAATGAAAGATAAGCACTGTGGATGCTTATTTCCACCATAGTTGACTTTGGTTGACCAAGTAGGGAAATAAGCTCAAATTAGCTTATGTGAGGTCCACAAGGGTGAATTCTGGTTCAACTAACTTATTTGGACATGTTTAAGCTAAATTCAAACAAAGAAGCCATCAAAATAAGGTAGGAAGCCAAAATAAGCACTTGGTTGTCTTGATACTTAACTGAAAATGGGACAGATACTTGAGATGATTTAAGGTGGGGTCCACTGAGCTTGAGCTCAAGAGCAAGCTCAAACCTTGAAGAGGTTCAGGAGAGGAGTTGAAAGGAACCAAGTGGGGCCTGTGGGACCCACTGTGGTGGCCAAAAACTACCACCAAAGATGGTGGTGTGGACTGCAGTGGTGGTGTGCAGGGGAGATCCTTCCCCTGCAGGTGTGTTTGAAGCTAGCTGGGGCCCACACAAAAATTACCAAAAATATAACAAAGGTAGGACAATGAAGATGAGCTGGGAGGCTATAATTCCTAAAAAGATCAAGTCTTGGATCAAAGCCTAAAAATCAAAACAATTCCTTGAAATTTTACTTTTCTGCCTAAACATGTACATTTGACTTTTAATATTAAACTACAAAGTTGACTTATTTGGAATTCTAATGCTTCTAATCTACTGATTAAGCTATATTAAGATATTTTAAAACTAAAATAAGCTATTCTAACATAATTTGAACTGATAAGAAGATTATGGCTATTCGAAACTTTAACAGTTAACTCAAAAAGTGGATTAAAGGTGATGTTGATTTTTTAACAAAAGGACCTGATGTTTTAAGTTTTAAATAGCCTATTAAGATCCTAAGTGATCTGTTTGAACCAAAAAGACAACTAAAAACAGTCTCCATCTCAGGGAATGATCCTCAACCAAACACCCCTTAATAATCTGAATATACTATCTAATACCAGTTTAAACCTCTAAATTGCAAATCAGTGATCACAATACGATCCTTAACTGTATTAGCTCTCAATGGAACAGTAAAAGCTTGACAATTACACAGAGACACAGCATAGCAGATTTGAGCTAAAATATGTAGTGGAAATACAAATTATGGACTAAAGTATATAGAAGCTAAACAGATGTACTTAAGCAACTTCAATAAGCAGTATTGAGCCTGAATAAGCAATATCTTACACTAAACTAGTCATTATAAAAGAGAGAGCAGGATTGGTAATGGAAACTTACTTGAGCAAAGGCACATGTAATTGGAAATGAACTAGGCTGTGAGATAGGTTCATTCAAGCTATGGAGCAGCTTAATGAGCTTATCCAGAGGATGTTTTAGCTTATACAAGCTTATTCCCTCAGCTTATTGCTAATTTTCTTTTTATTTTTGATTTTTTTTTTATTTTTTTTCTTTTTATGATTTCCACTATACTAAATCACCTACAAACTTTCAAAAGCTCACAATTAAGCTTCTGTGAGCTTAAACTAACAAGAAATAACAGCTTATATTATCTCAACAACAATTTGGAATTTTACTTAAAACACAACTTTGAAAATTAAAACTGAAACTTTGAAATTTAAAGATGGAATGAGTTTCTAATACACTGAGATTGGTGAATACAGAGATTTCAAACTAAAAATTACAATTAAAATAGATGATTAAGCTAAATTAACATTAACTAGACTACTCTAATCTATTCTACATTATCTAATGCTCTTCTCTTCATTTTTCTTCAAATATATAGGTCCTGGAGGGTACCACTCTCTTTCCCACCAATTTCCAGCCGTTGGATGGCTTGGGACAATCTCAGCCTTTGAAAACGAGTTTGGCGGGAAAATTATTTTTGGCAGGTTATTGGTAACTTGGAGGGTTTCAAGGGTAATTAATGCTTTTTGTTTGTAGCATTTGGAAGAGGGGACATGGTATGGGAGTGGGTAGCAGAAGGTGAGGAGGGGGTGGAGTATTCAGGGTGGTTGCAGGGCAAGTGGGGAAGGAAGGTGGAGGGTTGACTGAGTTTGACTGGGTGAGTAATAAAAATGGGGTGGAGGTTTATTTAGTGGGAGTGGACTGGGCCTGGTGTGAATTGGGCTGGGGATTCACATGGATCAGGTTTTAGTGGTAGTGGGTTGGAAGTTTGGTTTGTTTGGATTTGTTTGTGTATTTTTTAGCTTAAAACCATAAGGTCCATTTGTGTAATTTCTGCAAACCAAAGGGACCTGAGTTGTAATTTTTTTCCAAGTTATCACAAGGACCAAGGTTGCCAAATATGAATAATATGATGACCCTTGATGACAATTTTCCAATTTAAAGCACCTAGGGACTAAAACTGTCAACTTTGAAAGTTGAGGGTCCATAATGTAATTTTCTCCAAACTTATCATCCAAGGACCATTTCTGCCAACCTTTGATTTTCCAAGGACCTGAATTGACTTTTTATCCAAAAATATTTCCCAGGGACCAATCTTGCCAAAAATGAAACTCCAGGGACTAAACTTGTAAATTTCCAAAACTTTTGAGATTTTTCACCAAAGGACTAAATATGACAACTTATGATTTTAAAAGGACCTTTGGTGATAATTTTTCATATTTTGAATGACCAGGGACTAGTTTTGACATTTTATGAAAGTTGGGGGACTGAAACTGCCAATTTTGCAAACTTTGTACGTTTTTCAACTGTTTTTACTCATTTTGCATCTAAAACATATAAAACACAATTTTGAAATATTTTCAGTATTTTGATGCATTTCTGAGTGTTTTTGTATGTTTTGCAGTTCAGATTTGACCAAAAATGATGAGTGTTTGAGCACTCATCAATGGGTACTCTATGACTAGCAACAATTTCACAAAGATACTAATCTGTGAAAGTTTCCATCACACTGATTCTTTAATGAATATTTAATGAAAAATGTAAACTATATTCTAGTGACAGATGTCACAATCTAGCAAGTGAATTGTTTCGTATGAAATGGGTCATAACCTGATCATGATAAAATTTCAGGCATACTTAATGCCACACAGGATCATTTAAACATCTTGAGTTCATTCTCTCTATATAATTGACCAATTACACATGGTCACATAGCACATTTCTTACTGATTTCGGAATTATAGAACTGTTCTTAAGCTAATTTCTAGAGATTATAAGCTAAGCACTACCCCTATACTTGGAACTGATCAATTTAACACTGGATACTAGGTATCTCTGAATCCAAACCTTAATACTGGCAATCTAACTAATAATAAAACTGTGTGGAACTTACTTTGAAACAGCTCGCATATAACATGATGTTGAATAAATAGTACTATTCTGACTATATGAAACACATTATTGAATAAGTGCATAAGCACCTACTAAGTGCGTAAAGCACATATCTAAGCACATACTAAGTACATAAAGTACATTCTAACTGAATGTATCAAGTACTATTCAGATCATGTAATCTGCATTACTGAAAGGGTGCATACTCACAATACTTGGTGCATAAAGAACACCAGTGCTTAAGTGTATAAGTATAGTGTTGACTGCATGCGTAAAGTATTACAATTCCACACGAGACTGATTGAATGCTCAGAGCATAATACTTATTTGACTAATGCAAAATATTCTCAAAAAAATGTAGGTGTATTAAAATACAACCACATAGAAGTTGTTACATAAGGACTCGAAATCTCATGGCCATTAACTTAAGCACAATTTTCGACAATAAATAACTCTTTCATTCTGATCATTTCATGAAAATGGTAGATAGTATCTGGATTCATACGAGTATAAGATCCTTCTGAAATCTATATCAGAAGTTTAATCGCCATCGTGCCAAATTTTGACTGTTACGTGAGGATAAGAATTCTATATCTGACTACTATTTCCTGTAAAACACAACTCTGCGAGGGATTCTGGCACTGAAGCCTTCTCAGTAGATAAACAATTATATTGTTGTTTAAACAACTCATAGATATTCATGAAATATCTGAGAAATTTGCGATAAATTCTTTGGCAGTGTTTTCCCATTCCACCAGAAAAATCTAGGGACCACAATTTGCCAACTATTCATTGATGATCTGATTTAACTTGATAGCAGGTAAGGAATTGCTCTACATGATTTACTATGGTTCCTTTTTACTCGACTACTGTTTTGAAATCAGAGCACATTAAAGTGGCACCTAGATGAGTAGAATGGTCTGATTTATCTAACATTATATAGTAGTCCCGATTCATTAGGTTTGTAAAAGCTGTTGGGGCATTGATTAAGAGAAATGGCATAAAAATGTATTCTTACTGTCCTGGTCTGAAAGTCTGTATTCAAAATATCTCCTTTCTGAATCTATAACTGGGAATGTCCTGATGTTAGACCTAACTTAAGAGGAACTCTCGCCCTGAAGGTGATCAATTAAATCATCGATCTTGGAACCTGTGGGTTATGGGTTCTGGATAATAACATAATAGATTCTTGGTAACCGATATATCTTAAAATACTACGATCGTTATTCTTAACAATAAGAACTGGAACTCCCAAAGGAAACTACTGAGGCATATAAGCCTTTGTCTAGTAGTTCTTGTGACTGTCTCATCAATTCTTGCATTTTTGATAAAGCAAGTGAGTATGGAGTTCTAATAGTAGGGGTACTCCCGAGATGAAGTTGATACAAAATTCTATTTCTCTGTCGGGTAGCATACCTGGAATTCTTTCGAAAGACTTATATCGTGATATTCTTGGATAGCTGAAATGCTGTCGAGATCTGGAGTAACTCTATGAGAATCAATGAAATAAACTAAATAGACTTAACATTCATGATACAGGTATTTCTTAGCTCTAGTATTCATACCTATAGTCGGGAAGGCTTGCTTATACTAGGCGTAAATGAATGCTTTTCCCCCACTTAGGGTTCATCCCAGATTAACTTATTTTAACATGAATAATAGCTTATTCTTATTAAGTTATTACGTACAAATGACAAAGTCAATTGCCCTATAGACATAGGAAATTCGAATCAACTGGGAACTTTTCATCATGAAATTCTAATTTACCCTTCTTAAGTATAGGGTTATATATCAAATATTATTGTCTATCGCCTCTTTAAATCTAAGGAGGCCTATACTGACTCGTTGAATAATAACTTTCACTAGGTTGGCGTAGTTATAAGGCACCGAATCGTACAAGAATCAGTTGACACATGAGCAGGTATTATATTCACGGAGGAGGCACCTGTCGTAATATCATGTGTCTCTATAAATTTCTTGACTATCGCTATAAAGCACGATCTAAAGGTCTTAATATCAGGCTATGGAGTATGAGCATATCCATGCTTAGCTGTTACAACATACCCGAGAGATAGTTCCCGAGATTCCTTGGTTAAATATATACAGTAAGTAACTGGATTCGGTCAGTAAAATCTTAACAAATTCGTATACTATTAAGAGGATCTGATACGTCGATAAAAACTTTCGACGTACTACTTAATTTCCATTATATAATTAATTAAATCATTGATTACATAAAATGAAGGGGTCTTATAATCCTATACGCACAACTACCATACAAGTTCAATCCTTAAGTATGACACAATGCCGGTAAGTACTCGTTATGTGATGCGATTATTACAGCGTTGGCCATACGTTGTAATAATTTTATCAAATAACTAAGTCCTCACCGTCTTCATATTTTACTAAATTCATGAACAACACTATGCATATATAACATGCCAATAAAATATACTATATTGTAACTGAAACTACATGCATATGCGGAACGTGTAACTCTATAGATCGTCCAGAGCCTAGGTTTAAGTCTAAGTACCCATCTACGGTGGATACTTAAATCCCTCAAACCACAACTCTGATACCAACTTGAAATGCCCATTACTAGCATTTAAAAAAATAGCGTACATCAGTATGCTCCCAAGCATATGACAGCATATAGCCGTATGCTCCTAGGCATATATGGCTTTATGCTCCTGCTGTTATAAAAAGACACTTTATATACTTACATATTTTTTTCGGAAAATCACTTTCCTTAAACCATAAAGTTTACAAAATTTGAACATAACATTTCTGGAGATAACCATAACTGTACATAAGAGTGGTAACCACATTTGGACCCATATAAAGTCAAAATGGGTAAAAATGGCATAATGCCAAACGCCCCCTAACTTTTAAAACATGACATAACTAATTATAAACTTAATTATTTCTGCATTTATACAAACCATGATATCAAAATATTTATCCTAGATGTTTCGTGGTATTAGAGAGGGTTTAGGATGAGCTTAATTACCCATGAGCTCCACCGATAGCTAAAACACGACCTTGTGCCTTAAACTTGATCTCGCCTACAAGAAAAACATAAATAAAGCAACGTAAGCATAAAGCTTAGTGAAATAACATGTATAAAACTGAAAATAAACATATCAATGTTACTAGATGTTGCTTCATAAGAACTTTCCCCCGTGTAGCTACCTTAGAGCTTAACACCGTTAATTCTTTACGGGAATATACTCTTGCATCGTAACATGCACTTGGGGGCTAGATACTTCATCATAATGCCAGAAAACTCATGCTTGTCATGAGTATACTAGTTGTCCACTTAGGACATCGTGAACCCGTATTTGGTTCAATATAGCATTATATGTTCTAATTGTCCACTTAGGACATCAAGTCCCATTTTTGAGACTTTTCATATCTAGTTGTGCTTTTCATAACTGACAAGCCATATTAACATACTAATCATCCACTTAGGATGTCTGAGTTTCGTTTTTGGAACTTCTGCTATTCCGAGGCTCGATTCTCCACTAAGGAGGTATAAGTTTCAACTTTGTCTAGAACAACTGTATGTGATCACATAATAGCACCTGTCATCACTTAGGACGCTAAACAAGTGAAAGTAGGAAAATTTGCCTAAGATCACTTTAATAGGACCACATGGGTCATTATGGGCTGTTTTGACCCATTCACTCTATTTCACATATACACACTTATACCGTTAAATTCATTAAACTCATAATAAGCGATATAAATTCATATCACGAGCATAATACATAAATATATAATAAAACTTAGATATAAGTATCACGAAATATGCGACACTTCTAATAAGCTTCTAAAGACCCGTTAAAATGAGCAATGATTAATCATTTATGCTAAAAACATGTTACTAAGATCATACGGGTCGTTATGGGATGTCTTGACCCGTCTAAGTTACTTCATATATAATCTCATATCGTGAGATCCATTTCTACTCATGATATATATACTTCAACATAATTATGTGCTCACTTATCATAAACTCGTAACATAAGTGTAATATAAGCATACAACAAAACACGAACGTAAATGCCATAACACATATGATATATCTAACGGGCTCTTTTAGTCCTATTTCTAATCTGATATATGTTACTCACCTCAACATTGCTTGTAATCTATCGCGAGCTCCCGTAAACGTCCCCGACTAACTTTTACAACCTAAAAACACGTAAATAACATGGAGCTTACTTAATATACGACTTAGCTTGTCATAAACAAGCACTGAAAATGAACTAGGCTATAAGGGGGTGTTTGGTTCGTGGTTTATACGACCACACACACACACTTTCTGAAAATTAACACCATAAGTTGGTGTTTTGCCATCATACCATGATACCCATCATCTTCCTAATCATCTACACATGATTGACATGTACTATTGGTGATTTCCAAAAATCACAATTTAACATAAACTTATAAATTTCTACAAAAGCCCATTTGTGGAATCAAATTATCATTATTAAGCATTACCCATTATTGGGTATTCATAAAACACGAATCAAAGAACATGGAGATAATCTTTACCTTGAATTGGATTGAGAGTAGGCTAGAATTCGAACCTCTAAGCCCTAATATAGCAATTTCTTGACTTAAACTTGATAACAATCAAATTAAAATCGAAACCCTAGAATTTGTTCTTGTGGTTTGTATGTCTCACGTGAAGCAGAGAAAACAGATAAGAACAATTGAATCTTCTCAATTTTTCCAGACTTGACTAGACCTATATGTGTTATAAAACTAGTTTCATCAATTGGCAACTTTAGTCCCTGGTAGTAAAAGTATTGCATGGGTGGTCCTATTTGCTTTAAACTTATTTCATGGGAGGTCCTTTGACTGACGAAAGATTATTATTATAACATAAGTTGACTGGGAAGTCTTAAAATATAATGATAAATCATTATTATGAAATTTGGGTTGTTACAGTAATGTTCATTAGTTTACTTACAAGAAACAACTGATGAACATAATTTGATGATAAAAAAACACGATGAACAACTAACACTAATTGATGAACAAATCAACAAATAATGAACAATAAGTGAACAATCATAACTTATACTAACTGATGAACAAAATTAGTGATACTCATGTGTTTAATCAAGGTAATTTCATTTTTTGTTATACATTCATCAGTCAATTATGTTTTCTGATGTTCATCAATTAGTTGATGAAGATATAATTTTATTTGTTAGTTTTTATGAATTTTATGTGTGCTTATCTTAGCTGTTATGTTTTCTGAGGTTCATCAATTAGAGTTTAGGTTCATCAATTTATTTGTCCTATGTTATGTGTTTAGGTTCATCAATTTATTTGGCTTGTGTTATGTGTTAAGGTTCATCAATTTATTTGTCCTGTGTTATGTGTTTAGGTTCTTCAATTTATTGTCCTGTGTTATCTTAGTCTCATCAGTTATCATAGTTACATCAGTTTACTTATAAAATTGAGATAAAAGTTCTTTTTTTAGGTTCATCAATTTTATTTAAGAGATGTTCATAAAATTGATCAAACTTCTTTTCAAGTTCATCAAATTTTACTTATATATATTTTTTAGAATGATCGCTTTTTTCAGGTTCATCAAAATTTTCTTATAAAAGTTATTTATTTTTTTATTTATTTATTTTTTATTTATATAATGATCCATTTTTTCAAGTTCATCAAATTGATCAAGGTTCTTTTCAGGTTTATCAAAATTTTCTTATGAAAGTTCTTTTTTTTAAGAGATGTTCCTCAAATCTTTTTTGGTTTATCAAATTTTACTTATAAAAGTTTATCAAATTGATCAAAGTTCTTTTCAGGTTTACCAAATTTTACTTATTAAAATTTTTTTAATAGATGTTCCTCAAATTTTTTTAGGTTCATCAAATTTTACTTATAAAAGTTCATCAAATTGATCAAATTATTTCAGGTTTATCAATTTTTTCAGGTTCATCAATTTGATCAAATATTTGGGTTCATCAATTCTATTTAACATAACAAACTGATAGTTTTAGTTAAGGTCAAAATGATCATCAGTTTATTAGCTAGTTGTTGTTCATCAGTTTAAAAAAAAAAATCATAAAATTCATCAGTTGTCTAAAAAAATCACAATGTTCATCAGTTAGTTATTGTTCATCATTTAGTCTTTTTCATCTGTTAAAAAAAGCTAAAAATAACAAAAATAACAAAAAATGTATTGTGGTAGACCAGTTAGTGCATTTAAATATACTTTTATATGAAAAATCTCTTTTAGTCATTTTATCAAACACTTTGTGTGCACTAAATATGTGTAAAACGTCATTTTTAAAATGCGATGTCTCATTCATATCCCATCGAAATTAAGTGATTCAAATTTCTAGTTAAAGAATGACCAAAAATCTATAACTTTCGTGTTTTAAGTTTTGCTTAATTCAACCTTTAAATTAGACACAAGTAGTGTCGAATATGCCAAAAATTTCAAGAAAATCATAACCCACTTGAAATTAAAAAAAAAAAGAAAAAAAAAAAAGTTTCGATTTATATATCAAAATGAATATGAAATTAAAGAGAATGAAATTTTAAAATTTTTGGTGAAATTGTTTTTTTTTTTTTTTTTTTTTTATTATTATTATTTTTTTTAAAGTTTGTCATTTGAAAGATATTCGCGTTTGAAGTTCGGGGTGGAATTAAAAAACAAAAAGGACTAAATTGCCCTTCTAACTGAAAGTTATTAAAAAAGGACGGATGGAGTTTTGTTGGATCGATATACTCTGAACAAACTACTTTGTAGCTTGTAAGGGTTCAATAATATTGAGTAAACTCAACACTATTAATATTGAAATACTGTTTTGACCTTGTAAAGTATGCGGAATCTACTAACACAAAGCTTAAGAAGAACTTTTATATTAAACCAAACTTGAACCTGCTTTGTTACACAGATTCACTAACAATCCCTAACTATTATCGACTTGTAAAGCTCTAAGACTCTTAGAAACTTCGACTAAAACTTATACCGACTAATACCTCTTAAGGCTCCTATTATAGATAACGTTAAGTCGGTTTACATCATCTACTTAAACGACAAGTAATTATCCCTAACTAATTCTAAAATATTCATACAATATTACATATTAATCCTTTAATTAATATTGCAATTAAGTCCTTATATTCTTCGAAGTACTTTAAATGATCTTCAATATGCAGCAGTACTTTAACTTTGATCTTCAAGCACCAGTACTTTGAAATACAAAAGTACCTTGAACTCTATATCCCAAAAATCCTCCCCTAACTTGAACTCCACTTGCTTGATTTCAAGTTTCTTTGTTATCTTTGATCTTCAAAATCTTTAATCATTCAGAAAGATTGTTTCTTTATGTCTTTAGCTTTTATCTGTCATATGCGTCAAAGGCTATGTTTGGCAAAAGTAGTTGTGAGCAGTAGCCAAAAAAGCTCACAGCTTCATAAAGAAGCATTGGGAAAATGAGCTTTTGATGTGCGTTTTATTAGTACAAGTTTTAAAATTTATAAACACGAATTATCCGATTATTATCTAGCACATACGAGCAAGTATACTCGTCCGGTGTAATAAAGGTGGGTAAGTCGAGATCGTCCCAAGGGATTTGGTTGTTTTAGTAATAAGAAAAACGTTTGTTAAATAAGGGTTGTCAATCCAAATTTATGTGAATATCGATTTAAAGGAAACTCAATAAAAACTAAGCATATACTTGTGTATAATTCCTTGATTGGTAATTAGGAGTATTATGACAATTTGAGTACGAAGTTTAGTGTAAAACTTGTTATGATGCGCAACTAAAAATGAGTAGTTATACAATCTATGATGTATGTCATGTTTTAACTACCACTAAGAATTCTATCGCCTAAATGACTCCTTTCGGACATATCAAATGAGTATGACAATTCTATAAGCACATGGTTGTTTTGAAAATCAATGCTTTACTTATGAATTCCTACGAATCCTTTCGGTCCTTTTTCATGATGAAATCGTCTCAAATCCATTTTAACAAGTAAATAAGATGGTTGTCAAGCATCTTATTCCATACTAATTTGGTGCATTAATATTTTGGAATAAAAACAAGTTGAAATTCCTTTCGGACCTATTTTTCGAAAGATTGTTTTTACCAACAAATTAAGCAAGATTAGATGTTACTTCAACAAACTCATAAAATAGATATGTTTTCATGCATCACGTTTTTCATAAAAGAATACTCCATTAACCAATCACATCATATACACAAGTATATCACAAATTACTCCATAGCAATCATATTAAAACACAAGTAAATAAGAAAACTTTCATAAAACTTAAAGTAACAATTGTTCATTATAAGTATCAAGGTGTACCTAGTCTTGAGAATTACAATGAATAAACTTGTGGAACTTTAGCAACCACACTCCTCCAATTGCTCACTAACGTAAGTAAACAACTCCACACTCGAACCAATGCTTGAGACTCTAACTCAACACGTTCTGGACGTTTTTACAACACTTAGTAAACTTTCAGGCAATATAAGATAAACTAACAAGATTTGGTGTAATACTAAGTTAGATATTGGTGGTACAAGTAATTCTAGACCCTAAGTAGTCATTATATAGCATAATGACACTTATCTTCCAAGTAAAAACGTCCATCTAAAGTTAATAAGCAGAAATGATCAGCCACACATGATTATGGGTTGTAAATACGTCCATAAATGCAAACTTGTAACTTCAGTCATCTCCATCCGATCGGTTTCTCACCATCCGATCGGATGGTCAATCTTTTTGGCACGTTTCCAGCCGAATCGGATGCGATTTGCATCCGATCGGTTGGTAATTGACTAAACATTATTTTTTTGTCTTTTCTTTGTCGTTTTACGTTGCATGCATTATTTTTCTTCATGGAATGACTTTGTCCATTAGAACTTGATATTTCCTTGATAATTACGTGTAGAAAACTTGTCTTTATCAAATCTTTTTGTCCATGCGACGTTTCTTTCTTCCTTGATCTTCTTGAAACTCTCCAAAAATGCATGACCACTTCATTTCTTCATCTTTTAATCATTTTTACCTGCATTTGGCTATATTTGCATGCATAAACACTTTTCCACGATTTAGTAACAAATATATACAAATATGACCAATTTCCATGCATAAAACAAACAATAACGCGACTAAAAACATGTTAATTTTAAGCATTATCAGCTTTCCTAAAAAATAGCAAAGCCCACAGCTCTCATGCCAAACAAACATAAAAAATAAAAAGCTCATTCTCACCGCTCATTACCCCAAAAAGCTCCTAAAAAACTCCGCACCAAACATAGCCAAAGTACTCTTTATCAGCATCAATTGATATCTTCTCTGCAATAAACCTCCACGGCTACTCAGCAACATTTTGGTACAATACTCATCAAATCTTTTAAAGTTTCATACTATTCTCATCACTTCCAGGTGTGTAAACTCCTGTGAGAGGTGAATCATTGAAAATTAATGGATTTTGATGTCTCTTTACCAAAGCCATTAACTCTGGAGTAGCCAATGTTTAGGTTAGAACAACCATGGTACATTGATAACCATATAATTTTTAGCAAATCATCAGCTATCAACGGATTTGAGTAGTCTTTACCAATAGCCGTTTGCTTTTGGACTAGTTACTTCTTTGATCTCAACCATGGTGAGCTAATTACCATAAATGGATTTTCCACAGCCTTTACCACAAGCCATTTTTCCTTGTGGGCTAGCCAACTCTTCACTTTTACAGATATGGTGAGTTGAAGACCATACAATTTTTAGTAAAATTATTAACTAAAAACGGATTTGATTATCACATCAGAGCCGTACCCTCATGATGAGCCAAACTCTTTCTTGTCTGTTAAACATGGTGAGTTGATTACCATTTGTTGTGCAGTACAAATACTAACACCATGTGTTTCTCTTCAAATCCTTTTATTTACTTCACTTATAAACATCAAAAACTTTTTATTTTATTTTACAAAGGACTTATACTGGTTTTATGCAGCAAGCAGTACTTTGATAAAGTACTGTTTGTCTTTGCAGTACTTGGAAAAAATACTTATTATACAAAACAAATCATACCAGTACTTTGCAATATTATTCTTCAGATTTAGCCCATCTGATAAATAGCTTAATCACATCCAAAGCTACATCAGATTCATCTTCAAGTTCCATTCCATGATCCAACATTCTGAGCATAATTTCTCTTATCAATGGATATCTTCTCTCAGCAAGCATGTGAATCATGGTACCATCTTCCATCTCAAGTGAATGAACTCCTGATGACTCAAAGAATCTCCATCTTGTAATTTCCCAATTTTCTTGATCATTCCACAGAGTATCAACACTTGTTTCTTCTGTTTCCCAGATGGTTATTAAATCTCCAAGCAAGATTAATCCCACTCCTGATGCTTCAATCTCCTCATAGTATGTCTACACTTGTAAGTATAAATCATATAGATCTTCTCTGGTAATAAAATGTTGAACATCCCATAACATATTGAACATTGTGAAGCTTTCATCTTCTCTGTTGAACATAAGATAGTTCCCTTCTTTTGATTCAACCACAGAGAATGAAATTATCTTTGATTTCTTTCCAGAGTCTTCTGTTTTCTTATTCTCAAAATCAACCACTCTGAAATAAGTTTCTCAGTTCATCAATTGTATCTTCATGTATCATCTTAAGTCTCTTTGACAATTGATCATCTTGAACTGCTTTCTTCCTCTTTAATTTTCTTTTCTTAGCTTGTTCTTTTCTTATTTCTTCTAACTTCTTTCCCTTATCAACATCCATGGGTACAAAACTTTCTAACTCTTTCTTGATAGACTCTTGTACTTCATCCCATAGAGCTTTCACTTCTGGATATCTCAATTTTTGCAAATTCTTGTATCCTCTTCCTTTTAAGAAACTAATCATCCAGTTTCTTTCTTGAGCAATTGTCATTGGCTTTCTTGTAATTGGCTTATTTAATTCTTCCAAATACTCTACATCATACTCAACTTGTTGCTTTCTAGCAACCTCTGCATCCTCTGCTGTCTTTATTTCTCTAAGATGTGCAAGAGTAAATTTCTTCTTTTTCTTCTTAATATTCTTCTGCTTCATGATCCCTTTACCTTTGTCTTTGGGATCAAGTTCTTCAGATTCAGAAGTACTTTCAGAAACTATTTGTGCAGGCTCAAAAATATGTATACCTCCTGAAGGTCTGTTCAAATTAATCATAATCTGAGCAATTGTTTCATCATCACTTACTGTATGCACCTTAACTTCTTCTTGCTACATGACATTAGAAGGACCAACTTCATCTTCAAAATCCTTTGTTAATCCAGCTGTAGAAGTTCCAACTTCATCAATATTCATAACAGCAGTACCTTGTAGACTAGTACTTTGATCAACAGTACTTTGAACATCAGTAATTTGATTTTGAGTGCCTTGAATATTTTGTGCTTCAGCATCTTGCTCAACAACTTCTTCTTGTGCAATATTCATATCATCTTCAACCTTTTTCTCTGGCACAAAAGTCTTTGGATCTTATGGATAGTGCCAAAGAAGAGCATCTTCTGAATATTGAATTTCAGCATCATCTCTATCCAAATTATCATCTTGATTCCTCCCTAATTTGATAGATGATGACTTCTTATGCTTTTTCTTGGATTTAGAAGTTTTCTTATATTATTTAGACTTTTGCTTCTGAGACTGTTTCTTTTCCTTCACATAAAGCCTAAAATTTTGTACAAGAGGCCAGACAAACTTCTTTAACCTTCTAAACTTCTTCCTTAAACTCTTGATTTCTGCAGCTTGATCATCTATAGTTTTCTTCATCCTCTCCAACTCTCTAGTCAAAGCATAATTGTTCAAAGGACCTCCAACTCCCTCATCTCCTCCAGGTGTTTGAAGCCCACCTATGGGAGTATAATCATTGGGAGAAGGTACTGGAGTATATTCTGAAGAAGTACCTTGTGAAGAAGTACTGTGTGGAGAAGTACCTTCAGCAGAAATAGGTTTTTCCAAAGAAGCTGACACTGAGGGAGTTCACTCACTTAAATCATCATGCTGAGGTGAAACAATAGGTGGTGTAGGTGTACGGACTGATGCAGAATGCTCAGAAGGATCAGGTTGATCAACATCATCAGAATTAGCAGAACCACTATTGTCAACATCATCCCTAACAGCCTGTGCTACCTCTAACATATAAGCATTGAGAGGTGTATTGTTACCAGAAAAGTTAACTCCCTTGTGAGACATAAAGGTAAACACCTTAGGTGGCATCCTAATAGTAGGTACATAATCCTGAGGTTTGTGGATCCTATCTAGTGGATTCTCTAAGATAAGCTAAATGAATCTAGGATACATCAGAAAAGGTGATCCAGCCTTAATATGTGTGATCATACCATCAAGGATCATGTAAGAAAAGTTGAAGGATTGATTGGTGATGAGGCCAACTAATGCAGAAGCTATAGCTTGTCCAAATTGATGCCAAGCAGTACTCTTTGGACTTAAGCAATGAAGTAAAACATGAATAAGATACTTCCAGTGAGGACTTACCATTGCTTTTTGAAAAGTAAGCTTGTCCAAAGGTCCTTCATACCCAATGTCTCTCAGTGCATGCCAAATATCTTGTTTAGCAAACAAAACAGAGCCTCCTTCATCTTCAAACAACAGAACCTCCCTGATTGTTGCTTCAGTAACATGGATAGCTCTCCCAGCAACTGTAGCATGAATAACATCCTCTCCATCTTCAATCTCAGCCCTTGTCGTAGGCCAAAATGCATATATCCAAGGTCCAATAATCTCGGGGTTGACTAAGAGTGAGTAACTGATGGTGGTTCCGGTGAGAAAATCAATAATACCATGAAAATCAATGTTTCTCTGCATTTTCTCAAGGTTGGCAATCATGTTGTGTTTGTTGTTGGTTGGTCGGTGTGCCATTGTGATAAGAATTTGAGAGAAGAGTAGTAATCGTTGATGATATTGGTAGGTTTGATGAATGAGAAAGGCGAATGAATACGGGTGTATAAATAAGAAAAAGATATGAGTTATAAAGGGATAATATACAAAAATCACGGTTAATTAATTATTTTACCATTATTTTTGGAAGTGATCTTCCCCATATCTTTTGAAAGTTTGTTACCTGCAAATTTGACCGTTGGAACAGTATTCTGACACGTCAGTGTAGCCTTCATATCACCAAGCAGTACTTTCCACAGAATGTGGAGCAGTACTTTCAGTTGTAAACCCAAGCAGTACGTTGACCAAAGTACTTTCCAAGCAAAACATCTTGAAAGTTGATTGTTTGACCAAAATATCTTTGAAAGTCAACCCGAGGTAATTAATACCTTCCCAAATTAATTCCCAAAGCTACCTAGGAAAGTAGAATTCAATGAACTTCATTTAATACCCTTATACCTTGCCTTGCCTATAAAAGGAACTCTTCCACCAACATACTTCATTCATCTCTTCTTTCATTAACACTTGCAACATACCACAAAAACCCTAGCTATAACCATGAGTCACTTCCCATTGATATACATATCTTCTGACTCAGATGGTTCCACAGACTCAGAGATCAGCTACTATTCTGACTTTGACTTTGAGGATCCAGGATGGAGTGGGTACTTTCCTCCTCATGTATCAACCTCATCAATGAGTGTAGCAAACTCTACCATTACTGATGCAACAAGCACTACCAATCCAAAGCCCAGGAAGAAAAAGTTTGTCCATGCTCCTGGTTCATCTCTGGCTAATGAACTTCCACATGCTTTGACCCAAGCCTTGGAATCAGCAATACAGAATATGAAGTGGCCTGCTCCAAGAAAAGGGAGACCTCCCAAGCAAGTTCTTGGCCTGGCTTGCCTAAGGAAGCAAGCTTCTTTTGATGACAAAAGAAAGACTGCTCAAAAGGGAAAGCAGAGCTATGAGGGCAAAGGAAAAAGGCCAATGGAGTAGGGTGTTTTGGGCTTGGTAGTTAGGTTTGGTGTTTTGTGTTTGGTGTAGTGCTTTTTGTGTCTTTGTTGTGTCTGTGTCAAGGTAGTCTGTATCTTGTGGAACTGATGAATGTAACCCCTCTTGAATAATGATGAATAAAGTTCTTTTCTTTTAAATGATACATGTAGCCTCCCCTCAAATAATGACTAACTACTAATGCCTCCCCTCAAAAGTAGCTTATTTATTAATCATACCTATACTTACAACTAAAAAAGTAAATCTTGAAACATCAAATCCCTTTGTGAGTAAATCTGCTACATTATCATCTGTATGGACTTTAACCACATTGACAAGCCTATGCTTATAGCAATCTATGATAAAATGATGCCTAATCTGAATGTGCTTGGTTTTGGAATGATAGACTGGATTCTTCACAATACAAATGGTACTCTCATTATCAATGTTGATAGGAGTATTCTTGAAGTTGAATCCATAATCCCAAAGCTGATGTTGCAACCAAAGTAGTTGTACACAACAACTTGCAGCAGCTACATACTCTGCTTCTGTGGAAGATGTTGCTGCAATTGTTTGCTTTTTGCATTGCCATGAGACTAATCTACTTCCAAGGTATTGACACCCTCCAGTTATGGATCTTCTGTCATAGTTATCTCCAACATAATCACTATCTGAAAAGGCTTGTAGATGAAAATGGGACTCCCTAGGATACCATAATCCTAGCTTAGGTTGTTGCCTAAGGTATCTAAAAATCCTTTTGACAGCATTCAAGTGTGATACCATGGGGTGAACTTGATGTCTTGCACATAAACACACAGCAAAAGTAATGTCAGGCCTAGATGCAGTTATATACATGAGACATCCAATCATAGACCTGTATAATTTGACATCAACTTCTTCTCCTTCTTCATCTTTTCCCAAAGGTTTGTTAGTATCCACAGGTGTAGATGTTGGCTTGACAGTTGTGAAATTGAATCTCGTAAGAATATCTGCAACATACTTATCTTGACTAATAAAGATTCCACTGCTTGATTGTTGCACTTGAAGTCCCAAGAAGAATGTTAATTCTCCCATTGAACTCATCTGAAACTCTTTTTGCATAAGATCTTCAAATTCCTTCACCATAGATTGCTTAGTAGCAACAAAAATAATATCATCTACATAAACTTGGACACGCATGGTATCCTTCTTATCTCTTTTGATGAACAAAGTCTTGTCAATATCTCCTCTCCTATAACCATGTTGTAATAAGAAATTTGAGTCTTTCATACCATGTTCTTGGAGCTTGATGAAGGCCATACAGAGCCTTGATAACCTTGTAGACTTTGTTTGGGTGTGTAGGATCTTCAAAACCAGGTGGCTGTTTGACATAAACTTCTTCTGTGATAGTGCCATATAGAAAAGCACTTTTAACATCCATTTGGTATACAGGAAATCCCATATAAGATGCAAAAGCCAAAAATAGCCTTATGGCTTCAATCCTTGCCACAGGAGCAAAGACTTCATCATAGTCTACTCCTCATTCCTGTCTATATCCTTGAGCTACTAACCTTGCTTTATTCTTAATGACATTCCTTCTTTCATCTCTTTTTGCCCTGAAGACCCATTTTGTTCCAATCAGTCTTTTACCATCAGGTAAATCACATAATACCCATACTTCTTGAAGTTTAAACTGTAAGAGTTCTTCTTGTATAGCTTCAACCCAACTTTCTTTGGTTAATGCTTGTTTTATATTCTTAGGTTCCTCTTGAGATAGAAAACAAGCAAATAAACACAATTTCTGATTCTTGTGATTCACCCTGTTTTGCTTGTAAATAAAGCTAAGTAAAGAAGTATGTTGTTGAGACATATTCTTAGCTTTAGTTCTTGTGAGCACTCCTGAAGTTGAGCGTCCAATTATCTTGCTGACAGGATGATCTTTGTGAATTCTTAGAGTAGGAGTTGGTGAGACTTCAAGATTATCTTCCAAAATAGTGAGATCAGGATCTTCATTAGAATCTGAGAAAATGCCCTCTTGATCCAATTCATCATCAGTGTCTTCTAAGGTAGTCTTGTTTGGATCATTCAAATCATCAGTATCTTCTAAGACAGGCATGTTTGGATCATTCAAATCATCAGTATTTATCCAATTTGAAGTATCTAAAGGTTGAAAAGTACTTTCAAATGGATCAGCAATACTGTGGGGCAAAGTACTGTCAGTGCCTTTAGCCTTCTTCTTTTCTGCTTCATAAGCTCTCCTTTGATCATCTTCATAGGACTTACCCATTGTTTCTTGAATAAGCATCCTACTAAGTTCATCTTGGATGGCTTGGTCTTCATCAGATATTGTGGTCTTTGGTGGAGCAGTACTTTGAGGATCAACAGTACTTTGAGGTTCAACAGTACTTTGAGGCTCAGAAGTACTTTTCTTCTCATCATTGACTTTATCATTAGACTTATCTTCAGATCTTAAATTAACATCATGAACAATGTACTGTGACTCTTCTTCAATGGGAGCAACTTGATTTTCTTCCCTAACAGGTACATAGTTCATGGATGAAGACATTAAATCAAGATCAAACATCCAATCAGGACCTTTACCTTTATGATTTTCTTGCTCTTCTAGAAATTCAACATGAAGACATTCTTGAACCTTCTTAGTAGCCTTGTTGTACACTCTGAAGCCTTTGCTATTGGTACAATATCCCAATAAGTATCCTTCATCTGATTTCCCATCAAAGTTGCCCAAATTAGCAGCAGTGTTAAAAATGGTCAGGGGACATCCAAAAGGTTTCATAAATTTGATGCTAGGTTTCTTTCCCATGAGTAACTCATAAGGTGTCTTCATTTGAGGTTTTGTCACTGATACTCTGTTCAACACATAACAAGCAGCACTTATAGCTTCAGCCCAGAATGGAATAGGTAATTGGGAATCTGCAGGCATTGTCCTTGCTGCTTCTATCAGTGTTCAATTCTTTCTTTCTGCAACTCCATTTTGCTGAGGAGTTCTGGCAATACAGAATTCTCTTTTAATTCCTTTCTTGGCACAAAAGTCATCCATTAGTTGATCGATGAGTTACTTTCCCATGAGTAACTCATAAGGTGTCTTCTTTGAGGTTTTGTCACTGATACTCTGTTCAACATATAACAAGCAGCACTTATAGCTTCAGCCCATAATGGAACAGGTAATTGGGAATCTGCAAGCATTGTCCTTGCTGCTTCTATCAGAGTTCTATTCTTTCTTTCTGCAACTCCATTTTGCTGAGGTGTTTTGGCAATACTGAATTCTCTTTTAATTCCTTTCTTGGCACCAAAGTCATCCATTATTTGATTCTTGAACTCAGTCCCATTATCACATCTAATGCCTCTAACTTTGAGTCTTAACTGATTTTCAAGTGCTATTATAAGATCATGAATACCATCAAAAGTTTCATCCTTGAAACATAAGAAAAAGACCCAACTAAATCTGCTACAGTCATCTGTCACAACAAAACAATACTTCTTCTTGTTCAAACTAACAACTGAAACAGGTCCAAACAGATCCATATGCAGCAATTCCAAAGGCTCTCTAATGGTTTTCTCTTTAATCTTCTTACAGGAAGCCTTGTGTTGTTTACCCTTTTTGCAAGCAAGACATGAGTGATCATTCTTGAATGTGTTAGAAGGTAAATCTCTAACTAAATTTCCTTTGACCAGCTTGTTGATGTTCTTGAAATTTACATGCCCCAATCTTCTGTTCCATTGATGTGCTTCCTTCATTGTTGCCCTTGCAATCAAGCATGTTGCTCTTTCAGCAGAATTGATGTTCTTCAAATCTCTGCTATACACATCATTAGTTCTTGGTGCTCTCAGCATCACCAAGTTTCTATCTTCTAACTTAAAATCAGGAGAAAGTATAAGACATTCTGTGTCAAAGAATAACACAGGATACTTCTTATCACAAATCTGAGAGACTGATAAAAGACTGAATTTAAGCTCCTCCACATATCTGACATTCTCAAAATCAATGTTTCCATCCTTGATAGTTCCTTTGCCAGTTATTCTTCCTTCATCAGGATCATTCCCAAATGCAACTTTTCCTCCAAAATAAGCTTTAAAATCTGACAAGAGCTCCTTTTCTCCTGTCATACTCCCAGAGCAACCAATATCAACAATAAGATGATCTTTAAGCTCTTCTTCTGGGTTGCCCTGCATACACATGAAAAAGGTTAGTTTCTTTTAGGAACCCAAGCCATTACTGACTTGTGTTCCCCTTGTGGAGTGACATACTCAAATTCTTAAAGTATGTAATCACCACTTTCTTTAAAAACATGATCAAGAATTAGTGTTTTTGTTTTCAAAACTTTTGGTTCATTCTTATCAATTTTCCCTTTTTCACCCTTAGCCGCTGAAAGTACTGGTTCTTCCCCAGCAGTACTTTCTTTCTTAACCCATTTAGTTGTAACTTTTGGAGTTGGGTTATGTGTTCTAGCATCTTTTCTTGTGTTGTAAGGCCTTCTAGGTTTGTAGTAATTGAATCTCCTAGGTCTTACACTTGAGTATTTGCTATCAGCACCTTGGTTAAGGAACTCTCTATCAGTACTTTGAGAAGGTACTGTGGGTTTGGAGAATGGTCTTTTCTGATGAGGGTACCTATAGCCTTTTGAGAAATTACTATGGTTAACCCTATTTGTGTAATTCCAAACTGGTTTGTTATCTCTTGGCTTATTCTCCCTGTGACTTGGATTTGCAGATCTGGTCTTTGGGTATTTGCTTAAGTATTCCGAGTGATAATCACAGTCCTTAATCAAATGTTGAGGACTATAACATACATAACAGACCTTTGGACCAATATCCCCAAATCCTTTTCCAAAAGGTTTTCTAAAATTACCAGTATTTTGAAAATATTTTCTTGGAGGTACTGCTGAGTGATCAGCAGTACTTTGAGAAGTGTTTGAAGGTACTGCTTGTTTTGAAAACTTTTTCTCAGGAACCCTAGGTGCTTCAACAGACTCTCCTAAAGGCTCAGAATTTGATTGACCTTTAAGCTTTTTCCTAAACTCTAGGTTATCTACCCCATAGCAAGAGACATCTTTCCTAGGTGGTTGAAAACTACCTGGGAGATTAGGAACTGCATTGTAGCCCTTGTCATTCTTATATTCATGAGGTGTTGGACTAGGGTATTCCTCATCACTAGAAGTGTTTTCATCCAAACTTATGAATTCTTCATCACTAGTTGAGGTATCTACTGTAAGATTTAGTTCATTACTCTTAAATGGAATACCTTCTATGCTATCATTATCATAACCTAGGCCAGTTTTAATGTTTGTTGTTCTTTGTTTTTCAACAAATTGAACATGTGACAGACCTGATTCATTCCAAACAACAAGTTTTTCTAACAACTTATCCCTCTCATTAGTAACTTTCTCTAGTTCAGACACCTTACATCCTAGTTTCCATTCACTCAACTTTACTTGGTACTCTTGTTGCTTATATCTTTCAGCCCATGCTACTTCATTGTTTTCATGAGTTATTATTTTGGCTTCCATTGACTCTAAAGTCAATTGGTAGCCAGCTATCTCAGACCTAGCCCTTTGAAATTTATCTCTTTCAGCTACATATTCACTAAGTAACTTTTGATACATATCATTGCACTTAGAGCATACCTCAGAGATAGTGGATGAACTTGGTGAAGTAGCTGCCATAGCAAGCTGAACAGGATCTTCTTCAAACTCCATGCTCCAATCAAAGCTTCCTAGACCATCTCTTGACTCCAAAGCAGCATATCCAGGCTCTTCATCAAAAGCTGTACTCCAATCTTCCAATGCAACAATTAAGTAGGTTACAGGTTCATCATCAAACTCATTGGACCAATCAATCTCTGATAGATTCTCTTGAGCAACCAAAGCTTTTGGTTTTGGTTCAGTAATAGGAACCTCTTTTCTTTGAGTCTTGGGTTGTTCAATCATCTTGTTTGCTTGATACTTTGCAAATTTGCATTCCCTTGCAAAGTGACCAGTCCTTTGACAATTGAAGCACTCAATTTTGGACTTATCAAATGTTATTCCCTGCTTAGCTGTGAAATTAATGCCTTTTCCTGTCTTATTCATAAACTTTTTGATCCTTGCAGTGATCATGGCAACTTGCCATCTGATATCAATCTCTTCCATAGCATCATCATCTATTTGCAAGACATCTTCTTGATAGGTTATAGGTAGAGTTGCTTATTGAGCAAAGAATGAACATAGAACATCATCTGAGGTGGGGGTGTTTGATGGTGATAAAGTGGCAGTGACCATAGTTGTACATGGAAGTTGAGTTTCAGTCACAGTACTTTGGACAGGATAAGCAGTACCTTTATTGGAAGTACTGCTTCTGTTTTCAGAAGATACAAAAGCAATGTTTTGGGGTTTTTGATGTGTGCTTGAACCTGTAGTACCATTCATCTCATGCTCATACACCTTCAGATTGTTGTGGAGATCATCAAAGTCCATTGTGTCCAAACCTGGTTGTCCTCTGATCATAGTAGCAACTACATGCCATGCGGATGGAAAGCTTCTCAAGAACTTCAAATTAGCATCTTCAACTGATGCCTCAGCTCTATATAGTTCTAGCATACTCAGAAGATTTTGGAATCTTTCATAAGCAGAATCAGGACCTTCTCTTTCACCAACAGTGATAGTTTCAAATTGTTGCTTCAACAGGTTCCTGTGCATCTTCTTGGAAGCATCATTACCTCCAAACTTTTTCTTAATTGCAGCCCATAGTTGTTTTGCGTCCTAAGCATCATGAAACTTCAATAGGTGTCCATCAGGAATAGCAGACAGTAATATGTTGAGAGCTTTGTCTTGATTTCTCTTTGTAGCAGCTAGGATAGTTGGTTTAGGTGGTTTAGTTTGTCCTGGGAGCTCAACTGGTTCTTCAAGTACCATATTGCCATTGACAATCACATCCCATAAAGCATGATCTGTGATGGCAATGTACTGCCTCATCTTCATGGCCCATAAGTCATATTCTCCCTTCTTGACAATAGGAATTCTAACAGCAGTGATGGAAGGAGCAGGTGCAGCCTCTGTCGACATCTTGAAGGGTTTGTAGCAAAATCTGTTTAAAAGATTATCTTCTTAATTAGAGTTTCCAACACATGCTCTGATACCACTTTTTGGATCAATATACTTTGACCAAACTACTTTGTAGCTTGTAAGGGTTTAACAATATTGAGTAAACTCAACACTATTAATATTGAAACACTGTTTTGACCTTGTAAATTATGCGGAATCTACTAACACAAAGCTTAAGAAGAACTTTTATATTAAGCCAAACTTGAACCTGCTTTGTTACACATATTCACTAACAATCCCTAATTATTATCGACTTGTAAAGCTCTAAGACTCTTAGAAACTTCGACTAAAACTTATATCGACTAATACCTCTTAAGGTTCCTTTTATAGATAACCTTAAGTCAGTTTACATCATCTACTTGAACGACAAGTAATTATCCCTAACTAATTCTAGAATATTCATACAATATTACATATTAATCCTTTAATCAATATTGCAATTAAGTCCTTATATTCTTCGAAGTACTTTGAATGATCTTCAATATGCAGCAGTACTTTGACTTTGATCTTCAAGCAGCAGTACTTTGAAATACAAAAGTACCTTGAACTCTATATCCCAACAAGTTTCTTTTGGTTGGACACTTGTCACTCACTGATTGGCTTTCTAGCCTTTTTATTTTTTCTTACTTTCTAAGAGATCGCTTCTGATATCTTGATTTTTTTCAAGTGAAATGACATATTTAGTGGACTATTATTTAGTGTATTGAGCCAAGCTCATTTTATCGTATAACATTATTTATATTATTCTTAAACTCATTATACTTGGTCATCAGAATATACAAAATTACATTATATCACAACCTCTCATCTTCTCCTAAAAACACCCATACAAAGCCTAATATTTTTTTGAGCATTGATTGGCATACCTAATTGGTATGCCTAATAGCATGCCTAATCTATGTGGCAGCATATTATTGGTGAGTAAAGAGGGACCCGCATTTAAACAAACCAATAAACCATTGCCACATCATTTTAAGCACACAATTAGTCATATTTTTAGGCATTCAAATCATTTCTCTATTTTTTCTTCCATTCATGTCCAAATTAGTGTGCAGGTTATCATTCTCACATCATCTTCTACACGCCAATCATAATATTAGGGTGCGTTTGCTATGCATATATGAATCACTATGGCTATGAGTTTGATATTTAGATGGAATGGAAACCTATATCGTTGTTTATAAATTGTTGTTTGATATGTTTAGTGAATCACTATTAGTTTGAGAAAAAAAATATAAAAAAAATCTAAGATAAAATAGTAAAAATAAGAATGCATGCATGAGTTAATAAATAATTTATTGTTGAAAAAGAAAAGAGAAAATGGTCCTAAAATAAAAGATACCTCTCTCCTCAACTATGGTTCTATAACCATACTTTCATACCTTCATTCCCATATCCCTCAACTAAATGTTTGCAACGAATATAATTGTAATTTATTGATTCTGATAGTCATATACCAAACACACCTTTATTATCATATATCCACTGTATCATACAGTCGATATTAGGGGTGGAAACGAGCCGAGCCGAGCCCGAGCCTGCCAGAGCTCGAGCTCGGCTCGTTTATATTTTAGAAAGCTCGAGCTCGAGCTCGGATCGGTTCGAGCCTTAATATTTAAGCTCGAGCTCAGCTCGTGTTATGATATAAAAAGCTCGAGCTCGGGCTCGGCTCGTTTATGATTCAATAATATAATGTTCGAGCTCGGTACAAGATCAACAGTATCCCATCTCATATCTCATAGCCATTAAAAAAAATAATAATAATAAAGCTATAAAGAAAAATCCAAAGATCTTAGCTTCGTGTTCTTAACAAAATCTTTAGAGATTTAAACACGATCTCTTCATCGATTTGTGACTCTGTGAGAATCATAACTTCTTTCATATATTCAAAAGTGATAAAGAAATAACAAGAACATATCCTTTCTTTCTTTCTTTTGATCAAATAAGGATGTTGTTTGATTTTTTTAATGGAGAAATAAGGGGGTTGTTAGCAAATTTGACTGCTCGTGGGAGGAGAGGAGATATAAGTGGACTTGATGTATGGTTAGTTATGTGTTTGGAGAAAAGAAAAGGGTGTAGATCTATTGTTGCATTTAATTTTTTTTCTTTGAATTCTCACTATAAAATATATACATAAAATATACTAGAGCTCGTTTAGGCTCGCGAGCCTAGTCGAGCTCGGTATATAAAGCTCGGGCTCGGGCTCGTTTATTAAATGAGCTTTAATTTAGGCTCGGGCTCGGGCTCGAGCTCGTTTAGGCTCGGCTCGTTCGAGCTTTTTACCGATCCGATCCCGAGCTTTTTACGAGCAGCTCGGCTCGTTTCCACCCCTAATGTATCCATTCACATCTCAATATTCACTATGTTTTTATTTATTTATTTATTTATTTATTTTTATTTATTTCTATTTTATTTTATTTATTTTTTTTTTGTGAACAGGGATCTCATTTCACTCCTCATAAATGGAGGTAATTTGAATACAGCAAGTTACATCGAACATAATGGGAAAAATCGAAACCGACTTGCCAAACAAAATACACAAGGTAACAAGTTAAGCCAAAACAAGACATGCACCATAATAGTTGTGACAGACTACAACAACACCATACAAGGGTGGGGGGAATCACCAGAGTGAGCTTTTGATAGACACAACCATATGAAGGTGTAGCTTGACAAAAGTACATAAAGTACATACAACATACAAAGAAGATAAAACTAAGCATCCTAAAAGGAGCCAGACCTAAACCAAAAAGATCTAAAGTCGAAACCTAAGGCAGCATCAAGCCATCGATGACGGACCACAACAGATCTGAGTAGAGGAGACCGGAAGGCAACTGATCTGAGCAGAACAGCGGTGGCGACAGTGAACGAAGGCAGCTGGGAGATGACAGATCTGTGGGTAAGGACTTTTTGAAGGAAGGGGAAAGTACAAAAAGGATGGGATAAGGAGGTCCGGACGGCCGGCCAAAACCGACCGCCGGATTTTTTTTTAGAAAGGGTGGAGTTAGGTTGGAGTGTTGTGATTTATTTTTTAGAGAGAAGGTAGAGCAATATTCACTATGTCAAACACTTGAAAAGAATCATGCAACACGTCATCCATCCTTCACAACAGTATCATATATCCACTGTACCACACTTATTCATTTAATTCAATTATTGCAGAACGATTTGAAAGTCGGTTGCTTGCATTTGTTTCTCAATTGACATCACTTTCATTCATCAAAGAAATATTTTTATCAAAAACTCTTAATCATGGTAATGAACCTTAAAATTAGTGGAATGGGACAAACCCAACTTTTACAGCTTGCACATGCCCAACAAAGACTAATAGCCCAAGATGGTCGCTTATACCAAATGTCTCAAGTCCAACAAGCCCAATATGTAACACCCCTATTTTCACAGATCGCGGCGGATTTAGATCTGGGGTATTACCTTATGGAATCACAGTTACAGTAATAGAAAACGCTCGAAAAGAGACGTTTTTATAAAATGAGTTATTATTCATTAAATTATCAGAGTTTTATTAAGAAGATGTCCCATGAATCTAAGTGTAAAATTAGTATTTTGAAGGATAACAGGGTTGAAAGTCCTCCAAGTTCAGTGTCGCCTTGTGCCATAGATCCGTAACAGCTAATACCTAGGATACATGCTTAAAAGTCAACACTAGGTGTTGAGTGAGAGTCATAGGTTTAAGTGATAGTATGAATACAAGTTTCCCCAGTGTTCAGATGTTACACCCTTCAAGGAAAAATGTAGGGTTTTTGATAATTGCAATGCATATACAATTATCATGAGAAAAGAGTTATTGCACTAAGCTCATGAAACCGCACGTTAACAGTCCAGATCATGGGGCGCTGCAGACCCTTACATGATGGGATAGAGATAAGGATAACTTTCCAAAGTTAATCCTTTAGAGGTTTCAAGTATAGTACTTATTGGTACTCGGCTGGGGCAAACCAACGGGATTTGTCAAACTCCAATAGATCTATCAACTATACTCGCGTTCACTTGGGTACCCCCACAAGTGATTATGATTCATGAATTTTAGTTATGTAATGGTGGCCGAAAGTAACACTCGTGCAATAACCAAAGAAAAAGACTTGTATTCTATTTAAAAAAAAGTAAGCATGTAACCCTCTCACAGGGTTTATAAAGCATTTAGAAAGAGTGAGGCTATGAACTCACCTGGGCTTAAGGATGATGTGATCATTCTGAAAAGTGACTCGAAAACTAGATTGCCTTACTCACGTGTCCTGAGGGTTTTATAGGTTTGTTTGTGTGGTTAAGTTCTTTAGTTGTTTTATGTTTCTTAAATAATTACTCCTAGGGTTTCTATATTTAGTTATAACATAACACCGTTCGGGCAATCGTAATTCAGAAGTATAACTCCTCACATGAAGCTCCCTACTATTGTATTATGCTGCCATAATAATACCGTTCGGGCCATCATAATTCACAAGTATATAACTCCTCACATGAAGCTCCCTACTATTGAGTTAATTATCTTAGATTTAGTTATAACATAACACCGTTTGGACCATCATAATCCAGAGGTCATGTAGTATACGTTTGAGGAGCAAGGGCACTTTAATTCGTAAACCCAGCAAACTCGTCAAAACGAATACCTAAATGAAACCCCTCACATGAAGCTCCCTACTATTGTGTCATGCTTTTATTTTTAGGATAATATTTTACTTAATAACCTTTAAGTTTCACATATTTATAATTTCTACCCTAAAATTATATATTTTATGTTATTTAGACTTTTAACTATCTAGACTTTACACAATTAGCTCCTATACTTATATATTTTATGAAAATAACAGAAATGACCCTTAGACTTATTAGTTTTCAAAATTTACTATTTATATCCTTAACTTAATAACATTTGCAAAACTAGTCCTTATAAGTTTATAACTTTTATCATAGGGTTATGTAACTTTGCAAAAAGGGTCCTTATACCTAATACTTATAAGAAATGTCAAAAATATTCCCTAAACTTATATTTTCAAAAAGTTACCATATATACCCCTATGCATGGAAACTTTTGCAAAACTAGTCCTAATTCCATGCAAACTATATTTTTATGAAACAAAAGAGTTTCGCAGCTTATGACTTACTAATATTAGCTTATCTAAGTTGCCTAAACTAACTTATAGCTTAATTTAAGGTATTATAGCATTAATTTAGCAATCTGACTTAAATTAGGGTTTTAAAATGTAAACTAGCAAATGAAAGTGATCAAGGCTCAAGCAAAAGTTCCTAGGTGATCTAAGGAATATACTAACTATCCTAGGTCAGTACTAAAGCTAATAGAACAAGTAGAAATGCTTACGTGATCAGAAATGGGTCGTGGCTAGGGTTAGGGTTTTCTCGGCAAAAATGGAACTCGACAAGGGTTCTAGGCTATCCTATTCAACTTCTAAGGCTACTAGGGCTTGTGTACTACTACTAGCTACAAAAATTTTAAGGTGGAAAGGAGTGGTGGTGTGATTTGTAGTGAAAGGGGGTAGGAGGGTATTTATACCCCTCGTTAGGCTTGGAAAGGAAGAAAGGGGATGCTATGTGACGAGAGAGGGGGGAGGTGACTATTCACAGCTACTAGTGACTCTTACAAGCTACAAGGATGACTAATGGAAGCTAGCATAGCGTGTAGGGGTGTTTGTGGTGTGGTTTTGGCCGCGGCACAAGGAGGTGAAAAAGAGGTAATCCACCTCCTTATGTTCTAGCTTGGGGGGTGCTTAGGGTGACTAAGGTGCTAGGCTACTTTGTTGAGGTGCTTGAGGTGCTTATGTTTAGGTTTTAACTAGTTTAGGTTTAGTTTAGACCTAGTTTTGTTTAGTGAGAGATTAGGTTTTAGCTTAGGGTTTAGTGCCTAGATTAGGGTTCTATGGGTGCTTAGTGACTAATATTAAGTCCTAAGAAGCTTATACTAAGTGGTGGTAGCTTATGGTAAAGATTTGAGAAGGTTTTACCTAGTTTTGGGACTTAATTATAAGACCTAGTTAGGGTTTTGTGCTTAAGTAACTTGTACCTAAGCTTCTAAAGGGTTGTACTAAGGTTTAGGGAGTCTAAGATATCATAAAGTTGCTAATGTAACTCCTACATAAGCCTTGAGTACTTTCAAACTAGTTTAGATAAGCAATTAGGGTTTTGTAAATACATAGGGCTCAATTAGGGTTTGATTGTTAGAATTTAAATAACATGACTATCATATAAATAAATCATAATCAAAGTATACACATATGCGGAAGCTATAGATCAAGTATAACATATAATTATTAACAAAAACATAAATAGGAACATACCGTATGCATTCTTGAATTCTTGAACAATTGATGAACCCAAATTAGGGTTTATAAGGATCAATAAATAACCCCTTACCATTTTTATACGATCCAAGATGTAAACAATAATGTGTTTACACCACGTTCTTGTACACACGTACTACCAGCGATTCGATGTGAATGCTAGTTCTTGAATCACGAATAAAGCACTAAACAAACAAGGTTTAGCTTTTATAAAATAAAAAGGGTCAAATCCTTTTAATATTTACTACTGTTGATCTATCAATACAGTTATGAGGAAAAGAATGAATACAAGCATGGAATGACATGTCCTGCGTAAAGAGTTAGCATCCATGGCATGTATATGATGTATTAGATAGATATCATGCAAAGTGATTCACGATTCATCAATCTAATTCACGGTTCATTAATATACCAATGTAAGGGTTGTGTCATTAATCTCCATGTGTGGTCTCACGCACACTTGGAAATTTACCTTGTCATTAATATTTGGCCTAGGTCTCATGCATACCAAATAATTAATTCCAAGCGTTCATTATAGTTAGATGGCATGCAACTTAAATTTTATAGGGTATAAATTTTTGATGTGAAAATCAAGATATGTATAAAGATGCATGCACTCATCTTTATAACATAAGTTTTCAAAACTTTTTTTATTACCAATTCTTAATATTAATGCAAAAATTTTTACTTGAGGTAAGATACCTTCAGATGATTTTATACAAGAATGAATTTAAAAGAAAATCGTTTAAGACGTATTCGTAAGTGTGATAACCAAGGCAAACTCTAAGGCTCTTTCCAAGCCTTCTTATCACGACAATGAATTTGTCTTAAAGGAGTTACTTTTAAAACCATGTGTACAAAACATCAATCAAGCAAAAGTCTATGGATTAAATCTTAAAGCATGTAACAAATTATGAATCTTGCTAGTCTCGCCTTGGAGTGAATTACCGTGCGAAACGAACCGTTGTTGGCACATAAGACACCGCCAGATTCAATCTTTATCACTTAAAGTTTCACCATTATTAGTCCATATTATTTTCTTTATAAAAATTAACCTTTTATTGCTTACAACGTGTCCAACAAAATAAAACAATAAAACTAGTAATTAAAAACAAATCAAACAACTAATAAACATAACAAGTATAGGTGAAACAGATAGCCACATGCATACTTGATTAGAAAAGATCCTAATAAAATCAATTCTAGGTTGTAATATGCATATAATCAACTAAGGCCTTCCCTTCTTAATGGAAGTGAGCCACATACATTGACAAGTCAATTGCGTAGGCCAAAGTCAATCACATACCACATAGCACATAATTGTGTGGAAAACTAGAAGGTGTGGTTGAATAGTTTTACGTCTTTTTAATTTTATTATGAAAACTTAGCTTAGTTTTAAAACCTTGTTTGCTTTTAAAACTTTGATTCAATCTTATGTGAACTCAAATCTTGAACAATATGAACAACTATATCTAAGTATGAACAATAATAATATAAGCTAAGTATGTGAAATCAACACATGCACAATATAAACAATTATAGCTATATACGAGAGATAAGTAAGTAATCGTTTATTTTATAATCCTTAGTTATATTTTGTATGAAAACTTTACTTGATCGAAATGATCAATTATATGTATGTTACCTTTTTAGTTTGATTGTAAAAACTTTGTTTTGTGAATCAAACTTTCGTTTGATCTTTAAGTAAAATCAATACTAGCACTATATGAGCAAATATATATATATATATATATATATATATATATATATATATATATATATATATATATATATATATATATATATATACGTTTACGTCTACAAAAGTAATAACGATATAAGCAAGATAATAAGTAAGATATGGAAAGATCTAACCGCGAGACAAAGGATTTATAGTGGTTCGGCTACAAGGACACCTTCCTTGCCCTACTCCACTCCTCGAGTCACCTACTCGAGAGTTTTCTTCACTATGTCAACAAGCTCCTTTATGGGGAAGAAAACCTTACACACCAATATACACACCACAACTTCGTCACAACTTATTCACACCTTCTACACAACTTCTTCACACCTAGTCACTACTTAATCATAACACTACTTCTTCACACCTAGTCACTACTTAATCACAACACTACTTCTTCACCACTATCTACTTCCCAACTTCTCTACTTCACAACTATCTACTACACACTCACTCTATCTACACACCTTGCTAATCTATCTTCTATCAAATATTCACAAATAGTTACACAAAGAAATTGATACAATGGATGATGCTCTAACAACTTGGATGTGGAGGTCACAACAAGTTGTAATACTTCTTCTCTCGAAGGATTGAAGTATTCTTCTCTTGCACTTGAAAGGTAGAGGTTTGGATCACTTGAAACAAAGACTTATAATCTTATGATCAAAGGATTTAGAGGGATGTTTTGAAGGGATTGGGACTAAAAATTTTCTTGCAAAAGGTGAGAAAAATATTTGGAATGAACCTGTATTTATAAGGGGAAAAATACTGTTTGGGAGCATGGCCGGTCCCCTTAATAATTAAGGGGACCGCCTAGTATAATTAAGGGGGCCACCTAATAAAAAAAATATTTTTTCTTCAGATTTTTTGTCTTTTTGTGGGGGAGGTTTTTCCTGAAGAATGTAGCCATTTTTTTTTGGTTGAAATTTGAATTCAAACTATTTATTTTGAATAAAACATTTCTTATAAATACAAAATTGTTTTGTATAAGTTTAAAAATGTTTGTCCCACTTTAATAAAATGTAAGGTATGTAAAAATAAAAATTCCTTTGATTATAAAATGCATTAGACACTTTGTTTATTTATACCTTAAGTGATATGGATGCTAAAGCAAATATTTACGACTAAATACTTGTTTACGTTATAATTTGTAGTTCAATGAGTTTACATTTTGTGATTATCAAAACATAGAGATATCGATATATGTTAATAATGTTTTTAGGCATTATTTATATCAACAATCTCCCCCTTTTTGATGATTACAAAACCTAAACTCATTAAGTCTAAAAATATATATATATTTTTTTTAGACAAGTACTTAGTGAGTTTATATTCACTTCTCCCCCTTTTTGTAGAATCAAAAAGGTTATGCCGGCTAGCTTTATAAATGAAGTTAGACGGGATGAAAGCTCCCCTTGATGTGTGCTCCCCCTCCTTCGATGGCACCAAGGGATCGAGATATGGAATGCTTGCAAGAAAAATATTAGAAGCACAAGCATATATAGAAGAATATGCAATATACAAATAACAAGCATAGCAAACAAATATTAAGGATACATAACAATTAATTCAAAGAGATTATGTTAAAGATCCTAATTTGCCAAAGAGAGCCATCGGACTTGCTTGTAACAAAAGGTTGGTTGATTCGTATTTGAAAGTGAAAATCATAAGCATATAGTATGCTTAGATGGTTGATGATGGAGTGTTTGGAATGAAGATGGTTGAGTTAGGGTAAGGTTGTTGGATTAATGGAGGTATATGTTTGGGTCATGAATGTTGGAGAGTTTGGTTGTGGAGAGTTTGTAGCGGAATAGGTTGATTAAGGTTTTGGATGTTGTTCAAGTGAGGGTATTGGATGTGATCTAGCGAGAAGATATTCAATCCAAGTGAAGTGTTCATTGAATGCAATGGTTTTTAGGAGAAAGATGCAACAAGGTCAATTGTTGACATGCTTCTCAAGTTGATTTATGTTGTGTGGTGATGAGGGTGATCTAGATGAAGGTGGATCCAAATTGCGTTGAGCAAGATGTAAGGCTAAAAGAGCACTAAGCTCATGGGATTCTTTTAGCACCTCAACGAACATTAAGTGTTCGGAGGAAGGTGATGGAGCATGATAGTTGTCTTGGATGAGGGTTTGAATATGCAACATAGGAATGGCATGTGAAGTTGTAGGATGTGGTGGTGATACTCTTGGTGGTGGAGACATGTTTGAGCTTGGGTAATCATGAAAACATGATATGGGTGGAAGAGATGCTTCATGAGTGGATGGTGTTTTTGTTGAATGAGCAACATGTAAAGTGTTGGTAATGAGGTTGGGATTATTGTTTTGGGATTGTGCATGCTCATCATAAGAAGGAGCATTAGTGGAAGCACGAATGGATGATTTGTTGTTAAATGGATCATTTGTGTGAGAGTGAGGTTTAGGTGTTGGTTGATTATGAACAACATCGATTGTGTTGTGAAAAGATTATGAGGTTTGAGTGTAATGTAGAAGGATATGGGTGAGTAAAGGTTTTTTATATGTAATGTTGGTGAGAATGAGAGTGAGGTGTTAGGTATGTAATGTTGAAGACATAGGAGGAATTTGGTGTTGGATGTTTGACAACATCATTTGGTTTGACGGGCTTTTAATGGAAGTTAGGCTTTCTTCTCTAAACGGGTTATTTGGTGGTTTTGGTTTAATGGGAGAGGTCATGAAGAGATGAGTATAGATTGAGAGGAATGAGAGTGTTTATAATGTAGGATTGGTGGGATTAAGGATGTATAAATTTTGATAGAAGGTTTAGGATAAAATAGGTTTATGAATTTTGGGAAGTGTTGGATGAAATGGGCTAAAAAGTAGAAAAAGGAAACACATCTTCGACCATCAGATGGCTAGTCCCCTTAATTGGAGGCCGATCCCCTTAATAATTAAAGGGGCCGCCTTATGATTTAAGGGGGCCGCCCATCTGGTGATTCCCAAATTGCCAGAAAAGGGTTTTTGGTAGTGAATTGCAGAAAGGTTGTGTTTTTAGTTTCAAACAAGTCCAACTCTTTGAGGCAATTAAGCATATACTAATTATGTAGGCAATTATGTAGCCAAAACATGTTAATCAAAGAGATTAAGTAAACAAGCAATTTCATCTAGCATGCAAACATACTCATCAAGCAAGTAAAGTATAAGTGCTAGGAAACAATAAGCAACATCAAGTATTTCATAACTACATAACTAGGAGGATTAATCCTAATGTGTATCAATGTGCAATAAGTGGGTAGTTATGATAGCATGGATTTCTAGACTTGTTACAAACAAAGTCTTAATGAACAAACCATGGTCCTCTTGATTTGATTTAGTTCACTTATAAGTGTCATTTATATATATATAGATGACAAATATGAGATCACCATGCATGATTTTAAAAGAGACGTTTTTAGCATTATTCAACAATGTTTGAAAGTAAGTTTTCACTTAGATGTGAGAGTTATTTGAATAAAATAGATTGGGTTTTTACTTCAAAATGTGTGAATGAACGGTAAAGAATATTTTCCCAATCTTTAGCTTTGATCAAAACAAAATTGTGGATATTGATAGTGAAAACATGTTATTTAAAAGTGGGATAGTTATTTGAAAAACTATTTTCCAAAATGTGAGGTTTTTGCATATTTTTAGAGATATTAGATTTTTGACAACAAATATCATAAATCAAATATTTTAAAAAATGTTTATTAAAGATCTCATGCTCAAGAGGATTGGTTAAGCCTATTATTATCTCATGCTATCGTTTCTACATATCCTATGATCCTAAAGGAAATGAAGACGATAATTTATATGTTAGATGCGAGAGTGTTGAATGGGGTATAACCTAACATCTATAGTTCCTTTGTTTTCGCGCGCTTATCTAACTTAATGCCATAGTCTACGAGAGCTTGTTTCATCCATAGTTTTCTTACGCGAGGGATCTAATCCTACGTCTATATTAACGATCGATCCACTTAACTCATTTCACTTCATCACCATGAGTTTGCTAATAGTGGATATAGAAGATTTCCATTTTCTATTTCGTTCAGCAATGAACAATTTTATCTTATTCCTAGGAGAGTCAACCAATGATGTTTCTAGGTTATAAGAATATAAGCTATTATGTACACATGTATGTATAACTAAGCATTAATCTAACTAATCATATATCTAAGCATGCAAATTATAGCGATGAACTTAAAAGAAATGCGTACCTTTTAGTCTTCAATGGAATATCTTCAAGCACTTCAAGTGACCATGTTGACTTATAGAAGTCATTTGTAGATGATATTCCAACTTCTTCCAAGATTGACAGCTTAGCCACTTGGTTCCCATTGTCTCATTGGTCTAAAGTTGTTTGGTCCAAACATATTCAACATTTGGCTAGGACGCATGTATGGTGGTAGTATTCCCCAAGGATTGTAACTTGGTTGATAATTCTACATTTGATGACTAGTATTATTGTAGTTTTTTCTATTTTGGTTTCTTCTAGGTTGAGGTGTTTTAGATCGAGTATGAAGATTATTTGGTTTTCTCGGTGGTGGAGTTTTATATCTTAATTTAAATTTAGAGGATCCTACTTCGGTCTTTAAGGATGGTTTATAAAAAGTTTTTACTTTTTCATCATTCGCAATGGGTATTTTTCTATCTTTTGTAAGTATATACTTAGGTTTTGATTCTAATGATTTTTGTTTACTAGATTCACATTCAAACTTTATACTTTTATTTTCACTAGTTGAAATATTAGTTGAGGTTAATCCTAGACCGGTTTTATCTCCCGAAGTTTCTTGAACACTTATTATTTTCTTAAGTGGGTTACTACTATTTTTAAACTTGTCAAGTTTGAAATTTTCATCTTTAAGTTTTTCGTTTTCATTATTAACCTCTATGCATGTTTTACATTCTATAAAAACTTCTTTTCCTTTTTCCAAATGTTGTAGTCTAATTTTTAATTCGAGTACTTCATTTTCTAATAGATTATTAATATGTTTTAGTGACTTATTTTTAGCTATAACCTTTTGACCTAATTTGCATAACCTATTATATTCACTATCTAGGTCTTTTTTGTCTAATGATAAATTTTCGTCACTAAAGTATTCGGTTTCGGAACGTACCTCGCTTGATGTCTTAGCCATAAGACATTTATCCTCATTTGTGATTTCTTTCTCATCGTCATCGCTATCACTCCAAGCTCCTCCAACAAACGCCTTTTGATTTTGATTTCCTGACATCATTGGACATTTTCCGATGAGATGATTTGGATCACCACATTTGAAGCACTTCCTATCACTTTTGCCATTTTTGTCATCTTTATTTCTTTGGTTTGCTTTCCTTTCATCATGCGGTTGTCTAACGAATCTTCCTAGCCTTTTGAAGAATTTCTTGAAGTCTCTTACGGCCATCGCATATTCTTCGTCATCACTTTCGGAGGTTGAGCTATCCTCGTTACTAGATTCCTTCCTAGCTTTCAACGCAATTGACTTGCTTTGCTCTCTTTTTCCATTGACCATCTCGGAGTCTTTCTTTATTATTGCTTCGTAGACTTTCAGGTTGCCAATCAACTCATCAAGTTGAAGAGTTGACAAGTTCTTCGATTCTTCAATTGCCGTAACTTTAGCTCGCCATTTTGGATGAAGAGCCCTAAGAAATTTCCTAACAAAATTCCTTCCTAGCTTTAGTTATTAGATTCCTTCCTAGCTTTCAACGCAATTGACTTGCTTTGCTCTCTTTTTCCATTGACCATCTTGGAGTCTTTCTTTATTATTGCTTCGTAGACTTTCAGGTTGCCGATCAACTCATCAAGTTGAAGAGTTGACAAGTTCTTCGATTCTTCAATTGCCGTAACTTTAGCTCGCCATTTTGGATGAAGAGCCCTAAGAAATTTCCTAACAAAATTCTTACTAGAAAAATTCTCATCAAGTGCTTTTAAACTTGTGATGATAGTGTTAAACCTAGCAAAAGCATTATCTATTGATTCCTCCTCCGGAATCGTAAATTGTTCATATTGTTGAACAAGAAGATCTATTTTGTTATCTTTAACTTAACTATTACCTTGGTGAGTGATTAGTAAAGAATCCCAAATTTCTTTTGCGGTTTTACACATAAAAATTCTTTCATATTCTTTGGGTGGTAACGCATTATAAATAATTTTAGCCTCATTATTTTTTGCTAGTTTCTTTTTCAAATCATCATTTTGTTTTTCAAAAGATACAATTTCATCCATTTTGGTTTCAAAATTATATTGAATAGGGGGAAAATCACCAAAGGTAATGACATGCCAAAGATCAAGATCTTTTGATTTCACATAAGTTTCGAATCTATTTTTCCAATAAAGAAAACCATCACTTTCAAATAGTGGTGGTCTTTGCATAGATTGCCCTTCTAAATATTTTTCCGATTCCATAGATCGAAACAAGTTTTAAAATACAGTATATTTTAAAAATCTTGTTTAACCTGGCTCTGATGCCAATTGTGGAAAACTAGAAGGGGGGTTTGAATAGTTTTACGTCTTTTTAATTTTATTATGAAAACTTAGTTTAGTTTTAAAACCTTGTTTGCTTTTAAAACTTTGATTCAATCTTATGTGAACTCAAATCTTGAACAATATGAACAACTATATCTAAGTATGAACAATAATAATATAAGGTAAGTATGTGAAATCAACACATGCATAATATAAACAATTATAGCTATATACGAGAGATAAGTAAGTAATCGTTTATTTTATAATCCTTAGTTATATTTTGTATGAAAACTTTACTTGATCGAAATGATCAATTATATGTATGTTACCTCTTTAGTTTGATTGTAAAAACTTTCTTTTGTGAATGAAACTTTCGTTTGATCTTTAAGTAAAATCAATAATAGCACTATATGAGCAAATATATATATACGTCTATGTCTACAAAAGTAATAACGATATAAGCAAGATAATAAGTAAGATATGGATAGATCTAACCGCGAGACAAAGGATTTATAGTGGTTCGGCTATAAGGACACCTTCCTTGCCCTACTCCAATCCTCGAGTCACCTACTCGAGAGTTTTCTTCACTATGTCAACAAGCTCCTTTATGGCGTAGAAAACCTTACACACCAATATACACACCACAACTTTGTCACAACTTATTCACACCTTCTACACAACTTCTTCACACCTAGTCACTACTTAATCACAACACTACTTCTTCACACCTAGTCACTACTTAATCACAAAACTACTTCTTCACCACTATCTACTTCCCAACTTCTCTACTTCACAACTATCTACTACACACTCACTCTATCTACACACCTTGCTAATCTATCTTCTATCAAATATTCACAACTAGTTACACAAAGAAATAGATATAATGGATGATGCTCTAACAACTTGGATGTGGAGGTCACAACAAGTTGCAATACTTCTTCTCTTGAAGGATTGAAGTATTCTTCTCTTGCACTTGAAAGGTAGAGGTTTGGATCACTTGAAATAAAGACTTATAATCTTATGATCAAAGGATTTAGAAGGATGTTTTGAAGGGATTGGGACTGAAAATTTTCGTGCAAAAGGTGAGAAAAATCTGTGGAATGAACCAATATTTATAAGGGGAAAAATACTGTTTGGGAGAGTGGCCGGTCCCCTTAATTGGGTGCCGGTCCCCTTAATAATTAAGGGAACCGCCTAGTATAATTAAGGGGGCCGCCTAATAAAAAAATATTTTTTCTTCAGATTTTTTGTCTTTTTGGGGGAGGTTTTTCCTGAAGAATGTAGCCGTTTTTTTTTTGGGTTAAAATTTGAATTCAAACTATTTATTTTGAATAAAACATTTCTTATAAATACAAAATTGTTTTGTATAAATTTAAAAATGTTTGTCCCACTTTAATAAAATGTAAGGTTTGTAAAAATAAAAATTCCTTTGATCATAAAATGCATTAGACACTTTGTTTATTCATACCTTAAGTGATATGGATGCTAAAGCAAATATTTACGACTAAAAACTTGTTTACGTCATAATTTGTAGTTCAATGAGTTTACGTTTTGTGATTATCAAAACATAGAGATATCGATATATGTTAATAATGTTTTTAGGCATTATTTATATCAACAAATTGATTTTAATAATTATGTGGTCTTCCCCAATATTAGATCTATCTAAACGTGTGACAAAGCTTAAAAATTAACAAACAATTAATAACCCATGACTGACATGCATGTTTCATCACGGATCAAAGCATAACAATTACCAATTAAGTCACAAGTACGTTCAATTACCTAGTTAATGACCTAGGGTTTCTAATTAATTACAATTTAATTAATTAAACCACAAACCCTAATTAGGGTTCATGGAAAAAATCGACCCCCCCCCAAAAAAAATTAGGGTTAGGGTTTCGAAAATTTTAAAAAAATTAAGGAAAAAACCCTAGATCCAAACATGTATCTAAAACTATTAAAGATACGATTTTTGTTATGTTTTAGTAATCAATTACATGTTATACATGGCTCGTGATGCCACTGTTAGAATTTAAATAACATGACTGTCATATAAATAAATCATAATCAAAGTATACACGTATGCGGAAGCTATAGGTCAAGTACAACATATAATTATTAACAAAAACATAAATAGGAACGTACCGTATGCATTCTTGAATTCTTGAACAATTGATGAACCCTAATTAGGGTTTATAAGGATCAATGAATAACCCCTTACCGTTTTGTTATTCGATCCAAGATGTAAACAATAATGTGTTTACACCACGTACTTGTACACACGTACTACCAGCGATTCGATGTGAATGCTAGTTCTTGAATCACGAATAAAGCACTAAACAAACAAGGTTTAGCTTCTATAAAATAAAAAGGGTCGAATCCTTTTAATATTTACTACTGTCGATCTATCAATACAGTTATGAGGAAAAGAATGAATACAAGCATGGAATGACATGTCATGCATAAAGAGTTAGCATGCATGGCATGTATATGATGTATTAGATAGATATCATGCAAAGTGATTCACGATTCATCAATCTAATTTGGGATTCATTAATCTACCAATGTAAGGGTTGTGTTGTTTTTTCTGGTTCTAGTCACACGAGAATGAGACCTAAGATGTGTTTATATAGAATTTAATCTTGTCCAACAAGTCATTGCTAGCACCTCCTTAAGTTCCAAAACTCGACACTCAACCCCCTTTCATTTTCCTTGTTCAACCTTATTAATCAACACCACATGGGTTTGGTTTTCATACTAATAAGTCCCTCATGTATTAGTTACTTTATTTATGATTTAATAATTAAATATAACTATTTATATATTAATTATTTAACATCGACTCTTATACGTAAAGTGTGCAATCCCGTAGTCTCGAGTTCGATACTAGACATATACATATTAATATTTATCCACAAACTCTAACAGCTCCCACTTGGATATCTATTAATAGTATAATGACATTGGTTAGCGTCTAGCAACATGCCAATGCCCCTTGTTCAACTCGAGGGAGGTCTCCTGGAAAAACCTTTAATGATTCATCATTATTATTATCCTTTTGTTACTAATACCATGTTAATAAAGATATGGATCTTAGTCATTCTTTAATTAACAATTTTGTTTCTTGTTGTTTATGATTGAGCAAGATTACCAAAACATCTGAACGTATTCCAGATAGACTTTGGGGGTGCACACGCAAACATCTTGTCAACCCTACGAGGGGCCCAGCAGTATTAAACTTCAAAACAAATTTGAAGGAACAAATTCTTTCTTGACTACAAGAATAACCCGTGGACTTTGCAACACTTCTGAAAACAACCCTTATAACTCCCTATTACGGTGAGCGGTAGATTGCTTCACAAAAATGCACTACATCCATGAATCTTATCTGGTATCTCAAGTCTGAGGATAACAAATTCATGATTTACTTATTGACAAGATCCATAAAGTAAAATCATGTAGTTGGGATAAGTCTTATATTCAATTCATTGAATATCATGTGAAATTGGTATGTCAATGCATCAATATACTTTCAAGTATATTCTAACCAATACTCAGATTTGTGTTAGTTTAATGATATTCTCATATCATTAATCGACAACGGATAATTTAGAATAACATAAGTCATTCACGGATTTAAACATGCAAATATAGGATACAATATATGATTAATGAAAACAAACGTACTAAGTACTTTAATTCATTATAAATAATAATTGCTTAATATCCCTTATCCAAATACCAAAATAGATCAATGCATGATAATTATAGTTAATGAATTTTGTCTCAAGTAATAACTTGAAGACAATTATGCCTCAAGTAATGACAATCATACTTGTTGACAAGGCATTATTCAACTAACTTTCATCTATCATAATTTTGAGAATACTCATTTCAGGAATTCAATTAGCGAAATTCTTGTATGTGTATATCAAACTATCTTGATATAGCTACATAATATTTCATAAATGATGTGATATCCTCAACCACCAATTTATGACAATCAAACTTTCAAACATTTTAAAGTTTAAAGTATTCTAATTCTTTAATGTATAATGCAACTATGCTCTTAGTTGAGCACAACTAGTTTATATGGCTATTACTAAGGATAAAATCCTTTCATGACTAGTTATTGAGTGTCATCTCAATTATACAAGCATCATTGTATACAAACAACAATATGCTCTTTTAAATTCTGTAAACTTAATATCCATTGTGTAATGTTTGATGCCTTCCAATCTTTCAAGATTTATTGTCGGCTAAAACAATTACGCAACAATTTGCCATATTGTTTATACTTATAATTTAGGAGCAATTCCAGGCTTAGGATTATTTATTCTAAGTCAAGACATATTCCATTAGAATATTCATTACACAAGTTATATAAATAACTTTTACGCACATGTTTATTAAATAATAAACTTTAATTCCAAAGTTGTATGTTTTATTTTCTAAATCTTTAAATTAAAGTTTCATTCCAAACTAAGACTTAACATTTTACTTATATGGAATGTTACTTCTTATATGTTATACAACATATATGATTTAGTAAATCAAACATAATACTCCCACTAGCTTTCAGGAATATTTAGAAATTATCTTATTTTAATTATAAATCAATACATAAATTCAATAATTAAATATAAGAGTAATCTCCTAGATGCATGCATTTATCCATTAATGGATTATTGCCCTTTGTATACTTCCAAAGATTTATTTGAATTCATAAACTCTTTTTGATTACTTATCGTCCTCGCTCAAGTAATCATTCAAGAAAGAGTTTTTGATATTCATTGTCAAATTTCATATTCATATAAATATGACAATTACCATCTTTGTATCTTTAATGTGCTTAGGAAAGAGTATTCAATCATAGTTAATTGCTTAAATATGATTAATAATCTTGTCATAAGACATGTATTAAAATATGTATACAATTTTGTCCATATGATTTCTACACAAAGATATAAACCACTAGGGTTATATAATCTTTGAATAAACTCATCTTCATTCTCTAACTATTAAGAATTAAGATAAACCAAATTTTCAAAATTTGAATATCTTTATGAACAGCATCTATAACATTCATATTATGAGTACTTTACCCAATTCATTATTTTGGTAATTATTACATCATATAATCGTCAGCATATTAATTAAATATCTGAGATATCCAAGTGGATCTATGAATGATAATTCCATCATCTTGAGGTTTATCATTTACATGTTTAGCCTCATCATGATTTTCACTAGTGTGTATTTAGAAGATTATGTGTCTTGTAATTAAAACTCCCACTTGCCTTTAGTAATATATAGACCATCTATAAGTACTTGGCAATTAGAGCAACAATCCACTTATATCTTTTAGGATATTACAAATACACATTGACAGTTCCTGACATTCTTTTGTTAATGACCTACACATAAGTAGTTTAACAAATTCAGGACTTCAATTTAAGACTTAATGTGATTCATCACATTTCATAATTCAATAGTGTCTTATTAATCTTCCAGGAGTCTAATTGAGTATATTCAATCCATACTCAATTTTCTAACCTTGATAACATTTGGAAGATTAGAAATCATAGTTATCTTTAATCAAACAATCTAACAAAATTTTGATTTCTCTAACTGATCATACCATAAATATGTGGTATTTCAATTAGAATTAATATTGTAAGAAGATCTAACAATATATATGATAACCATATTCCTGTTGGCATACCTATTTACCAACTAAGTCAACTTAATGGTATAATAGTATTTCAAACCAATTGCCTGCTTTATAACACAAGTACTTTTGAACAAGTCACTTCATGTTTATGTCTCATAAAAACATAAACTTGTTATAATCCCACTATACGTTATTAATAATTGATTAACTCAATGACTTCTTGTATATGTCTTAATTAAAAAACCATAACAAGCTAACGTCTTACTTTATTATAAGTCTTGTAATACTTAAAAGACTTCATGTTTATAACTATACAATAAAGTATAAACATGTATAATCAAAGTAATCATGAACACCATCATTTGGTTTCAATAATATTTTCAAGTTAACACACTACTTCATTTATTTATGTCATTCTAAGAGTACATAATTATTGAAGTAGTATTACTTCATGCATTTATGTCATTCCAATAATACATAAATATTAAAGATTGAAGTAGTTTTGTTATTGACACATGTTCTAATAGATGTCTAATTTAGAAACAGTAAATTATCCATGTTGGACTCACGCATACATGGAAATTCACCTTGTTGTTAATATTTAGCCTACGTCTCACGTTTACTAAATTTAAACACCAAGTGTTTCTTAGATTAGATGTATATTAATCATATTAGAACTATAGTCTCTTACTTTGTAGTTAAGAGAATCCGTTAAATCATATTCTTATGGTGTTGTACCTTGCACACAATGTAGATTTCTCCCACTTGTGCATGGATCAACATCATGTACCACATAAACAACACGCACGCGTTTGTTAATGTGAACAATATGATTTATGTCATTAGCATAACTAGTAGATATAGAGTTACTCAATCAATCAAGGAAACGCACATGACTATCTTTGAAAATATTAGTGTCTATATTTGGAAAGTAATTATCTTGAGACATTTAAAAGATAATATGAGTTACAATTAAGACAATAAGTCTTATAACTCCCACTGAATTAGACAACATTGTAAATGTTTCATTAATCAGTGAAAGGAAATAGTGTACTATTTACTTTCCTACATCTTTTAAGAAAACTCATTCCAACAATTATATATAGGTTATAAAAGAATGTATTCTACTACGTAAATGTGATTCATCACATTCCAAACTATTAACTTGAAAAACTGGGCATGCAATTTCTTCCTATATAGATCTACCATTCCAACAATTGTATGTCGTATCTGTAAATGGTCAAATCAAAACAAATAGATAAAATAATCTAATTCGTCTTTTACCATTGTGCAGTAATCAGTCTAGCTTCTAATTTAATAACTCATAAAGTGCAAATAATCTTACTATTAAATTTTGCTATAAGTTATGTGTTTAGAATTTAGACCATTCTAATCATCCTATGGAAATAATAGGATTAAGTCTCACACTTCTCCTAATGGAAAGAAGACTTGGTTTATTCTTTTACTAAAATTGACTCTAACCAAAAAAACCCATACGGGTGTAAATCAATTTACTTGATAAAAGAATAACTCACGTTTACGGTTTTAATGTTGCATTAATACATTTAAAAGAATTTACAAAATTCAATTTTAGTATTTTCGATAATTTATATTTCCAATAAAATATAATACCCAATGATATATTCATATAACCAACATATTTTCTTGAAAATCTAGGATCCAACTTTATATAGATTCCACCACATCAGTTGATCTGCTAGTTGTGAAAGTATAAAAGATGGTAATCTATCGAACAATAATTGGCAAACACTTTTTCAATTCCTAGATCATTATGGGATTTACATCAAATTGATTCATCAATTTGTCATGTAAGCATGTTTCATCCCATCTCATGCCTTAAGTTCTAGGTCTCACGCATCAACTTAATTAAGTTGTCTAACTTAGAAACTGCAAATTCTCCATGTGTGGTCTCACGCACACTTGGAAATTTACCTTGTCATTAATATTTGGCCTAGGTCTCACGCATAACAAATAATTAATTCCAAGTGTTCCTTATAGTTAGATGGCATGTAACTTAAATTTTATAGGGTATAAATTTTTGATGTGAAAATCAAGATATGTATAAAGATGCATGCACTCATCTTTATAACATAAGTTTTCAAAACTTTTTTTATTACCAATTCTTAAGATTAATGCAAAAAAATTTACTTGAGGTAAGATACCTTAAGATGATTTTGTACAAGAATGAATTTAAAAGAAAATCGTTTAAGACGTATTCGTAAGTGTGATAACCAAGGCAGACTCTAAGGCTCTTTCCAAGCCTTCTTATCACGACTATGAATTTGTCTTAAAGGAGTTACTTTTAAAACCATGTGTACAAAACATCAATCAAGCAAAAGTTTATGGATTAAATCTTAAAACATGTAACAAAGTATGAATCTTGCTAGTCTCGCCTTGGAGTGAATTACCGTGCGAAACGAACCGTTGTTGGTACATAAGACACCGCAAGATTCAATCTTTATCACTTAAAGTTCACCATTATTAGTCCATATTATTTTCTTTATAAAAATTAACCTTTTATTGCTTACAACATGTCCAACAAAATAAAACAATAAAACAAGTAATTAAAAACAAATCAAACAACTAATAAACATAACAATTATAGGTGAAACAGATAGCCACATGCATACTTGATTAGAAATGATCCTAATAAAATCAATTCTAGGTTTTAATATGCATATAATCAACTAAGGCCTTCCCTTCTTAATGGAAGTGAGCCACATACATTGACAAGTCAATTGCGTAGGCCAAAGTCAATCACATACCACATAGCACATAATTGATTTTAATAAGTATGTGGTCTTCCCCAATATTAGATCTATCTAAACATGTGACAAAGCTTAACAATTAATAAACAATTAATAACTCATGACTGACATGCATGTTTCATCACGGATCAAAGCATAACAATTACCAATTAGGTCACAAGTACGTTCAATTAACTAGTTAATGACCTAGGGTTTCTAATTAATTACAATTTAATTAATTAAACCACAAACCCTAATTAGGGTTCATGGAAAAAATCGACCCCCCAAAAAAATTAGGGTTAGGGTTTCGAAAATTTTAAAAAAATTAAAGAAAAAATCCTAGATCCAAACATGTATCTAAAACTATTAAAGATACGATTTTTATTATGTTTTAGTAATCAATTACATGTTATACATGGCTCGTGATGCCACTGTTAGAATTTAAATAACATGACTGTCATATAAATAAATCATAATCAAAGTATACACTTATGAGGAAGCTATAGATCAAGTATAACATATAATTATTAACAAAAACATAAATAGGAACGTACCGTATGCATTCTTGAATTCTTGAACAATTGATGAACCCTAATTAGGGTTTATAAGGATCAATGAATAACCCCTTACCGTTTTGTTATTCGATCCAAGTTGTAAACAATAATGTGTTTACACCACGTACTTGTACACACGTACTACCAGCGATTCGATGTGAATGCTAGTTCTTGAATCACGAATAAAGCACTAAACAAACAAGGTTTAGCTTCTATAAAATAAAAAGGGTCGAATCCTTTTAATATTTACTACTGTCGATCTATCAATACAGTTATGAGGAAAAGAATGAATACAAGCATGGAATGACATGTCATGCGTAAAGAGTTAGCATGCATGGCATGTATATGATGTATTAGATAGATATCATGCAAAGTGATTCACGATTCATCAATCTAATTCACGATTCATTAATCTACCAATGTAAGGGTTGTGTTGTTTTTTCTGGTTCTAGTCACACAAGAATGAGACCTAAGATCTATTTATATAGCATTTAATCTTGTCCAACAAGTCATTGCTAGCACCTCCTTAAGTTCCAAAACTCGACACTCAACCCCCTTTCATTTTCCTTGTTCGACCATATTAATCAACACCACATGGATTTGGTTTTCATACTAATAAGTCCCTCATGTATTAGTTACTTTATTTGTGATTTAATAATTAAATATAACTATTTATATATTAATTATTTAACATCGAGACTTATACGTAAAGTGTGCAATCCCATAGTCTCTAGTTCGATACTAGACATATACATATTAATATTTATCCACAAAACTCTAACATTGATTAGGGTTTGTTTTGGTATTGTGATAGATTTAGTATGTTGTGATGATAGATTTCTTATGGTGGTGTTGTAGTGATCTTAGATTAGGAGTTCATGTGTTATGGTTGTAAGGTTATTTGGCTTAAGAGGATACGTGAGTAGGTCTAGTGAGTCATGCATGTAATGCAAAGAAAGGAAAAGCAAAAAAATTTACTTGTGAGAATACCTACTATTGGTATTGATGTTGATGGGATTTTATGGGTGGTTACACAACAGCAGGTATACGCACAGTTCATGCCCACTCCCGTCTCAGCTCTTTATGATTTTGGTGATGCAAGTTGGAATATGAATACAGGTGCATCCTCCCATTTAAATTTGAATGCAAATAATCTTGGTACTATTATATTTAGAATGACACATCATGTTGATGAATTCAAAACTATCTTCAACTGATGTACAAGTATTTTTATGTAACCTTTTCAATTTTGATGATGTACATGTTCTGCTCACACAAGCAGCCAGCCATCTTTTTTCCATCAGTATTTGACTGATATTGAGTCTACTCAACAAGGATGTAACCACAAATATACCAACCCAACAGAGAAGCTAGTGGTCAAGAATAGTTGTCGAATCTCAAACACAATAACAATCTTAAACTAATAAACTACATAATCGCACGAATCGCTTCCTATTTCCTAAATAAGTAATTTTCAATAAAAAGAAAACTCTAACTGCTTATGAGATATGCTATAGTTAAGTAAGCTACCTTTCACCTACAAAACCCCACATTCAAACAAATTAGTCAACTGAACTTAACATAGTTTATTATGTATCACAAGAAAAGCCTAAAATACAACAAGTCAACTGAAACATATAGATATTCATATAAATATATAGCAGTTAAAGCAAAATACAGATCCAATTATTGTTTATACACACCTTTGGTCCAAACACCTGAATAAATAGGATGGGCGGTAGCAGAACTGTTTGGTGTTGGTACCATGAGTGGCGGCAGTGGTAGAGGTGCTTTGGTTGCCGTGTCACAGTGGTATGACGGAGGTGTAACTGGGAGCAGCTATGGCACTGAGGTAGGTTGTGTGTTAGGCGAAAGAAGAGGAATGTGTACTGTGTAGCTAGGGTTTTAAAATTTCAATTGAAAATTAAAAGGGGGCTAAAGTCCCGCTTAATAATTTAGAGAAACAAGACCGGGTCTTTGATTAAACCGGCCCTTTTTATTGTAACAAATGGAGACCTGCTTCTAATCATAAACCGGGTCTCCCATAAACCTAAAAGAGACGTGTCTATATATCTAAAAACCGGTCTAGAGTTATTATTTACATGGAAGCCGGGTTTTTTCATCAAAACGGGTCTTGATATTTTTGTGTAGCTCAAAAACAGTTTTTAAGACCTTGCTTAATGGAAAAGGGTCTTGATGAGGGGGTCTCTAATCCTCATTTTGTAGTAGTGTTGTTTGGAAATTTAGATTTTTGATAGTATTACTTATTAGTTTGTTCTATGAGTCCAGAAGAAAAGACATACGTCTTACTGATTATTAATAAACTCCCGTACGTATTGATTTTGTACCTCTTTTTTTTTTTTTTTTTTTTTTTTTTTTTTTTTTTTTTTTTTTTTTGGAATATATTGTGTAATGGTGAGGTTGATCGGCATACGCTATGTTTTAGTGGTAAGGGATAGTCGTCTTCTGTGAATGGTTGAATACATTGGTCCATCATATGTGGTCATTCGACATACAGCTTTGGTTCTACCACGAACAACTTTTCAGCTTTTTCATTCTTTCTTTCCAAACAGTATATGTGCGAGTAATGTATTTTTGTGAAAAAAACTGGTCAGTTAGAAGGGAACTCAACATGAAAAAAAAATGATTGATCAGTGATGAAAAAGAGAGAAAACATAACACAACATTCATGTAAAGTCATATTTTCTAGTAAACACATACTTTTGTCTGAAACATGAAATGAAAATAATTAATTTAAGCAATGCAGTTAGTCTCTTTTGTTGATAATGAATTGTGGGGTGTCTGGGAATACCTTTATTTTCGTGCTTATTTGCTTATTTTAAAGAACATGTAATTTTGTGTTAGTCTCTTTTGTGATCAATACAAAATTATACTTCTACAAGCATATTTATCCTAAAAGAAAATGATTTGCATGACTAAAATTCATGCTTAAAAATATGCCTAACTCTAAGATGATGACAAATGACAAGATTAGTGGTGAAGATCATGAAAAAGAAGATGTGCATTCCACATGTCACATAATTAATTGGTTAGGCATAAATTTAGTCATATGAATTAGGTCTCTCTATCATTACTCTTATCCTAAAAATCATCTCCAACTAAAAGTAAAATATATATTTTTTCCCCTAAAACAGTATATTAAAAGTTTTTCCCCATTTGAGCAATTCAGTAACTTTTTTTAATCATAATACAAAATTCATAAAATGGTTTTTAATGAAATTTTGGTATTTGAGCTTGTTTCCGGTAATAACCTTTTTGTAAAAAAGCTTTTGATATAGTTTGAGTCATTGTGGACACACCACTTACAAAAAAATATGATAGCCATATATTTAGCATGAAAATTAGTGCGCTTATGAGCTTATCTAGGGGGATTTTTAAAAGCATAATTTATTTTTTGAGGCTTATTTCGGAGGGCTTTGACTTGGTTAATTCTTTAACTTAGCATTTTTACAAGCATAAGCTAGTCCAATCACCTTATATAGCTTATATTCATTTGCTAATTCAAACATTCAGCAAGGGCTTATGAGCTTTCAATTAATTATAAGCCTTAAACTGCTTATTGAAAGTAGGCTTAGACAAACTCTCCCTTAACATTTGTAAGTCATATACTCGTATATGACATGTTATTGCCAAAAAATAACTGTTGTTACGAGTGTTTCACATGTATATTGTTATACATAAGCTAGGATGTTTTTAAGGATTTGTATCTTTATCTTGTATCCAGTCAATGAAAATACTGAGATTGTTGTGCGAGTTTCCTCCTTTTTCGATGTTGCTCGTAGCCTTTTGTTTTAAATCCAAGGCCTTTGCTTTGAATGTTTTGTCACCGAGAAGGCGTTCTAGTTTATTCTTTATTTCTTCTCGAGTGATGATGCTTGACTGATCTTTGGTAAACCCCAGCTTGGTCATCCAGATATCACAAATGTAAGTTTGGTTACTGAATTGGTCGGAAATGTATGGCCAGCATAAGAACGGGTGTCCGTTTATCACACCTTCTAAAGTAGAGTTGCAGCCACAATGGCTTAAAAAGCAAGCCACTGAAGGGTGTGCTAAGACTTTCTGCTATGGGGCCCAGCTTACGATTCTTCCACGAGAGCCTATTTTCTCTAAATATCCATCTGGATAAGATACTGTAGTTTCCTTGGTCATACCTGGCCGCACGACCCACAAGAATGGTATGTTGCTAAGTTCAAGACCAAGTGCCAATTCTTTAAACTGAGTTTGGTTGAAGACAGTGAAGCTACCAAATGCTACATCGATGACTGAACATGGTGCTTGTTGATCAAGCCATGCCAAGCACTTGGAGTCTTCTTGCCAGAAGTGGCCTGTCTAGTCAGCAAGTCGGTTGCTTGCTAGCAAAGGCCCAATCGGCAACAGCTGTGGGTACAGGCTGAATGCTGCAGGTTCGAGCTCAGTAGTTGAGTTACATATAACCCATTCTGTCATTGTTGCAGCTTCTGTAACATCTACTGAAATTTTAAAAGCTGATTTTGTGGTTTCCATGTCACCAACAAAGGCCCATGGGAGGATTGTAGTTCTTATATGTGGCATGGTTGGTGACAACTGAATCATTTTATCTTTTAAAGGAATTCCTGGAAATAAAAGTTTTTTTAAATGTCACGCCAGTTTTTTAGAATCATTCTTGATAGAATTAGATAATCATGCTAATCGCACCTTTGTTGTCTATCATTCCATCATTAATCAGCTTGTGAATACACAACGCAGGTGCCAGTGAAGCAACTGATGCAGGCCAGAAGACTACTTGTCGTATTCCCATCTTATTTGCTACTCGAATGGCCCAACCCGCACAACCATCGGCGATAACACAGTTGACTGTATCGGTTCCGTCCTTATTAATCTTCTCTATAAGCTCTTCCAGCTTACCAGGCATGGTTTTTAATATTGATTCGGTCAACTTACCAAGGTCACTCCTGTCTTCCCATGGTTCTAACCCATCTGAGATGGAAACCATATGCATCAGGTCTTTAAGACTATCTTTTTCTATCCAAGTGTCTGTGACAAGTTTGTGATTCATCTCTGTGTTCACGAATGTCACCTTGATACCTTGCATGACCAAGCGTTGACCGATCTCCATCATAGGGATTACGTGTCCCTGTGCTGGATAAGGTATAACTAGTACATGAGCCATATCTGCCCTTTTCTTGGATATCATGTTCTGATGTTATAACAAGTGCCTGTGCTTTCTGGAAGGATTGTTTTCCGTGTCTTAAGCTAATGTTTTTTGTTCTTTGATGACATAAAACGATTTGAAATTGTTGAATCTGACAAAAACAGGTCTTTTTAGTGTTCTTGAGAATCTGTTGCTTTCCATGCATTATTAAATGCGATTTGATAGATACAAAAAGAAAGAAGATCTGATTAGGTAGAGATTTCAACAGTAAAACTTTGGTATCATCCTGAAAACCTCGTGCTGGTTTAAAATATAAAACAATTTGTTGCATATACTAACATAGAAAATTGTTGCTTTTCGTTACATATTTTGGCGACCCCATATGAATTTTAGATTGTCAGATCTTCTGTTTTGTTTCTTGTCCATGTCTTTTGTTAACAGACTTGTTCTGATTCTTTTGGTAGCATACTGAAGTAGCCAAGGACTACAGCATTAATGATTAGAGCATCAGCTTTGCTAACAATATCAAACTCGATTAAAATTAAACAAGCTTTGGACAACAAATAGACATTTAAATCCCCCAATTGTTGTTCATGAGTCCATTATTTTCAACTTATAAAAGCACGGATTCTCATTATCATATTTCTTTAACGAATCGGATGTCACTTCCTTGTGAGTGACCTCTGTGTTTAGAAATGTAACTTTGACATCTTGTTCGGCTAGGCATTGTGCAATCTCCATTGCAGGAAGTAGATGTCGTTGTGTGGAAAGAGGTATGAGTAACTTGTGGTTTTGTCATGATTTCTGTGCAATGTTTTTTCGGAGATTCTATGAAACTTCTAGAGAACCAAATTCTTTCATTTTGAGATTAAAGATATTCTTTTGAATCAAAACATGAACTTGTAAATTTTTGAACAACTTTGTCCCAAGAAACGGAAAAGGTGTTTTCATACGAAGTAACAAAACGAAGCAAAAGCATATTTTGTGTGATTAAATTTGATATATAGCGAGTACGAAAATAACTAAAACAAATTAAAGCAAACAAGATATAATAAATCAAATATGAAAATATTATTAATAGAAAAAGCTAAACAAGCTCACAAATGGATTGACATGTTTATACATTAGAGTCCATCCTGGGAAGCTTGTACGGACTTCATTAAGGATCTTAATTATAATAGCCCAACTCCTGAATATAATAGTTCTACATTTAGAGCAGGGAACATAAAAAGCAAACCGCTAATTACCGCTACCCAACCCTGTTTAAAAATTTCATGTTCACATAGATATAGGTTGATCCCCTGCATTTGTATATTTCTATTTAATCAACCTAATAAAATTATCTAGAATAAAGTGGATCCTCCTTTATTAAAAGTACGTGAAATCTTATCTTTGACATCCAAGGCCCTGTCTTTAAAAGTCCTGTCACAAAGCAGCTGTTCTATCTTACTTCTTATTTCTTCTCGAGTGATGATACCTACATCATTTTTATTAAACTCCAATCCAGTCTTCCAGATGTCACGAATGTAAGTTTCGTTGTGAAATTGATCAGCAAAGTATGGCCAACACAAAAATGGGAGTCCGTTTGTCACACCTTCTAATGTCGAGTTCCAACCACAATGACTAGCGAAACCAGCCACAGAAGGATGAGCTAGAACCTTTTGCTGTAGGGCCCAGCTGACAATTCTTCGGTGAGAACTTATTCTTTCAATAAACCCATCTGGGTACGCTGCTGTAGTCTCTTTAGTCATACCGGGTCACACCACCCACAAGAATGGTCTGTTGCTAAGTTCAAGACCAAGTGCCAGTTCTTGAAATTGAGTTTAGTTGAAAATAGTGAAGCTGCCAAATGCAATATAAATAACTGAACATGGAGCTTGTTGATCTAGCCATGTTAAGCAGGTGGAGTCTTCTTGCCAGAAGTGGCCTGTCTGGTTTGCAAGACGGTTGCTTGCTAGCAAAGGGCCGATCAGCAGCAACTGTGAGTACAGGCTGCATGCTGCAGACTCGAGCTCAGTAGTTGAGTTACATACAAACCATTCTGTCATCCTAGAAGCTTCTTCAGCTTGTACTTAACATTTGGAAAATTGCTTCTACAGTAGGCACGTCTGGAAATCCTGCCCATCCAAGGTTCTCAGGTTTTATAGGTGGCATTGTTTCCAACAGCTGAATTGTTTGATCACTTAGAGGAAGCCCTACTATAACATTCACTGTGAAAGGTATGCAGTCACACATTACCCACCTGTCAACAAACACTTCCCTTATTCCTATTCGTTGAAACTCAATTCTGCCCTCTAAGGTCAATAATCTCACATGGAGAATCGCTAATATGAGGCTCCCAACTCGGGTCAATCTTGATTGCAGGGGTATTGATTTAGATAGTATCCGATGCCCTATATGTGATGCCGCAATTGAGACCTAAAATCACCTTTTCATCGAATGAGATTTATCCAAATCCAACTTGGAATCGTGTCCTAGAATGGTGGGGAATTCAAAACATCACAAACATCTATGACATAATAAGCCTTGCATATCGGGCTCACTTGCCTGCTACTACCGTTAAGTTCTTCAACTCAGTAGTCCAAACCACCTTGTGGGTACAGTGGCGGTTCAGAAACGAAGCAACATTTTCCATCAAGCGTCCCAACAAAGATTTAATCATCAACGATATCAAGTCCTTATCTTTTAATTGGTTTTCTAGTAGGAAAAAAAGTCTTCTTTAAATTGGACTAGCAGGGTACCAGCGCAATGCGACGGCGGGTACCTTGAGTGGATTTATATGGTGAATGCGGTTACACATTTTTAATAATCATTATCGATAGTAATTATTTTTAGTGGTTAAATGTTTTTAATAATTATTGGAGGTTGTTACAATGATAGATTAAATGGGCTATTACAATGTTATAATGGTATTGATAACTATCAAAAGATAATATTTTCATAACAATCAAGTTTAGAAGTCTGAATTTTAAGCCTTGCTAATAATGGAATAGTCCAAAATCCATTATGATGTAGTAGAGATAGAGTGGTCTTATAACCCTTGTAATTAGTGTTGTAAACGAACTGAATGTTCAGTGAACATTTCATGAACCATTCGGTAAAAAGTTCGTTTATTTATTAATGAGCAAACATGAACAATATTTTACGTTCGTTTTATTAAATGAACCAACAGGAACAAAAGTCGCGTCCCTTCATTTATGTTCATGAACGTCCGATTATGCGTTTGTTTATGTTCATTTATTTATTTATATTCGTATATCATATCTTTTAGTTGTATAATTTAAAATTTTGTTTGTTTAAACAAAACAACACTTATAAAACAATATATTGTGCATAAAGTTTATGTTTGTTTGTCTATGTTCATTTATGTTTGTTTAGCGTTTGTTTAGTGTTTTAATGAACGAATATAAACGAACATGAACAACTCATATAAACAAACATGAACTCATTTTCTTAATAAACGAAAATAGAAAATTCGTCCATTTAAGCATTCGTGTTCGTTTATTTGTCCGGATAAAATTAAACGAACGAACATGAACAAAGCTCCATTCGCGTTCGTTCAGTTCGTTTACATCCCTACTTGTAATGCTCTATCCGTAAGTTTGTATCCTTCTTCCTAGCATCTTGCTAGAGGTTCTTATAATTTATATTCATTTGCCATTCAAAAAAAAAGAAAAAGAAAAGAAAAGAATAGAAAAATGACTTTTGATGCCTTTACTACCATGCACAACCTTTGATAGGTTGTTCATTATAAGTATATATTAAAGGAGTAAGAAAACGCAGTCATTTTGCTATCTCCATTTCCCGCCAAAATTACCAAGCAAGAAGAAAAAGATAAACTCAAAAGGGTATGTAATCTCATAGCTTTTTCGTTTCTTGACTTTGCAATTGAAATAATTCTTTCCTAATATTGGTTAATTAATTCTCAATTATGCATACAGGATATTGCATAAATGGTACAGAAAAAACAAAAAAACGAAGCTCCAAGTCTTGAACTAAAGGTAAAAAACAAGAGGTAATTTTATTTTTAATCTAAGTTTTTAGTTTAAAGTTTCATTTGGTTATATATGAAATAGAGTTACATATATGTTATTCAAGTAAACACGGGTTTCCCGCCAGAAGATATATTTTCATGAATTCGTAAATGCTTACAGTTATGTTTGAGAAGTATTTTATTATTCTGTTATGTCATATCTGAAGCTAAGAATTTCTTTTATGAAGTTTAGTCCAATAAATGTCATTACTCATTAATGATTATATTATCTCAGTATTCACATGATGATCAGTAAACGAAAAATGGCACTGTCAGATGTGGTCAACCAGCATCTACGCATGCTATCCCTCTTGGTGCGTCTTAATTGAAGATCATGATTTAATAGCCTAATTGTGTAAAATCTACTTGCAGTGCTATTAGCTTAATACGACTTCCTGTTGTTGCAGGCATATAGAAAGATAAAACACTGCTTACAAAAAATAGTTATCGTCACTAGGAAATCGGCTGAGATTTTTAATGAGGGTGTGCGTGTTTATTTGTTGTACTCTAACTCAGTTATTGCATATGCAATTTCCATGACTATTTAAAAAACACTGACATGTGATGCATATCTCCTGTAGCGTACGTTGCTGATGTATCAGAAGAAGGGATCTTAAGATCTCATTGGAGCAACGAGCGATCGCAATTAACATCTAAAGGTGAATTGACTTAAGAGCTTTTATGTGTGTGTGTGTGTGTGTGTCTATAGTCATTGTGGTACATAAACAGCACTACTATCAATATTTATCGTTAGACTTTTTCTTTAGTAGGTATTTCTGGGATCACACATAATAATGGTACAAGGTTGCGCTCAAGTAGCCACTATGCACGGTCAAAGGGCCACAAGTATGTTAAGAGGCTGTAAGGTTTGCGTAATCGTTTTTTCATTTACACTCCTTAATTGTTGATAGTTAACGGCACCATCAAGGAACCGGTTTGCAAAGGGTTTGCTTTTGTCGGTTTCAAGTCTGAGAAAGAGCCAACCAGGTTGTATTACATTAAATAAAGGACTTTGGATAACTTCAATCTATTTTACCCATTTGAGCCATTTCACATCAAGAAAAAAAACTCATGGCTTCATAAATAAATGGGATCAAGTTACCACCTCTACTCGATCCCAGCAATTACAAGATTCATGAAGCCTGTTGGAGTGAATCCTTGTATTAATTTAATTCTAAGAAGCATACTAATTGTTGGCTTATTAATGTTGCAACAGAAGCGAATGGATATGATAAGCGAAAATATGCCTGTACTACAAGAACTCATTCCAAATTGCAACAAGGTACATAATGTAATGATGTAATCTCTGTTTACGAAAACCTTTTGGTTTGAAGATTTGTGGAATCTTTTGAACATAACTGCCTATATTTCCTAATTGACATTTTTTTTCCTTTTTTTTAATGACAAGGTGGATAAAGCCATCAATGCTTGACGAGGCAATCGTGTATTTGAACACACTTCAACTTCAAGTTCAGGTAAAATGTTTCAATGTTTCCCTAAAATACTAATCTTTATGCTTTTGTCATTCCTTTTTAATTATCATGCCGTTACATTTAGTAATTTCTTTTTTCTTGCAGATTGTGTCATGGGAACTGGATTATGTATGCCCCCAATGATGTTCCCAGGTGGAATGCATCCTCATTTCTCCCCCATGAGAATTACTATGGGAATGGGCTATAGAATCGAAATGGGAATGGATATGAATAAGAAAAGACACCCACACATGTTTCAGTTTCCTCCAAATGCGCAAGAGTTACGACACCCTCCCTTTCCTAACTGTTTATGGGTGTCCTACCCAACGAATGCCAATGGTATTTTCACAACCGCCTATGTCCAGGGTTCCAATGCATCCTGCTGCTAGACCAGTAGATATGGCTCCAAGCTCAAAGGACCTGATGCAAACTAAGAACTTTCATGCAATGACCCAATTATCTAATCAGTTATACCTGTTTCTTTCAACTAAATTATGTGTTTGGACTTCTGTGTTGGACAATTACTGCATTTTGAACCTGTAATTTTTAGATGATCTAGTGGTCGGATTAAGTCTGTCTGAGCAACACAAGTATTTGCTAATTTTATCTTTACTTAAATAGATGAAATAATTGCATCTGATGTGAAAAATATTCAGTTTAGTTATTGCTTTTTTTGTCGGCACCTGTTTTGATATTTGTCATGCATATTATGTTTGCATATGACTGTTTTCCCTATTTTATTTTGATTATGGTATCCAAGGCAACAACATATAACTCACGTACGATTTACCAGCTTTATACATTTGCTGTCACCTGAATTCAGTTTAATTTTGAATTGATTTGTCTATTTGTTATGTATCAATTATCCAGAACAACCGGCGAACTATACACGTCTGGGAAGCTCTGACAAACTTTGTCGGCATTGCAACACACTCTTTTGGTATGATGATGCATGGAATTGCACCCTCGTAAAAGGATTTACCTCTCAAGGGATCTTGAGAAGCTTGCAATCTCCACTAGGCAGTGTACCTGTTCGTTGTAGTATAGTATAGTGACAAGTATCGGGGGATTGATCGTTCAACTCAGGAATAGTGTTCGCTAGGATTAAAAAGTCCACTAAACTAGGTCTAAAGGTGAGGGATGATTATTTTTGTAATTTTTATATTTTTTTGAAAGCAAGAAAAATCTCGGGTTTTGAAGGAGTGAGCGGAATTAGTTGCTAGTCAACTAACCCAATTAACTAAAGATGCAATTAAATAAAATAAAATAAACTAAAACTAAATTGTGGTGTGAACAATAATAAGAGAAAATGTGTTTACTTAGATTTCATTACTCCCTAGATATCTTTTAACGGTTGATTAGCTTGTTACAATTGCATGGATGACGGGTTATATTGCTTAATACTAGTCGTAGGGCCGTGTACAAAATTCCCTAACTCTATAAGCTCCTACTTAACTCCTATGTCGAGCCGACTAAAAGCTCCTAACATGGGATCACTAGAATTCGCTCATGCATTAAATACAACCATAAATCGTAGTACACCTCCGATCATGTTTCTTAAGACGTTCAAGCAAGTTACCAATTGGAAGTCTGCCAGTTTTTTTAAGCCTAACATCGAATACAATCATCCACAACAATTATAAACAAACCATCAACCAATAATCAACATCTAGGTTTCGTTACATCTAAGCAAACACAAGAAAAACCTAGCCTAGCACGTTAAAGAGAAGAAAAGCATAAGATAGAATCACACAACACATAGACATATCGTATGATTATTGGAAAACTTATCTTCAATTGAACATGGATGGAACAAGGGTTGAAACCCTTATTATCTCAGAAAATTCGGCTAGGGTTTATACAAAGAAGCTCTCCAAAAGTTCCACCCTTAATGAATAATTAGAAAACTATATATAGATTTTACACCTTGACGACGTCACGTTTTAGCTAGTAACACCGTCAACTCGCCGCCAAGATAAAATTCGTATTGCCTAGATCCACTTCTGACGCCGTCATGTGTAAATATACTCTGGGCCGTCACATGTGTTTTGTTGGGAATTGCAGATTTGATGATTACAAAACCTACAAGCAAGAAATGAAGAAAGAAGAAACAATGAGGACTATTATGTAATAGTAACTTAGCTTTGTTAGTAAGCTAGGTTTAGGGTTTCTTGTAACCTTCCTCTACTATATAAAGAGGGTAGGCGTCTAGGGTTACAAGCATCTTTTCATCCTTTTCATTCATAGTCTCTTCGATGAGAGTCTAGACACACGATTCATAAGCGTGTGTATATTAGTAGTAGTAGTGTAGTAGTTTATTTTATGTTTTAATAAAGAAAACCTTATTAGTAATGTTGATTGTTCTTGTTCTATATTCCGCTGTGCTTAATCAATGTTACTAATCCTAGAAGAGCTTAAACGATCTTTTACATGCTTTGACCCTGACGGCCTTGGTGACGCCGTCAGGCCAAATAGCCTTGAAAATACTCTGGTCTGTCGTGTGTATTTCCCACATCCACCTCTTTTGCTACTCTTGACGCCATCACTTGGAATGCCTTGACGCCGTCAGGTACTGTTCCCAGCAAGGATTTTGAGACTTTGTCGTTTTTTTCACTTTTTCGCTCCAAAAACGTCCAAAATGCTTCCTTTTGTAAATTTCCTCTCAAAAGTACCTAAAATGACAAAAGGAACGATTTATGGCAATAATTGATCAAATAATTACGAATTCGGGCTTAAATGACCCCCCAAAAGCGGTACACTTTTCGCCTTGTCAAATACCCTTACACTTGAGATTTGCTTGTCCTCAAGCAAATGCGCTTTTATTCTAATTAAAATACAAGTTAGGGGTCATTTAACACTAATATAAAAGTAATTACAACAAATAATTGTTCTACTTAAAACCAAAAACAAGCACGGAGGTTATACACTAGCACCTCACAAATAGTGTTTAGATACTTACATCTCTCGGGTGTAATAAAGTATATATCACAATATGGAAACGGAAAACATCTCTCACTACCTGTCATAGAAAATAGATTACCATAGGCTTGGGAAAGGATCAAACCTCTACCACTTGGCGTAAGCACCTAGGATAAACTATCAAAGAGGTCTTTTAAAGGGTTATAACGTGAGGTGTAGGGATATGGTAAACACGGTTTTGTTGGATAAAGGCAATATTTACTGGTGGCGAGTTAATCATCTTGGTTAATTACATGTACAATATGGCGTTGCTAAGCCAAGACTCGACTCGACTTAAGCTAATAAATCAAAGATAACAAAAACATAAAACAAACATAGAATGAAACGGGATGGTAGTCCGTATGTTTTTCTCTTTTTCTTTCTTTTTATGTTTTTTTTTTTCTTTATTTTTTTAATTTTTTTGATTTTTTTTTTCATACACTCTTACCCTACCATCCAAAATAATACATCATAGGGGATTTGCATTCCCCTTACACTTGAACTTTTACATACTTTACAATTAACTATTCTAATGACTCAAATTAAGAAAATCAAAACACTTGGAGTACTTTTTTAAAGATTAACGCACATATGAGGGTAATATATGATGTCTTCCCCATTACTCCATAACACAAGTACTTTACCCATGAGTCCCAATCGTCCCAAAACAATATGTACAAGATATGACTCGACTTAGCAACCATGTAATCAATTAGATAATTAACTAAGGGTTTAAACAAATAACAATAATGCACTAAAGATGAGTGCATACATGGAAGGCTAAGGCGATTTGGTTGCACATTTGGGGTGGGTTGTAAACAAATTATTCCTTTAAGTAAAATGCTTAAAGTTAGAAATGAAAAGATAGGCTCGGTGGGGTGTACTGGGGGTATCGTGTACTAAAAATGAGTACATCGCAAAGGTGTGGGAAAAATTAATTAACTTTACTAGTCAAGGTAATTGACTTAAATGGTCACGTAATTATGATGCGGGTTTAACACAAGGGTTATCCTAATGCCTCTTATCATGTAGTAAATCCTACTACACGAATGTAGTCTCACTAGCGGTCTCGGGATGCATCACTAACACAAGTTCTAGAGTCTAAATACTACCGGTACACTCATAAGCACTAATAATGAATGATTTTCCTATGAAATCTAAAGGCGAACCTCACATATTTGGGTGGAAAATTTTTCTGAGTGGTACGTTTTTTGTGCTAGTTATACAACTCCTATCCATGAGACGCTCATTAAGGCTAAAGCTTCACTCCTAAATGTTGTAAAAAATTTTAAATTTGGCGCTAAAATTGCCCTAACAAGTATTTCTCTTAGTTTTATTACACACCTACTATCGAACAAACAAACTCAAGCATAATTATATTCTCTAAAGTATCATCATTTACCCTCCCCTAACACTTAAGCTGAACATTGTCCACAATGTTCAATAAAAAGATGTAAAAGTAAATAAGGTAAAAGAATGAAAACAAATACTTCCCTGATTTGTTCGGCGTGGATAGTGTGTCAATGATGAGGCGAAAAATGATCCATTTTTAGGGGGTCATTTAAGCCCGAATCCGACTTTATTTGATCAAATATTGCCCTAAATCGTTCCTTTTGTGATTTTAGGTGTTTGGAGAGTGAATTCTGGAAAAGAAGCTATTTTGGACGTTTTTGGAGCATAAAAGTGAAGAAAACGGCTAAGTACCAAATTTCCATGTTGAAAATACAAGGTGACGGCGTCAAGACCACCATCTTGACGGCGTCAGACATGAAGAATTAAACACCGAAGGTGGTGACGGCGTCAGAAGGATTAGTGACGGCGTCAAAGTGGCAAAATTAATATACCGTGTGTGGTGACGGCGTCACATAGGCCGTCATAAGTGGATCAAGGCCGTCCGAGGAAGTATATGGCGGCGAGGTGACGGCGTCAGAAGTTACTCTTGACGCCGTCATACTGTTTTTCCTATATATAGTTTTCTAGTTTTTTCATTAAAAAGAGAGAAGTTTTGGTGAAACCCTAAAGACGATTTTGGTGCCTCTTTTACAGGTTTTTCAAGGGTTCCAAACCCTTGAGTCCTTGCATTGTAATTGAGATAAGTGTACTTTCAATTCAATCAATATGTCTATGTGTTGGTTGTTTATCTCTTGTTCTTGTCTCAATTTTACTATGCTAGGCTAGATCTCTTTTGTGTTTGCTTAGATCTAATGAAACCTAGATGTTGATTATGTGTTGATTACTTGTCTATTCTTGTTTTGAATGAATGATTTATATGTTAGGCTTAAGAAAACTGGCAGATCTCCAAATGGTAACATGCTTGAACGTCTTAAGAAACATGAACCGAGGCGTACTAGGTCTTTATTGGTTGTATTTAATGCATGAGCCACTGTTTACAATCCCTATAGTTGTGCTGGGTCATGGTGTAGGAGGAGATAAGAGCTCATAGAGTTGGGGAGTTATGTATGCCACCCCACGAATGGTATTAAGGAATACAATCCGTCATTCATACAAGTGTAACAAGTAATTAACATGTAAAAGATATCTAGGGAGTAATGAAGTCTAAGTAAACACAATTTCTCCAACCACTGCTCACAACTTTAGTATAATTTAGTTTAATTTTATTTTAATTATTTTAATAGCTTTGGGTTAGTTGATTAGCAACTAATTCCGCCCACGCCTTCAAAACCCGAGATTTTAATTGCTTTCATAAAATATAAAAACACAAAAATAATCATCCCTCACCTTTAGAACTATTAATTAGGTTTTCTAATCCTAGCGACACTATTCCTAAGCTGAATGATCAATCCCCCGGTACTTGTCACTATACTATACTACAACGATCAGGTACACTGCCTGGTGGGGGTTGTAAGCTTCTCGAGATCCCTCGAGAGGTAAAGCAAGGTGCGATTCCCACGCATCAAGTTTTTGGCGCCGCAGCCTGGGGAATAGTTATTGTCTAGGTTAGAATTTCTTTTTATTAGGTCTACTTGCTAGATTCCTTTCTAGTAAGATTTTATTTTTATTTTTTTAGGATTTCTTTAGTCTATCTTTTTCTTTGTGTGTTTGTTCGTAATTTCCATTGACTATTCCGTTCACCATTATGGAGTACGCGAATCCACCATACCACCAACCAAAAAGGCCATTCTACCCTGTTGACATCTCGAATTTCAAACAATATCAAGATGAACCCCTATATGATGCATGGACTCGTTTTAAAATTTTACTTCGAAAATTCCCTCATCATAGTTTCTCTTTAGCATCCCTAACCGAAATCTTTTACTATCGTGTCAGCCAATGTGACCAAATGCGCATCGATGATTTTGCCAATGGGGGCCCTAGGGAATTAAATGATGAAGAAGCGTGGGATACCATAGAAAACTGTGCCCAATATTATTATAGAGTAGACAACCCAACAAACAACATCACAAATCAATCAAAAACAAGTTTGAAGGAGCAAACAGGAAGTTTGTCTGGGGATGAATATACTCATGTTGAGATACCTAGTTGGATGGCACCTAATATCATAGTACAAAACAAACATATAGGTAATCTAGGTACAATGGAGGATGAGGTGGATAATCCAAGCCCACATAGTACCCCACAAGTCCTACCATCATTTGAGGCACATACACCGCCCATGACTTACCCGGAAGAAGCAGAAGAGACTATAGGAACCCCAATTGAGGTAGAACCCTTGGACCAAGCACCACTAGAGGATATAGGTTTGAACACTTATAGTGATAACCTTACTCCTAGTTCCAGGGAAGTTCCTAGTTTTGATGAACCGGAGCCTCAACCAAAACCATTACCTAATCTTCCATCCTTGGATGAAGATTTAGGAATTGAAATAGGTCCCGATCCACCCATCAAACCATGTAGTCCGGGTAGTTTTACGTTGAAGGTAGTAGACCCCAAGCCTTGTAGAGAAGAAGCCAACATAGGAGTGGACCATGACCTTACATACTTACATCACCCATTCATGATTGATCGTAAGAAACATTATGGGTTTAAACCGGGTTTATTAGGTCAAGATAGATCCCCAACTAGGAATCTCTCGAAGTTGATAGAAAATGATCCCTTCTTAGGAGAAAACTTCAACTCACTCATTGACCAAAGTGAACTAGGTAAGGTTATGATGAAAGGAGCACACCCGTTTGAGAATATAATTCATCCACCACTCTTTTCTCACGTGGCATACTTCCACCCTAAGGGTGTGTATCGCTACTTCCACCCGCACTTAATTCTAAGTGTAGGAAAAACCTCACCTATTTCCGTTAAATAAGGGTAGAGTCAGGCTCGTGACTCGAACAAAAACAAGCGCTTCTTGGGAGGCAACCCATGTTTTGTGTGATTTTCATTTTATTTGTTTGTTATTTGCTTCCGTATGCATGTTTTATTTTTATTGTTGGTTGATCATGTTTCTCAATTAAAATGTGGAAATACTTTATTATGTTGTTTGGCCTAGTCTTAACTCCAACCTAAAGGTATTTTTGCAAAAGATAAGTGTAAGGGGAAACCCCAAATATGTTTTCAAGAAACACCCCGATCATGATTCTCCACAATATTAAATGAACATGTATATTCGTATTTGTTAGAGTCAAATGCTTGTATTGAGTCATAATGAAGTTTTGCAGGATTTTCCAGGAAGTAGGACGAAGTTTTTCCAGAAATTTTCCGGAAACTTAACATAAGAATTTCTGCAGGTCCATTCTGACGGCGTCAGGGTATTGCTCTTGACGGCGTCAGGAGTTAAAATCTGGAAATTTTGCCGGTTTTGTTTTTATAACGGAGTCTTATGGTTTTTGTGAATTATTAAGTTTTATAATCTCCAGGAAATCTGCAAACTTCATTCTACAAGCATTATATCTTACTTTGTTTTCTAGGATTTAGTAACTTATATAGGATGCCGCCGATTTTACGCGAGGTTGCCTTGTCTATTGTTTTCAGGATTTACAGGTTATTTATGACAAGAAGATGATTTATATTCTGGAAGGGAAGCTTTGATTGTTCGTTTTCTTGGAGGAAGATTTAACCTGGCCAACCTAAAATCCATACCGAGCGAATCAGGGGAGTATTTGATTTCATTCTCTTTACTTTTTAACTTTTACATTCTTTACTTGAACATTGGGGACAATGTTCATCTTAAGTGTAAGGGGAGGGTAAAAAGATGATACCTTACATATGCACTTTCGCTTGAGTTTGTTTTGTTTGATAGTAGATGTGTAATAAAACTATGAGAAATACTTGTTAGTGTAATTTTAGCGCCAAATTTAAAATTTTTTACAACATTTAGGAGTGAAACTTTAGCCATAGCAAGCGTCTCATGGATAGGAGGTTGTATGACTAGCATATAACCGTATATTCAGAAAAAATTTCCACCCAAAAATGTGAGGTTCGCCTTTAGTTTTGATAGGAAAAGCATTTATTATTGGTGCTTATGAGTGTACCGGTAGCATTTAGATTCTAGAACTTGCGTTAGTGATGCATCCCGAGACCGCTAGTGAGACTACATTCGTGTGGTAGGATTTACTACATGATAAGAGGCATTAGGATCACCCTTGTGTTAAACCCGTATTATAATTACTTGACCATTTAAGTCATATTACTTGGCTAGTTAAGTCAACTAATTTTTCCCACACCCTTAGCGTTGTACTCATTTTTAGTACACGAAACCCCTAGTACACCCCTCCGAGCCTATCCTTTCGTTTCTAACTTTAAGCATTTTACTTAAAGGAAGAATTTGTTACACCCCACTTAAATGTACAACCAAATCGCCTTAGCCTTCCGTGTATGTGCTCATTTTTAGTGCATTATTGTTATTTGTTAAACCCTAAGTTAACTTTCTAATTGATTACATGGTTGCTAAGTCGAGTCATATCATTGTACATATTGTTTTGGGACTATTGGGACGCATGGGTAAGTACTTATTTTATGGAGTAATGGGGAAGAACATCATATATTACCCCATATGTACGTTAATCTTAAAAGTGCTCCAAGTGTTTTAATTTTCTTAATTCGAGTCATTAGAATAGTTAAATGTGAAGTATGTAAAGATTCAAGTGTAAGGGGAATGCTCATACCCCTATGATGTATTATTTTGGATGGTAGGGTAAGAGTGTATGCAAAAAAAAAAAAAAAAAAAAAAAAAAAAAAGAAATCGAAAAAATCAAGAAAAAGAAGAAAAAAAATAGAAAAGAAAAAGAGAAAAAACATACGGACTACCATCCCGTTTTCATTCTATGTTTATTTTATGTTTTTGTTATTTTTCATTTATTAGCTTAAGTCGAGTCTAGTCTTGGCTTAGCAACGCCATCTTGTACATGTAATTAACTAAGATTGTTAACTCGCCACCAGTAAAACTTCCTTTATCCAACAAAACAGTGTAATTCATATCCCTACACCTAACGTTATAACCCTTTAAAAGACCTCTTTGATAGTTTATCCTAGGTGCTTACGCCATGTGGTGGAGGTTTGATCCTTTCCCAAGCCTATGGTAATCTATTTTGCTATGACAGGTAGTGAGAGATATCTTCCATTTCCATAATGTTATATTACTTTATTACACCCGAGAGATGTGAGTATCTAAACACAATTTGTGAGGTGCTTGTGTATGACCTCCGTGCTTGTCTATTGGTCTTTAGTGGAACGATTATTTGTTGTAATTACTTTTATATTAGTGTTAAATGACCCCTAACTTGTCTTTTGAGTAGAATAAAAGCTCATTTGCTTGAGGACAAGCAAATCTCAAGTGTAAGGGTATATGATGAGGCGAAAAATGATTCGTTTTTAGGGGGTCATTTAAGCCCGAATCCGACTTTATTTGATCAAATATTGCCCTAAATCGTTCCTTTTGTGATTTTAGGTGTTTGGAGAGTGAATTCTGGAAAAGAAGCTATTTTGGACGTTTTTGGAGCATAAAAGTGAAGAAAACGGCTAAGTACCAAATTTCCATGTTGAAAATACAAGGTGACGGCGTCAAGACCACCATCTTGACGGCGTCAGACATGAAGAATTAAACACCGAAGGTGGTGACGACGTCAGAAGGATTAGTGACGGCGTCAAAGTGGCAAAATTAATATACCGTGGGTGGTGACGGCGTCACATAGGCCGTCATAAGTGGATCAAGGCCGTCCGAGGAAGTATATGGCGGCGAGGTGACGGCGTCAGAAGTTACTCTTGACGCCGTCATACTGTTTTTCCTATATATAGTTTTCTAGTTTTTTCATTAAAAAGAGAGAAGTTTTGGTGAAACCCTAAAGACGATTTTGGTGCCTCTTTTACAGGTTTTCCAAGGGTTCCAAACCCTTGAGACCTTGCATTGTAATTGAGATAAGTGTACTTTCAATTCAATCAATATGTCTATGTGTTGGTTGTTTATCTCTTGTTCTTGTCTCAATTTTACTATGCTAGGCTAGATCTCTTTTGTGTTTGCTTAGATCTAATGAAACCTAGATGTTGATTATGTGTTGATTACTTGTCTATTCTTGTTTTGAATGAATGATTTATATGTTAGGCTTAAGAAAACTGGCAGATCTCCAAATGGTAACATGCTTGAACGTCTTAAGAAACATGAACCGAGGCGTACTAGGTCTTTATTGGTTGTATTTAATGCATGAGCCACTGTTTACAATCCCTATAGTTGTGCTGAGTCATGGTGTAGGAGGAGATAAGAGCTCATAGAGTTGGGGAGTTATGTATGCCACCCCACGAATGGTATTAAGGAATACAATCCGTCATTCATACAAGTGTAACAAGTAATTAACATGTAAAAGATATCTAGGGAGTAATGAAGTCTAAGTAAACATAATTTCTCCAACCACTGCTCACAACTTTGGTATAATTTAGTTTAATTTTATTTTAATTATTTTAATAGCTTTGGGTTAGTTGATTAGCAACTAATTCCGCCCACTCCTTCAAAACCCGAGATTTTAATTGCTTTCATAAAATATAAAAACACAAAAATAATCATCCCTCACCTTTAGAACTATTAATTAGGTTTTCTAATCCTAGCGACACTATTCCTAAGCTGAACGATCAATCCCCCGGTACTTGTCACTATACTATACTACAACGATCAGGTACACTGCCTGGTGGGGGTTGTAAGCTTCTCGAGATCCCTCGAGAGGTAAAGCAAGGTGCGATTTCCACGCATCAGTCAACAAGGTTAGATCTTCTTCCAAGAAAATGAACTTTCAAAGCTTCCCTCCAGAAATATAAATCATCTTCTTGTCCAATGTAACCTGTTAAACCTGAGAAAACAATCAAGGTAAACCTCACGTAAAATCGGCGGCAATTTATATATACTAAAAAAAAAAAAATACTAGAAAACAAATTAAAATATAATACTTGTGGAATGAATGTTTGCAGATTTCCTGGATTTTATAAAACTAAAGAATCAACAAAAAATTTAAGACTCCGGTATAAACAAAAATCGCAAAATTTTTCAGAATTTTAGTATCTGACGCCGTCAGGTTTTAACTCCTGACGCCGTCAGAATGTTCCTGCAAAAATCTCGTGTTATTTTTCCGGAAAATTTCTGGAAAAACTTATGCCTTACTTCCTGGAAAATCCTGCAAAACATCATTATGACTCGATACAAGCATTTGACTCAAACAATTACTAATATACATGTTCATTTAATATTGTTGTGGTTCATGTCCCATTTCGTTCTTGTAAACAAATTTGGGTTTCCCTTACACTTAGCTTTTGCAAAATACCTTTATATGTAATTAAGACAAAGTTAAAAACAAAATAAAGCATTTTCAAAATTTACTTTGAGTCATGATCCACAAACAATAAAAATAAAACACGCATACGGAAACAAATAAAATTAAACAATCAAAACAAATAAAACAAATAAAACATGGGTTGCCTCCCAAGAAGCGATTTTCTTTATTTACGAGTCTTGTGGCTAGACTCAAAGTCATGGGCTATTACGTGACCTCGTCTCGTGATATGACGTATCCCGCATAAGTATAATCCTTGTTATTAGTGTGGTGGTGTTTCAATCGTTCAACACTCACAGTTACCTCCCCCCTCTTTCACTACTCAAGGTAACTATACCATCCTGGCGTAGGCTTTTGATTGTGAATGGTCCATACCACCAGGGACTTGGTTCATCGGGAGGTATTTTTATCTCTGAATGCTTTAAGAGTACCAAGTCTCCCTCTGTAAATGGGGCATGATTCTCCGTCGGTTGACTGCATTCAAACTTGACATGAATTTTATCACTACTTTTGTATTTTTCATGCTTGGTTTCTTTGTAGCTTTTAATTCGTGTCTCCCATGCGAGGATTTTTTCTTGAACATGATTATTTGGTGTGCCGGCGTTGTTTTTGAGCCTCCTGATGAAGCGAAAAATGAACCACTTTTAGGGGGTCATTTAAGCCCGGAATTGAATTTATATGATCAAATATTGCCCTAAATCATTCCTTTTGTGATTTTAGGTACTTTGGGAGTGAATTCTGGAAAAGGAAGCATTTTGGACGTTTTTGGAGCATAAAAGTGAAGAAAACGGCAAAGACTTAATTTTCCATGCTGAGAACAGTACCTGACGGCGTCAAGAAGAAAATCCTGACGGCGTCAGGAGTAAAATCCGTGACGACCCAGTGAAAACCTGAAGGCGTCAAGAGAAGGGCGTCAAGAGTATTTTTGGTGACGGCCTGCATAAGGTGTACACATGACGGCGTCAAACCCAGATCTAGGCAGTCCGAGAAATTATTTGGCGGCGAGATGACGGCGTCAGCAATTTGTTCTTGACGCCGTCACCTCAGAAAAACTATATATACTTTTCTATTTTTCATTCATTAGATAGGAACATGTGTGGAGAATACTAGGGCCGAACTTGTGAAACCCTAGGTCGTATTTTACAGTATTTTCAAGGGTTTTTACCCCTTGAAATCTTTCATGTTCAATTAAGATAAGTCCTCTTTCAATTCAATCAATATGTCTATGTGTTGTTTGAATATATCTTATGCTTGTCTTGATTTCAACATGCTAGGCTAGATCTATCATGTGTTTGCTTAGATGTAATGAAACCTATATGTTAATTATATGTTGATTACTTGTTTATAGTTGTATTGGATGAATGATTTCAATGTTAGGCTTAAGAAAACTGGCAGATCTCCATTGTGTAACATGCTTGAACGTCTTAGGAAACATGAACCGATGTGTACTAGGTTTTATTGGTTGTATTTAATGCATGAGCAAATTCTAATGATCCCATGTTAGGAGCTTCTTAGCGGGCTCGACATAGGAGTGAAGTAGGCGCTTATAGGATTGGGGAAGTAAGTACACCACCCCATGAATGGTATTAAGGAATACAATCCATCATCCACACAACTGTAACAAGTAATTAACATGTAAAAGATATCTAAGGAGTAGTGAAATCTAAGTAAACACAATTCTCCCATATATTGCTCACACCACTAGTTTAATTTAGTTTATTTTAATTTTTAGTATTTTATTTTGATTGCATCTTTAGTTATTGGGTTAGTTGACTAGCAACTAATTCCGCCCAACTCTTTCAAAACCGAGATTTTTATTTGCTTTCATAAAAACTAAAAAATACAAAAAGAATCATCCCTCATCTCTAGACCTAGTCTTTAGGTTTTCTATGTAACAATTCGCAATTTCAGGTTAATTACTATTCCCGGGAAATTTCACTATTCATTTCTACTATTCACTTTTACTATTCATTTTCACTATTCACTCCCAAAATTTTTATTTCATATTCTCGTAAGTTAAACTATTTTAATGATAATCCGAGAATTTGACACTCGTCGGATCATTTCTGCAAAAATTACTAAGCCGTGTCCGAGATTTACTTTTAGGTTTAAACGTCATTCCAGCATCCCAATATGTCCATAAAACATTATAAACAATAGAAATATGATTTTCTCTCATTTTAGGACAATTCCAAAAGTTTTGGAATTTTACGTTTTTCAGTTCAGCGTTTTACGCGAATTACGCGTTTTAGACCCGTGTTTCCAGTATTTAGCAGGGTTTTAGCACCCGATAGAACCTACCACTCATTTTATATTTTATTGTGGAGTATATTGATAAGTTCTAGCATATTTATAAGTTTCATATTTTTAGGATACCCGGTTTTACGTTTCGTGACTTAACGACTTACAGTTAGCAATTTACGGAGTCAAAACTAGCTACATACTTAGGATAATATCATCCAAGGACCAACACTTGCTCCCTAAGTCTTTCAAACCGCCATAGGGGGGGGGGGAGTCATCCCATAGGTGGCTTAATCTCATGCTTAGATCCATTAGATGTTAACAAGTGTAGAACTTGGCCTCCAAGGTTAGATAAATATCCTAAATGCTTTGTAACCTCCTCAAAAACCATATAAATACCCCTCTCCCCCTCCTATTTCATTCATCGTCACACCACACCAACACCATAACCCTAGCAAAATTACTTCCAAGTATTATCCAAGATTCAAGAGCTATAACAACATAGAAACCCTAGTTTAATTTTGATTCACCAAAAACTCTTCCAAACCCTAGAAACTTTGGTGATTCTCTTGAGTTTAGATCCACTCAAGTCACCTAAACCTTCATCACAAATCATTCAAGAATATAAGGGTAGAAGGGTTGCTAAAGTGAAGGAAAGCTTATTCAATCAAAGTCCTAGTTCCTAGTTCTTGTCCTAGTTTCCCTTTTCATTAAGGCCAAAAGTTGCAAGAACCCTAACATACTCCTTGCTTAATTATCATTTTCATACTCTTTGTGTTCCTTTCATGCTATATATGTTCTTGTTATTGTGTTCATGATGTTTAAAAATGGATAAAACAAGTATTGGTATACATATGTTAACTTATGACAAGTAAACAAGCAAACTAGTGATTTTTATGGAGAACCACGACCAAAATAGTATAACTATGATATTTGACATTTACTTACTGTTAAAAAGGACTTAACAAGAAAAACATAGCAATTTGAATCACCTAAAACGAGTACACGAGTCAAAAGTTATGACCATTTGAAGCTAGCAAAACTAAAACGGCAAATCTGCCTAGAAACTTTCTGTTTGCATTCTGCCAATTTTGAAAGTCCCACTTCTGGTCCGATTCATCAAAAAGTTAAAACACGAAAGTTGTCCGGAACGACATTTTTTATCAGGCTCAAAGAAGCTCAAGCCCTGAAAACGCTTTCTGAGTGATAATTTTCTTCAAATTCTTAACAGCCCGTTTTAAGTACCAAGTGACTATATAATAGTTATGTTTTACTAAGACCAAGAGGTCTAATGACCTAAAGCTAAGACCACAACCATGGCTAAAGCCAAGGTTGAGTCTCAAGACCATGGTAACAATGACCAAGGTCACGGCAAAGCCACGGCTAAAGACCATATAACTTTTAAAGATCAAAAAGCTTATATATATATATATATATATATATATATATATATATATATATATATATATATATATGTTATCAAATACTACAATAGTAGGGAGCCTCATGTGAGGAGTTCATTAAGTAAGCCGTCGAGATGAGTTGTTGATTTACGAATTAAAGTGTCCTAGCTCCTCGAACGTTTACTCCATGACTTCTGAATTATGTCGGCCCGAACGGTAGTAAGAGATATACAAACTATACATGTTTCATAAACCATTTATATTCAAAGACTTACACTATATACTAAGTACTACATCATGAACATTATGCAAGACATATATAGGCAATTCTTCGTATTCTTAGACATTACTCCAAACCTAAGTCGCAACGTTCTATTATAGGCTGCTCTTAGAGACTTTCGCGATTCGACTACCACTTTCATTTCTCATTACATAAGCTTAAGGTGAGTCATAGCCCCTACTCTTTTATACTTGTTTTAACTCTTTGGGGGAGATACATGCTCAACTACATGCTTACTTGTACAAATACTCTTAAACATTTATACTTGATTGTGTTATACTTGATTGGCATTATACTTGATTGCGTTAGACATACTTGTTACACTATACTTGCTTAATTTAAATACAAGATTCATATTTATGTGCATACATAATACTCTATTCTGTCGGAGAGGTATTGGTAGTACTCATGGGAAGATTCCCCTACCCTTGTGTCTATGCTTGACCTTGGATGTCGTAGTACTATTTGGGAAGATGCCCCCACCATTGCCATATATTCCTGGCCTTGGGTGAATATAATCCGGTGTATTATGTAAACTATCTTTAGCAGTGGGTTGTGGACACACATGTTGCAAGTCTCTTATGGCGGGACTTGCAACTGAGTGGATTCTCAATGCCTTTGTTGTGTGAACATTCTTTAAGGCTTTTTTAACTGTTTTAAGACAAACTCTATGAACTCACCAACCATTGTGTTGACACTTTAGCATGTTTATCTCAGGTTAGTAAGGCGATAGCTAGTGCGTGCAACTTAGAGTCAAGCTGCATATTCTGAAGACTTATGCTTTTATCATTTACCATTCAAAACATTTTGTATACATTTATGTATCATACTTTGGAATCTCATGTTTGTAACTTTGAATTCATTAATCGAATGGTAACTTTTCAAAACGTCTCATTTAGAGTTCGTTTTCTATAACTTGTACTTTGTATTATGAAGTAGCACCCCAGTGACACAGTCTTTCGCTGCGGTATTTTGGGGGTGTTACAGATTGGTACCAGAGCCTTGGTTATAGAGAACTAGGTTGCATTTAGTGCCTAGACTATAACTGCTATATACGTTAAGACTCTCCTCTTTATTTGCCTTACACATACTACATACACATACGCTTTTTGGTAGTTGTTGGTTTAGTTCCACGTTGTTAGATGATGTGACTTTAGTATTATAAGGAACCCCAGAGATTAGCCGAGTCATTAAAAACATATAGCTCAGTAATAACTAATTATTTAACTTGATCTTGTGACAGTTCTTGTTTGATGAGACACAAGATTTGAGTTAAATAATACTATTGCTTAGCTTTAGGGATTTGATGACTTGATTATCTTACTATCGGCCTCAGAAGGCGGATTTTGTGTCGGAAATTCTTAGGTAGGATGATTTAGAATCTCCTTATTTAAATGGATTGGGACGCCTCTTCATTTAAATAAAGAAATTGTAAATCACCGAACCATAAGTTTATGATCCCTTACTTACATAAATTTGGACGCTTCTTTATGTAAGTAAAGAGTTATAAATAAGTGGGCTTATTCACATCCGATACAACTCCTTAACCAGAACCTTAGACGAATCAGAGTAAACACCACTATATTAGAGATCCCGAATTCTCTTAGACACACCGTAAGTAGTTAACATCAACTGAACTTCGGGACGAAGTTCTCCTTAAGGGGTAAAGACTGTAACTATTCGCAATTTCAGGTTAATTACTATTCCCGGGAAATTTCACTATTCACTTTTACTATTCATTTTCACTATTCACTCCCAAAATTTTTATTTCATATTCTCACAAGTTAAACTATTTTAATGATAATCCGAAAATTTGACACTCGTCGGATCATTTCTGCAAAAATCACGAAGCGTGTCCGAGATTTACTTTTAGGTTTAAATGTCATTCCAGCATCCCGATATGTCCATAAAACATTATAAACAATAGAAATATGATTTTCTCTCATTTTAGGACAATTCCAAAAGTTTTGGAATTTTACGTTTTTCAGTTCAGTGTTTTACGCGAATTACGCGTTTTAGTCCCGTGTTTCCAGTATTTAGCAGGGTTTTAGCACCCGATAGAACCTACCACTCATTTTATATTTTATTATGGAGTATATCGATAAGTTCTAGCATATTTATAAGTTTCATATTTTTAGGATACCCGGTTTTACGTTTCGTGACTTAACGACTTACAGTTAGCAATTTACGGAGTCAAAACTAGCTACATACTTAGGATAATATCATCCAAGGACCAACACTTGCTCCCTAAGTCTTTCAAACCGCCATAGGGGGGGGGAGTCATCCCATAGGTGGCTTAATCTCATGCTTAGAGCCATTAGATGTTAACAAGTGTAGAACTTGGCCTCCAAGGTTAGATAAATATCCTAAATGCTTTGTAACCTCCTCAAAAACCATATAAATACCCCCTCCCCCTCCTATTTCGTTCATCATCACACCACACCAACACCATAACCCTAGCAAAATTACTTCCAAGTATTATCCAAGATTCAAGAGCTATAACAACATAGAAACCCTAGTTTAATTTTGATTCACCAAAAACTCTTCCAAACCCTAGAAACTTTGGTGATTCTCTTGAGTTTAGATCCACTCAAGTCACCTAAACCTTCATCACAAATCATTCAAGAATATAAGGGTAGAAGGGTTGCTAAAGTGGAGGAAAGCTTATTCAATCAAAGTCCTAGTTCCTAGTTCTTGTCCTAGTTTCCCTTTTCATTAAGGCCAAAAGTTGTAAGAACCCTAACATACTCCTTGCTTAATTATCATTTTCATGCTCTTTGTGTTCCTTTCATGCTATATATGTTCTTGTTATTGTGTTCATAATGTTTAAAAATGGATAAAACAAGTATTGGTATACATATGTTAACTTATGACAAGTAAACAAGCAAACTAGTGATTTTTATGGAGAACCACGACCAAAATAGTATAACTATGATATTTGACATTTACTTACTGTTAAAGAGGACTTAACAAGGAAAACATAGCAATTTGAATCACCTAAAACGAGTACACGAGTCAAAAGTTATGACCATTTGAAGCTAGCAAAACCAAAACGACAAATCTGCCTAGAAACTTTCTGTTTGCATTATGCCAATTTTGAAAGTCCCACTTCTGCTCCGATTCATCAAAAAGTTAAAACACGAAAGTTGTCCGGAACGACGTTTTTGTTCAGGTACAAAGAAGCTCGAGCCCTGAAAATGCTTTCTGAGTGATAATTTTCTTCAAATTCTTAACAGCCCGTTTTAAGTACCAAGTGACTATATAATAGTTATGTTTTACTAAGACCAAGAGGTCTAATGACCTAAAGCTAAGACCACAACCATGGCTAAAGCCAAGGTTGAGTCTCAAGACCATGGTAACAATGACCAAGGTCACGGCAAAGCCACGGCTAAAGACCATATAACTTTTAAGGATCAAAAAGCTTATATATATATATATATATATATATGTTATCAAATACTACAATAGTAGGGAGCCTCATGTGAGGAGTTCATTAAGTAAGCCGTCGAGATGAGTTGTGGTTTTACGAATTAAAGTGTCTTGGCTCCTCGAACGTTTACTCTATGACTTCTGAATTATGTCGGCCCGAACGGTAGTAAGAGATATACAAACTATACACGTTTCATAAACCATTTATATTCAAAGACTTACACTATATACTAAGTATTACATCATGAACATTATGCAAGACATATATAGGCAATTCTTCGTATTCTTAGACGTTACTCCAAACCTAAGTCGCACCGTTCTATTATAGGCTGCTCTTAGAGACTTTCGCGATTCGACTACCACTTTCATTTCTCATTACATAAGCTTAAGGTGAGTCATAGCCCCTACTCTTTTATACTTGTTTTAACTCTTTGGGGGAGATACATGCTCAACTACTTGCTTACTTGTACAAATACTCTCAAACATTTATACTTGATTGTGTTATACTTGATTGGCATTATACTTGATTGCGTTATACATACTTGTTACACTATACTTGCTTAATTTAAATACAAGATTCATATTTACGTGCATACATAATACTCTATTCTTTCGGAGAGGTATTGGTAGTACTCATGGGAAGATTCCCCTACCCTTGTGTCTATGTTTGACCTTGGATGTCGTAGTACTATTTGGGAAGATGCCCCCACCATTGCCATATATTCCTGGCCTTGGGTGAATATAATCCGGTGTATTATGTAAACTATCTTTAGCAGTGGGTTGTGGACACACAGGTTGCAAGTCTCTTATGGCGGGACTTGCAACTGAGTGGATTCTCAATGCCTTTGTTGTGTGAACATTCTTTAAGGATTTTTTAACTGTTTTAAGACAAACTCTATGAACTCACCAACCATTGTGTTGACACTTTAGCATGTTTATCTCAGGTTAGTAAGGCGATAGCTAGTGCGTGGAACTTAGAGTCAAGCTGCATATTCTGAAGACTTACGCTTTTATCATTTACCATTCAAAACATTTTGTATACATTTATGTATCATACTTTGGAATCTCATGTTTGTAACTTTGAATTCATTAATCGAATGGTAACTTTTCAAAACGTCTCATTTAGAGTTCGTTTTCTATAACTTGTACTTTGTATTATGAAGTAGCACCCCAGTGACACAGTCTTCCGCTGCGGTATTTTGGGGGTGTTACATTCTAATCCTAGCGACACTATTCCTAGCTGAACGATCAATCCCCCGGTACTTGTCATTATACTATACTACATCGATCAGGTACACTGCCTGGTGGGGGTTGTAAGCTTCTCAAGATCCCTTGAGAGGTAAAGCCTGGTGCAATCCCTACGCATCAAGTTTTTGGCACCGTTGCCGGGGAATAGTTATTGTCTAGGTTAGAATCTCTTTTTATTAGGTCTACTTGATAGATTCCTTTCTAGTAAGATTTTATTTTTATTTTTTAGGTTCTCTTTAGTCTATCTTATTTCTTCGTGTTTTTGTTTGTAACTCTTCACCATCCGACATCATGGACGATGGTAACATATTTGAACTCATCATCCCTCCACAACAAAACCCACCACTAGCTAACCAACCTCTTAGGCCCCGAACCTTAGGAGAGTACTCCCGACCTAGCCACCAAGGCTATCGAAACACTATTGAGCTCACCGGAGCCAATGTGTCTCCCTTGCGATCCGACACCATCCGGTTGGTGCGAAGCGGATATGCATTCCATGGACTTCGTTCCGAAGATCCAAATCAACATCTCAACGACTTCCTTAAAATCGTAGATTCTATAGACCTTGATGTTACAACTAGAGAGTCAACCCGATTACGCCTATTCCAATTCTCTCTACGTGATCAAGCTAGTCAATGGCTTGAGCATTTACCTGCGGGATCCATCACCACATGGGATGATCTCACCACTCGTTTCCTTGCTCAATTTTTCCCACCGGGGACAACTACCAAGCTTAGAAATGACATCTTGATGTTCCAACAATGTCAAAATGAAACTTTTTACGAAGCATGGACTCGATACAAAAACCTGCTCCGAAAAGTCCCTCATCATGGCATCGAACCATGGCTCTAGATTCAAATCTTTTACGATAAAGTTAACTATCAAACAAGGAGGGCCATAGATTACGCAGCCAAGGGCAGGCTAAACAGACTTAGCATTGACGAATGCTGGAAAGTTCTTGAGTGGTTGGCACAGTACGAAGAAGAAGGATGGGAGGATCCGATGTTTTCAAGTAAGGGGAAACTTGATTACACAAACGCCACCCAAGAACAATTATTAGGAAGCATCGAGAAGCAGGTAAAAGAATTAATGAGAGCTGAAATACCTGCTGCTGAAACCGCAAGGAATCCTAACATACGTAGGAATGCGATTATCAAAGATAATTTTCCTGAACGTTCACAACAAGAGGAGTTCGAAGGGATAATGGTAACCTTCATGAATAATCAGGAAAAACAAATCTGGCACTTAGAAGCACGCATGGAAAGCACTCGCAATGCTTTTATGGATTTAGTAGACAAATTCATATCAAGGATCAAATAGAAGATTAAGGAAAAATCCGCACCAAGAAAAATCGAAAAAAGCTTTGAGGTTCCAACTCCTTTGGTGTTTGACCAAGAGGATAACGAGAAATCCCTTCCAAGTGCTTCGCCGTCAATCACCTCCTACTTTTGTAAGCATCCTCAGGAGGAGAAGAACTCGCAATTTCATAACATTTTCGTTGGATGCTTGCAAACCACGCTCCCAAATTTGTGCAAGAGATGTTCCTTTGGTTTTAAACCCGGTGTGAAGAGGTTGCACCTCAAAAACACCACAGCTTTGAGACCCTCTATGGAACAATACCTCTTTGAACCCACCGTTGACCAATGTGAAGGTTACAACTCAACTAAAACCTCACCCACCCCTTTCTACAACCACATCTCTTTCCGTGACTGTAATGAAACATTCGACCCTGGTGGACTTCACTAACGGGACGGCTACTCATAATTTTTACTTATGATTAGCTATTCATACTAGTGCAAGGACTGAAGTTGGAATTACTACTTTTTATTCCTGATGCGGGCATCTGACGGCGTCAGATGTTAACTCTTGACGCCGTCACCTCGCTATCTCAGGAATAATAACCCAAACTCCATCACTTTCAACACATACCCCACAAATCACACCCAAATTGCTGCCCCACCTCCGAGTCTCCATCATCCAATCCGACATCTTCCGTGACAAATCTTCACTTGGTAAGTAGTTTTTCTTCACTCTTTTTCGTTCAATTGTCCTTAGGTTCAACCAATTTTGAAAACCCCCATCATCCGAAACCCCATTTTTGACCCATATTTGATAAATCATAATGCCTTCCCTTTGATGATTTGTAATCACGAGGTTATCATTAGATGATGTTGCTCTACTTGAATCATGCATTAATTAAGGAAAAATCTTTCATACCACCGATTTTTTGACCCCCCACCCATGTTTTCTGCATAAAGGAGTGTTTGGGTAATGGGTTTAGAATTTGAAAATTGATTTTTCCCTCGTAATTGCATGGTTCGATTTCTGCTGGGTCTGACGGCATCAGGATCTTCTTCCTGACGGCGTCAGATGTGTCTGACAGCATGAGCCAATAAAATTCTCATTCTAATCGTTTCCGTCCATTCTATCTTTTTCCAGGAAAATGAGCAAGCGATCACGACAACACCGTGGCAGCTCATCTAGGTCCCAACAGGTTAACTATGGGGAAATGGTCCACAGTTGGGGTGAATTTGACAATGATGCCGCTACAACTAAGTACGTGGAGCTTGTTAATCACCACATTGATGCTGGTGCTGTGATTGATTGGGAGTTTCTGAGATCCCAAGGTTTAGAGGCTGAGTTTTTGGAGAGGATCCAAACCGATGGGTTCACGGGTCCTCAATGGGAGAGGTTGTTCAGGATGAGGGAGACTGTGTATAGTGAGTTGGTTAAGGAGTTCTTTGCGACCTTTCACTTTGATTTGGTAGAGGCTAGGATGGATATGGGTGGTACCACTATTTACTTTTGGTTAGGGGGAGGTTCGATCGTGTTCGGTTACTGAGTTTGGGTGGAGGATTGGTTTGTACACTAGGTAGGAGGCTGTTGAGGGAGGTTTTATGCAGAGGTTATTGCATGGGCAGACTGTGAGGAATGACATGAGGTGCACCACTTTTTGGCCGAGTATTGGGAACGGGGTGTACACCTCGACTACTGGGGCAGCATCAATAAGGGACCCCGTGATCAGGTTAGCCCACAGGTGCATCACATACAGCTTGTCGGGGCGTCATGGCACCACTCACCGTGTCACTGCTTCAGATCTTTTCTACCTTTATACCATCTTTTCAGCGGGTGTTTACTGCAACATCCCATTTTGGGTAGCTAGCTATTTGAATACCAGTGTGGGGGAGAGGGATATTGACAAGGTGTTTGGGGGGATGTTTGTGACCCGATTGGCTCGATCTTACGAGTTTCTTGTTCCCCAGATCATGGGATACTTTAGCGACTGCGGGGCTTGTAGGGTGGTGAGGGCTAAATCCCTTAGGCAGATGAGCATCGTGATGCAGCTGGTGGATGGGTCCTATACCTGGTACATGGAAGGAGGACCTGATGGTGCTGAGGATGATGATGATGATGATGAGGGAGCGACCCAGTAGCATCAGTTCAGGGATTATGAGGTTGGGTCTGCTGATTACTACCGACATATGGGTCGGGGAGACTGGCAGGCACACCAGGGGGCCTGGATGGGTCAGGTGGACACATGGCGGACCACCACTGACCAGCGCTTTGATTGGATGTATGATCATACCATCTGCCAGATGCAGCACCTCTCCACTCGTGATCAGATCGAGCCCCACCTGCAGATTGACCCATTCCCCAGTCGTGAGACGGACTACCCTCCCTACGGGTACGCTGGGCACCTCCCTCCTGGTTATGACTACCGTTATGGTCCCCCTCCCCAATGATTTGTCTTGCTGTCTGTCATGTTTGAACAATTTATTCTTTGTGATGTAATTTGAAACAATTTGGGATGTAATAGTTTAGGTTGTGGCCTTTGTTGGCCTTGGATAATTTTTATTTCTTATGAACACGTTAATTTGCAATGTTATGATTTTATTATGGTTTCATTCTTCCTTTTTGTGTGATTTTTATTTTGTTTTTTGTTATTTGTTTCCGTATGCATGCTTTATTTTTATTGTTGGTAGATCATGTTTCAAAATTAAAATGGTGAAAATACTTTATCTTGTTGTTTGGCTAGTCTTAACTTCATCCAAAGGTATTTCGCAAAAGATAAGTGTAAGGGGAAACCCCAAATATGTTTTTAAGAAACAAAACTGATCATGATTCTCCACAATATTAAATGAACAAGTATATTCGTATTTGTTAGAGTCAAATGCTTGTATCGAGTCATAATGATGTTTTGCAGGATTTTCCAGGAAGTAGGACCAAGTTTTTCCAGAAATTTTCCGGAAACTTAACATAAGAATTTCTGCAGGTCACTTCTGACGGCGTCAGGAAGAAATTCCTGATGGCGTCACGTGTAAAATTCTAGAAATTTTACCAGTTTTGTTTTTCTAACGGAGTCTTAAAGTTTTTGTTGAATCATTAGTATTATAATCTCCAGGAAATCTGCAAACGTCATTCCACAAGCATTAAATCTTATTTTGTTTTCTAGGATTTGTTAGCATATATAGATTGCCGCCGATTTTATGTGAGGCTGCCTTGTCTGTTTTATCAGGTTTTACAGGTTATGTATGACAAGAAGATGATTTATATTCTGGAAGGGAAGCTATGATTGTTCATTTTCTTGGAGGAAGATCTAACCTGGCCACCTTATTATCCAACCGACCGAATCAGGGGAGTATTTGATTTCATTCTTTTACCAGTTTTACTTTTACATTCTTTACTTGAACATTGGGGACAATGTTCATCCTAAGTGTAAGGGGAGGGTAAAATGATGATAACTTCCAGATACACTTTCGCTTGAGTTTGTTTGTTTAATAGTAGATGTGTAATAAAACTATGAGAAATACTTGTTAGTGTAATTTTACCGCCAAATTTAAATTTTTTTACAACATTTAGGAGTGAAACTTTAGCCATAGCAAGAATCTCATGGATAGGAGATTGTATGACTAGCACAAAACCGTACTATTCAGAAAAATTTTCCACCCAAATATGTGAGGTTCGCCTTTAGATTTGATAGGAAAAGCATTTATTATTAGTGCTTATGAGTGTACCGGTAGCATTTAGATTCTAGGACTTGCGTTAGTGATGCATCCCGAGACCGCTAGTGAGACTACATTCGTGTAGTAGGAATTACTACATGATAAGAGGCATTAGGATCACCCTTGTGTTAAACCCGTATCATAATTACTTGACCATTTAAGTCATATTACTTGGCTAGTTAAGTCAATTAATTTTTCCCACACCATTAGCGTTGTACTCATTTTTAGTACACGAAACCCCTAGTATACCCCTCCGAGCCTATCTTTTCGTTTCTAACTTTAAGCATTTTACTTAAAGGAAGAATTTATTACACCCCACTTAAATGTACAACCAAATCGCCATAGCCTTCCGTGTATGCACTCATCTTTAGTACATTATTGTTATTTGTTAAACCCTTAGTTAATTATCTAATTGATTACATGGTTGCTAAGTCGAGTCATATCCTTGTACATATTGTTTTGGGACGATTGGGACTCATGGGTAAAGTACTTATGTTATGGAGTAATGGGGAAGAACATCATATTATTACCCCCGTATGTACGTTAATCTTAAAAGTACTCCAAGTGTTTTGACTATCTTGATTCGAGTCATTAGATTAGTTTATTGTAAAGTATGTAAAAATTCAAGTGTAAGGGGAATGTTCATTCCCTATGATGTATTATTTTGGATGGTAGCGTAAGCATTTATGCACCAAAAAAAAAAAAAAAAAAAAAAATTGAAAAATTAAGAAAACAAAAATAGAAAAAAGAAAAGAGAAAAAACATACGGACTACCATCCCGTTTCATTCTATGTTTATTTTACGTTTTTGTTATTTTTCATTTATTAGCTTAAGTCGAGTCGAGTCTTGGCTTAGCAATGCCATATTGTACATGTAATTAACCAAGATTGTTAACTCGCCACCAGTAAAGACTGCCTATATCCAACAAAACCGTGTATTCCATATCCCTATACATAACGTTACAACCCTTTAAAAAGACCTCTTTGATAGTTTATCCTAGGTGCTTACGCCATGTGGTGGAGGTTTGAACCTTTCCCAAGCCTATGGTAATCTATTTTTCTATGACAGGTAGTGAGAGATATTTTCCGTTTCAATATTGTGATATTACTTTATTACACCCGAGAGAAGTGAGTATCTAAACACTATTTGTGAGGTGCTAGTGTATGACCTCCGTGCTTGTCTTTGGTCTTTAGTGAACGATTATCTGTTGTAATTACTTTTAGATTAGTGTTAAATGACCCCTAACTTGAATTTTGATTAGAATATAAGCGCATTTGCTTGAGAACAAGCAAATCTCAAGTGTAAGGGTATATGATGAGGCGAAAAATGAACCACTTTTGGGGGGTCATTTAAGCCCGGAATTGAATTTATATGATCAGATATTGCCCTAAATCGTTCCTTTTGTGATTTTAGGTACTTTGGGAGTGAATTCTGGAAAAGGAAGCATTTTGGACGTTTTTGGAGCATAAAAGTGAAGAAAACGGCAAAGACTTAATTTTCCATGCTGAGAACAGTACCTGACGGCGTCAAGAAGAAAATCCTAACGGCGTCAGGAGTAAAATCTGTGACGACCCAGTGAAAGCCTGAAGGCGTCAAGAGAAGGGCGTCAAGAGTATTTTTGGTGACGGCCAGCATAAGGTGTATACATGACGGCATCAAACCCAGATCTAGGCAGTCCGAGAAATTATTTGGCGGCGAGATGACATCGTCAACAATTTGTTCTTGACACCCTCACCTCAGAAAAACTATATATACTTTTCTATTTTTCATTCATTAGAGAGGAACATGTGTGGAGAATACTAGGGCCGAACTTGTGAAACCCTAGGTCGTATTTTACAGTATTTTCAAGGGTTTTTACCCCTTGAAACCTTTCATGTTCAATTAAGATAAGTCCTCTTTCAATTCAATCAATATGTCTATGTGTTGTGTAGATATATCTTATGCTTGTCTTGATTTCAACATGCTAGGCTAGATCTATCATGTGTTTGCTTAGATGTAATGAAACCTAGATGTTAATTATATGTTGATTACTTGTTTATAGTTGTATTGGATGAATGATTTCAATGTTAGGCTTAAGAAAACTGGCAGATCTCCATTCTGTAACATGCTTGAACGTCTTAGAAAACATGAACAGATGTGTACTAGGTTTTATTGGTTGTATTTAATGCATGAGCAAATTCTAATGATCCCATGTTAGGAGCTTCTTAGCGGGCTCGACATAGGAGTGAAGTAGGCGCTTATAGGATTGGGGAAGTAAGTACGCCACCCCATGAATGGTATTAAGGAATACAATCCGTCATCCACGCAACTGTAACAAGTAATTAACATGTAAAAGATATTTAGGGAGTAGTGAAATCTAAGTAAACACAATTCTCCCATATATTGCTCACACCACTAGTTTAATTTAGTTTATTTTCATTTTTAGTATTTTATTTTGATTGCATCTTTAGTTATTGGGTTAGTTGACTAGCAACTAATTCCGCCCAACTCTTTCAAAACCGAGATTTTTATTTGCTTTCATAAAAACTAAAAAATACAAAAAGAATCATCCCTCATCTCTAGACCTAGTCTATAAGTTTTCTAATCTTAGCGACACTATTCCTAGCTGAACGATTAAATCCCCCGGTACTTGTCATTATACTATACTACATCGATCAGGTACACTGCCTGGTGGGGGTTGTAAGCTTCTCAAGATCCCTTGAGAGGTAAAGCCTGGTGTAATCCCTACGCATCACCTCCTCTACATTATGCCTTCTCGCACATATCGTGGGGTCATATGGAAGTGAATCTTCCTTTTTCCTAACTTAAGTTCAATTTACCCCTTTTCATATCTAATGACAACTCTTAATGTGGTAAGGCATGGTGCTCCAAGAATTATTCGCATACACCTATCTCCTTTATCATCGATGATCATGAAATCGACGGGATACATGAAACCTGCTACATTGACCAGCACATCCTCTGCAATTCCTAAAGGATACACATAAGAGTGACTAGCGAAAGATAACCTAACGCGGGTGGTGGCTGGCATTTCATTTGTGAGTTGGGCATAAATAGTCAAAGGCATCAAGTTCACCTCTGATCCTTGATCGACAAAAGCATCCAAATATTGCAGTTTCCCAATGCTAGCTGGTATTTCAAAGTTGCCATAAGCCATCTGCTTCGTAGCCACTTTTTGCTTAAGTAACTTTTTGTATACCGGTCCCCCAGGCACAGTGTCATAATCATCCTCTCCCACTTTTTCTCCTTCAGAGTCCTTTTTGGAAGATCGATTACGTCTGTCGCCCTCTATCAAGTTAGTTATTGTTTTCTCATTTATCTCATGCTTTAGATAATACCATAATGGTTGAGATTTTGGGGGTTCCTCAATGGTTTGTGCAGTGGGGGTCTCCTTTCCTTCATTACCCTCGTGGACAATGGATATAGAGTTAACAAACTTGGTAGTGGGGGTGACGTCTTCCTTTCTTAACAACACCTTTTTCGGAGTTTTTATGTTTGAGTATTCTTCTATAAGTTCATCATCTCCGTCATTTTCTCTTGCATCTCCTCCTTTTGTCTATAGACTGCTTCCTCGAATTTTGCTAACCGCTCAGAATGAGTGGACATATATTCTCTCATTCGAGTTTCAAACTCTGGGCTGAGGTTTTTGAGGAGGGGTGTAGGGCCGAGCATATTTTTGAAAAGTTTTGGAATTCTCTCTAAGGGGTGATTCAGACAACGGTGTTGGGTTTACATTTGAAATAGAATTGACCATCGCATGTCTAGGATTTAAATATTTTTTTCGTTTTTCCATAAGATAGTTAACTTTTTTCTCAAGTTCGCAGAGTTTTTCATCAGAAAGTTGAGTGGTCCTTCCTGAGGATGAGATTGCATTGAAGGCAGATTCTACGATGTGGGCAACCTTCCATATCTAATTGTCATCAAATGCAAGCTCATCAATACTTTCCCACGACTCTTTGGCGTCTTTGTCTCGTAATCTACCTCCGGCGGCTTGATCAATGGTACGTTTGGTATGAAAGTCGACATGATCGTAAAAAATTTGGATTTGGAGACAAAGATCTATGCCATGATGAGGGACTTTTTGGAGTAAGTCCTTGAAACGAGTCCATGCTTCATAGAGAGTTTCACCTTGACGTTGTTGGAAAATCAAGATATCATTTCTAAGTTTAGTAGTTTTCCCCGGTGGGAAAAATTGAGCAAGGAAACGAGTGGTGAGATCATCCCAAGAGGTGATGGATCCCGCAGGTAAACGCTCAAGCCATTGACTAGCTTGGTCACGTAGAGAGAATTGGAAGAGACGCAATCGGGTCGTCTCTCGAGTCACAACATCAAGGTCTATGGAGTCAACGATTTTAAGGAAATCCTTGAGATGTTGATTAGGATCTTCGGAACGAAGTCCATGGAATGCACATCCGCTTTGCACCAACCGGATGGTGTCGGATCGCAAGGGGGACACATTGGCTCCTTGAGTGAGCTCAATGGTGTTTCTATAGCCTTGATGGCTATGACGGGAATACTCTCCTAGGGTTCGGGGTCTAGGAGGTTGGTTTGGTAGTGGTGGGTTTTGTGGGTGGTTTTGTTGTGGTGGGTTGATGGGATCAAAGAGATTACCACCTTCCATGATGGTAGATGGTAAAACTTATGAACAAAGAAACGAATAAATAAGATAGACTAAAGAAAACTATAAAAAAAAGAAATTCTAACCTAGACAATAACTATTCCCCAGGCTGCGGCGCCAAAAACTTGATGCGTGGAATTGCACCCTCGCAAAAGGTTTTACCTCTCAAGGGATCTTGAGAAGCTTGCAATCCCCACTAGGCAGTGTACCTGTTCGTTGTTGTATAGGATAGTGACAAGTACCGGGGGATTGATCGTTCAGCTCAGGAATAGTGTTCGATTGGATTAAAAAGTCCACTAAACTAGGTCTAAAGGTGAGGGGTGATTCTTTTTGTAATTTTATATTTTTATGAAAGCAAGTAAAATCTTGGGTTTTGAAGGAGTGGGCGGAATTAGTTGCTAGTCAACTAACTCAATTAACTAAAGATGCAATTAAAATAAAATAAAATAAAATAAACTAAAACTAAATTGTGGTGTGAACAATAATAAGAGAAAATGTGTTTACTTAGATTTCATTACTCCCTAGATATCTTTTACCGGTTGATTAGCTTGTTACAATTGCATGGATGACGGGTTATATTCCTTAATACTAGTCGTAGGGCCGTGTACAAAATTCCTTAACTCTATAAGCTCCGACTTCACTCCTATGTCGAGCCGACTAAAAGTTCCTAACATGGGATCACTAGAATTCGATCATGCATTAAATACAACCATAAATCGTAGTACACCTCCGATCATGTTTCTTAAGACGTTCAAGCAAGTTACCAATTGGAAGTCTGCCAGTTTTCTTAAGCCTAATATCGAATACAATCATCCACAACAACTATAAACAACCATCAACCAATAATCAACATCTAGGTTTCATTACATCTAAGCAAACACAAGAAAATCCTAGCCTAGCATGTTAAAGAGAAGAAAAGCATAAGATAGAATCACACAACACATAGACATATCGTATGATTATTGGAAAACTTATCTTCAATTGAACATGGATGGAACAAGGGTTGAAACCCTTATTATCTCAGAAAATTCATCTAGGGTTTATACAGAGAAGCTCTCCAAAAGTTCCACCCTTAATGAATGAAAATTAGAAAACTATATATAGATTTTACACCTTGACGGCGTCACGTTTTAGCTTGTGACGCCGTCAACTCACCGCCAAGATAAAATTCGTATTGCCTAGATCCACTTCTGACGCCGTCATGTGTAAATATACTCTGGGCCGTCACATGTGTTTTGACCTTGACGGCCTTGGTGACGCCGTCAGGCCAAATAGCCTTGAAAATACTCTAGGCCGTCATGTGTATTTCCCACATCCACCTCTTTTGCTACTCTTGACGTCGTCACTTGCAATGCCTTGACGCCGTCAGGTACTGTTCCCAGCAAGGATTTTGAGACTTGGTCGTTTTCTTCACTTTTTCGGTCCAAAAACGTCCAAAATGCTTCCTTTTTTAAATTTCCTCTCAAAAGTACCTAAAATGACAAAAGGAACGATTTAGGGCAATAATTGATCAAATAATTATGAATTCGGGCTTAAATGACCCCCCAAAAGCGGTACACTTTTCGCCTTATCATATGAACACACGCTTTGGTGCCTGTTGCCCTTCCCACCTATCTGAATTGCTTTCTGAAACAATAACTTTATAATATGTTGTGTTATCCATGGTTAACAGGTAAATGGTAGCCTATTAGCTGCTTCGGTAATATGAGTATAATGTGCGTGCGCATGTAGCATTGGAGCCGCTGTAGAGCCTCCAGATGATGCCTTTAATGGTCTAACCAGTCCTAAAGTACTCACCACAGCTGCTCTTATCCTCGAGATGCTCTCAAATGTTCTCTCAAATCTGTATTAAGTGGGTAGTTCCAATGAAAATGTTCACATTATCAGACTTTGAGAGAATTATATTTAATAATGTAGGATGTAATATAAATTTTTAGCAATGCTTCTTGCAATATCTATCGGAATGGTTCATCGTTCCGAATGTTCTCTTCACGACCTGCTGATGACCTTACAGTAAGTGCAACTCAAACTTACATTTTTATTCTTGCAATACGTATCCACATGTGATCGAATTACATCATTATTATACGTATGATTTCGTTTCGGTATCTTGCCCTTGACCTCACCATTTTCTCAAAACCCATATACAATGACAAAAAACCCCGCTAGGCCGCAACGCGGCCGGCCGCCGCCATACTTGTTTTAGATAAAGTTGTAAATTTGACTTTTGAATTCTAGAAAGCTTAATATCATCCATGACACATCCTCCAAATCCCTATCTAAGCTTTCGCTTTAATCAAATTAAGATTGTAACAACTTTAAAAGCTTTTAACATGTGACATTGTTTTAATATAGATTTCTTCACCTAGCGTTATTGGCATAACTTGAACATTTTTTGGGAGGCCTGAATTTATTTTGAAGGGTCGAATCGGAGATTTGTTCGTAACCTCAACTAAATTACCCCAAAAACTTATAATATTTACATTAGATGCCGTAAATCTTGGGGGGCTGGAACCCTCCCATTCCCCAACATAGTTCCTTTGGGTTCCAAACTCCATATAGGGATGGAGCGTTGTTGTTTGCAAGGTATCAATTATTTACATGGACCCGCTTCTCATTCAATTTGTGGGAATTTTCAGATCTATAAACCCTCCCTAACTAATGATCGGCTCATGTTTGAGGATGATGAATCACTTCGTGTCGACCTGCTGCCAATAAACTTTCCGACTTTATCATAGGTTTCAATTCAAAGCAAATGTGATTTTAAATCTCTAAATCACCCAAAGAATAGTTTGAACCACCGCATCAAAATAAGTCTTCATGGTAGGACTTAGGGCACTGATGAGTAGGCAAATACTCATCATTTTAATACCCATTTTGATACATAAAAGTACTAAAAACGACCAAAAACAATATAGATATCCTTGGTTTTGTGTTTTTATGCAAAAGGTACAAAGGGTTTGAAACTGAGCGAAAACAAGCACTTTTGAACTACTCATTGACAATTTCGCGTATTATGATATTAAAGATGAAGTCTGGATCAACCCCGGGATACATTCAAGGCTAATGTGATAGTAAAACATAACTCAAACCCAGCCCAATCTTACATGCCCAATCATAAACCCACTTCCCATTTTATTAATAAAACCTATCCCTGGCCCCCATCTCCTTTACATCCTTCCCAACACAAGCAAATCCAGATAAACCATCTCACATCCTCCAAATAAATCCAGCATATCCCACATACTCCAAGTAACCTGTCTCCTCCCCTATCCCCAATACTCCTGCTCCAGCCGCCTCAAAGATTCTACAAGATATTTTATCTCTAGGTTGGCAAATCACAACCTCATCTTGGCGCCAAAAATGCAATGGAGGGCTGAGATTGTTTCATGGAAATTCAAGGGATGGGATTTGTTCAAAGAAGTACAAGTGAAGACCCCCCCCCCCCCCCCCCCCCCGTTAAGCTTGTAATATAAATAAGAGCACTTGTAAGCCTTTGATGGCATGTAGTTTTTTACATAGTTTTTAGTTTAATTATTGTAGTCTACTCTCTCAATATCAGTTTTAATATTTTCATGTCAAGCTTTGTAATCCATTTTCAGTTATAATAAAAGTTTGAAGTTTCTAGTAAAAGTTTTTTTTATGCTTTTTATTTAAGCGTTTAAGATATTTTTATGCTTTAATTGTAGTTTCTAGTTGAATGTTGTAATCTCTTTCTCAAAATTAATTTAAGTTTGCAGCTTGCTGCTCGTTTTCAAAATTAATAAAAATTTTAAGTTCTTAATCAGAAATCTTGTTTGTGCTCATTTGTGGTTTCAAAAACTTTCATAAGCTCATAGAAGTCCTCAAAAGGATAAAGGAAAAGAAAAAGAAGAAAAGAATAAGAAGCCGTAGCAGTGAGCATCATGAATGGAAATGGTTTAGAGCTTCATGGGAAGCATTAGGGTCGATAGAATTTGATATCACTATCGTTCAGCTTGGGTTAAGGGTTTTAAATTCTTATTTTCAAGTTTTCATATTTTCTGTATAATTTTGCTTAATTTGTTCTAGATTTGTTGTAGTTATAATTTATTGCTTGTTTTTGTTTATTCATGTTCACTACAGCTTAGTATAACTTAATTTATCGATTTCATGGCTTAATTTCTCACTTAGCTGCAATCATAATTTAAAACAAGTGCATAGGTAGTGTTTGGATTAAGCTTGAAATCTGTGTTCGAGACTGTTATGTGTGTAGTTATTAGTTGGTATAGCTTGTTTTAGATGCATATAGCGCAAACAAGACTTAAAATCAGTAGGGTATAAGAAAAGAAAGTGAAATTCACCTTTGCACTTCATAACAGCTTGACTGTTAAATAAATAGATTAGCTTAATCGTCATTTTAGCTTTAAAACCTGTTAAGTTTGCTTGTTCTAGTCTCATTCTGGGGTATCATATCATATTTAGTAATCTAGGATCGATCAATACTCACATAAGTCAACTTTTTATTTCAACCTTGCAAGTCAATATTTTTCATACTTAGTAAAATGGGGCAGTTTGTTGAATAATTTGTAGGCTTCAATTCTGTTCAAAAGTAGATTAAGCTTGCTGTTCTGTGAACACTGGTAGCTTGTAGTTCATGATCAAGAAGAAAATTTAAGTTTGAACCTGAATCGATTATTGAAAATCAAGCTCAAAGTGGCATGTTTGAAGTTATGTATGCCCTGCATCCAGTTCTTTGTATCCTGACCCTTTTTTCCTCAAGCCATAACTAGTTGAATCTTTGTTGCTTGTTGTGTAATTCTTGTTGATTTGGGTAGTTAGTAGTACTAAGTAGTTTGATCTCTACTTAATTTGTGGTTATTTGCTAGTTCACTGTGCTTATTTTGTTCCTTAAGCCGCCTCGTTAGGACTGCTTCTTTAAAGTTTGATCTGGTTGTGCACCAGCATGCAAGTAGACGGTGTTTATTCCTATGCAGGCCGTTTGATTTTAACTTTAGCGTTATTTCAGCTTGCTTAATTATTGTTATCGGCTTGTTTGAGTTGGTTTGAGATTGTGTTGGTTTGAGATTGTGTTGGTTTGAGTTTGCTTTGGTTTAGCTTTTGCGCTTATATGGGTTAGCTGCTAATTGTCCTAATCTCGCTTAAGGCATATAACACGAAACTGTTGATGTTGTTAAGTTTCTAAAAGCTCATTATCAACCTTTCACAAAAAGTGGTTCAATTTAGTTAACTCTAGTCTGGGAAAAAAGAAATAAAAATTTTGCAAAAAGAGCCATTGTTGGGATTCGAACCCACGCCACTCAGCTCAACCCTCACACACTCAACCATCTGCCCTTAGTACTTTTTCATTTACATGTTGTAAAGTTTAATGCTTAACCTTTCCTTTTCTGTTTTGATTATTCTAGCTTATCAGCTTTTGTTGGCTTATTTTCTGCTTACTTTTCTACTATACACCCCCTCCTAGGATTTTTCATGAATTAGAAATTAGTTCAAGTATTTGTTAGATAAATCTCAGATTTATCTAAATAGTTTTGGTATTTATTAGGAATTAATTAGTGATAAATAGAATTTAAATCATAATAAGTAGAGTTTTAATTAAATTTTTTATTTTCCTTTTTCTAAAATTTTGTTTTGTCATCTAGTACATAGGTTAATTAGTTGTATACTGGTTGGACTCATAGTGCTTAGAATTCACTTTTTATTTTGCACATTGACGTTATTAAAATGCGTATTTTTAGTTTTAGACTCCTGTTAAGTTTAGTTGTGATAATGCGTTTTTGAGTGCGTATAAAAAATATACACAAAGTAGACATGAGTGGAATTTACCGATCAACCTTTAGGAAAAGGAAGACTTTTAAAGACTCGTGAATACAATATATATGTGTGATACCGGGTAAGTGATTACCCAGGTCGTGTCCCAACGAGGTGTGAATGGGCAATATCGTGTGAGATTCGGAGATTAAAATGCTTGTATGGATGATGAGAGATTATTTGGTATTGTTGAGTTACGATAGATTGCAAATAACGTACGAAGGATAAAATAAACGTAACTAAAATATGAATTTCAACAAGGAAATGAAAATAAAACTTAAAATCTACTTAAAAGACTACAGGAACAATAATCGGGAGCTAGGGAACCTTAAAACGTAAACTAAAATTTAAAACGCGAAAGTTAATTAAAAACTACGCGAGTGCGCAAAATAAAACTTGAATTTAATGCTACACTAGTCCTACGGGCTTGAAAATAATTCTCTTATAATCCTAATGATAAAAGAAAATTTTAGAAAAAAGAAAATTAATTTTTCAATAAAAATTATAATTATTACGAATTTAAATTTATTTAACACTAATTAAATTATAAAAAATGCTAAACTAATTTTGAAAATTACCAAATTTTTTCTGAAATTATTTTGTATTCACAGTGAGCTAGAAAAAATAAGAAAAGTACTAAATGATTATTAATAAGCAGAAACTTAAGCAAACTAGTTAAATAAACTAACTACACTACATACTACTATAAAAATAAAAATTGCAAGATTAAACATGAAAAAGACCCTAGGGCAGTTGGAGCATGGCATGTGTGGTTGTTTGTGCTGAGTGACCCAGGTTCGAGTCCTGGGTTTTACACTTTTATTTTTATTTTTCTTTTTTGAGATTTTCTTATACGATTGCAATAAGCTTTTGCAAGCTTATAAACACCAACAGTTGAGAGTTTTGTTCATTTGCAGCCAACAAATAAACTAAATAAGCAAACAACCAAATGCTAACACTAGTATAAGCAACACAATCTCAATGCACTTTTGACAACATATTTTAACAAAGATAATTCAAACAAATCTCATTCTAATTCCAAGTTCTTAAACAGATCTAAGATCAAAATAGAACAATAAAATCAACAAACTTATGGCCTGCAGTTTGGGGGGTGTTTTGCAGCCAACAAAAAGCTACTCAAAAATCTCTAAATATTGAATTAAGCTAAAATTTATAATCACTAGACTACCATCTACTTACAAACCTAAATGGGAAGTCTGAAACTTACGTTAACTAATCTAAAATAAGATAAAAAGGGGGCTGGTTAGGCGTGTAGGCTGCTGATGCAGCAGGCCTGGTGGGAGCAGTTGAAGGGTATAATTGCAGGCTATGTTTTAAGCAAGAAAATACACTAAAATCCAATAAAGAGCATACAAAATCAATCTCTACATTCCTAACTACTTGCAAACACAGTAAAATGCCTAGAATTCTACTTAAACTAGACTAAAAATAAGAGCAAGAGAGGGGCTCATGGGGACTGATGTGGTTCACGTTTGAGTTAGGCGTGCAAGGCAAAATTTTGAGCTACCAATATAAGCTATACCTACTGAAATTGAAAACACTATAGATAAACTTAAATGCTACACTAACTGTGAATCAAAAATCACACTCTAATAGGCTTATATGGGATTCTACTACTAGCTTCTAAAGAGGTTGTTGGGACAAGCAGGCTGCTAATGTGCAGTGTGAAAAGGGTAAGTGTAGGGCTAAATTAAGCTAACCAAATGACCTCCAAAAGCTAAGACAAGCGCAATATAATCAACACTAACCTATAAACTATATGTAAAACAGAAATCAACACCTAAGTCCTACTTGAGTCTCACTGGATTTGAAAGCAAAAGGGCGTTTGGGGACCGGTGGGCTGCTGTTGCAGCTGGGGAGTTTTTCGGTGTTCTTGCCCACAAAAATTGACATGATTTGAAAGCTAAATTTGGCCAAACTTAAAAGGACAGGTTGACCCAAACACCCCTTAAAGTACCTACTATTTTTGGTTTTTAAATGAAATAGCTTGCAAACATGTTATCTTATGATAAATTCTACACTAATATTACTAACTAACGGATGAAAACTGTTACAACTAAAAAAATCAAGTTCTACAATGAGCAAATAAACAGATGGCTGATTTTGGTATTTTTAGTAGATTTTGTTAACATAAAGCATAAAAAAAATGTAAACAACTAGATTAAGCATAATAGAGTAGCAATTAAATAAGATAGGTAAGCATTATTTGAGTAGGGTATTAAGCTGAGCTTAAATATATTTTTTTTAGAAACCTATAAACATCAAAACTTGGAGAATATAGATTGCTTAAAATCAAAACTTTCATTAATAAATTCAAGACTACAAAAGACTTAAAATAAAAACTAGGAAAAGATGCTTAAACCCTCCTTGACTTGACTGCTAATAAAAACCTAAATAATGACTACCTCCATGGGCTTACAAAGTTTTCTATTTATATTACTCTTCTAGGGTTTGGTCTTCTTGTGCCTTTGTGAATGAATCCCAGCCATTGATTCTTCTTGGAATGCTATCAACCCTTGATTTGCCTTGGCGCCCAAATTGATGTTGTGGATGGTTGAGGTGGCTGTGGTATACCCATGAGGTTGAGATTGGAATTGGTGAGGAGGTCGTTTTTGTAACATTTTATTGTTTATTTGTGTGCTTTTGGTCGTTTTTGTGGGTTTAAACAAGGTAAAATATTTGTGTTTTTAGACACATATCAAGTTGCTTTACGTGATCGTATCACAATACCAAATAATCTCTTATCCATCCTTACAAGCATTTTAATCACGAACCTTACACGATATCCTCGATTCACACCTCGTTGGGACACGACCCGGGTGATCACTTGTCTAGTATCACATATATATATATATATATATATATATATATATATATATATATATATATATATATATATATATATATATATATATATATCGTATTCACGGGTTTTGCAAGTCGGCTTTTTCACATGGTTTGAATAGTTAATTTCCTCACGTACTTTGTATGTATCATTGATATCCGTTCACATAAAACGACGAATCAGGCACGTTTGGTAGGGTGAAATTAAGAGAAATGAAATGAAGTGCAGAAATCAAATCACATAAATGAATTCTCACAGAAATTCATTATAAATTTTCGTGTTTGGTAACACCAGAGAATTGACTCAAGAAATTATTATTATTATTATTATTATTATTATTATTATTATTATTATTATTATTATTATTATTATTAATTTATTATTTCATTATTATTATTATTATTATTATTATTATTATTATTATTATTATTATTACTATTATTATTATTATTAGTATTATTATTATTAAAGAATTCATTTCCATCACTTTGTGAGTGGAAATCAATTATCCACTTTTTGCAAAGGATCCATTTTCAAAGAGTTTCAATTCTCCATTTTATTTTTTCATAGATGTACCAAACATTGGAAATGATTTCATTTCGTTTTCTCTTCTCTCAATTCCTTCTACCAAACACGCCCTTAGAGTTTTTGTGGTGGTCCAATAGATTAGATTAGCCAAAGTGGATGAGAAATTATTGAAACCCCACCAAACTGAGATCATATTCTAGCCACAAAGCACTCAACAAAAAAAGTGTTGTGCAATTCTAAAACAAAATTGCACCTGTTTGTCTAGATTATAACGTATGGGCAATCGATAAACACAAAGCCACTATAAAAAAAATAATTGTTTTAATGGGAATTGTGGAAAACTAGAAGGGGGGTTGAATAGTTTACCGCTTTTTCGATTCTTATTTGCTTAAATAATCTTTGAGAACTTGACATTTGGTTAAAGATATAAACACAACTTAATATGTTTGATTCTTTGAAAAGACCTTACATGTAGATAACCATTCTAACTTAACTTGTTTTATACTTTGAAAAGCTTTACTTGTAATGATTCTAACTTTGCTTGTTTAGTTCTTTGAAAAGCTTTACTTATGTTGAAAGATATAAGAACAATATTACTTGTTTTGGTTCTTTGAAAAGCTTTATATGTGATCAACAATTCTAACTAAACAACAACATATAATAAACAAAGATAGAGAAAGAAACAATCAAACCACAACACGATAGTTTATCGTGGTTCGGCTACAAGGACTCTTTTTCCTTGCCCTACATCCACGCCCCGAGTTTCCAACTCGAGAGTTATAAACACTAATCAACAAGCTCCTTTCACCGGCGGAGAAAACCTTTACAACGTCGCTTACACTTTTACCGACACTAAGCTAGATGTCGAGTTCTTTTACAAGGGTACAACCACTCCCATTCGTCGCTTACACTTTTACCGACACAAAGCTAGATGTCGAGTTCTTTTCCAAGGGTACAACCACTCCCGTTAGTTCTTTTACTAGGGTACAACAACTCCCAACACTCTTTGTATTTTGAGGCCTAAAATACTGTCACAACTCACCATTTCAGGTCATTTCAGGTCATTTCCCGAACTTTGGAAAAACACTATTCATCAAAACACTATTCATCATTTTTGGTGTCAGTTTGACATTCCGAGAAACATTCAGAAATTTTACTATTCATGGAACACTATTCATTGCGGGAAAAGATTTCATCAGTCACGTGCATTACACATTTCATCGTAAATTTAGTTTACGGGTATTCAAATTCGCGTAACCGTATTGGTTCAGGTGCGAATTCATGCATTATCAGTAATAACATTTCATACGGACTGGGGATAGTCTGCATATCATCAGTAGGTCATTTACATGTTATACCACTCTTAGGATTTTCAAATTACTATATTCAGTATATTTAACGTTTTACGTATTATGATTTCTAAATAAACGTTAACACCCGGTTTATACACGACGAATATATCTAAATATTCCCACAATGGTCCCGACATATATTTATATCCATTTTAACATCATAAAAGTTATAACATTCATTTACCCAGTATTTTGGAAATTTATTTTATTTATAACGTACGCGTTTGAATATAACGTCGGTTTTCGTTAAAACTAAACATTAATCACCCGATCACTCAGTAAATGTACCCAACATATTTTTAATATGTTTTTAACATTTTTATAACTTTATATCATCCCGGTAAACTTCGTGAACATTTATTTCTAATAAAACCGGTACCCGATCGTAACTAAAAACACAAACTAGTGCAATTTCATACAAGTATTTCTAATTAAATCCCAAGTACCCTAACCCCCCCCCCCCCTTCACCCTTGAAAAACCGGACCATGATCACCCCTTTTAACCCCTAGCATTAACTCATCTTTATTTAACTAATAAACCTTATAACCTTACTTTACCAAATTTACAAGAATCATAATTCACAATATTTAGCTAAGATCAAAACTTGCTCATCTTCCCCATTTCCTCTAGCAAACCCACGACCCATAATTGATCTCCATGATCAAGTGATCATTTTCCATAAAGTAAAACACAAAACTTGTTCATTTTACAAGCCTAATCAAGAATCAAGCAACAAAAACACAAGAACATCAAGCATAATCATCCAATAATCATCTCATTTTGTCAAGTAAGTTTTCATCTTTATTTTTTCATGGATCATCCTATTTTTACATGTATTTCATAAGTATCATGCTAAAAACCATGTACAAGTAGCTATACCACACTTTATTTTGTCTAAAAAGAAACATACAAACCCTAACTTTTTAGTTATGAATCCCCTTGCTCTAATAACTTGGTTAGGAGTCCATGGCACCCTAAGAAGGTGTATGGTAAGATTAGATTAGTCATGTGGTGGTTACAAGAGGTTTGGTGATGGTAGAAATTAGTTTTTAACCTTGGAAACTTGATTTGGAACCTATTTTAGACATGCTGTCCCGTTTTGTAAAAATCTGGAAAATCAGTAAACACCAAGGAAACTTTGGCAAAATTTTTAGAAAATACTTTCAAAAACGAATCCGTAGGCGAAAGAACGGATTAAAAAGAGCTTATAACGAAGAAGTTATGATTTTTGCAAGATTGTTGACGAAATGTATTTTCTGGAAATTTGTTTGCTGTTGGACGTTTTTCATGGTACAAAAAGAGACTTTAGACGTAACCCGGAGGAGCCGAGCTTTCCAAAATATATTACTACATACTAAGACGTAACCGTGGACATAAAGAACAAGTAAAACGGACAAGTAACGACAAAGATATACTCGTTTGAATATCGGCTAAAACCATTTTATAATTGACAGCTTTTATTAAATTTGGCGCAAAAACTACGAAGTACATTTTTGAGCTAGAAGTAATATCAAGTACCGAGCTTTATAACTAATGTAGTATTAGTTAATACGAGTATGTTTTCATCATTTCAAGGATTACAACCCGAGTTTTTCAACGCTAACATGGAAACTTACGTTATATATATATAAGTATATATATATTATAACTAGCTATTTATATTTTCTAATAGCAATATTTTTCCAAATTCTTGGATTATATATTTTTGATAACACAAGTGTTTTTCAAAGAGAAGAGTGGTATAGGAAACATGTGCATGGACATTCATAACATCATTTCATGATCTAAAGTAGATCGTTCATCATTCATATTAGGTTGCGGCTAGTGTGCGCACCTTGTTTTTCAGCTCATTACATGTTCATGGTACCATCATATTGGGTTGCAGCAGCTAATTGTTCATTGGTGTTCATTTCATTTCATCACAGTTTCATCAGTTGAGGTGAGTTTTCATAGCCCCGTTTTCAATTCAACATTTTTGATTGTTTTCAAATCCCACGGGGGGAATACATTGCACCATTTCAGTACGAGCCCAAGTATTCAAACACATGTACATAGCTTAAGTTACCTTGCCATGTGACAAGTCCCCTGTAACATCATGAACCGTTAATTTACCGTTAAGCGAGAGTGAGTGGATAGATCTATCGAGGGTGACGCCTCCATCCGTGGTAGTGGATACCAACAGTAAGCGGATGCATGTCATGTCTTTTACATTTGAATGTTTCGGCAGAACATTCGGGAGGGGCATAGAATTTCATCAGTCATAGCTTCGGTGTCATGAGCTTAAGGCTATTGTACAATTTTCATGAGATTTTTATCTTGCACTTTTACTTGTGGTGGCCGTACATCATTACATTTTACAAACCTATGGAATTCACCAACATTCGTGTTGACGTTTTAGCAATGTATTTCAGGTTATTAAGGTAGCTCATGTGACATGCATTTGGACCTTCATGGAGTCGCGGAGTCGACGCGTCTCATCATTATTTCATGCACTTATGTAAACGTTTGATCTAGTATGACTTGTTTTCATAAACATGCAACACATTTTGGGGACCTCATTTTGTAAACTCTGAATTATTTCAATGATCAAATGCAGTATTTTCCAAACGACACTTTAGGTCGTTCAATGTAACTGTAACTGTGGTGCTATGACAGACACCCCCAGGTATTCCATTCCGCTGCAAGTCAGGTAAATTGGGGGTGTGACAGATTGGCATCAGAGCTAAGGTTATAGCGAACTAGGATGTATCTTGGACCCTAGACTATAACCACATCATCATAGCATCTCATCATTTCATCATAAGTGCATAATCATGATACATGTTGTTTCATACATACCCTGTGCGAGTTATTTATACTCATATCCGTATATGTATATCATTTTATTGACCTGGTTCACAAGTGACATGTCTTCAGATACTCACCCTGACATCCTTTTATCGGATTCCGACATTGAAGATGCCTTGTCATCTTCCACTACCATTATACCACCAGTTGCATTTACACCACCATTAGTACTATTGATTTGCCATAGGAACAGGGTTTTCCTATCATTCAGTCCGTACATAGAATGCCTTTTGGTAGTGTATTCAGAATTAATCTTAATGGACTTATTAGGATGCTTATTGCAAGGAAGATAGTGTATTTTCTTTCCATCACTAGTAGGACACTTACTACTCAGGTACTATCACCACCATCGGTTACTTATTACACTATTGGCCTTCCCACAGTGTGTACTTTAGTTTTACCTTTTGGATGTCGCGAGGTAGCGCGAAAGAGGGTAGTATTCCATTCACTAGTACCATCATTGTCATTTCCTTTTCCATTTCCATTTGCTCAGACTTCAATTGTTTTGCAATATTTTAGCATTGTCTCATCAGGAATTAGGTTGATTTCGTTTTTGACGAATTAGTAGACTATTACCATTCGACAAGATTCACCCTCGTATCCAATACACCATTCAAGCTATTTTACTATCATATGGGGAAACTGTTTTACAGAAAAAAAAAATTTTCTGAAGTAAGCTATTTTATTACCATCCTATAAATTGATTTTCTGTCATTACACCAAGTATTTACTATTGTTACGCGAAGCAATTTTCATGTTACTTGAAAGAAAACATCAGGACACTATTTTAATAACAATGCGTTGAACACCATCTAAAACTTTTGAGAAAAGTTATGATATTTTGACAAAATCCAACATCGCATCATTAGTCCTCAATTGTACATAGCCTGATCACCTATGTAAAATTCAGGAAGGATTATGCCATGAAGGAAATAATTACCTTTTCAAAGGATTGTTAATAACAATCTTCATTCGAAAGCTTTGTAAACAAAGGAACTCTTTCATAAACATCCCTTTTGCCGAACTATCTCTGGATACTTACCCCACCAGTCACTCATTCAGACATTAAGTTGGATTTTCCCATTGACTTCCCTAGAAGAGACTTTCCATATCAATTACATGCAGGATTCCTTTATACAATAAAAGCAATGAAAGGATTACAGAACTACTAACCAGAACTAGAAGTATATAGAGAGAGAATTCATAACTCAACAACAAATCCTAAGATACTGCGAGACCATCTGAATCACCATCCCTGACTTAGTTGTCAAATTCTATCATTTAAAGGTACTAGCTAGACTGAGCTACAGGATTGAACTCAATATAGATGTCCGCAGGACAACATAATAGAAATAAACCAAGCTTCTAATTGAGACTGTAGAGCATTTCATTTAAACATGGCCTCATCCATACATGAACTTTCCTGCAGTAAGTTTTCACAAAGTACAATTGTTTGAATCAAGAATATCGATGTAGATTCCTTTAAGGCATTATGTCTAGAAATTTCAGATAACATCACCTTCATACCAAGCAAGGGATCAAACCAGAACATATCTCCTCATCTACATGGGAAAACAGAATAGACATTCATCGACACAACATCAAGCGATACCTTCGTCTTGCCAATTACAACGATAAACTATTTCAGGACTTAAGTTAGTCTAAATACCTATGCTTGTAGTTATGCCAGATAACCACCAATAGACATTATCCAACCTCAGGAACTAAGTGTTAGACATCTATGCATTTAAGCGAACATTTCCTATTCTACCATTTTATCCTTTTCAGTGTTTTCACTTTTAAATAAAGTTGATGCGTTTACATAAATCACATACCTTGTGGAAAAATGATTTCTGAAATTCCTATTTTGAACAAGTACGATCCTTTTTGGTCAATCTTTAGCAACACTATGGTACAATGAGAAATATACATAAACATCAAACTTTGGTAAGCAGTCTTAATCACAACATGTTTGAAAACATTTTTCTACTTCATAACTACTGAAATTTTGAATCATCAGGAAAAATATTACTTAGTAAATCATTTGCTCCATTTTTCTAAGTTCGTTTATTCAGAAAAAGATTTCAACCAAAACTCATAATCGCGAGACAAATATCCAGAACCACTTTTCCTACAACATCGCTTATGCATTTAGGATTTGTGATTTGACAATAGAGAATATTTGGAATATGTGATGAAGGAATTAGGAGGAACATCACAAATTGATCACGAACTTCAGTAGTGAAGACCAAACCCACTAGACAAAGAAGGACATATGTCTTATCATCCGTTGGAACAAAACACAAGGAATCAAATTGTTACCTATATTCTATCCCTTCAGATAACGCCAAGTTCGGAGGACCGAACGTTATGGAATTAGTCACAAAGGTTTATTGTACCCATTTCAGTTATTCCTGTTAAGGAAACCTAATTCACTGTGGACTTCAGGTAATCATTTCAGGATTTCCTTCAGAAACCCATTTAGAAGTAAACATCACTATCATCCTCAGACCAATGGTCAAAGCGAGAGAACAATTCAAACATAGGAAGGTATGCTCAGAGCATGAGTGATTGACCCTGTAAATGGTTGGACTAATCACTCAACATAAACCAAATTCATCTACAACAATAGTTATCACACCAACAACGGGAAACTGGCAGAAGTTAGGTTGGTACATAACACACATCATTTGGATTGGATATCCTGAACAACAAACCATCCAGATTCAAGTGGGAGAACAAACTAAGTTAAAAGCTATGCCTTGGATTGTCATGATACAAATTGGATAACAAGAAAGGTTGGACCATTAGCATATTGGACTATTTAGGATTCATTTTAGAATCGACCAACTAGCATACAAACTTGAGTTCTGGCAGAATTCAGCAGTATATATTACCAGTACCACATTTAAAACATTAAGAAGCGCAGACCATCGATTGATGGGCCAAACTCAGAAAAAGCTCAACTCATTAGTTCAGTAGGCATTCATGAGATAACCAGAAATTTTCTACAAGTCAAGAATCAGTTACAAGTTCAATAAGTCGTAAACCATTAAAACTTCAAGTTCTGCAGAGTTATGCAGAAAGTTCTGCCTAGGAAAGGCATGTTATCGTTCAGAAAACTTGGAAAGTTACACCATTATACACTGGACCCTTTATATTTTGACAGAGAAGGCCTAGTGGCCGTCAGACTTGAACATTGTCAGAGAACAACAGGATTACACGAACATATTTCACATTTTCAGATCCCCAGAAATGACTTACAGATGAGTCACTCATGATTCCATTGGAAGGGATCCATCCCAAATGACAATCTCAGACCTTGTAAGAGAACCAACAAAAATCATGGACCGTGTGGTCAAACAGTTGAAACAGAGTCGATTTCCTATTGTTAGAGTTCGCTGGAATTCTCGAATATCATCACCTTTTCACCAATACGTTTTCAGAGACCAACATAAACTGAACTTCGGGACGAAGTTCCTTTTAGAGGGGAAGACTGTCACAACTCACCATTTCAGGTCATTTCAGGTCATTTCCCGAACTTTGGAAAAACACTATTCATCAAACACTATTCATCAAAACACTATTCATCAGTTTACTATTCATCATTTTTGGTGTCAGTTTGACATTCCGAGAAGCATTCAGAAATTTTACTATTCATGGAACACTATTCATTGCGGGAAAAGATTTCATCAGTCACGTGCATTACACATTTCATCGTAAATTTAGTTTACGGGTATTCAAATTCGCGTAACCGTATTGGTTCAGGTGCGAATTCATGCATTATCAGTAATAACATTTCATACGGACTGGGGATAGTCTGCATATCATCAGTAGGTCATTTACATGTTATACCACTCTTAGGATTTTCAAATTACTATATTCAGTATATTTAACGTTTTACGTATTATGATTTCTAAATAAACGTTAACACCCGGTTTATACACGACGAATATATCTAAATATTCCCACAATGGTCCCGACATATATTTATATCCATTTTAACATCATAAAAGTTATAACATTCATTTACCCAGTATTTTGGAAATTTATTTTATTTATAACGTACGCGTTTGAATATAACGTCGGTTTTCGTTAAAACTAAACATTAATCACCCGATCACTCAGTAAATGTACCCAACATATTTTTAATATGTTTTTAACATTTTTATAACTTTATTTCATCCCAGTAAACTTCGTGAACATTTATTTCTAATAAAACCGGTACCCGATCGTAACTAAAAACACAAACTAGTGCAATTTCATACAAGTATTTCTAATTAAATCCCAAGTACCCTAACCCCCCCCCCCCCCCTTCACCCTTGAAAAACCGGACCATGATCACCCCTTTTAACCCCTAGCATTAACTCATCTTTATTTAACTAATAAACCTTATAACCTTACTTTACCAAATTTACAAGAATCATAATTCACAATATTTAGCTAAGATCAAAACTTGCTCATCTTCCCCATTTCCTCTAGCAAACCCACGACCCATAATTGATCTCCATGATCAAGTGATCATTTTCCATAAAGTAAAACACAAAACTTGTTCATTTTACAAGCCTAATCAAGAATCAAGCAACAAAAACACAAGAACATCAAGCATAATCATCCAATAATCATCTCATTTTGTCAAGTAAGTTTTCATCTTTATTTTTTCATGGATCATCCTATTTTTACATGTATTTCATAAGTATCATGCTAAAAACCATGTACAAGTAGCTATACCACACTTTATTTTGTCTAAAAAGAAACATACAAACCCTAACTTTTTAGTTACGAATCCCCTTGCTCTAATAACTTGGTTAGGAGTCCATGGCACCCTAAGAAGGTGTATGGTAAGATTAGATTAGTCATGTGGTGGTTACAAGAGGTTTGGTGATGGTAGAAATTAGTTTTTAACCTTGGAAACTTGATTTGGAACCTATTTTAGACATGCTGTCCCGTTTTGTAAAAATCTGGAAAATCAGTAAACACCAAGGAAACTTTGGCAAAATTTTTAGAAAATACTTTCAAAAACGAATCCGTAGGCGAAAGAACGGATTAAAAAGAGCTTATAACGAAGAAGTTATGATTTTTGCAAGATTGTTGACGAAATGTATTTTCTGGAAATTTGTTTGCTGTTGGACGTTTTTCATGGTACAAAAATAGACTTTAGACGTAACCCGGAGGAGCCGAGCTTTCCAAAATATATTACTACATACTAAGACGTAACCGTGGACATAAAGAACAAGTAAAACGGACAAGTAACGACAAAGATATACTCGTTTGAATATCGGCTAAAACCATTTTATAATTGACAGCTTTTATTAAATTTGGCGCAAAAACTACGAAGTACATTTTTGAGCTAGAAGTAATATCAAGTACCGAGCTTTATAACTAATGTAGTATTAGTTAATACGAGTATGTTTTCATCTTTTCAAGGATTACAACCCGAGTTTTTCAACGCTAACATGGAAACTTACGTTATATATATATAAGTATATATATATTATAACTAGCTATTTATATTTTCTAATAGCAATATTTTTCCAAATTCTTGGATTATATATTTTTGATAACACAAGTGTTTTTCAAAGAGAAGAGTGGTATAGGAAACATGTGCATGGACATTCATAACATCATTTCATGATCTAAAGTAGATCGTTCATCATTCATATTAGGTTGCGGCTAGTGTGCGCACCTTGTTTTTCAGCTCATTACATGTTCATGGTACCATCATATTGGGTTGCAGCAGCTAATTGTTCATTGGTGTTCATTTCATTTCATCACAGTTTCATCAGTTGAGGTGAGTTTTCATAGCCCCGTTTTCAATTCAACATTTTTGATTGTTTTCAAATCCCACGGGGGGAATACATTGCACCATTTCAGTACGAGCCCAAGTATTCAAACACATGTACATAGCTTAAGTTACCTTGCCATGTGACAAGTCCCCTGTAACATCATGAACCGTTAATTTACCGTTAAGCGAGAGTGAGTGGATAGATCTATCGAGGGTGACGCCTCCATCCGTGGTAGTGGATACCAACAGTAAGCGGATGCATGTCATGTCTTTTACATTTGAATGTTTCGGCAGAACATTCGGGAGGGGCATAGAATTTCATCAGTCATAGCTTCGGTGTCATGAGCTTAAGGCTATTGTACAATTTTCATGAGATTTTTATCTTGCACTTTTACTTGTGGTGGCCGTACATCATTACATTTTACAAACCTATGGAATTCACCAACATTCGTGTTGACGTTTTAGCAATGTATTTCAGGTTATTAAGGTAGCTCATGTGACATGCATTTGGACCTTCATGGAGTCGCGGAGTCGACGCGTCTCATCATTATTTCATGCACTTATGTAAACGTTTGATCTAGTATGACTTGTTTTCATAAACATGCAACACATTTTGGGGACCTCATTTTGTAAACTCTGAATTATTTCAATGATCAAATGCAGTATTTTCCAAACGACACTTTAGGTCGTTCAATGTAACTGTAACTGTGGTGCTATGACAGACACCCCCAGGTATTCCATTCCGCTGCAAGTTAGGTAAATTGGGGGTGTGACAGATACTAATCTATAACTTCTACATACATGACACACACGAAGTATAAACTACCAAAGCTTATACATGACCAAGCTACCAAGACTTGCAACTTTAGAGTTGAAGCTTGCAACTTCTTGAATGATCTTGTGGAGTTCCTTGCTACATAAGAGAATCACACAAGTCAAGGGTTACTGAGTTAGTTGAAAGAATAAGTGAGAATAAGTCCTAAAGGGTTACACAAAACAAACAAATGGTTTGGTATTTATAGCACACTATTCTGCACGTCTGGCGGATCAGGCGGAACCCTGAGATGGGTTCCGCCCGTGTACCCCCAGGGTACCGCCGGGTCTGCAGTAGGTTTTTGCAATAACTTCCCAAACCAAACAATGTCTTGTCTCATAACTTCTAGCAACCAAACAATGTCACATCACTTAAAGTAAGTCAAACATGATACTTGCAAGCAACATGAAAGCAAGTCAAACACATAACTTGCCATAAATACATAATGACAAAACTTGCCATAAATGTGATGTGACTATTTCTAATTTAAGAAATAAAACCAATGTTTAGTTTAAAAGGAAATGTAAACATTAGTTAAACAAGACTTAAACACTCAAAGTGATAATTTACTTTTAGCTAAAGTTCATACTTTGTTATTAACAAAACTTAGCAAAGATCGTAAAATATAAATAACATTTTTAGGCGATATTTGTATTAACAATCTCCCCCTTTTTGTTGATGACAAAACATAAACTTTATTTAAAAGTAAGTCATAAGATTTAGTGTTAAGTCTTATAAAGTTAGTAATGAAACTTGTTTTTGCAAAGAGTTAGCTACGCGGAAGTTTAAAATAATAGAGCAAGTTTCATATAAATTCTCCCCCTTTTTGTCGAAACAAAAAGAAGAGTAGCGAAGCGGAATTATAGGCATGCTCCCCCTTGGTTGATACTCCCCCTAAATGGAGTGCCAAGAGAGGAGACATGGATTTTGAACCTACAAAAGAAAAGTTAGTTTCCGCACAAGATAAGTCATGAAAGCATTTCATGTTTAAAAACACAACTAAGAGTTGTGAAGCGGAATAAAGCAAGACTCTTGCTCCCCCTTGAATGTTACTCCCCTAAATGGAGTTTCAAGGAAGGAAGACATGGATAATGAACCTACAAAAAAATTAGTTTATAAAGCACAAGGTTTATGTATGTTACCATACCAAGATATAGTTCACTCATCATACCTAAATGGTCATCAAACAATTTAAACCTTGTAGTAGAATGACATTCATTAAATTGTAAAATTTTGACTCTTAGATAGTCAAAGACACAACATTAAAATGACAACATCCTACTTTTAAAGACTAAGAAAAACTAAAAATAAACTAACAATGCTACAAGGAAATCATCATTTTCCTTAATGAGAAACATTTTCCAAAAACAAGGATTGGGTTGTTTTAAGGATGAAAAATGTGGGTTGAAGGTTGTAGCGGGTTTTATTTGGAGAGGTGAGGAGGTGTCTTGGTTTTGGTTTGTTGGTTAAAATGGGGACATTTTCCAATAGAAACGGTTTCGTTTCATTTTGGAGACTCTAAGGTTGAGGTGGGTGAGACAAGGATTGTAGACGCTCCAAAATGTGGTTTAGAATAAACCTCATTTCTTCGGATAACTCACGAAGTTCCGTTCGACATCTTTCACTAATGTGAGCGGTTCTCTCGCAATGTCCGCAATCATGGCGGGGGAATGATGGTGGTAGATGGATGGTTTGATTTGTTGGTGGTGGATGGTTTGAACTTGAAGGAGCAAATGTGGATGGTTGAGAGGTGTGTTTTCTTCCTTCACTTGTTGAGTCTAATGCCGTATGAAATTCCATAACATGGTTGATTTGAGAGTCAACCATTCGTTTGAAGGCCTTAAGGTGGGCTAAATGAGTACTTATTTCCTCATTCATGGTTGGAGGTTTTTCCCATAAGGATGTTTCTATTTTCTTATAAGAAGAAAGTAGAGTTTCAAAATTTTGGGAATTTTGTTGTTGTGGTGATTGTTGTTGTGGTTGTGGTTGTTGATTTTGAACAAAATGGCGAAAGCTTGGTTTGCCAGAAGGATTGCCATGAAGGTCTTTGTAAATTGGGTGAAACACAAATGATTGTTGGTGGGTATGACCTTGATCATTTGGAAAAATGGATGGTCTAGCATAACGGTAAGCTAACCGTTCTACTATAGATGGGTGATGGGGTTCATCATCTAGTTGCTCACTAGGTTGTTGTTGGGTTTCTATTTGAGCAATGGTGTCAAAAAGTGAGAAGGATGGTGGAGTTGATGATAGATCATCAAAAGTTTCTAAATTTGGTAGTGGTGATGTTGGTGGTGTATGGAAAAGTTCCATTGGTGTAGGTGTTGGTGATTGAGGTGAAGGAGTTTTTGATTTAAAGGCTTGTTGAGAAGGTGAGGTTGATATACTCAAAGGTCTAGTTGGTGATGGATTAATGGCTAGGTTTGAGTTGCAATGAGGTGGAAAAGGTGGTGGTGTAGCAAGATTAAGCAAATCTTGAATGGTGATCACATTTGTGTTACAAGGTGTTGAAGGTGTAGTTGAGGTAGTTAGATTAAGAAAATCTTGGATAGGTGAGGAGATGTTAAGTGAAGCATCACTTGATGAAGATGAGCTTGACTTTGTGGTTTTGTTGAAGCAACAAGGTTTCACACTAATCCTAGTGGTTTTAGCACATGATTTTGATGATTCGGATGAGGTGTTGGATTTGGTCATTTCAAAGGTTTTGGTTTTGATGTTTGAGGGAAGAAGTCTTGATGGTGATGGTGTGATTAGAATTGTTGTGAAGCTTTCAATTTTATAGGATAAGAAAGGTATTGAAATAGTATTTGGATTTGATGTTTTACTATTCAAAGATTGAGGTGTCAAATGATTTTCGTGACCATGTCACATCATTTGAGGTCAATCCAATGAATAGGATGGAGTGAAAGACCAACCTAAGCACTCAATGCTTTGTGATCATGGGAAGTGGTTTGGTTGAAAATGTATCAAAGGTTTGAAGGATCCTATAAAAGGGTTCCTTTGGGTAGTTATGTTTTGAATTTGAATTTTGGCGGGAAGTATCTTCCTAATTGTTTTAGTGAGTGAGGTTTGTTCCAATATGGTTGTTGGTGTTAATGAAAGATGTTTCTCACTTGGGATAATGATTTGACACTTTACAAGTTATGATCTTAAGAAAAATGTTCACAAATTTTCTGCAGGTACTGGCGGCACCCTGAGACTACACAGGCGGAACCCTGTTTTGGGATCCGCCTGGTCCGTTGGGCCAATTCTGGAATTCCCAGAAATTGTACTGGCGGAACCCAATTTTGGGATCCGCCTGATCCGCCAGTGCTGCAAAAGTATACAGTCCGCGTTTTTGACCCGCGAAACGATTTTCAAATTTTTCGAAAACTCTTGGAAATGAAAATTTACTATATGACATATTAGGAAATGCAAAAATTGGGCATATAGACATTCATCTCTTAGGACTTTGAGCGGGGGCTAACGATTTTCACTTAACTTAGTGAATTTTACCATAAGCATGAAATTGACACATACCACCAATATTGTCATTAATCATAAAAGAGCATACAAAACATAATCCATCAAACGTAATAAGACATGAATATGGGAAGTAATACAAATCACATAATTCACATAGTTTTAACACAAAGACGCTTCTAAAGCACACATAAGACAAACGCTCCTTAATCTTCTCACAACCGGTCAATCTTCTTTTTGAGCTTGTTTAGGTACCTTCCAAAACACTTGAACATTCCTTTGGTTTGCTTGAATTCTTCGGAAGCATTGTCAATGATGGGGAGAGCATGAAGATATTCTAAAGGAGGTAACTTAGAGTTTGGTAGTTTATCATCATCGCTCATGCCGGATGATGATGAAGATGGAGTAGGTGATCGAGTACGTTTGCCCTTATTTTTGAAAACTCGTTTATCACTTAGAGGAACGAAGGTGTGAGGAACTAGAAAATAGTCAAGGCGTATTCCATCTTCGTTAGGAGAAATGGGTGAGATTCCTCTAAAGAGGCGAGTAAGAAGCATACCATAGGGAAGAGCGGTTGTTCCAACTAAGGATATGTCGGCCATCCTTTTGGCTAGGTAGTAGGCTAAGTTGAAGGGTTGACCGGTTGAAATGCTATAGAGCATATAGCAAAGACATGTGTTGATGTGATCTCTATTTCCTATGGTACTTATGACGTTAGCCCTAAGAATTTCTTCCCATTTCTTAAATTGCGGTTTAAGTTTTGGCGAATAGAAGTTCCTTCTAGAAACGATGGATCAATGGTTCTACCTTCGTGAACATAGCGTTTTTCTAATGCCTTAAAGGTTTCTACTTGAACCGGGTTGAGACCTTTGATCATATGGTGTTTGGGCATGTATTTAAGGGTTTCTTTCTGATCGGATTTGTTTGCGGGAGGCATGTTGATTCCTAGAAAACATAAAATTGTATGTTAATGACTTTTAACAACGAGGATGTTCTAATATATTCTTATATGCAAGACAATGTGAAGACATGGTTATCTTGACTCATTTTGATTCCCAAATCGTTTTGTTATGCAAATTTTGTTGTAAAAACAAAAGATAACCAACACTCTCCTAATTGAATGTGTCTTCGATTGAATGTACCCGAAAATACATATTAGTTATGTATCCCCTTTAGCATTCAAGAGATAGTATGCAAGTGATGTTTAAATGATGTTTTTCATTTGTTTTAACAATGTGGTGATGAATCATGTTGCAATTAGAAAAATAATGCTCTTGGTGTGTTTGGTAAATCAAGGTAACAATGAAAAGATACATTTCTTAACTTAATGAAATACATAATTGACTAGCCACCAAGTTTTTCATGAATCATGAAGTTTTATGCAAAAGCCCTAAGATTCTAGTTAATGATTGTAAGCAAAAATGTTATGATTAAATTAAAAATGTAATTGTGATTAGAATACTTACAAAGTTAGTTGGATTGGAAGAGATTGGATTAGAAGCCCTAAAATTCGTGAGGATATGTGTTTTAGAGAGGGTGATGTTGTTTGTTAGTTTTTGTTAAGACTTAATAGGGTGTTTGGCTTTGAAATAAAGAGTTTAAAACACTCTGAGGTTTGGCAGACCAGGCGGAACCAAAAAATGGGTTCCGCCCGTATGGTCTGAAGGTGCCGTGGGTTCTGCAGGGAAAAACTTAAAAGGAATTGTCTTGATTTTTGTGGTTCTATCCTAATGTTCAAAACTAAGGTTTTTGGTCTTATGAGTTCATGACTAAGCCTAGGGATGATGAATGATTCTCATTTAAGAGGTTTTGTGAAAACGTTAATAGAATGGTTAACGTATAAGACTTTCTTAGTTAAGATGTTCCTCAATGAACATTTTTACCAAGACGATGATGATGGATCACAATATGTCAATAAAGAACATAATGGATTGAATTGTCGCTGAAGTCGATTCTTCCTTTGTTGAGGGTATAACAATGTTGATAAGATGAATTCCTTTGTTGATGTGAGTTTGCTTGTTCAAGCGGAGCTTGTTGATGTGTTTCTCCATTCGACACTAATTTGAGAATCTTACGCGTTTTGGAGAATCATTGGGTAAGTAAGTATAAAAGTGCAAGTACCACTTGTGCTTTTCTTATCAACTTATTACCGACATACTTCCATTTGGCATACACTATGGTTTCTATTCCCGTTCTTTTGGGAGACCATAATCCTAGTTGTGTAGTACCTTATGATGTATCCAACTAGGCTCAACTAACGAGTTGTTTGAGGATCTTCGTTAACACGAGCACATAGACAAAAGCTAAACATAATGTTGAATCTAAATGTTATGAGAACAAGTAGTCTTCCAAGCATTTCTCTATGTTTAGTTTTACCTACGGATTTACTAATCTCATTCTTGATAGGTCATCAATAACTTAACCATTGAGAACAAGAGAGCAACTAGGAATGTCTTTAAGTTAAAATCCCTTGCTTTTGTGGCTTGCTTTTATTATCAAAAGGTCTTTCAAATATTGACACTATACTCACTTGATTACTTTGAAATATCAACTTCGTTTCACTATTTGTTTTATTCTAAATTCCAAAAATTGTTTTTGTTGAATTTGTTTAGACACAACTAATGACCTATAAATCAAGTTTTATAACTTATGTCAACTTTACTTGATTTAATGTTTAACTCAAGGTGAGAAGATGTTGTTTTGTACTTTTACTCCATGCTTGTCTTGCCATCATTGGACTTTCGACTAAGTTATCATCTACCAAAGATGATATCATAGAAGGAGGAGATCACTCGTTAAATGTCATATTCAACGACTCCTCGACTCTTTAAGTTTTCTTACTTAAGACACTATGAACTCTATTTATTTTTTAAAAAGTCCAAGAGATACAACATCATTAGACTATGTGTCACATTTGATGTGTAAATCCTAGATGTTGAAAACTTATTTTCTTTCACACATCCTAATATATGCTAATGTGATTTATTTTACCTTGTGTGTTTTATGTGAGATTATCATAAAGGAGTGATTGAAGAAAGACACAATTAAAGACTCAAAGTATGGTGTTTGAGAAAATTGTTTAACAAAGGTTTGTTTTGCAAGCATCACAAAAGTGTTAGACATTTTAACACTTAGGAAATTATTAGTTAGCTCACTTGTAAGCAAGAGTTGAGTGAGACATACTCAAGAGTTTTTCGTGTTTATCTCTTGATGGTTAAATAACCAAAACACCTTATATCTCCTACTAGTACTAAAGACTAAATTCCTTGTTGTATAGAATCTAATCTTAGTTATTTACAAATAGCAGGTAGACACTCTAGAGTATTACAAATAACACATATTTGAGCACATAATGCTATAGACAAGATATAACCAAAGTCAAGTTTAAGTAATGCGTACCTTTTAACTTGCATAGAGATGCTATCAAGCGGATAAGCATTTAGCGTAAAAAACTTGGTTTGACGACATGCTTTGAAACTCAATAACTCATGTATCCAAAAAGGTTAGACAAATTTTACTTGCTTTGTTTTATTAGTTAATGGTGCTTTTGAATTAAATCCTAATCCGGTTTTATTTTTAAACAACCTTTGACTCCTCAACAATCTTTCAAGAGATTTTGAGCTTTCATCAAATTTAACTAATAATTTTTCCTTTTTCATTTTGCATTTTAATCTCATGTTTGTAATCTAGACATAATTTACATTCTAGATTAATTTCAACATTACTCTTAATTTTAAACATTTTATCTTCTAATAAGATTTCCTTTTCAAAGATATTCTTAAGAGATTTTGAAGACTCATTCTTCAAGATAGCTTTTAGGTCCATGTTTCACAAATGTTTAGACTCATTTTCTAGTTTATAAAACTCTAGGATAAATTAATCAAAGCAAAAGAGTTTGGTTTCAAGTGTACCTTGCTTGATGTTTTATCTAGTATAGAATCACAAACCGGATGATTGGCTTCATCTTCATCCGAGTTATTCCATGAATTGCAAGCAAGACTACTACGAGCTTGACACGAGTAATCACCTTAACTAACACCTTGCTTGTTGTATCAATAAGTTGACAATAAACTACTGGATCATTGTCTTCGTCAACTTCCATTACATTCCAAGATACGCAAGCAGGTTCATCAAAACACACGTACTCATCTTCACTTGTACCTTTATTTAAAACATTTAAACTAGTAGCACATGTATTAACTTCTACTAAGTGTCTATCAATTAGTTTTTCTAAAACTTCTAATTCATATGTAAGATCAAATTGATCATCTTTGACTTGACATATTCCTTGATGAAAGTTTACCATATTTTTCAAACATCATTAGCCTTTTGACAAAAATACATTCTTTCGTATTTGGTACTAAAGCTTTGTAAAGCATTGTTTTAGCTTTAGTATTTTTATCAAGTTTAAGATAGTTATCTTGGTTTTCAAAAACTTGTTTTCTTTGGTTTGAAATTACCAAAAGAAATAATATGCCAAAGATCTTGATCAATTGATTTCACATAGTTTTCAAAATTACTTTTCCATTCAAGTAAGTTTTTTTTTTCAAATAGCGGTTGGTTTTTAATAGGTTGCCCTTCTTTGAGATTTTCAAAATCCATGGATCGATCCAAGTTTTAAAATACATTCTATTTTAAAGATCTTGAGTAACGTAGCTCCTGATGCCAATTGTGGAAAACTAGAAGGGGGGTTGAATAGTTTACCGCTTTTTTGATTCTTATTTGCTTAAATAATCTTTGAGAACTTGACATTTGGTTAAAGATATAAACACAACTTAATATGTTTGATTCTTTGAAAAGACCTTACATGTAGATAACCATTCTAACTTAACTTGCTTTATACTTTGAAAAACTTTACTTGTAATGATTCTAACTTTGCTTGTTTAGTTCTTTGAAAAGCTTTACTTATGTTGAAAGATATAAGAACAATATTACTTGTTTTGGTTCTTTGAAAAGCTTTATATGTGATCAACAATTCTAACTAAACAACAACATATAATAAACAAAGATAGAGAAAGAAACAATCAAACCACAACACGATAGTTTATCGTGGTTCGGCTACATGGACTCTTTTTCCTTGCCCTACATCCACGCCCCGAGTTTCCAACTCGAGAGTTATAAACACTAATCAACAAGCTCCTTTCACCGGCGGAGAAAACCTTTACAACGTCGCTTACACTTTTACCGACACTAAGCTAGATGTCGAGTTCTTTTACAAGGGTACAACCACTCCCATTCGTCGCTTACACTCTTACCGACACAAAGCTAGATGTCGAGTTCTTTTCCAAGGGTACAACCACTCCCGTTAGTTCTTTTACTAGGGTACAACAACTCCCAACACTCTTTGTATTTTGAGGCCTAAAATACTAACCTATAACTTCTACATACATGACACACATGAAGTATAAACTACCAAAGCTTATACATGACCAAGCTACCAAGACTTGCAACTTTAGAGTTGAAGCTTGCAACTTCTTGAATGATCTTGTGGAGTTCCTTGCTACATAAGAGAATCACACAAGTCAATGGTTACTGAGTTAGTTGAAAGAATATGTGCGAATAAGTCCTAAAGGGTTACACAAAACAAACAAATGGTTTGGTATTTATAGCACACTATTCTGCACGTCTGGCGGATCAGGCGGAACCCTGAGATGGGTTCCGCCCGTGTACCCCCAGGGTACCGCCGGGTCTGCAATAGGTTTTTGCAATAACTTCCCAAACCAAACAATGTCTTGTCTCATAACTTCTAGCAACCAAACAATGTCACATCACTTAAAGTAAGTCAAACATGATACTTGCAAGCAACATGAAAGCAAGTCAAACACATAACTTGCCATAAATACATAATGACAAAACTTGCCATAAATGTGATGTGACTATTTCTAATTTAAGAAATAAAACCAATGTTTAGTTTAAAAGGAAATGTAAACATTAGTTAAACAAGACTTAAACACTCAAAGTGATAATTTACTTTTAGCTAAAGTTCATACTTTGTTATTAACAAAACTTAGCAAAGATCGTAAAATATAAATAACGTTTTTAGGCGATATTTGTATTAACAGGAATGTTTTTATTCCTTCTGATTTGAGACCCTTGAGATGGGAAAAGAAATGTGTGTATTTGTTTTTTATAGAGGAGGCAATGAAAGAATTGGTGGTGTTGACACAATAGGTCCCTAAGTCAGGGGAGGAAACATGAGAGAACTCTTTCGCTAAATCAAGTACGTTATTGAGTTGTGATTGTTGATGAATGGCCTTTTACTCATCATTTTAGGCCTGGAAAACTCACAAAAACGACCAAAAACACCTAAAAATGACCATATAATGTTACAAATATGATTGGAATGTATTTTTGTGTATTTCAGGTACAAAAGGGTTGAAAACAAGGCAAATATGAGCAAAATGGAGCTTGGATGGGAAAACGGAGCATTACCGGATCGACTCGACACGTTTTTGAAGCCTTAATGGAAGAAAAAGAAAAAAGTAAACGTCAAAGTCAAACCCGGGATATGACATGGGGTTGAGCTTAGAAAACCACACAAAACCCAAAATTACCCTTTTACCCTTGACAAAAACCTAAAATGACCATTTTACCCCTCAACCAAAACCAAAATCCCCAAATTACCATTTAACCCGAAGCTTAAATGAAAAATCATTTAAAATTAAAAAAAAAAAAAAAAAAAAAAACTCAAAAACTTTCTTAAAAATATAATCACAAAAATCCCAAAAATATTTTCTTTTTCAAAATTGGTTTTAATTTTTTTTTTCTTCTATCCTAGCTTGTTTTTTTTCCGTTATAAAAATCCAAAAAATATGAAGTTTAGAAGAGACGTTCTAAATTTTCGGCAATTGCACAGGGAATCAGTATTTGAAGCTTGGGAGAGATTCAAATACTTGCTGCAGAAATGTCCAGATTATAGAATTTTGCTTTTTAATCAAATCTTAACCTTCTATTATGGCATAAATATGATTGATCGAGACAAAATCATGTTGGCTGTCGGAGGCAATCTCATGTGGAAGACTCCTCAAGAAGATTATGATTTAATCGAGAATATGACACAACATCACTATCAGTGGGACATCGGAGTCCATTATGACTCTACCACTGTTTTAAGTGATCATCATTCTGATTACATTCCCGCAAAGATTGCACAAATTGGGGTCCTTGGCAAGTAAGAAAGCTATATAAATCAATATTGCCAACAAGGAATGTGTTATCCTAACACTATTCACTTTTCATACTTCGATGAAAGTGATGAGGATGAACCTTTTGAAATAGAAAAAGACGAATCAGAGATCAATCAAAATATTAAAGACCCTTTAGATACCTTTTTAATGGGGGACGAGGAAGTCAACATCAATCCTCTTAAGGAAATTGATGACCTTATCCCAACCCAATGGTATTCGAGGAACCTTTCGAACTTCTTGATTCTACTTCACAAACTTTTGATATAACTATCACTAATACTTTGTTTGATTTTGATTTTGAATTTACTTTAAATTCAAATAATCCAATCTTTGATATTCTGACTGAGGAAAGTAATGAGTCTGAAACGGAGAACAGAATGGACGAGGTGCATATTTATAGCCCACAAAGTACCGCACATGTCCTACCTCCATATCCCGAACTCAATGATTTACATCATAAGAGTGATTCTCTTCTCGAGGAGTTCGCCGATGAATTGTTAGGAGGGTGTGGGAGTTCATAATATTCATGTTTTATTTCACATAGTTCTCTCCATCTCTCTCTACATCTTTCTCTCTATAGAATACTTTCTTTCTCTCTCTAAAATACATGTGTGTGAAGTGATTATATTGGGTTATAGCAAGTGGTATCAAGAGCCTAACAACGATTTTGGAGTGTTTGTGTTCATCTATTTTCATTCTTGTCGAAAAAATCTTATATATATATTTTGAATTTTTAATTTTTTTTTTCATTTTTATCAAAAGTTTCATCTTTTTGTGTTTGATTCTTAGTTTTTAACACTTTTTTTTGTATAAACTAGTATTACAAATCCTTACAAACAAAAAGGTTTAAACTTTTGGTTAAAGATAGAATTTTTTTAAATATTTCGAACCATATATATTAGGTAAATTTCGATTAGGTTAAAAATTGTGTTTAAAAGTTTCAAGTTTGCAACTTTATGATAGAGTGAAGGTTTGTGAAGCTAAAAGTACAAAAATCTTGGATTTGCAAACTCGTTTTGGGGATATTTGAAGTTATTAGAAATTTTTCGAATAGCCTCATTTTTCTAATAGTTGGTTAATTCTTGTTCTTCAAGTTTCGTGGATTACTCGGTGTTATTCTCTCTTGTATAAGTGAGAAAAACATTTCGACTCATCAAAAATCTCTAATTTGTACAAATTAGAAATTTGAAGAAAATTTCGAATTGAAAATTTTCGAATAGACCAAAATTTTGAATAGAGGGCTGAATATTTTGAATAAGGTCCAAATTTCGATTAGGGTTGCTGAAAATTTCGAATAGAGGGCTGCATATTTCGAATAGTATTAAAATTTTTGAACATTGCTCAAATTTCGAAAATGTATTCAATATTTCGAATTGGGCAGAAAATTTCGAATAGGTCTTCAGTATTTCGAATTGGGCAGAAAATTTCGAATAGGTCTTCAATATTTCCAATTGGGCAGAATATTTCGAATAGGTCTTCAATGTTTCGAATTGGGCAGAAAATTTCGAATAGGCACCAATATTTCAAATAGATGTTCCATATTTCGAATAGGGGCTTAATTTTTCGAATAGAGGCTAAAATTTTGAATAGAGTGGTAAAAATTTCGAATAGTGGGTTCTTGTTGACTTTTTGCATCTGAAAGTTGACTTTTGGCGACCAAACTTCAAACGGCTATGACTTTTGATCCGTAACTCCGTTTTCAACCCATGTTTCGAAGCCTGAAATGCTCCAAGAAGAAGTTATTGAGATTTTAGTTTTTAGACCAAGATTCTCAACTAGAAAGGAACATAACCTTCATCTAACACAACTCCTTTATCGTTGAGTCGATCCAGAATCAACTTTATCACACATCGTTACACAATGCAAAAGGAAATGCAAATAAAAGAGAAAGATTCAAAGAAAGTGTTTAAAGTGTTTAAGTCACAAATTGAGAAGGTCATAAATACATCAGGATATGATTCAAGGTTCGATCAGGCATTTAAATACTTCATCAGAGTCCAATTTCATCAGTTCAAAGAAAAACTCATCCAAAGCCTGAATCAACTTGAAAAGATACTTAATGAAGAAGAACTTCATACGCGTAACTGCAAGGAAGCACTCAAAGTGATCCAAACTCTGTTTCAGAGTATATTTAACCCGTGGATAATGAACCAATCAGAGTTTATCGATGCATTCTACCAAAGATTTTGGGTAAGCTATACGACCTTCGGAACTAAATGAATCAATGACTTGGGTGAACTCGAAAAGATACTTGATGCTGAGGAAGCTGAGTTAAATGAAATTGAGAAGCTGAAATGGGAAAGAGAGCAGCTTGAAAAAGATATTCAGTTAAAAGAAAGAGAGCTAATTGAAAGAGAGATGCGGTTAAAGGAAACAGAGGTGATTGAAAGAGAGACAGACAAAGATGTTCAAACATAAGAGGAAACAGTCAATGAGAGTGAAGCATCAAATGTTAGTTTGGTTTTCACGGGCAGTGATACATCTTCAGAACAACAGGTTGAAAGCAGCAGTCCAAGCTATGATTCGGATGATGATACACACAGGAAGGAAGCTATTTGGGATACCGAGGATGATCACATCAGACCTTCATCTGACACAGAGATATTGGCTATGGTACAACATTCAAATGAGAATGATAATTTTGTGTTTGATGATGTGTTTGCTCATCATCAGACACATCCTGCGCATCTTAAGTCTGTTAGTGACATATATGTGGTGGAACAAAATGATAGTAATATCACTCTTGTAACTCTAGATATGGATCCTAATGGAGGTGAGCCTGTACAGGATGGATCTACTTATGAACAAGATTGTGCCTTATTTGAGTCATTAATCAATAATTTCAAACATGAACTTGAAAAGTGCAAAAAGGACAATCGTAAAGCGAAGCAAGCGAATGTCTTATTAACAAAAGAGCTTGAGAGATTTAAGGAAGTGGAAAAAGGTTTTGAAAATGTAACAAAAACCAATGAACTTGAAATTGAAATACCAAACCTTAAATCTCAAGCTCGGAAGTTTGAAATGAATGGAGAGTCTGTCAAACCACTTTTAAAACAAAAAGAAGCACTTGAAGTCGGTTATAGAGAAGCTATTTTTTGTGGAAAAACGTTCCATTCAAAAACTGGATAAACAAATGGTTCTTAACAACAGAAAGGTTGAAGTGCTTTTAAAAGAGAACTATGATTTAAAAAGTGAAAATTCAAGGCTTCAGAAAACTACTTCCAATTTTGAGATTGTTAAAACAAAACTTTAGAATGAAAACCAAGAGTTTTTGAAATGAGCAAACGATCTTGAAAACAAACTTCGAAAATTGGGACAGACTACTCAGACTTTCAACATGATGCCTACTAAAGATGATGACATTTATAAATAAACATCTGTAATTGGTTTTGTGAATAGTGCTCATTTGGAAAATGGAAAACCATGTTTTTTAAACAAAGTGAAAAAGCTGACACCTATTTTGTATAACACTGAAGATATGGGAAAAGAATGTCAGGTGATCTTTTGTTCGAGTCTCAAGATATTTTAATATCTGAAGAGGAAAAACATTTGAAAGTAAAACAAAGGAAAACCCCATTCTCGTACCACGGCTTTGTGTATGGCTGTACACAATTGATAGATATACCAAAAGGACCTTTCAAAAGGAAAGACACAAATGTGAAAAGATATTTCAAAGAAGCTCAACTTGCTACCTATGATGCTAAGTTATGGCAAAATAGAGCAAGGAAACAGTTTTATAATCTTAAACATCACATTGAGCAAACGTTGAAAGTCATTGGTGTTAAGCAACAATACAACAATAATGGTTTCTCTAATCCACTTTCATCGGACTTACGCCTAAAAATTTAAGTAAAAAAACATTTTAAAAGATGAGATTGAACCTCGTGTGATAGATATCAACATAAGTTTTGATCACTTTGAAAAATATCTTGTCACTGAAATGAGAGAAGATTGTGTGGAAAACTAGAAGGGGGGTTGAATAGTTTTACGTCCTTTTTAAATTTATTACCAAAATATTTTGTAGCTTATTAAAAACTTTCGATTCGATCTCAAGTGAATTCAAGTAACAACCAATATAAGCAATTCTAATCTAATAACGAAAGTATTGAAATAGAATGAAGAAAAGATAGAGTTAGAAAGATCAAACCACAACACGCGAATTTATAGTGGTTCGGCTACAAGGACACCTTCCTTGCCCTACTCCACTCCCCAAGTACCACACTCGAGAGTTTTCTTCACTATGTCAACAAACTCCTTATGGGGGAGAAACCTTACACACCTTGGCTTACACGAGTTAACGACACTAAGCTAAATGTCGAGTTCTAATCGTAGCTAGAACCAATCTCACAACTTCTTCAAGACTTCACACCTTCACAACTTCTTCAAGACTTTGCACCTTCTTCACACCTTGTCAACTTCACACCTTCTTCTATGCACAACTAAGTCACAACTACTAAACTACTTTACAAAACACCTAGTTTCTACAATCAACAAATTCACACAACACTTTTACAAATATCTAACACTATTACAATATGAAAATAGCTAATCACAACACTACTACAATTAGATGGATGTATAGGAGTGTTCTTCTTCTTGCACTTGAGTGGATGAAGCTTTGGATCACTTGGAAACAAAGACTTATGAGTTATATGATCAAAGGATTTTTGATATAGAAATGGAGGTTGGATCAGAAAGTTTTTAGTGCAAAAAGGTGAGAAAATTATGTGGAATGATCCAGTATTTAAAGGGCCAGAAAATACTGTTCTGGAGCGTGCCGGTCCCCTTAATTAGTGGGCGGTCCCCTTAATGATTAAGGGGGCCGCCTAGTAAAATTAAGGGGGCCGCCCTACTGAACGTTGGAAAAGTTTTTCTGGAAAAAATTTGCCCTTTTTGGTTGGAAATTTGAAATCATATCTTTGTAGTTTAATATAACAATACCAAAAATGGTTTACAAATATATATAAAATGTTAATATCATTTTATAAAATTTTATGTCTTAAGACAAGGTTTCCTTTGATCATGTAATGCATAAGATGCTTAGTTTATGCATACCTTAAGTGATATTAGATGTAGAGGTAAATATTTGTTACTAAATACTTGTTTACGTCTTAATCTTGACTTAATTTGATTTGAGTTTTGTGATTATCAAAACATAGGTTTATTGAGAAATATTAATAACATTTTTAAACATTATTTATATCAACAATCTCCCCCTTTTTGATGATTACAAAACTTAAACTCATTAACTCAAAAATTAGTTTTTAAACAAGTATTTTAGTGAGTTTATATTTACTTCTCCCCCTTTTTGTAGAATCAAAAAGGTTATGCCGACAATTTTCAAATGTGAAAATTTGACGGGAAGATATCTCCCCCTTGATGTGTACTCCCCCTCGTTTGGGGGCACCAAGAGAACGAGCTATGGAATGCTTTGCAAAACAAAAATATTAGAAGCACAAGTATATACATGCAAACATATATAAGGTGATAAGAATATAATTAAGCATGTTTGAAAAGAAGCATTCATATTAAAGCAATGGTTGTGTCAAGACACAACAATACAAGTAGCAATAATAAAGATTACAAGTAGGATAGCTATTACATAAACTAACAACTAGAAGAATACTTCATCATGCAAAGAGTACATGGACTTCATAGAGCTTGCAAGCAAAAGGGTGGTAAAAGCTTTATTTATTAAGCATATCATATGCTTAATTTGGAGAGCATGATGGTGATGGTGGAGGAATGGGTGAGAATTGTGGTGGAGGAATAATTGGAGAGGATGGTGGAGTTGGTGGTGGTGGTGGGTTAGTAAGCAAATGTTCAATATATGAAAACATATATTGAATTTCATCTCTAAGACCAAAGATAACGGTTCGGTTGTGGATGCAACAAAGACAAGTATCCCCATGGGATTCAAGTAACCTCCAAGGCACGAGATTGACAAAGAATGGTGGTGTAATTGGTGGAGATGAGAGATGAGCATCAAGTGGTGTTATTTGTGAAAGTGAGATGGTAAGATGAGTGGAAATAGGTGCTTGTTTATGATGTGGTGATGATACTTGTGGTGACAAGTGTGAATTGATGTAGTCATTGATTGATGAGGTTGAGGGTATGGAGGATGAGGATGAGGAAGTTCCATGAGTGGAGGGTGTTTTGGATGGTGCATTAGGTGCACTTGGAGATGAGCATTTTGGTGGAGGTGATGGGGTTTTGTTGTCTTCATTTGTTAAGTCAATGAAGAGTTGTTTTGGAGGGATGATCACAAGCTTTTGTTTCTTAGAGGCCTTGGAGTTTGAGGTGCTTGGTGGAGTCATGATGATTTAGATGAGAAATGATGAGATGAAGAATAATGATTATGAAGGGAATTTATAGTATGGAAATGGTTGATTTAGGTATATATATTAAATGGTTGAATGAGATTCTAAAATCAGTTGGGTTAAAATGGGAAATGGTAGCTGATACTAGAGAAAGAGTTCACAAGATGCAAAAGAAAACAGTAAACCCAGTTGCAGATGGCCGGTCCCCTTAATTGTAGGCCGGCCCCCTTAATAATTAAGGGGGCCGCCTAGGAAATTAAGGTGGCCGCCCATCTGGTGTTTTCCCAGACGACCAAAAACCCAAAATTTGCAGAAATGGGTGATTTTTCAAGTGTGTATTTCTAGCAAGCTCTATTAGAAGTATATACTCTAGGAATGATGATATATAAATATATATATATAAACAAATTATGCATGCAAACAAACATATTATATTTCACTTTTAAAAGAAACATAGCATAGCATTAAAATATGATGAAGATAGTTGCATGATAAAAGTTAAAGTCTAAGCATCATCCAAGAAATAAACAAGAGATAACATAAGTATTTCCGAATAAATCGGACAAATAACAAACCATACAAATGTCTAATAGAGACTAATAATAATAAGTAGCAATACATCAACATCATCTACTTCTTCTTCTTCCCAATCATCTTCCTAAACATCTTTCCAACGGATTTGAATCCTCCTCGAATTTCTTCATGCATTTGTTGTTGTCGGTTGATGATGGACGTTTGACGAGTGAAGAGAAGTTCATCGGTACGTTCATGAGGAAGAGGAACTTGATACTCGGTTTCGTCAAGATCTGAAAGATTATCAACAAAGGTCGTGGGGGATGGAGTACTAACACGTGAGGTGTCTTCCTCCTCATCATCATCATTGTCACGATGAGATGTAGACCCACGAGGCCTAGAAGACGAAGGAACATGAGATTTTCCTTTGTCACTTCGAGAACGACGAGTACGAACAATAGTAAGTTGGTTCAAAGTAGGAAGGATATGCACGTAGTAATCTCTTTGAAGATGTGGGTAATGTTCCATGACATAACGATAAAGTCGTGTAAGGAAAATACCGTAAGGAAGATTGGCATTTAGGGTGTTTTTGGTGGACATGATTCGATGAACAAAAAGATAAGCCAAATTGTAGTTCTCTTCAGCAACTACACAATATAACATGTAGGTAATGCTTGTCGTGACATGATCACGTTGACCACCAGTACCAAACGCATTCTCGCGAATGAGTTCTTCCCACTTTTTCATATCGTGGCTTAGCTCTTTCAGGAGGATTTGATTTGCATGAATATCGACATTCTTCGACTTGATTACTCGACTAGTCGTACGACGTTCTAGTTCAAGCAGTTGACGAATGTCATCAGGACTAGGAATCTCAGAATAGTATGGGCCATCCTGAGGACGATTTCTTTCAATAGAGGAAAGATCCCATTCATTTGAGAATACGGCTTGGCCGTTGTATGGGATTCTAAGAATTTGTCCAAATTGAGCAAGAGTAAGAGTGATGAATTGATTTTGGATCATGAAGAAAATAAGCAGATGACCATAGGGATTGGTTTGCACCGTCACTTGGCTATAGAAGTCGAGGATAAAACGAGGAATGATTGGTTCGTTGATTTGGTAAAGACATTTAAAACGAATATTGGAGAACATTCGTTCGGTTTGATCAGAGTCATAGAAAGATGGATCGACAATTCTTCCTTCGTGAATGTTTCTATTTTCAATGGGATGATAGAAACATGCAACTGAAGGAGACATGCCGGGAGTAGAGGAAACCTTTGGAATGTATTGTTTGGTTTTGGAGACATCACCAACCGTGGTCTTAGGCATTTTCACCTAAACAATATAACAACAAAAATAAAATTAAGACAAAAACAACTATCATGCATATATATATATATATATATATATATATATATATATATATATATATATATATATATATATATATATATATATATATATATATATATATATATGCAATATATGTGGAATGAAATTCTACTTCGACACAAAAAAATATTATATGAAGTAGTTTCACAATGTTCATTGTATTTTGATTTTAAACTCGTTTAGAATATATGATGTCAAAGAGTATGATATCATAATTCATTTCGAAGTAAGGCTAGATATAAATTAGATTATATATCTTGCTTTTTCATAAAAGTTTGACACAGCATAAACATGTTTAAAAGGTTAAAATGCGAATTTTCGTTTTCAAAATATTGTTTTCAAGATAAACCAAATGCTCCCTTAACTAGATAAAGATAACCTAAAACATCAATATATATATATATATATTGATTATATATCTTGATGACATCTATTGATTCTAATAGTTTTAACAAATTTTATGAGCTAATTTTAAGTTTCAAATAACTACATATAATTATAATTTGTTCATGAACCAAACGCCCATGTTGTCTTCATGAACCATTTTATAATGAAATGAGAAGTATGTTTTGATTGTTTACAACATTGAACCAATATAATGTAGTAAGTTTTAACTAGTTTTTAAGAGTTATATCAACAATGTGCCTTTTGAAAAATGAAATTCAACAAGGGTTTATGGGCGATTAAAGATTTTGACAAATTGATGTGTTATACTAAATTTGAGTTGCAATACATCATTCTAATCCTATGGGAAGCATTTGGTTGTTCAATTCCTAGCTTCTATTTCACTAAAATTTGAATTAAAATAAATTTTAATAAAATTCTTAATTATTGATTAGACACCAAATTGAATGAAATGTATGTTGGAAAACTTACAAAAGATGTTGTTATACGTTTGGTTAGCGTTTGCCCCTTGCGAGACAACCCCGGATTGGTGATTTGGTGAACGATTTTGATGGTTTTGGTTGTTTTGGTTCATACTCAGCAGTGGTGAGGAAGGGAATTATGAACAAATGGAGTGTTTGGCAAAAGATTTAAGGTGTAAAACGAATTTGAAAGTATCAGATGGCCGGCCCCCTTAAATGTTAAGGGGACCGCCCCCGATAACAAGCCGGTCCCCTTAATTATTAAGGGGGCCGCCCTTTGAATTTTTTATTTTTCGCGGTATTAGTTTCTGGAACAAATATATTTATATGTATATAATTAGATTTATAATATATCAAAAATACGTAAGCATTTATTGGCACGATGATAAAATACTTAACAATTTTTAATTACCGTTTCGATAATTAAAATGTACCTTTGACAATTTTGGATAAAATGATCAAAGTGTTAAGTTGATGAGGAGTTGAGGTGTGTTCGGGAATATGTGAATATGTGTGTATATGTATATATGTATAAGTGTGAGTGAATGATGGGTTAATAGGTGAGGTTTGAGAGATGATAACGGAGATAGAATATAGTCGGCGAAAGGAGTTTGTTTCATCCATAGTGTTCACGTGTGAAGGCATTCTTACATAATAGTCCACTTGACTCATATCCCTTCATCATCATGAGTCTTCTAAAAGTGGTCATAATAGAATTTCGTGTAGAACGTAAAAGATCAAAAGTAACATGAGGGGGAAGGAAAGGGTTCGATAACGAACAATTTCCTTGAGTTCTAGAAAGTCAACTAATGACGTATCTAGGTTAGCATATATATATATATATATATATATATATATATATATATATATATATATATATATATATATATATATATATATATATATATATATATATATATATGTGTGTGTGTGTGTGTATATATCTAATATAATAAGTATGAGAATATATGTATATATATATATGATCAAACAAAGAGAGAAAGATAGTAAGCTATATCTATACAAACAACGTAATCAACCAAAGCATATTTAACAAAGCATGGCAATGAGTTGTGAAAGAATGGCGTACCCGGCGGTCTTCAACAAAAATCTTCAAAATCTTCAAGATGACATATAGACTTTGAAAAAGTCTATGGTGAGAAAACTTCAAGATTGCCTCAAGGAGTGTTCATCTAGCTATTCGGTCCCCATTGCCTCTTTGGTCCAAAGTTGTTTGGGCCAAACATGTTTAACATTTGACTAGGATGCATGAAAGGTGGTAGTATACCCCAAGGATTGTAGCTTTGTTGATAGTTCCACATTTGATTACTATTGTTATTGTAGTTTTGCCTATTTTGGTTTCTTCTTGGTTGAGGTGTTTTAGGCCTAGGATGAGGGTTATTTGGTTTTCTAGGTGGTGGGGTTTTAGATCTTGTCTTAGGTTTAGAAGATCCTACTTCGGTTTTTAAAGACGGTTTATAAAAAGCTTTAACTTCTTCATTGTTGGCAAGAGGTATTTTTCTATCATTAATAAGTATATACTTAGGATTAGATTTTAGAGGTTTTTGTTCATTAAGTTTATTTTCGAATTTGACATTTTTAATCTCGCTTGTTGAAGCTTCGTTTGAGTTAAATCCTAAACCGGTTTTATCTCCGGATACTCTTTGAATGCTTATTATTTTACTAAGTGAGTGACTACTATTTTCAAATTTATCAAGTTTGCGAATTTCTTCCCTAAGTATTTCATTTTCACCTTTAATCTCTTGACAGGATTTACATTCTTCAAAAATTTCTTTACCTTTTTCAAGTTGATGTATTTTAATTTTTAGTTCTAGTACTTCATTTTCCAATTGATTATTTATGTATTTTAGTGATTTGTTTTTGGCCATTACTAGTTGTCCTAATTTGCATAGTCTATTATATTCATTATCTAGGTCTTTTTCATCTAATGATAAGCTTTCATCACTAAAATATTCGGTTTCGGAACGTACCTCATTTGATGTATTTGCCATAAGACACTTCTCTTCCTTTGTCGTTTCGTTCTCATCTTCATCACTATCACTCCAAGCTCCTCCCACAAATGCTCTTTGATTTTGATCTCTTGTCATCATTGGACATTTTCCAATAAGGTGATTTGGATCACCACACTTGAAACATTTCCTTTCATTCTTGTTGTTCTTGTCATCCTTACTCTTTTGAAATGTTTTCTTTTCATCATGTGGTTGTCTTACGAATCTTCCTCGCCTTTTGAAGAATTTCTTGAAATCTCTTACGGCCATGGCGTATTCTTCGTCATCACTTTCAGAAGATGAGCTATCTTCGATACTAGATTCCTTTCTAGCTTTCAAGGCGATTGACTTGCTTTGCTCTCATTTTCCTTTGACCATTTCGGAATCCTTCTTTATAATTGCTTCGTAGACTTTTAAATTTCCAATTAATTCATCAAGTCGCAATGTTGACAAATTCTTTGATTCTTCAATAGCCGTCACTTTAGCTCGCCATTTTGGTTGAAGAGCCCTAAGAAACTTCCTAACAAAATTCTTACTAGAAAAATTCTCATCAAGTGCTTTTAAACTTGTGATGATAGTGTTAAATCTAGCAAAGGCATTATCAATTGATTCCTCTTCCGGAATCGTGAATTGCTCATATTGTTGAACAAGTAGATCTATCTTATTATCTTTGACTTGACTATTACCTTGGTGAGTTATTAGTAAAGAGTTCCAAATTTCTTTTGCGGTTTCACACATAAAGATCCTTTCGTACTCTTTACGTGGTAGCGCATTATAAATAACCATTTTTGCTTCATTATTTTTAGCAAATTTTCTTTTTAAATCATCATTTTGTTTTTCAAAAGGTACGATTTCATATTTCTTTGTTTTGGGGTTATTTTGAATAGATAAAAAATCACCATTAGTAATAACATGCCAAAGATCTAGCTCTTTTGACTTCACATAAGTTTCGAATCGATTTTTCCAATATAAAATCCATCACTTTCAAATAGTGGTGGTCTTTGCATAGATTGCCCTTCTAAATATTTTTCAGATTCCATAGATCGTTACAAGTTTTAAAATACAATATATTTTAAAGATCTTTCTAGACGTGGCTCCTGATACCAATTGTGGAAAACTAGAAGGGGGGGGGTTGAATAGTTTTACGTCCTTTTTAAATTTATTACCAAAATATTTTGTAGCTTATTAAAAACTTTCGATTCGATCTCAAGTGAATTCAAGTAACAACCAATATAAGCAATTCTAATCTAATAATGAAAGTATTGAAATAGAATGAAGAAAAGATAGAGTTAGAAAGATCAAATGTAGGGATCTATTCCTTGATAGATCACGAGCCAATAGATCGTTAGTCAACTAATGTAATCACTAGCTAGACTAAGTTAGATAATCTCTGTGAGCTTGTAATTATGCGGAATATAAAAACAAACTTATACTAAACTTGATCCTCTATGGATCGATAAACTAATAATATTAATGAAACTCGTACTAGAAACTTGTACGTATTACAATGACCTAGGGTTCCTTATATACTAGTGGAAACCCTAACCTTTCTTACAAGAAATGAATAATGAAAAACTAATAAAAGATATTCTACATATCTTGTCCTAAAATACATAAGTTATATCCACGGTTAAACTCTATCCGTAGGATCTCTAGATGTCCGCAGGAACCAGTCATCAACAGAAAGTCACTAAGCCTTCCGCAGGAACCTGTCAGCAGTATCAATCAGTAGTATCTTCAATAATTCCTTACAATCCTCCCCTAATCTTGAATTTGACACAGTTAAGTTCAAGATTTCTTGATAGATCGCCAATAACACAAACCAGAGGATTGAGAAAACACATCAGCAGCAAAAAATCTTCATAAGTAGGATCTCTATGATCAGCAACCAATTGAAAAGCACCATTCTTTGCAGCAACACAAGACGAAATGTACATCAAAACATATAAGTTTCATACTATTCTCATCACATCCAGGTGTGTTAACTCATGTGAGAGGTGAATCATTGAAAATAATGGATTTGATGTCTCTTTACCAATAGCCATAACTACTGGAGTAGCCAAGTGTTCAAAGGTACACTGATAACCACATGATTTTTAGCAAATCATCAGCTATAAACGGATTTGAGATGTCTTTACCTGTAGCCGTTTGCTCAGGACTAGTCAATTATTGATGAATAATCATCTTGGTCAATTGAATACCAAATATGGTTTTCCACTGCCTTTACCACAAGCCATATACATGTGGGCTAGCCAATTATTTGGAATCCATAAAGGAAAAATCCATGGTCAATTGACAACCATTTCAACTACTCAACAATAAAGCATGGGTGAATTGAAAACCCTATGGTTTTGAGCAAACCATTACAGCTATCAACAGATTTGATGAGTCTTTACCAAAGCTGTACCCTTTGGACTAGCCAACTTTATGATGGAATAGTCAACATCAGGTAAGTTGATAACCAAACCTGCAGACAATAGATACAATACTATACAACAAAATGTTTTTTTTTTTCTTTTTTTTTAACTAATAAGAAACAGAAAATAAAATAAAAAATATACAACACAATACAATACCAAGATCAACTCATTGTAGATATGAATCCATTTGAATGCCATGCTTGGTTGCTAGTTCCTTCTTAGTCAAGATACTTCTTCTTATGAACCTTACCAATTGTTCAGCAAGATGAAGATGATTTTCAGTCATATCCAAAGGAACTGATAACTTTGTCTCCAACATGAGATGCATTACTTCCTTTGTGATAGGGTAAAGAACATCAGCCCAGCAATACAAGGTCTTACCAGTGGTTGTAACAATCATATGAACATTAGGAAGTGGAAAGAACTTCCAATATTCAACCACCCATGTCTTTTGACCTTTCCATACTTGAAACCTTACACCAGAATCACCTTTATAAGAATCACACAAAATCTGCAAATCACCCATCAAATACATTCCAATGTCATCAGGGGAATGAGTTTGATAGTACTTGGTAACCCAATCATAAAGTGAGAGAAGATCTTGCTTGTCCACCATATGTAAGATCTGACTTTGAAACAAGAATGTCTTAGTATTTCCATCTTGTCTAGTTATGACATTCACTTTTCCTTGGCCAAACTCAGAATCAACCAGTTCCCACTTCACAATTTTCTCCCATACAACAGGGTCTTGACCATCATCAGAAGCATAATCAAAAAAAGTGGTACTATCCTCTAAAGGAATATCTTTTGGAGCCTTCCTCTTGATAGCTTTAGTCTTTCTCCTAGTGCCAGTATTAACAGGAATAGAAGGACCATCAGCAGGTTCTTCTTTAGGCACTGGTTTGGAAATATCAGCAGGAACATCTGCAAAATCATCATCATCAGGTACTTCAATTGGAGTATCTTCTGAAGCATCATTGGTAACATCATGTGAAGCTTCAGGGGTATCAAGATGAGATTCAGCAGTATCATGATGAGAAGCAGCAGGAATATCATCCATCTGAGCATCAGGAGTATCATCCTTCTGAGTCAGAACTGAAGGATGTAGCACATTCTCCTGACCACCATGAAAAGACCCAATAGATTCAGTAGGTTGAGTAGCAGGATCATGATTCTTAGCTTTCTTAGCTTGAGGCTCATCCAATAATCTTCCTCTGAACTCCAAAACATCTTGAACATTTATACCAGAGGATTGAAGATTTGAAATGATCCTGTCATAGTAGAAGGTGAGCTGCTTATCTGAAAATCCCCAAACCTTCTTCTGAGTCCAGCCTGACCCAAACATAGAACATCCCTGATTCTTCACAAAGTTCCTCATATATTTCTTTATTTCATTCTTTGTCCAAGGTCTTTCCCTGAGATACTTAGCTTTAATCTTTGCCTCCTGCTGTCTCTTCAATCTTCCCCTTTCAGCCATCATTTGAACAAAAGCAGGATTATCAATTCCAAGCTCAGATTCATCCAAATTTGGCTTAGAAGTAGCTTGTTCAGCCAAATTCTCCCATTGTTCAGCAGTAAGATTCTTAGCTATTTCATCAAGCTCCTTCTTTCTTTCAGCAGGCAAGGTGGTAGTAAATTGAGGTCCCATATTATCCAAATCATCTTGAATTTTTCTAGCCAATGCTTCTGAGGCTTTTAGATCCAATTGAACTTTAGTAACTGCAGCATCCTCTTTAGCTTGCATATGTGCAGCAACATTCACACTCAGTTTTTCATAAGCAAGTTCCTCCTTTGATTTGACTCTAGAAGGAATGTCTTGATCAATCAAAATAGACTTGCCTTTATCTTGCTTCTTAGGAGGGACAAAAGTCTTATCAGGAGAATCATGAGGAAGATCAGCTGGAATATCTACTGATGGACCATGAGTGCCCAATTCTGGCAAAGGATTAGGAAAAGATTCCTTTCTAGAAACATCAACAGAAGTCTTCTTGCTAGGAACATCAGCAGACTTCTGATCAGCAGAATGCTTCCTTCTGACATAATGAGCAACACCAGCAGACTTCTTAGCTCTAGAATCCTTTGGAACACTGGCATCAGTAGAATGAGCAACATCAGCAGTTGGAGCAACAGATGGTTCAGGCCTAATGTCAGCATTCTTCTGAAAACTTTCCAAAGTGGTAGCAGCAAGAAGTTCAAGGCCTTCTAAGTCAATGTTGTCAGATGCTTTAGTAGAGTCCTCATCTGAGTCATACACCACACCTTGTTTCTTTCTTTGCTTAAGCTTACCCTCCAACTTCTTAACTCTTCCAATAAGAGTCAGAACAGCATTGCTGAGATTCTTTTTGGTGAAGTTCAGATCATTCTCCAACTTGTCCACCCTAGATACATACCTGTTCAACAAAGCTGATACAAAAGTGAGAGTAACAGGACCTTCAGCTCCACCAACAGGGATATCTGTGGTATTGGAAGCATCATTGGTCCTATGGGTAGAATAATTTACATTTACATCTACATCTACATCTACATGATCCTCAAAGTGAGGTCTCAAAGGACTGAGTGAAGGAAGTCTTGTAAATTGTGGTGAGTGTACATTTTGGTCAAAGCCTAAATTCTCATTGAGCTCATGCTCAGGAGAATGAAGATCCATTGGTGAATGTACAGGTGTGGGTAGTCTTGGTGAGAGTGGAGGATGAACATCAGAAGCAACTGATACATTTGCATCAGGAGCATCTTCAGTTCTTTCAGGAGAATCCTCTGGTGCTTGAGCATCAGGGGAATCCTGACCACCAGCAGCTATATCAGCTGCATCTCCATCAGGGGGATTGCCCACCGAGGCATCAGCAGCTACATCAGCAGCTACTCCATCAGGAGGATTGCCACCAGGCAACATGGCTGAAAGTAAGGGTCTTATATCACCAGTAAATCTAAATTTCATTTGAGAAAACAATTTTTTAGATAAACCCTTAACAGGCAAGTGAGTGGGATCATTGGTCTCAATGTCTAAAATGATTTGAAGAAACCTAGGATACAATAAATATTTAAGTTGGGTATCCTTAACATTTTCAAGCATAGCATTAAAGATATACCTAGAAAAGTTGAATGTTCTTCCCTGAGAGAGACACACAATGGCAAGAGCAATGTCTATAGAGAATTGGTCCCATCCACCAGACTTAGAACCCATGCACTGAAGTAAAGTGTGTGTCAAAAATCTCCATTTTGGACAAAACAGATTCTTGTACCAAACTTTCCCATCACCAGTATAACCAGCAGCCTGAAGCCCTTGAAGTATGTCACTCTTAGGCAACTCAGTCACCCTCCTTCATCATCCAACTGTAGTTTGGTCCTGACCAAAGACTCAGTAACCACATATTCTTCCCCATCAATAATAGCAACAATCTCTGTTGGTCCATCTTCAACAGTCCTTATTTGAGCGGTTTCCCAAAATTGTACAACAAGTGATTCATAAATAACATCAGGATACTGAAGTAGAGCATAACGAATCTTGGACCTTTGAAGAAATTCCATCATGTCCACATAATCTTCATCATTCTTACCACGATCGAGAAAAGCATGTTTGTTATGATCTCCTATGAAATATAGTTCAGCCATTGATTGAGAATGAGAAATTAGGGTTGGATGTTCTGAAAAATATTGAAATGGTTTTTGAAATTATATAGCGAGAGGGAATCAGTTAATTTGGGAGTGGGATATGAACGTCTTGGTTAATTATGGAAGTTACCAAACGTGGAATGAAACTGATGTGAATTATTGGAAAGAAATCCTTGACCAATAATCAACTAAGGCAAATCCCAATTAACTGACTCATCCGTAGAAACCAAATCAAACGGCTGAAAGCAAATGGTCAATCGGCAAAAAATAGTCAAACGTTGACTATGGTCAACAGAACCATCCGCAGAATCAATTAGCAGCATCTACCCTTCAGTGGAAACCAAATATCTTTGAAAAGGATCTCTTAATTCAAAATTCAAAGAACCCTTAATTATCTCCAAACTGCCTCACATTAATGGTAATAAATACACGCGGTTGGGGAATCTTATAAATAAAGGCTAATTATTCCCAAATCTCTCCACTTCAAATCAAATCCCTAATTATCATATCTTTAGACAACAATACATCCATGGCTGCCAATCAACACATCATCAACCTTTCTTCTGACTCATCAGAGACTTCTGACTCACTCACATCTCCACCACCACTGAATATGCCAACACGTCCTCGTGGTCTCACAAAAGAACAAGCCAAGAAGAAGAAACATGATGTCCCTGCTCCTAGTTCATCATCAGAAGATCTTCCACCATACCCTTCTAAAATCGATGATCCAGAGTACCAGAGAGAGATGGAGAGAAGATGGAATGAACTGGAGAGGGCAAACAAAGTTCCCAATCCTGATGAGTCTCTCATCTTCTTTACATCTTCTGATGAAGAGGATGATGAGGATGATGAACTTTACACCCCTACAACCTCTGATAAGCCTCAGTCCTCTTGTCCACGAAGAAGAAAAGTAAATCCACCATTGCCAAAGATCAGAAAGGTGGTGTTAGGTTTGCCTTGTCCTCACTGGCAAGGACTCTTCAATGTTAACAACAAGGGAAAGAAGAAGACTGTGGAAGGCAAGGGCAAGGGCAAAGTAGAATAGGAACTTAGTTGTTAATCTTTCATTTTCACTATCTTCTATTGTACTTTCTGAAGAATCAATAAAATTTGCCTTGTTAATTATTGCTTGTTTTAATTCTTCTGATTAGCATTCCCCTGAATAAATAGAACTTGAATAGGCCATCAGCAGGAACACACTTAACAACAAGATAACTAGTATCCGCAGCATGTTGGTCAAACCATTGACCTTCATCCGAAGAATGCAATTAACTGGACAACTTGCACACTTAGTAATTGCTACTAACTCAACTACCTCCCATTTACTTTCATTAATTCCCAGCAAACTCAAATCAAGTCTTTAAAAGACATCTTCAAGTCATAATTAACTCACCATCCCACAAATAACATATCCCAAAGTTTTTCTCACAAACAAAAACATGAAGCCATCCCCCAATGTCATTGAAATCTCTTCTGATTCATCAGACTCTACCTTTGACATACCTCAGATCCAAAGATCATACTATTACTTAGGTGAAGGTTGATGCGTGGGAATCGCACCTTGCTTTATGATGCGTGGGAATCGCACCTTGCTTTACCTCTCGAGGGATCTCGAGAAGCTTACAACCCCCACCAGGCAGTGTACCTGATCGTTGTAGTATAGTATAGTGACAAGTACCGGGGGATTGATCGTTCAGCTTAGGAATAGTGTCGCTAGGATTAGAAAACCTAATTAATAATTCTAAAGGTGAAAGATGATTATTTTTGTATTTTTATATTTTTATGAAAGCAAGTAAAATCTCGGGTTTTGGAAGATAGGGCGGAATTAGTTGCTATTCAACTAACCCAAAACTAAGATGCAATCAAAATAAAATAATAAAAATGAAATTAAACTAATTAAACTAAGGTTGTGAGCAGTGGTTGGAGAAATTGTGTTTACTTAGACTTCATTACTCCCTAGATATCTTTTACATGTTAATTACTCGTTACACTTGTATGAATGACGGGTTGTATTCCTTAATACCATTCGTGGGGTGGCATACATAACTCCCCAACTCTATGAGCTCTTATCTCCTCCTACACCATGACCCAGCACAACTATAGGGATTGTAAACAGTGGCTCATGCATTAAATACAACCAATAAAGACCTAGTACGCCTCGGTTCATGTTTCTTAAGACATTCAAGCATGTTACCATTTGGAGATCTGCCAGTTTTCTTAAGCCTAACATATAATATCATTCATTCAAAACAAGAATAGACAAGTAATCAACACATAATCAACATCTAGGTTTCATTAGATCTAAGCAAACACAAAAGAGATCTAGCCTAGCATAGTGGAATTGAGACAAGAACAAGAGATAAACAACCAACACATAGACATATTGATTGAATTGAAAGTACACTTATCTCAATTACAATGCAAGGTCTCAAGGGTTTGGAACCCTTGAAAAACCTGTAAAAGAGGCACCAAAATCGTCTTTAGGGTTTCACCAAAACTTCTCTTTTTTTAATGAAAAAACTAGAAAACTATATATAGGAAAAACAGTCTGACGGCGTCAAGAGTAACTTCTGACGCCGTCACCTCGCCACCATAAACTTCCTCGGACGGCCTTGATCCACTTATGACGGCCTATGTGACGCCGTCACCACCCACGGTATATTAATTTTGCCACTTTGACGCCGTCACGAATCCGTCTGACGCCGTCACCACCTTCGATATTTAATTCTTCATGTCTGACGCCGTCAAGATGGTGGTCTTGACGCCGTCACCTTGTATTTTCAGCATGGAAATTTGGTACTTTGCCGTTTTCTTCACTTTTATGCTCCAAAAACGTCCAAAATAGCTTCTTTTCCAGAATTCACTCTCCAAACACCTAAAATCACAAAAGGAACGATTTAGGGCAATATTTGATCAAATAAAGTCGGATTCGGGCTTAAATGACCCCCTAAAAACGGATCATTTTTCGCCTCATCATATACCCTTACACTTGAGATTTGCTTGTCCTCAAGCAAATGAGCTTTTATTCTACTCAAAAGACAAGTTAGGGGTCATTTAACACTAATATAAAAGTAATTACAACAAATAATCGTTCCACTAAAGACCAATAGACAAGCACGGAGGTCATACACAAGCACCTCACAAATAGTGTTTAGATACTCACATCTCTCGGGTGTAATAAAGTAATATAACATTATGGAAATGGAAGATATCTCTCACTACCTGTCATAGCAAAATAGATTACCATAGGCTTGGGAAAGGATCAAACCTCCACCACATGGCGTAAGTACCTAGGATAAACTATCAAAGAGGTCTTTTAAAGGGTTATAATGTTAGGTGTAGGGATATGAATTACACGGTTTTGTTGGATAAAGGAAGTTTTACTGGTGGCGAGTTAACAATCTCGGTTAATTACATGTACAAGATGGCGTTGCTAAGCCAAGACTAGACTCGACTTAAGCTAATAAATGAAAAATAACAAAAACATAAAATAAACATAGAATGAAAACGGGATGGTAGTCCGTATGTTTTTTCTCTTTTTCTTTTCTATTTTTTTTTTCTTTTTCTTGATTTTTTCGAATTTTTTTTTTTTTTTTTTTTTTTTATTATTATTATTTTTTTTTGCATACACTCTTACCCTACCATCCAAAATAATACATCATAGGGGATGAGAGTTCCCCTTACACTTGAATCTTTACATACTTTACAATTAACTAATCTAATAACTCGAATTAAGAAAATCAAAACACTTGGAGCACTTTTAAGATTAACGTACATATGGGGGTAATATATGATGTTCTTCCCCATTACTCCAGAAAATAAGTACTTACCCATGAGTCCCAATAGTCCCAAAACAATATGTACAATGATATGACTCGACTTAGCAACTATGTAATCAATTAGAAAGTTAACTTAGGGTTTAACAAATAACAATAATGCACTAAAAATGAGCGCATATACGGAAGGCTAAGGCGATTTGGTTGTACATTTAAGTGGGGTGTAACAAATTCTTCCTTTAAGTAAAATGCTTAAAGTTAGAAACGAAAAGATAGGCTCGGAAGGGTGTACTAGGGGTTTCGTGTACTAAAAATGAGTACAACGCTAAGGGTGTGGGAAAAATTAGTTGACTTAACTAGCCAAGTAATATGACTTAAATGGTCAAGTAATTATAATACGGGTTTAACACAAGGGTGATCCTAATGCCTCTTATCATGTAGTAAATCCTACCACACGAATGTAGTCTCACTAGCGGTCTCGGGATGCATCACTAACGCAAGTTCTAGAATCTAAATGCTACCGGTACACTCATAAGCACCAATAATAAATGCTTTTCCTATCAAAACTAAAGGCGAACCTCACATTTTTGGGTGGAAAATTTTTCTGAATATACGGTTATGTGCTAGTCATACAACCTCCTATCCATGAGACGCTTGCTATGGCTAAAGTTTCACTCCTAAATGTTGTAAAAAATTTTAAATTTGGCGCTAAAATTACACTAACAAGTATTTCTCATAGTTTTATTACACATCTACTATCAAACAAAACAAACTCAAGCGAAAGTGCATATGTAAGGTATCATCTTTTTACCCTCCCCTTACACTTAAGATGAACATTGTCCCCAATGTTCAAGTAAAGAATGTAAAAGTGAAAAAGTAAAGAGAATGAAATCAAATACTCCCCTGATTCGCTCGGTATGGATTTTAGGTTGACCAGGTTAAATCTTCCTCCAAGAAAACGAACAATCAAAGCTTCCCTTCCAGAATATAAATCATCTTCTTGTCATAAATAACCTGTAAATCCTGACAACAATAGACAAGGCAACCTCGCGTAAAATCGGCGGCATCCTATATAATTTATTAAATCCTAGAAAACAAAGTAAGATATAATGCTTGTGGAATGAAGTTTGCAGATTTCCTGGAGATTATAAAACTTAATAATTCACAAAAAACAAAAGATTCCGTTAGAAAAATAAAACCGGTAAAATTTCCAGATTTTAACTCCTGACGCCGTCAAGAGTAATACTCTGACGCCGTCAGAATGGACCTGCAGAAATTCTTATGTTAAGTTTCCGGAAAATTCCTGGAAAAACTTTGTCCTACTTCTTGGAAAATCCTGCAAAACTTCATTATGACTCAATACAAGCATTTGACTCTAACAAATACGAATATACATGTTCATTAAATATTGTGGAGAATCATGATCGGTTTGTTTCTTAAAAACATATTTGGGGTTTCCCCTTACACTTATCTTTTGCAAAAATACCTTTAGGTTGAAGTTAAGACTAGGCTAAACAACATAATAAAGTATTTCCATATTTTAGTAGAGCAACATGATCAACCAACAATAAAAATAAAACATGCATACGGAAGCAAATAACAATCAAACAAATAAAATCACACAAAACATGGGTTGCCTCCCAAGAAGCGCTTTTCTTTATTTACGAGTCTTATAGCTAGACTCAAAGTCGTGGGTTACTACGTGATCTCATCATTGGTTCCACTCTCTAGGTCGTCTTCTAAACCAGTTTTGTATTCCGGACCTAGTTGCAAGCATTCTTTGTAGAAACCAAGCATCCTATTTCTAACATACTCTACTCCTCTACGTCTATCCTCATCATTCCTATAATAAGCCGCTTGCTTACGTTCCTTTTCGAAATCAGAGAGAAGGCGGTATTGCTCGATCTTGTAGGGCATTTGATAAGCAACCTCATCATTGTCTTTCTTGAACCTAACTATCCCTAAAGTCGGATCATAACTCATCCTAGTGGCTTCAACAAAAGGCTTCCCGAATATAACTTAGCTTAGGCAAGAATCTATCACGGGACGAGTGTGTTCCACTATCATAAAATCAATCTCATAGGTGAGATTCCCTATAATCACATGTACTCCCTTAACTCTTCCTGCAAAATTACTTATCCAACTTTTACTGGGCATCATCCTAAAATTGAGTTGCTTCTTCATCACCCAATTGTAAAAAGTCCTAGACATGATGTTCACGGGGGATCTAGGGTCTATGTAAGCTTTCCATACATGCATGTGCCCGATATTGCATGGGATGTTAATGTTAGAGGGGTCTCCCATTTTGATCAGGGGGTCGCCAAAGATATATGTTTTCTCGGGACTATCGAATAAATCCTTATGGTATTCCCGTTCTTCCTTGGTTGGCAACTTATCAAAATATTCCTCTATAGGTTCTACCTCCTCTAATTCCTCATCCTTATTAACCTCAACTTCCCTACTCTCATCCTCACTATCGGCTTCTACTCTAACTTCATCCTTGTCACTCTCCTCCATCTCCCTATCTATCGGCTTAATGGTGACAACATTGACAAAGTGGACATGTTTGGATGATGAGGGGTCCTTAACATGGATTCCACTATTGGTGTCCCTAGTGTCCTTCCTAGGTGTGGCTAATGTTTGGTTGTTGAGGGCTTTCAACAAGTTGTCGATCTTGTTGGTCATCTCCGTTTGTTGTTGGTTGAATTCGGTTTCAAACCTAGCTATGCGAGCTTCTTGAGATGCCATAAATTTCGAAATCAATCCTTCAAGAATGTTGGTACTACCATAGTTGTTAGAAGGATTGTTGTTGAAGGTACGGTTGGATGGGGGACCATTTGATTGGTAACGATTAGGCGGATTGGAAGAATTTGGTTGATTTTGTTTCCACCTAAGGTTTGGGTGATTTTTCCATGAGGGGTTGTATGAATCACCGTATGCGTTTGGCTCGGGCTTGAAAGTGTACCACTTATCTCCCGCTTCGTCGGTACGTGTGGATGCGTAGTCCGCAAAAGCTGTTCCGGGGAGTTCCACACAATCACGAGTGTCATGGGGACCACTACATAATTCGCATGAAGAAGTGATTTTGTTCACTTGGCTTGAATGCTTCGGAGCTTCGTAAGATTTCATGAGAAACTTGACTTGGTCCTCAAGTTCCATGAACCTACTGTCGGGAGTGCTTGAATTGTTCGAAGGCAAAGATATTGCCTTGACCGTTTTGTTCAAATCACGGGGATCATTCCAACTTTCGTTGTCATAGAGAGCAAGATCTTCTATGAGTTCCCATGATTGTTCCGCACTAAGATCACGTAGCTTACCACCGGCCGATTGGTCAATGGTTCGCCTCGTGGAGATGTCGATATGGTCATAGAAGATTTGGACTTGGAGCCAAAGATCTATGCCATGATGAGGGACTTTTTGGAGTAAGTCCTTGAAACGAGTCCATGCTTCATAAAGAGATTCATTTTGACGTTGTTGAAACATCAAGATGTCATTCCTAAGTTTAGTAGTTCTCCCCGGTGGGAAAAATTGAGCAAGGAAACGAGTGGTGAGATCATCCCATGTGGTGATGGATCCCGCGGGTAAACGCTCAAGCCATTGACTAGCTTGATCCCGTAGAGAGAATTAGAATAGGCGTAAACGGGTAGTCTCTCTAGTTTCAACACCTAGGTCTATGGAATCTACGATTTTGAGGAAGTCCTTATGGTGTTGGTTTGGATCTTCGGAACGAAGTCCATGGAATGCACATCCGCTTTGCACCAACCGGATGGTGTCGGATCGCAAGGGGGTCACATTGGCTCCGGTGAGCTCAATGGTGTTTCGGTAGCCTTGGTGGCTAGGTCGGGAGTACTCTCCTAAGGTTCGGGGCCTAAGGGGTTCTAATGGTGGGTTTTGTTGTGGTGGGATGATGGGTTCAAATATGTTACCACCTTCCATGATGTCGGATGGTAAAGAGTTACGAACAATGGCACGAAGAAATAAGATAGACTAAAGAAGACCTAAAAATAAAAAATAAAAATCTTACTAGAAAGGAATCTAGCAAGTAGACCTAATAAAAAGAAATCCTAACCTAGACAATAACTATTCCCCAGGCTGCGGCGCCAAAAACTTGATGCGTGGGAATCGCACCTTGCTTTACCTCTCGAGGGATCTCGAGAAGCTTACAACCCCCACCAGGCAGTGTACCTGATCGTTGTAGTATAGTATAGTGACAAGTATCGGGGGATTGATCCTTCAGCTTAGGAATAGTGTCGCTAGGATTTGAAAACCTAATTAATAGTTCTAGAGGTGAAAGATGATTATTTTTGTATTTTTATATTTTTATGAAAGCAAGTAAAATCTCGGGTTTTGGAAGATAGGGCGGAATTAGTTGCTATTCAACTAACCCAAAACTAAGATGCAATCAAAATAAAATAATAAAAATGAAATTAAACTAACTAAACTAAGGTTGTGAGCAGTGGTTGGAGAAATTGTGTTTACTTAGACTTCATTACTCCCTAGATATCTTTTACATGTTAATTACTTGTTACACTTGTATGAATGACGGGTTGTATTCCTTAATACCATTCGTGGGGTGGCATACATAACTCCCCAACTCTATGAGCTCTTATCTCCTCCTACATCATGACCCAGCACAACTATAGGGATTGTAAACAGTGGCTCATGCATTAAATACAACCAATAAAGACCTAGTACGCCTCGGTTCATGTTTCTTAAGACGTTCAAGCATGTTTCCATTTGGAGATCTGCCAGTTTTCTTAAGCCTAACATATAATATCATTCATTCAAAACAAGAATAGACAAGTAATCAACACATAATCAACATCTAGGTTTCATTAGATCTAAGCAAACACAAAAGAGATCTAGCCTAGCATAGTGGAATTGAGACAAGAACAAGAGATAAACAACCAACACATAGACATATTGATTGAATTGAAAGTACACTTATCTCAATTACAATGCAAGGTCTCAAGGGTTTGGAACCCTTGAAAAACCTGTAAAAGAGGCACCAAAATCGTCTTTAGGGTTTCACCAAAACTTCTCTTTTTTTAATGAAAAAACTAGAAAACTATATATAGGAAAAACAGCCTGACGGCGTCAAGAGTAACTTCTGACGCCGTCAGCTCGCCGCCATAAACTTCCTCGGACGGCCTTGATCCACTTATGACGGCCTATGTGACGCCGTCACCACCCACGGTATATTAATTTTGCCACTTTGACGCCGTCACGAATCCGTCTGACGCCGTCACCACCTTCGATATTTAATTCTTCATGTCTGACGCCGTCAAGATGGTGGTCTTGACGCCGTCACCTTGTATTTTCAGCATGGAAATTTGGTACTTTGCCATTTTCTTCACTTTTATGCTCCAAAAACGTCCAAAATAGCTTCTTTTCCAGAATTCACTCTCCAAACACCAAAAGTCACAAAAGGAACGATTTAGGGCAATATTTGTTCAAATAAAGTCGGATTCGGGCTTAAATGACCCCCTAAAAACGGATCATTTTTCGCCTCATCACTTTACCTCTCGAGGGATCTCGAGAAGCTTACAACCCCCACCAGGCAGTGTACCTGATCGTTGTAGTATAGTATAGTGACAAGTACCGGGGGATTGATCGTTCAGCTTAGGAATAGTGTCGCTAGGATTAGAAAACCTAATTAATAGTTCTAGAGGTGAAAGATGATTATTTTTGTATTTTTTTATATTTTATGAAAGCAAGTAAAATCTCGGGTTTTGGAAGAGTGGGCGGAATTAGTTGCTAATCGACTAACCCAAAGCTATTATATAATTAAAATAAAATAATGAAAATGAAAATAAACTAATTATACTAAAGTTGTGAGCAGTAATTGGAGAAATTGTGTTTACTTAGACTTCATTACTCCCTAGATATCTTTTACATGTTAATTACTTGTTACACTTGTATGAATGACGGATTGTATTCCTTAATACTATTCGTGGGGTGGCATACATAACTCCCCAACTCTATGAGCTCTTATCTCCTCCTACACCATGACCCAGCACAACTATAGGGATTGTAAACAGTGGCTCATGCATTAAATACAACCAATAAAGACCTAGTACGCCTCGGTTCATGTTTCTTAAGACGTTCAAGCATGTTACCATTTGGAAATCTACCAGTTTTCTTAAGCCTAACATATAAATCATTCATTCAAAACAAGAATAGACAAGTAATCAACACATAATCAACATCTAGGTTTCATTAGATCTAAGCAAACACAAAAGAGATCTAGCCTAGCATAGTAGAATTGAGACAAGAACAAGATATAAACAACCAACACATAGACATATTGATTGAATTGAAAGTACACTTATCTCAATTACAATGCAAGGTCTCAAGGGTTTGGAACCCTTGAAAAACCTGTAAAAGAGGCACCAAAATCGTCTTTAGGGTTTCACCAAAACTTCTCCTCTTTTAATGAAAAAACTAGAAAACTATATGTAGGAAAAACAGGCTGACGGCGTCAAGAGTTACTTGTGACGCCGTCACCTCGCCACCATATACTTCCTCGGACGGCCTTGATCCACTTATGACGGCCTATGTGATGCCGTCACCACCCACGGTATTTTATTCTTGCCACTTTGACGCCGTCATGAATCCTTCTGACGCCGTCACCACCTACGATGTTTAATTCCTCATGTCTGACGCCGTCAAGATGGTGGTCTTGACGCCGTCACCTTGTATCTTCAGCATGGAAATTTGGTACTTTGCCGTTTTCTTCACTTTTATGCTCCAAAAACGTCCAAAATGGCTTCTTTTCCAGAATTCACTCTCCAAACACCTAAAATCACAAAAGGAACGATTTAGGGCAATATTTGATCAAATAAAGTCGGATTCGGGCTTAAATGACCCCCTAAAAACGGATCATTTTTCGCCTCATCATATACCCTTACACTTGAGATTTGCTTGTCCTCAAGCAAATGAGCTTTTATTCTACTCAAAAGACAAGTTAGGGGTCATTTAACACTAATATAAAAGTAATTACAACAAATAATCGTTCCACTAAAGACCAATAGACAAGCACGGAGGTCATACACAAGCACCTCACAAATAGTGTTTAGATACTCACATCTCTCGGGTGTAATAAAGTAATATAACATTATGGAAATGGAAGATATCTCTCACTATCTGTCATAGCAAAATAGATTACCATAGGCTTGGGAAAGGATCAAACCTCCACCACATGGCGTAAGTACCTAGGATAAACTATCAAAGAGGTCTTTTAAAGGGTTGTAACGTTAGGTATAGGGATATGAATTACACGGTTTTGTTGGATAAAGGAAGTTTTACTGGTGGCGAGTTAACAATCTTGGTTAATTACATGTACAATATGGCGTTGCTAAGCCAAGACTAGACTCGACTTAAGCTAATAAATGAAAAATAACAAAAACATAAAATGAACATAGAATGAAAACGGGATGGTAGTCCGTATGTTTTTTTCTCTTTTCTTTTTCTCTTTTTTTTTTTTTTTTTTCTAAATTTTTCGATCTTTTTTTTTTTTTTTTTTTTTTTTTTTTTTTTTTTTTTTTTTTTTTGCATACACTCTTACCCTACCATCCGAAATAATACATCATAGGGGATGAGAATTCCCCTTACACTTGAATCTTTACATACTTTACAATAAACTAATCTAATGACTCGAATTAAGAAAATTAAAACACTTGGAGCACTTTTAAGATTAATGTTCATATGGGGTAATAAATGATGTTCTTCCCCATTACTCCATAAAATAAGTACTTACCCATGAGTCCCAATCGTCCCAAAACAATATGTACAATGATATGACTCGACTTAGCAACCATGTAATCAATTAGAAAGTTAACTTAAGGTTTAACAAATAACAATAATGCACTAAAAATGAGCGCATACACGGAAGGCTAAGGCGATTTGGGTGTACATTTAAGTGGGGTGTATCAAATTCTTCCTTTAAGTAAAATGCTTAAAGTTAGAAACGAAAAGATAGGCTCGGAGGGGTGTACTAGGGGTTTCGTGTACTAAAAATGAGTACAACGCTAAGGGTGTGGGAAAAATTAGTTGACTTAACTAGCCAAGTAATATGACTTAAATGGTCAAGTAATTGTAATACGGGTTTAACACAAGGGTGATCCTAATGCCTCTTATCATGTAGTAAATCCTACCACACGAATGTAGTCTCACTAGCGGTCTCGGGATGCATCACTAACGCAAGTTCTAGAATCTAAATGCTACCGGTACACTCATAAGCACTAATAGTAAATGCTTTTCCTATCAAAACTAAAGGCGAACCTCACATTTTTTGGTGGAAAATTTTTCTGAATATACGGTTATGTGCTAGTCATACAACCTCCTATCCATGAGACGCTTGCTATGGCTAAAGTTTCACTCCTAAATGTTGTAAAAAATTTTAAATTTGGCGCTAAAATTACACTAACAAGTATTTCTCATAGTTTTATTACTCATCTACTATCAAATAAAACAAACTCAAGTGAAAGTGCATATGTAAGGTATCATCTTTTTACCCTCCCCTTACACTTAAGATGAACATTGTCCCCAATGTTCAAGTAAAGAATGTAAAAGTAAAATAAGTAAAAAGAATGAAATCAAATACTCCCCTGATTCGCTCGGTATGGATTATAGGTTGGCCAGGTTAAATCTTCCTCCAAGAAAATGAACAATCAAAGCTTCCCTTCCAGAATATAAATCATCTTCTTGTCACAAATAACCTGTAAATCCTGACAACAATAGACAAGGCAACCTCGCGTAAAATCGGCGGCATCCTATATAAGTTACTAAATCCTAGAAAACAAAGTAAGATATAATGCTTGTGGAATGAAGTTTGCAGATTTCCTGGAGATTATAAAACTTAATAATTCACAAAAACCATAAGACTCCGTTAGAAAAACAAAACCGGTAAAATTTCCAGATTTTAACTCCTGACGCCGTCAAGAGCAATACCCTGACGCCGTCAGAATGGACCTGCAGAAATTCTTATGTTAAGTTTCCGGAAAATTTCTGGAAAAACTTTGTCCTACTTCCTGGAAAATCCTGCAAAACTTCATTATGACTCAATACAAGCATTTGACTCTAACAAGTACTAATATACATGTTCATTAAATATTGTGGAGAATCATGATCGGTTTGTTTCTTAAAAACATATTTGGGGTTTCTCCTTACACTTATCTTTTGCAAAAATACCTTTAGGTTGAAGTTAAGACTAGGCTAAACAACATAGTAAAGTATTTTCACGTTTTAGTAGAGAAACATGATCAACCAACAATAAAAATAAAACATGCATACGGAAGCAAATAACAATCAAACAAATAAAAATCACACAAAACATGGGTTGCCTCCCAAGAAGCGCTTTTCTTTATTTACGAGTCTTGTAGCTAGACTCAAAGTCATGGGTTACTACGTGATTCGGGTGAGTTCCTCATTGAGGACATCTTTGGGATCGAACTTAGGTTTCAACTTTCTATCGGTTCCCTTAGTGTGGTATGACCTTTCAAACTCTTCTCCATCCAGATCATACAAGGTCATTCTAATATGCCATGACCCGTCACCTTCTTTAGGTGGCTTGTCCCACGTCCATTTATACTTATCTCCATCTCTTTTCCATTTATTCAACTCTATATTAATAGGCATTACGCTCAAGAACTCAATCATCTTTCGAAAGACTAAGGGGTCCTCAAAGGGATCTAGCTCCTCATCTCTAGCTATGAGTTTATCTACCGAATGTGTCTTCTCAACAAAATCCTTTTCTAGATAAAATGGGCATTGAGGTCCTATGAAGTTCCTTTCTATCCAAGGTCCATATCTAGATGGTCTCCTATTCATCTCAACCCAATGCGGTGTTGGTTCATCATCACAATCATAACTATGCTTCTTACCATCATACACCGACCAAGTATCGCCTTCTCCTACCGCTATCTTGGATTCCTTGCAATCTATCATGGCACTAGCGGTTGCTAAAAATCCTCTTCCTACCAATAATGGGCATGTAGTGTCACTAACCATGTCTAGGACGTGAAAATCCGCTAATATAGTTAACCTTCCTACGTGAACAACTACATCCTTAATCATTCCAACCGGGTGGGCAATACTTCCATCCGCTAGCCCTATCAATACCTCCGTTTCCTCTAACTTTCCTAGCTTAAGAGCGGTGAATAAGGATAAGGGAATCAAGTTGAGGCTTGACCCTAAATCGGCTAGTGTGTCGAAAGCTTCGGATCTTCCTATCTTACAAGGCAAAACAAATATACCCGGATCATCAAGCTTTTTAGGCAACTTGTTTTGAACGAAGGCGGTCCCATTTTTACCTAGCTTATACTTCTCATATTTTTCTAGGAGGGCACTACAGTAAGGAGCACGCGCTAAGACATCAATGACGGGGCGTTCAAGGTGAAGTTCTTTGAATTCATCGTAAAGGTCTCGCGTGAGAGGTGTTTCAACTATGCTTTTGACCGGCTCTATAGTGGGTGTTTTATTTGATTGGTCCTTTTGGGGAACTTGGTTTTGTTTGAAACACGTGCTCGTCGATTTAACTGAGTAGTATTGTGGACACGAAGTGGGTGACGAAACTGAAGATATGGCATTAACGTTTAGTTTCGGATTCTTGATTGTGTCGCTTGGGAGTGCTCCCATTTCTCTGTCATTGAGAACTTTCAACAATGCGTCAATTCTATTGGTCATCTCGCTTTGATTTTGTTTGAAATCGGCTTCAAACTTAGCTATGCGGGCTTCTTGAGATGCCATGAACTTTGACATCAATCCTTCAAGATTGTTGGTACTACCATAGTTGTTAGAAGGATTGTTGTTGAAAGTACGGTTGGATGGTGAACCGTTTAATTGGTAACGATTAGGCGGATTGGAAGAATTTGGTTTATTTTGTTTCCACCTAAGGTTTGGGTGATTTTTCCATGAGGGGTTGTATGAATCACCGTATGTGTTTGGCTCGGGCTTGAAAGTGTACCACTTATCTCCCGCTTCGTCGGTACGCGTGGATGCGTAGTCCGCAAAAGCTGTTCCGGGGAGTTCCACACAATCACGAGTGTCATGGGGACCACTACATAATTCGCATGAAGAAGTGATTTTGTTCACTTGGCTTGAATGCTTCGGAGCTTCGTAAGATTTCATGAGAAACTTGACTTGGTCCTCAAGTTCCATGATCCTACGGTCGGGAGTGCTTGAATTGTTCAAAGGCAAAGATATTGCCTTGACCGTTTTGTTCAAATCACAGGGATCATTCCAACTTTCGTTGTCATAGAGAGCAAGATCTTCTATGAGTTCCCATGATTGTTCCGCACTAAGATCACGTAGCTTACCACCGGCCGATTGGTCAATGATTCGCCTCGTGGAGATGTCGATATGGTCATAGAATATTTGGACTTGGAGCCAAAGATCTATGCCATGATGAGGGACTTTTTGGAGTAAGTCCTTGAAACGAGTCCATGCTTCATAGAGAGATTCATTTTGACGTTGTTGAAACATCAAGATGTCATTCCTAAGCTTAGTAGTTCTCCCCGGTGGGAAAAATTGAGCAAGGAAACGAGTGGTGAGATCATCCCATGTGGTGATGGATCCCGCGGGTAAACGCTCAAGCCATTGACTAGCTTGATCCCGTAGAGAGAATTGGAATAGGCGTAAACGGGTAGTCTCTCTAGTTTCAACACCTAGGTCTATGGAATCTACGATTTTGAGGAAGTCCTTAAGGTGTTGGTTTGGATCTTCGGAACGAAGTCCATGTAATGCACATCCGCTTTGCACCAACCGGATGGTGTCGGATCGCAAGGGGGTCACATTGGCTCCGGTGAGCTCAATGGTGTTTCGGTAGCCTTGGTGGCTAGGTCGGGAATACTCTCCTAAGGTTCGGGGCCTAAGGGGTTCTAGTGGTGGGTTTTGTTGTGGTGGGATGATGGGTTCAAAGATGTTACCACCTTCCATGATGTCGGATGGTAAAGAGTTACGAACAAAGGCACGAAGAAATAAGATAGACTAAAGAAGACCTAAAAATAAAAATAAAAATCTTACTAGAAAGGAATCTAGCAAGTAGACCTAATAAAAAGAAATCCTAACCTAGACAATAACTATTCCCCGGCAGCGGCGCCAAAAACTTGATGCGTGGGAATCGCACCTTGCTTTACCTCTCGAGGGATCTCGAGAAGCTTACAACCCCCACCAGGCAGTGTACCTGATCGTTGTAGTATAGTATAGTGACAAGTACCGGGGGATTGATCGTTCAGCTTAGGAATAGTGTCGCTGGGATTAGAAAACCTAATTAATAGTTCTAGAGGTGAAAGATGATTATTTTTGTATTTTTTTATATTTTATGAAAGCAAGTAAAATCTCGGGTTTTGGAAGAGTGGGCGGAATTAGTTGCTAATCAACTAACCCAAAGCTATTATATAATTAAAATAAAATAATGAAAATGAAATTAAACAAATTATACTAAGGTTGTGAGCAGTGGTTGGAGAAATTGTGTTTACTTAGACTTCATTACTCCCTAGATATCTTTTACATGTTAATTACTTGTTACACTTGTATGAATGACGGGTTGTATTCCTTAATACCATTCGTGGGGTGGCATACATAACTCCCCAACTCTATGAGCTCTTATCTCCTCCTACACCATGACCCAGCACAACTATAGGGATTGTAAACAGTGGCTCATGTATTAAATACAACCAATAAAGACCTAGTTCACCTCGGTTCATGTTTCTTAAGACGTTCAAGCATGTTACCATTTGGAGATCTGCCAGTTTTCTCAAGCCTAACATATAAATCATTCATTCAAAACAAGAATAGACAAGTAATCAACACATAATCAACATCTAGGTTTCATTAGATCTAAGCAAACACAAAAGAGATCTAGCCTAGCATAGTAGAATTGAGACAAGAACAAGATATAAACAACCAACACATAGACATATTAATTGAATTGAAAGTACACTTATCTCAATTACAATGCAAGGTCTCAAGGGTTTGGAACCCTTGAAAAACCTGTAAAAGAGGCACCAAAATCGTCTTTAGGGTTTCACCAAAACTTCTCCTCTTTTAATGAAAAAACTAGAAAACTATATATAGGAAAAACAGGCTGACGGTGTCAAGAGTTACTTGTGACGCCGTCACCTCGCCACCATATATTTCCTCGGACGGCCTTGATCCACTTATGACGGCCTATGTGACGCCGTCACCACCCACGGTATTTTATTCTTGCCACTTTGACGCCGTCATGAATCCTTCTGACGCCGTCACCACCTACGATGTTTAATTCCTCATGTCTGACGCCGTCAAGATGGTGGTCTTGACGCCGTCACCTTGTATCTTCAGCATGGAAATTTGGTACTTTGCCGTTTTCTTCACTTTTATGCTCCAAAAACGTCCAAAATGGCTTCTTTTCCAGAATTCACTCTCCAAACACCTAAAATCACAAAAGGAACGATTTAGGGCAATATTTGATCAAATAAAGTCGGATTCGAGCTTAAATGACCCCCTAAAAACGGATCATTTTTCGCCTCATCAAAGGTCCTTCAGAGTTTTGTCCATCACCAACCTCATCAGAAGGAACCACTGAAGCTGAGGAAACACCAGCTCCTCTAGCTATGATTGTCCCTGATTTCACTCCTGTCACAACATTCTTAACAAGTGAAATGGAAAGAGTCTGTGCAGATATGAGAAGAATCTCTGTCCCTGAAGAGCCACAGTCCTCAAGTAGAAATAAAGGTCCATTGAAGGTGGTACTTGGTCTTGCAGCTCCCAAGCTCTGGAACAAAGACTTGCAATCCAGAGGAATCCACAAGAAGATGCCAGACCCAAAGGACTTGGGTAAAGGGAAGAGGAAGATGGATTAGGTTGTTAGTGATTGATGTATTTTGTGTTTCTTGTGATGACAGATCTTGTAATGGATGTACCAAACTTTCCACTGATGAATAATATTTTACTTTTATGTCTTTACATCTAATTCCACTGAATGTAGATCTTTGTATATCAGCAGAAACATGACCTGCAACCAGACATTGAAACAAAACACAAAAACACAAAAGAACAACCAGAATAATATACAAGATGAGTGATTAGTACCTGCAAAAGAAACTTAGTAAACATAATACTACAAAACATAATAATCTACATAAATACAACATGTACAATCCTCCCCTGAGGCATATGCCTCCCCTCAAACATAGCATTCAAGGGTTAACCATCCCAATGTTGACAAGTAGGTGATTAAACCTAGGTCCATCAAAAGCTTTTGTTAACAAATCAACCACATTATCATCAGTATGAATTTTAAGCACTTGAATTAGATGCTTTTCATTTGCATCTCTTATAAAATGGTGCCTAATTTCTATATGTTTAGTTCTCTGATGAAAAATAGGATTTTTAACAATGGAAATACTACTTTGATTATCAATGTAGATTTTAGTGTTCATAAAGTTAAACCCATAATCCAACATCTGATTTTGAATCCAAAGTACCTGACCACAGCAATTGGCAGCAGCAACATATTCTGCTTCAGCAGTAGAAGTAGCCACAATCGTTTGTTTCTTGCACTGCCAAGAGATGAGTCTTCTTCCAAGAAATTGACAACCTCTGGTTGTGGATTTCCTATCCAAATTAGCTCCAGCATAATCACTATCACTGTAAGCCTCCAACACAAATGGTGAATCCCTTGGGTACCAAAGGCCTAGTTTGGGTTGGCCTTTTATGTACTTGAAAATTTTCTTCACAGCATTTAGGTGGGAAGTCAGTGGAGTGACTTGATGTCTTGAACAAGCACTGACAGCAAAGGTAATGTCAGGCCTAGAAGCTGTGAGATACACGAGTGATCCAATCATGGATCTATAAAGATGAACATTCACAGCCTCATCTTGCTCATTTGGATTCTTAAGCTTGGGTGGTTCATATGGAGTGGTAGCAGTCCTCAAAAGTTCAAAGTCAAACTTTTTCAAAATATCTTTAACATATTTCTCCTGATGAATAAATATCCCTTCAGGTTATTGTTTGACTTGCAGCCCTAGGAAAAAGGTTAACTCCCCCATTGCACTCATTAGAAATTCACCTTTCATCAAATCTTGAAATTCCCTGCACCATGCTTCCTTTGTAGATCCAAAGATGATGTCATCCACATAGACCTGTACTAGAATGATGTCCTTGGAGTTTTTCTTGATGAAGAGGGTCTTATCAATAGCTCCTCTTCTGTAACCATGCTCCAAAAGAAATGTAGACAATCTAGCATACCATGCTCTTGGTGCTTGGTGAAGTCCATAAAGTGCCTTGACAACTTTGTAAACCTTTTTAGGATGATGGGGGTCTTCAAAGCCCTGTGGTTGAGTAACATATACCTCCTCTTCTATTTTGCCATAGAGAAAGGCACTCTTGACATCCATCTGATAGACCTTAAACCCCATATATGAGGCAAAGGCTAAAAATAGTCTAATGGCCTCAACCCTAGCAACAGGTGCAATGACCTCAGTGTAGTCAATCCCTTCTTCTTGTCTGAAACATTGTGCCACCAATCTTGCTTTATTTCTGACCACAATACCTCTGGCATCCCTCTTGCATTTTAAGATCCACTTGGCCCCAATTGCAAATTTCCCTGCAGGTAGATCAACAAGTATCCAAACATCTTGATTCTTGAATTGTTGCATCTCTTCCTGCATAGCTTCAACCCAACTAGGCTCACTCAAAGCCTGTTTAATGCTTGTGGGTTCAACTTGAGACAAGAAACAAGCAAACAAACAATGCTTCTGATCTGTGTGGTTGTCTCTCTTCTGAGTGGATACATAGGTCAAGAATGCACATTACCCAAACTTGGTATTCTTAATAGCACTCCTGGTGAGTACCATAGCATTTGGATCACCAAGTATATTATCTTGTGGATGAATGGTGTTAATCCTTTTAGTTGCAACAGAATTAACATCAATTGAGGTGTCAAGATTGCTTAAAGTAGGAGCAAAGTCTTCATCATAAGAAGCTGATTGAAAAATACCATCACTCTGCTCAACATTAGCAAGATCTGAGGGAGTTGGAAACCTGCCATAAGGTTCATCTAAACTTGTGGAAGCTTCAGTGGAAACAGGGACTATAGCAGAAATTCCTTCAGCAGAATCAACAGCTGCATCAGCTGATGCATCAGCAGAATTAGGTTTTCTGCTTTCTTCAATAGCAGCTTGTATTAAGAGGGCTTCAGTGTCTTGAGCAAATTCAAGACCAAGTCTCTTAGCTTCTTCAGCAGCTGCATGTTCTTGCTTTTTGAGTCTAGCAAGATCTTCTGCATAGGTTGAATTTTCCACATCATCAGCAGATTTGGCATCAGAGACTACTTTGGTAGGAGGATCTGCTAGCTGGATTGGTAGAGTTGTTACAACAATTGTGGGTTCATCACATTCTGAATCACTGTCTGAATCATCCTGTAGGGTACCTGTATTGTTAGAAGATGACACTTGTACACTTGCAGAGGGGTTAGTTTTGTGCCTAGTATAACCCAAATAATCTGTAAGATAATTAAGGTCAAAGTACCATTCATGACCTTTTCCTTGAACATTAACATTCTCTTCCAGAAATTTCAGGTTAAGAGTCTCTTCTATCTTCTTTGCAGCCAAATTATAAACCCTATAAGCCTTGCTGTGAGCTGAGTAACCAACAATATATCCTTCAACAGCTTTAGCTTCAAATTTGCCTAGGTGATCACTTGTATTCAGAATGGTCACCTGACAACCAAAAGGTTTCAAGAGTTCAATGGTAGGCTTCTTCCCTGTCAATAGTTCATAGGGTGTTTTATTGTGAGGTCTAGTAATCAACACCCAATTCAATACATAACATGCAGTCCCAACTGCCTCAGTCCAAAACATAGTGGGAAGTTTAGAGTCAGCAAGCATTGATCTTGCAGCCTCTATAAGGGTTCTATTCTTCCTTTCAGCAACTCCATTCTGTTTTGGAGTCCTAGGAGTGCTATAATCTCTTTTAATACCCTTTAAGCCACAAAGTTCAATAAGATTGGCATTTTTGAACTCTGTCCCATTGTCACACCTAATACTTTTATTCTTCTTGTTAAGTTGATTTTCAGCTAGAGCCATAAATTCTTTGAGTGCCTGAAAGGTTTGATCTTTAGTCCCTAAAAAAAAATGTCCAACTGAATCTGCTGAAAGCATCAGTGATCACCAAACAGAAGTACTTATGATCAATACTCCTGATGGATGTTGGACCAAAAAGATCCATGTGAAGCAGCTGCAATGGTTCTGAGATTGTGCTCACAACAGTAATGGCCTTATGAGAAGCTTTGTGTTGCTTTCCCTTATTGCAAGCCACATAATTATGCTCATTGGTGAAGATCTTGGAAGGAAGTCCATGAACCAGTCCAACTTTAGCAAGTTTGTTGATGATTTTAAAATTAACATGTGCCATCCTTCTATGCCATTTTGTAGATTCATCCAAGGATGCTTTAGCCACCAAGCATGTTAGATCACCTTCTGGCTTGACATCATTCAAGTCAAAGGTATAAATATTATGGTTTCTTGGAGCCTTTAGTAATACTTGATTGTCATCAGGCATTTGGAAATCAGGTGAAAGAATGAAACAACCATCTTCAGTGAAAAGCACAGGAAGCTTTTTGTCACAGATTTGTGAGACTGAGAACAAATTGAATCCTTGAAGTTCCTTCACATAGTAAACATTCTCAAAATCCACCTTTGGAGTTCTAATAGTTCCTTTGCCAGTAATCCTTCCTACTCCACTTCCAAACCTTACTATGCCTCCATTAATAGGCACAAAGTCATGCAGCTTCTCTTCATTACCAGACATGTTTCTTGAACAGCCATTATCAACAATACCTAAGTCTTTATTAAGAAGAGGATGTTCCTACAACAAAGAAAGTTAATATACAACAACAACAAATAATAAGAGACTTAAGCCATGAAAAAATTGAGCCTGCCCTGTGGATCATTCTGATGAACCCAAGATGATGAGTTAGATCCACTATTGTTCCTGGATTCCCTGTAGTTAAATGGTCTTTTATATGTCCAAGAACAATCTGCTGAGGACTTTTCAGCAGAATCCCAATTACCCTTTCCCATACACATTTGGTCAGTATATTCATACCAATGATTAACACCATTAAATGGTTGAGATCCATATCTGTTTCTATTGGTATTCATATATCTATTATTAAGAACAAACCTATTGGAATAAACAGGCCAATCAGCAGGAGTGGAGTACATGCTGCTGACATGATACTTAGCCTGTGGAGCTACTGAGGGTTTGGTACATGTGGTAGTCCACTTTTGTCTAGGTCTATTATTAACAACAGAAACACCCATCCTCTTTTCATGAAAATCACAATCCTTAATTAAATGCAACTTGCTACCACAAACAAAACACTTCTTTTTCTTATAAGATTTATTAAATCCAAAAGATGTCTTATTAAACATAGAATAATTCAAACAAACATCAGAAACATAATTGTTTTGTAAACACTGAAAGGAATTGTTTTCAAAAGAAGGAAATAACAAGTCTTCAGAAGAGGCTGTCTTAGAAAGAACTTCATCAGCAGCAACTTCAGAGTCCACAGACTTGTAAGATGACATGTCAGAATTCTTTATTGAGGACTTGGGTGAGTCTGACTTGGTCTTGGAATCACAGCTGGCATAACTAGAGGTCTCTGAGGTCTTGTCCCTGGAAGAACAAGAGACATAAGTGTTAGAATCATTACTAGATATACTTCTAGTGACAGGGGAGTCATTGATCCTAATGCCAGTAGTTTCCTTTGAGTTTGGTAAGTCAACCTTATGGGATGTGGGCTTAGGGGTTCCTATGGTTGGTGAGTCTTCAGACTTATTTGGCAAGTCTTTAGACTTTTTGCCAAAGAGATGGTGTGAACCATCAAAGTCAGAGGTTTTGGTAGTAGGCATAAATACACCTCTGATAGGTCCTGGTACAGTATGCATCTCACCTTCCTTTAGATAGTTTATTGGGACAGAATAATTATGATTTTTCTTATCTAAATAGTGATTTGCTTCTGGACCAACATATTTTCTAAACCCTAGACCTATCTCAGATGTTACAGACTTACTATTGTAGAGTAACCTAGATAATTTATCACCTGAAACTAGCCACTCTTTATGCCTAGCTACTTCTTTATCTAATTTCTCTTGCAAGACATTTTTCTCAGACTCAATCCTAGCTTTTTCTTTTTCTAAAAATTTTAACTCATTGCTAGCACATTCTAAATCTCTACTTAATACTCTAATCTTTTCCTCATAAGCTAATTGATTCTGTTGAAACCACACCTTTTGTTGTTCTAAAGTTTTAAAAGCTTCTTTATATGTTGCAGCTTCAATAAAACAGGCATTATATTTTGGTTTCAGTTCATCATAAGCTTCTTTTAGGGATGTATAATTAGAATCAAAATCACAAACATAAGTAGATACCTGAGGAGAGATTCCCATGAGACCAAAGCTATCATCACAACTAGCCATGCAGGAGATTTGAGGAGAGCTTTTTGTTGCATCTTCATGCTCATTCCAGTCCACATTTGTATCTATAGCAGTGATCAAGGCCTTTGATTCTCCAGCTTCCACTTCTTTCTTCTTGTATGCTGAATACCTGGTACTGGCTTCACCCTTCTTGGCTGTGCATCCTCTTGCAAAATGGCCAATTTCTCCACAAGCATAACACTTTACTTTCCTTCTATCAAACCTAGTTGCATCTCTCCCATCAACATTGAGCTTTTTACCAACCTTTTGCTGAAATCTTCTAACTTTGAGAGAGAGCATAGCCATCTGCCACTTTAAGTCCAATTCTTCCAAAGCTAGTTCATCAATTTGCTCAAAGTCTTCATAAGCTATTTGTTGCTGTTTTTCTACTTCAGCAACAAATGAATGAAGCACATCTTCCGTCACATTGCTAATCTTTGGATGAGTAATTGGATTAGCACTTGAAAACGACAAAGTGGTCATTGGAAGATTTTGGCTTGGAGTGGATGGACTTGTGTAAACCTGAGGTGCTGGAGATGGACTTGTGTAGGTATGTGTCATGTAGTTTGAGTTAGAACTAACAAATGCAGATTGTGAAGGAGTAGCTGCATATGGAGAGAATCCCTTTATATCACCTTCCAAAGCTCTGAGTTTGTTTTACAAGTCATCAAAGCTGAGGTAGTCCAAGACACCTTTGGTTTTCAATGATATGCTCACCTGAGACCATGAGGAAGGCAAGGCTCTCAGAAACCTGGAGTTCACCTCCTCATTGTCAGGTCTGGCTAGCAGCTGATTCAAGTGACTTAGAATCTTCTGAAACCTATCATACCCTTTGTGGAGACCTTCCTCTTCAGTTATCTTGAATTCTTGGAATTCTTGTTTCAACATACTCTTCCTCATCCTCTTTGATTCTTCATTCCCACCAAATCTGGCTTTAATGGCCCACCAGATTTCTCTTAGATCAGTCATGGAATGAAAATCTCCCATGTGGTCATCAGGGATTGCCTACAGCAATATGGTTCTTGCTTTGTTCTCCCTTTGTACAGTAAGAATTTCTTCAGCAGAAACAGGTTCCAAAATCGTAACTTTACCATCAGCATCTACACTTTGCTTTTTGGGACGATAGCCATTGAGTATAACATTCCAGAGGTTATAGTCAACACTTGCAATCCAGTTCTGCATCTTCATGGCCCAGATCTCATACTCATCCTTCCTAAGAAAAGGAAGTTTTGCATTGTTGTTGGAGAAGGCCACCTGTTGTAGTTGTTGAGTAAGAGAGCCTGCTTCTGAGAGAACAACATCACCTCCTTGTTTGTCTCCTATTGGTACTGAATGAATAGTTTTTGTTATTGTTTTGGGGTTACAGAGAGTATCTAGTGGCTCTGATACCACTCGTAGGGATCTATTCCTTGATAGATCACGAGCCAATAGATCGTTAGTCAACTAATGTAATCACTAGCTAGACTAAGTTAGATAATCTCTGTGAGCTTGTAATTATGCAGAATATAAAAACAAACTTATACTAAACTTGATCCTCTATGGATCGATAAACTAATAATATTAATGAAACTCGTACTAGAAACTTGTACGTATTACAATGACCCAGGGTTCCTTACATACTAGTGGAAACCCTAACCTTTCTTACAAGAAACGAATAATGAAAAACTAATAAAAGATATTCTACATATCTTGTCCTAAAATACATAAGTTATATCCACGGTTAAACTCTATCCGTAGGATCTCTAGATGTCCGCAGGAACCAGTCATCAGCAGAAAGTCACTAAGCCTTCCGCAGGAACCTGTCAGCAGTATCAATCAGTAATATCTTCAATAATTCCTTACATCAAACCACAACACGCGAATTTATAGTGGTTCGGCTACAAGGACACCTTCCTTGCCCTACTCCACTCCCCAAGTACCACATTCGAGAGTTTTCTTCACTATGTCAACAAACTCCTTATGGTGGAGAAACCTTACACACCTTGGCTTACACGAGTTAATGACACTAAGCTAAATGTCGAGTTCTAATCATAGCTAGAACCAATCTCACAACTTCTTCAAGACTTCACACCTTCTTCACACCTTCACAACTTCTTCAAGACTTCACACCTTCTTCACACCTTGTCAACTTCACACCTTCTTCTGTGCACAACTAAGTCACAACTAATAAACTACTTTACAACACACCTAGTTTCTACAATCAACAAATTCACACAACACTTTTACAAATATCTAACACTACTACAATATGAAAATAGCTAATCACAACACTACTACAAATAGATGGATGTAGAGGAGTGTTCTTCTTCTTGCACTTGAGTGGATGAAGCTTTGGATCACTTGGAAACAAAGACTTATGAGTTATATGATCAAAGGATTTTTGATATAGAAATGGAGGTTGGATCAGAAAGTTTTTAGTGCAAAAAGGTGTGAAAAATATGTGGAATGATCCAGTATTTAAAGGGCCAGAAAATACTATTCTGGAGCGTGCCGGTCCCCTTAATTAGTGGGCGGTCCCCTTAATGATTAAGGGGGCCGCCTAGTAAAATTAAGGGGGCCGCCCTACTGAACGTTGGAAAAGTTTTTCTGGATAAAATTTGCCCTTTTTGGTTGGAAATTTGAAATCATATCTTTGTAGTTTAATATAACAATACCAAAAATGATTTACAAATATATATAAAATGTTAATATCATTTTAGAAAATGTTATATCTTAAGACAAGGTTTCCTTTGATCATGTAATGCATAAGATGCTTAGTTTATGCATACCTTAAGTGATATTAGATGTAGAGTTAAATATTTGTTACTAAATACTTGTTTACGTCTTAATCTTGACTTAATTTGATTTGAGTTTTGTGATTATCAAAACATAGGTTTATTGAGAAATATTAATAATGTTTTTAAACATTATTTATATCAACAGATTGAAAGTACGTTCACTCTCTTGAAGACGAATTTGATGAAAAATGCTTAATACTTGACATTCAAAACGAATTTTTCACAAATCAAATAGAGTCATTCAAGTAACCATGAGTATGAGAATGTGAATTTTGAACAAACATCTTCTTTGAAATCTGAAAATCTTTATCTCAAAAAGCAAAATCACCGAGCTTTCAAAAGAATCATCTAATGTCAAAGAAGAATTGTCAAAAAGAACTACTCAGTTTGAGAAAGATCTTGCAAAACTCGAAGCACAAAGTATCTCTTTCCAACTTAAACTGCAAGAGAATAATGAGAAAAAAAATTCGGAAAACTCTTTGACATCGGTGCTTAAAGGAAAAGAAAAGAGTTTTGAAGAAATTTGTGATGATAGCAACATCAAGTTTGATTTAGACGAACTTGATACAAAAAATGTTGAGTTGGAACATGTTGTGGTATCGTTACAAAAAGAAAATAAGCATTTGAATGAGACTTACTAAAACTTGTTTGATTCAATCAAGCGGTCAAGAGTTTAGAATCAAATTTCAAACAAATCTGACTCTCAGATCGCACAAAGTCATCTTTTTGAAAAAGAAAAATCTATCTTCAAAAGAAAATTGTTGAATTGGAAAAGATGATAGCACAACAAACCAAGGATTTTTGTGATGCCAAAAATGATTTTTCAATCGAAACAAACAAATATGAAAAATATTTTGCACATCTTGAAAATTAAAATGCTTCTTTACATGAAAAACTGGCATCATCAGATCATCTTTCTCTTAAAAAAGAATACAATGACTTGAGAACTTCATACAATGCCTTAAAAGCAAAGTTTGATGTTTTTAACCGGTCTAAAGGAAAATCTTAAGCTTCAAACGAGTCTAAACCTCAAGTAAGTGTTTTAGAGAAGGTATACACGGGTGAATCTTCAAAACCATTTTCAAAAAGGGTTTCTCAGTTTACCACCTATTCTTTGCAAAAAGGAAGGAAGTTTTCAAAGAGACCTAATTTTTCTGAAACATTCACTCCTCAAAAGGTTTCAAATGCAAGTGCTCATAAAGAAAAGAATCAAGGTTTTCAAATTCCATACTCTCATTTTACTCTGATAAAGCCAGTGTGGGAACCAAAGCAAAGCCGTTCAAAACATTTGAAATATTCATACTCTAAAATGCTTCCGCTACAACAAAAGAATGGCTATACTTTGAAAATCAAAATTCAGGAAGGTTTTCATTCATCTCAAAAATGAATTTTCGAAATGAAACGTTGATTTTCAACAATGGATGGAAAACTTCTTCTTCAAGTTTTATAACTCCAAGAGAGTCATTAGGTTTCTCAAACAACTTTCAAAAGAAAAAGAGTTTTAAATCACCGTTGATTCCACGAGCTTTATTTCAAAATGAAACACCGGTTTTCAGTCCTCGTTGGAATTCAACTTCTTTTTCTCGGATTGACACAATGTAACAACCGTGGTTTTAACAGGTTAGTTATACTAACAGTCTCGATCTATTTAATTTGTTTGGTATGAATTAGGTGAATATATGGTATATACGTGTGTTATATTTGTGATATTGTGTGATAAGTACGTAAGTTGGCACTAAATCCCTTTGTGTGAAAGGTTTTTATTATGATTTCGGAAGTATTGAATTTGGATAAGTTCATTTTGATCGCCTTTGTGGTGTAGAAATGAATAGTGTAGTTTTGGTGTTTTTGTGTTTTTGCGTAATGGGTATTCGTTCAAGTATTTGAGCGTTAACAAGTTACGAGGAGTTTATTTTTATGTGGTATACTTTTAAAAGGTGTGAAAATCTATTTTTGGAAACTTTCTTTTGAAAATGATAATTTTCCGAGTCATCGTAAAAACTAAGGTTTATCGCGTAAGACATTAGGATTAGTTATGGGTACTTATAAAATATCAAAAGTATGAGGTTTTGAGTGTAATAAACAATTTAATTAAAAAAATAAAAAAAGTTATATTAATATAGGGGGCGGCCAACTAGGGGGTTTAGGGGAGAAAAAGGAAACCAAATTTGATACCAAATATAATTCTAAGCCTTAAGGGTTATCCATAATAATTATAAATACAAAATCAAAACTCCCCTACCCACTCTTTTTGTGAAATCCGGTCGAGCAAGGGCAAGAGAACGAGAAAAAAATTAGGGTTTATAATTTTGAAGCAATAATCAAGAACCAAGGTAAAATTCTTAAAACCTATGTTCAATTGTTTGATTAATTATTCGAATTCATGTAATATTAAGTATGATGGATCTAGGATTTGTAAACTTCTATAAATTAATGATGTTAAACATGTTAGGATCATTAGATGATAATAATATGATGATTGGTAATGAGAATTGAACATTAAATGCGTTAGTTTACAAGCTAGGGTTTGGACAGAATATTAGGGCTGTAAAGATACGAAGATATTTTATAGATGGATATGAGTTAGATCATGAATTTTTAGTCTAAATTGAAGTTCAGCGAAAGAGCGTTCCAAAAAGTCCGGCCACGATCAATTCGAGGTCCGGAAGTTAGTCTTTTGATTTTTCTTAGTGAAGGTGTCAAAGCTGTAAAACCGTGACAGAATTAGGTCATAAGTTTGGTAGTGAGATGTGGATGAAAAAGTGAGATTTAGGTTAGTCCTTCTGTAGGAGTTAAGTTTCATATGTACTTAGACTTGCACGCGAAGGATTTGCGATAAAAAGTTGTATAAGTAGGTTTGTTTGATCAAAACTTTTTGGTGTGCAATCAGATCCGAATCTGGATAGTTTTTAAGTTTGATTTTTCAACGGATACTTGTGTGTGTTTTTAGACCATGGACTTCTGGGATTAGCTTGTATGCTTATGAGAGACTATGGTAAATTTTTGGTGTGAGTTTTTGAGCTTTTAATGTTATTATTTCATGTGGGCGAATGTACCCTAAAATTCTGCGTTTTCTGATTTTTTAAGTGCAAGGGATTTATTGAGTATTAATGTTTGGTGATGGTTAGTATGGAGTCTAGGAGATCCATGGTGGGTCATATGAACCTTAGACATCCATCATATGCGTATTACATAGTTTATAGCTTTGAGCTTGGCCATGTGTAACGTGAACTTATTTTTGTTATATAGATTTGTGATTGTGATTGTGTTTGTGGAAGCTGCAAAGTTTGAGGTGAGTTCATAGTCTTACTTTTACTTTGTTTTAAACTTGGGATGGGAATGATGCTTGTGATAAATATTTTGAGTTACTGTGATTATGTGTGATTTAAATGCTTGGGCTTATAAATGTTATTGTGTGAATGCTATATGTAATGTTAATGCGGTGTGATTAAAATGTGGGATTCAATTGGGGGGATGCTTATCCCGTTGCTCGCGCATGAGACCTAATTGATGATAAAATTGGATTGGTGGAAACGTTCCGTCCTTACTAATTTATTTGTGATGTGAAACTTTGATCGGTGGACACGTTCCATCCTAACTAATTAATGGTGGAAATGGAAATTGGATCGGTGGGCACGTTTCGTCCCAATGGTTGACTTATGTGTGTTATTTGGTTTGTGAATACATGTAGCTTGTGTGATAACTATATTTATTTGTCCAGCTATATTTTATAATAACAGTGAACTGGTTGCCTATTGTGTGTGAGTCTTAAACCAATGAATCTCACCAACATTATGTTAACGTTTTAAGCATCATTTTCAGGTGAGCATTCTAAGGCTAAAGTTGAGAGCAACAATTAGGCTAGACTTATTAGCATTTGAGGAGACTTTACTTTATGTTTGGATTTATTCATAATAGAATTGGATTGTGATACTTTTATGTTTTTCTTTTGGTACTTTCATACCTATTGAAGATACCTTTGGATTTTGTTTTGGTTATTTTATTTTGGGGTATTGTTACAACAGTTCGTGTTTGTACTTTGCTCTATTTTTGTGCATGTAGTTATTCTCTATATAGACACCATGTGTTATGATGATATCCATGAAGTTACACCTTCGCGTTTTCGCGTTGGCAAGGTGTGACACACAACTTACAAATGGATTTCAAAATATGGTAAACCTGTTGGTACCCTGCTTAAATGGGTTCCAAAGGTTGTTGTCTAATCTGATCTCATAATGACTTCTTAGTATTTCAGCTAAGGACTCTTCTTCAAAGAAAGGAAAATGCTTAAATCAAAACAAAGGTTTTTAATATTTTTTGAGCACTTATCCTAAAAACATAATTGCTTATTGATACATGGGAATCGCACCAGGCTTTACCTCTCAAGGGATCTTGAGAAGCTTACAACCCCCACAAGGCAGTGTACCTGATCGTTGTAGTATAGTATAGTGACAAGTACCGGGGGATTGATCGTTCAGCTAGGAATAGTGTCGCTAGGATTAGAAAACCTAAATACTAGTTCTAAATGTGAGGGATGATTCTTTTTGTATTTTTATATTTTTTAGAAAGCAAGTAAAAATCTCGGGTTTGAAGGATTTGGGCGGAATTAGTTGCTAGTCAACTAACCCAATACTAAAGATGCAATCAAAATAAAATACTAGAAATGAAAATAAACTAAATTAACTAAGGTTTTGAGCAATAAGTGGAGAAAATGTGTTTACTTAGATTTCACTACTCCCTAGATATCTTTTACACATTAATTACTTGTTACAGTTGCGTGGATGACGGATTGTATTCCTTAATACCATTCATGGGGTGGCGCACTTAATTCCCCAATTCTATGAGTGCCTACTTCACTCCTATGTCGAGCCGGCTAAGAAGCTCCTAACATGGGATCATTAGAATTTACTCATGCATTAAATACAACCAATAAAACCTTGTGCACGTCAGTTCAGGTTTCCTAAGACGTTCAAGCATGTTACCAATCGGAAGTCTGCCAGTTTTCTTAAGCCTAACATCGAATTCATTCATCCAATACAACCATAAACAAGTAATCAACACATAATTAACATCTAGGTTTTATTAGATCCAAGCAAACACAAGATAGATCTAGCCTAGCATGATGGAATTAAGACAAGAACAAGATATAGACAACCAACACATAGACATATTGATTGAATTAAAAGAATAATTATCACAATTACACATGAAAGGTATCAAGGGCTTAGAACCCTTGAAAAACCTGTAAAATTCGCACCAAGTTCGTACTTAGGGTTTCTCCAAAACTTCTCTCTTTTTAATGTGAAAATTAGAAAACTATATATAGGAAATAGGGTCTGACGGCGTCAAGACAAATTTTGGGACGCCGTCACCTCACCGCCAAAATACTTCTCGGACTGCCTTGATCTACTTTTGACGCCGTCATATGTTATGCATTTCCAGGCCGTCATGAATTTTACTCTTGACGCCCTACTTCGTGACGCCATCAAATCTGTACTGGGTCGTCATGGAAATTACTCTTGACGCCGTCAGAAATTTCTTCTTGACGCCGTCACCTACTGTTCCCAGCAAGGAAAAATTAAGACTTTGGCGTTTTCCTCACTTTTATGCTCCAAAAACGTCCGAATTGCTTCCTTTTCCAGATTTCACTCCTAAAGTACCTAAAATCACAAAAGGAACGATTTAGGGTAATATTTGATCAAATAAAGTCAATTCCGGGCTTAAATGACCCCCTAAAAGTGGTTCATTTTTCGCCTCATCATATACCCTTACACTTGAGATTTGCTTGTCCTCAAGCAAATGCGCTTTTATTCTACTCAAAATACAAGTTAGGGGTCATTTAACACTAATATAAAAGTAATTACAACAAATAATCGTTCCACTAAAGACCAATAGACAAGCACGGAGGTCATACACTAGCACCTCACAAATAGTGTTTAGATACTCACATCTCTCGGGTGTAATAAAGTAAAAATTACAATATGGAAACGGAAGATATCTCTTACTACCTGTCATAGCAAAATAGATTACCATAGGCTTGGGAAAGGATCAAACCTCCACCACATGGCATAAGCACCTAGGATAAACTATCAAAGAGGTCTTTTAAAGGGTTGTAACGTTAGGTGTAGGGATATGAAATACACGGTTTTGTTGGATAAAGGAAGTTTTACTGGTGGCGAGTTAACAATCTTGGTTAATTACATGTACAATATGGCGTTGCTAAGCCAAGAATAGACTCGACTTAAGCTAATAAATGAAAAATAACAAAAACATAAAATGAACATAGAATAAAAAGGGATGGTAGTCCGTATGTTTTTTTTTCTTTTCCTTTTTCTATTTTTTTTTCTTTTTCTTGTTTTTTTTTGATTTTTTTTTTTTTTTTTTTCATACACTCTTACCCTACCATCTGAAATAATACATCGTAGGGAATGAACATTCCCCTTACACTTGAATTTTTACATACTTTACAATAAACTAATCTAATGACTCGAATTAAGAAAATCAAAACACTTGGAGTACTTTTAAGATTAACGTACATATAGGGGTAATATATGATGTTCTTCCCCATTACTCCATAAAATAAGTACTTTACCCATGAGTCCCAATCGTCCCAAAACAATATGTATAAGGATATGACTCGACTTAGAAACCATGTAATCAATTAGATAGTTAACTTAGGGTTTAAACAAATAACAATAATGCTCTAAAGATGAGTGCATACACGGAAGGCTAAGGCGATTTGGGTGTACATTTAAGTGGGGTGTAACAAATTCTTCCTTTAAGTAAAATGCTTAAAATTAGAAACGAAAAGATAGGCTCGGAGGGGTGTACTAGGGGTTTCGTGTACTAAAAATGAGTACAACGCTAAGGGTGTGGGAAAAATTAGTTGACTTAACTAGCCAAGTAATATGACTTAAATGGTCAAGTAATTATGATACGGGTTTAACACAAGGGTGATCCTAATGCCTCTTATCATGTAGTAAATCCTACCACACGAATGTAGTCACACTAGCGGTCTCGGGATGCATCACTAACGCAAGTTCTAGAATCTAAATGCTACCGGTACACTCATAAGCACTAATAATAAATGCTTTTCCTATCAAATCTAAAGGTGAACCTCACATATTTGGGTGGAAAATTTTTCTGAATATATGGTTATGTGCTAGTCATACAATCTCCTATCCATGAGACGCTTGCTATGGCTAAAGTTTCATTCCTAAATGTTGTAAAAAAATTTAAATTTGGCGCTAAAATTGCACTAACAAGTATTTCTCATAGTTTTATTACACGTCTACCATCAAACAAAACAAACTCAAGCGAAAGTGTACATGTAAGGTATCATCTTTTTACACTCCCCTTGCACTTAAGATGAACATTGTCCCCAATGTTCAAGTAAAGAATGTAAAAGTTAAAAAGTAAGAAAAATGAAATCAAACACTCCCCTGATTCGCTCGGTATGGATAATAAGGTGGCCAGGTTAGATCTTCCTCCAAGAAAATGAACAATCAAAGCTTCCCTTCCAGAATATAAATCATCTTCTTGTCAAACATAACCTGTAAATCCTGAGAAAATAGACAAAACAACCTCGCGTAAAATCGGCGGCATCCTATATAAGTTACTAAATCCTGGAAAACAAGATAAGATATAATGCTTGTGGAATGAAGTTTGCAGATTTCCTGGAGATTATAAAACTTAATAATTCACAAAAACCATAAGACTCCGTTAGAAAAACAAAACCGGTAAAATTTCCAGATTTTTACATGTGACGCCGTCAAGAATTAATTCTTGACGCCGTCAGAAGTGACCTGCAGAAATTCTTATGTTAAGTTTCCGGAAAATTTCTGGAAAAACTTGGTCCTACTTCCTGGAAAATGTTGCAAAACTTCATTATGACTCAATACAAGCATTTGACTCTAACAAATATGAATATACATGTTCATTTAATATTGTGGAGAATCATGATCGGTTTATTTCTTAAAAACATATTTGGGGTTTCCCCTTACACTTATCTTGTGCAAAAATACTTTTAGGTGGAGTTAAGACTAGGCCAAAACAACAAAGTAAAGTATTTCCACTATTTAGTTTAGAAACATGATCTACCAACAATAAAAACAAAGCATGTATATGGACGTAAATAACAAACAAACAAAATAAAATCACACAAAACATGGGTTGCCTCCCAAGAAGCACTTTTCTTTATTTACGAGTCTTGTAGCTAGACTTAAGGCCATGGGTTACTACGTGACCTCGTCGTTGGTTCCGGACCTAGTTGTAAGCATTCTTTGTAGAAACCAAGCATCCTATTCTTTACATACTCTACTCCTCTACATCTATCCTCCTCATTCCTATAATAAGCTGCTTGCTTGTGTTCTTTTTCGAAATTAGAGAGAAGGCGGTATTGCTCAATCTTGTAGGGCATTTGATAGGCAACCTCATCATTCTCTTCCTTGAATCTAACTATCCCTAAAGTCGGATCATAACTCATCCTAGTGGCCTCAACAAATGGTTTTCCAAATATTACTTGGCTTAGGCAATCATCTATCACCGGACGAGTGTCTTCAACTATCATAAAATCGATCTCATAGGTAAGATTCCCTATAATCACATGCAATCCCTTCACTCTTCCTGCAAAATTACTTATCAGATTCTTATTAGGCATCATCCTAAAATTAAGTTGCTTCTTCATCACCCAATTGTAATAAGTCCTAGTCATGATGTTCACGGGGGATCTAGGGTCGATGTAAGCTTTCCATTTATGCATGTGCCCGATATTGCATGGTATGTTAATGTTAGAGGGGTCTCCCATTTTGATAAGGGGGTGCCAAGGATGTATGGTCTCTCGGGATTATCGAATAAATCCTTATGGTATTCCCGTTCTTCCTTGGTGGGCAACTTATCAAAGTACTTTTCTATAGGCTCTACCTCCTCTAATTCCTCTCCCCTATTAACCTCAACTTCCCTACTCTCATTCTTAGTCTCGGCTTCTATTCTAACTTCATCCCTGTCACTCTCTTCTATCTCCTTATCTATTGGCTTAATGGTGACAACATTTACAAAGTGGACATGTTTGGATGATGAGGGGTCCTTAATTTGGATTCCATTATTGGTGTCCCTGGTGTCCTTCCTAGGTGTAGTTAACGCTTGGTTGTTGAGGGCTTTCAACAAGTTGTCTATCTTGTTGGTCATCTCCGTTTGTTGTTGGTTGAATTCGGTTTCAAACCTAGCTATGCGAGCTTATTGAGATGCCATGAACTTAGACATCAATCCTTCAAGGTTGTTGGTACTACCATAGTTGTTAAAAGGATTGTTGTTGAAAGTACGGTTGGAGGGTGGACCGTTTGGTTGGTAACGATTAGGCGGATTGGAAGAATTGGGTTGATTTTGTTTCCACCTAAGGTTTGGGTGATTTTTCCAAGAGGGGTTGTATGAATCACCGTAAGGGTTTAGCTCGGGCTTGAAAGTGTACCACTTATCTCCCGCTTCATCGGTACGCGTGGATGTGTAGTCCGCAAAAGCTGTTCTGGAGAGTTCCACACAATCACGAGTGTCGTGGGGACCACAACATAATTCGCATGAAGAAGTGATTTTGTTCACTTGGCTTGAAGGTTTAGGAGCTTCGTAAGATTTCATGAGAAACTTGACTTGGTCCTCAAGTTCCATGATCCTATGGACAGGAGTGCTAGAATTGTTCGAAGGCAAAGATATTGCCTTGACCGTTTTGTTCAAATCACGGGGATCATTCCAACTTTCGTTGTCATAGAGAGCAAGATCTTCTATGAGTTCCCATGATTGTTCCGCACTTAGATCACGTAACTTACCACCGGCCGATTGGTCAATGGCTCACCTCGTGGAGATATCGATATGGTCATAAAAAATTTGGACATGGAGCCAAAGATCTATGCCATGATGAGGGACTTTTTGGAGTAAGTCCTTGAAACGAGTCCATGCTTCATAAAGAGATTCATTTTGACGTTGTTGGAACATCAAGAAGTCATTTCTAAGCTTAGTAGTTCTCCCCGGTGGGAAAAATTGAGCAAGGAAACGAGTGGTGAGATCATCCCATGTGGTGATGGATCCCGCGGGTAAACGCTCAAGCCATTGACTAGCTTGATCCCGTAGAGAGTATTGGAATAGGCGTAATCGAGTTGTCTATCTAGTTTCAACACCTAGGTCTATGGAATCTACGATTTTGAGGAAGTCCTTAAGATGTTGGTTTGGATCTTCGGAATGAAGTCCATGGAATGCACATCCGCTTTGCACCAACCGGTTGGTGTCGGATCGCAAGGGAGTCACATTGGCTCCGGTGAGCTCAATGGTGTTTCGGTAGCCTTGGTGGCTAGGTCGGGAATACTCTCCTAAGGTTCGGGGCCTAAGAGGTTCTAGTGGTGGGTTTTGTTGTGGTGGGATGACGGGTTCAAAGATGTTCCCATCGTCCATGATGTCGGGTGGTGAAGAGTTATGAACAAAGACACAAAGAAATAAGATAGACTAAAGAAAACCTAAAAATAAAAATAAAATCTTACTAGAAAGGAATATAGCAAGTAGACCTAATAAAAAGAGATTCTAACCTAGACAATAACTATTCCCCGGGCTGCGGCGCCAAAAACTTGATACGTGGGAATCGCACCAGGCTTTACCTCTCAAGGGATCTTGAGAAGCTTACAACCCTCACCAGGCAGTGTACCTGATCGTTGTTGTATAGTATAGTGACAAGTACCGGGGGATTAATCGTTCAGCTAGGAATAGTGTCGCTAGTATTAGAAAACCTAAATACTAGTTCTAAAGGTGAGGGATGATGTGTTTACTTAGATTTCACTACTCCCTAGATATCTTTTACACATTAATTACTTGTTACAGTTGCGTGGATGACGGATTGTATTCCTTAATACCATTCATGGGGTGGCGCACTTAATTCCCCAATCCTATGAGTGCCTACTTCACTCCTATGTCGAGCCGGCTAAGAAGCTCCTAACATGGGATCATTAGAATTTACTCATGCATTAAATACAACCAATAAAACCTAGTGCACGTCAGTTCATGTTTCCTAAGACGTTCAAGCATGTTACCAATTGGAAGTCTGCCAGTTTTCTTAAGCCTAACATCGAATTCATTAATCCAATACAACCATAAACAAGTAATCAACACATAATTAACATCTAGGTTTCATTAGATCCAAGCAAACACAAGATAGATCTAGCCTAGCATGTTGGAATTAAGACAAGAACAAGATATAGACAACCAACACTTAGACATATTGATTGAATTAAAAGAATAATTATCTCAATTACACATGAAAGGTATCAAGGGCTTAGAACCCTTGAAAAACCTGTAAAATTCGCACCAAGTTCGTACTTAGGGTTTCTCCAAAACTTCTCTCTTTTTAATGTGAAAATTAGAAAACTATATATAGGAAATAGGGTCTGACGGCGTCAAGACAAATTTTGTGACGCCGTCACCTCGACGCCAAAATACTTCTCGGACTGCCTTGATCTACTTTTGACGCCATCATGTGTTATGCATTTCCAGGCCGTCATGAATTTTACTCTTGACGCCCTACTTCGTGACGCCGTCAAATTTGTACTGGGTCGTCATGGAAATTACTCTTGACGCCGTCAGAAATTTCTTCTTGACGCCGTCACCTACTGTTCCCAGCAAGGAAAATTAAGACTTTGGCGTTTTCTTCACTTTTATGCTCCAAAAACGTTCGAATTGCTTCCTTTTCCAGATTTCACTCCCAAAGTACCTAAAATCATAAAAGGAACGATTTATGGCAATGTTTGATCAAATAAAGTCAATTCCGGGCTTAAATGACCCCCTAAAAGTGGTTCATTTTTCGCCTCATCACTTATGCACACATAACAGTGTATAACCCGCGATTTTAAAGAAAGGACCATATTGTACGTCTCAGTGTGACTATCCTAAAAGAAAAGAAGACTTCTCACAAAATGCTTATCAATGTCTTCTTAAGGTTTTCAAAAGTTTTCAAACTTTTGCTCAAGATATTACTCCCTCAAACCCTTAAAAACAAATATTCATTCAAAATGTTATATTTTTTAGGGGAGTAATGAAAATATGTTCCATAAAGGTAATGCTTAAAAGAAACTAATTCGGAATTAACAAACATAGGTTTCTCCCCATAAGCTATCCAAAAACAAAGATTTTAATCAATAGGTATCAAAAATACCATGGATATGCTATTTTTGAGGGGGAGAAATGTGATTAAAATGTGATCATCTTGAATCTCAAAAGAGCTCGACTCAGATATAACCTATGAATTGACAAAGCTTAAATGTCAGTAATCGAAAAGACTTGTCCTGGATGAGTAATAATTTCAAGCTAGTCTAACTAGTGATGTAAGCGTGCCTCGAATAAGACTTGTCTAAGTAGAGTGTACAGTCTCAAGAGACTTTCCTTGAACTTGACCATGACGGGTAATAATTTCAAGCTAGTCTAACTAGTGATATAAGCGTGTCTCGAATCGTTCATGTTCCCTGAAAATTGATCAATTCAAAAGTGCGAACTCTACCCAACAAGTGCAAATTTATCCTAAAATCTCATAAGCACATGTGAAGGGGGAGTATTTTAGAAAATGCGAAATTCTCAAGGTGTTAACAAAATATGTGTTTTAATCATAAACACTCTGAGAGATTTTCACAAAAAAGGTTTTATAGCCTGTTATCAATAAATCTAAGATAATCATGGAGTAATAAGGTGATTATGGTTAGGTTTAGGTCCAATGATCTGCTAGAGCCGGAGGGATCTACCTAAGGACAATTCCAATAGATTAGAATTAGAAGTCCTTAGGTATGATTGAAAAAAGGAGTAAAGAAATGAAAGGAGAAAGAAGGGGTTGAAGAATAAAAAAGAACAGTTAATGAAATGGTGAAAAGAAATAGCCCTCCAAATGTTCAACCTTAGGGCAGAAACCGGGTTCAATACATATACTACTGGTTGTTGCTAAGGTGACACCGGTATTGAAGACAAGACGTCACATTGTACTAAACCTCCTAGCCACTCAGGTATCTCTTAAAAGGTAGTTGTTTCATTCTCACAGAGAACCTTGCATAATCTATCGACCTCTCACTCCGAGATGTGTTGATATTGAAAAAGTGGCACTCTGCTCTATGCCTCCGACTACTAAAAACAAAACGCACTTAATCGAGTCTAGAGCCATGAGATTCATCAAAAGATCTCTTAGGATACACTTCCTATGAATACACTTGTGTTCGCCAAAAAGGACACAAGTAGTATAAGAGTCTTATATGATCTACAGATCTTACCTTATCTATCATGATGGTTACTTGTCTCAAATGGGCTACAGTTGTAGGGTGATCTCCAGCAACTCACCTGAATCATTGATGTGCTTCGGTGGATCTTGTAAGCCTTTTCGGGGGTATCTGATTCAGGAATGGCCTTGACTAGGATTAGAGAGAGTTTTCACACTATGCTGTTAACAATCTCTAATTCCGAACCTGTAAGTACCAAATATTTTATTGCTAACTGTTTTATGTAGGTACTGATGAATGTTCCTTGGAGAAAGACCGTTACCATCACTCAAAGATCCACATGCTCATACCCTGCAAAGCTCTCTTCAAAGATCAAAGCAAAGCAAAGTTCAGAACATTTCTAAGTCAAAGTCAAAGAACCTACAAAGTAAAGAAACAAAGATTAAAGTCAAAGAAAAGAGAACTTCACAAAATTCAAAATCAAACAAAGTATGAGCATGTTGGAAAAGATGTAAAGACACCAATATTTGAAGATGTTGATCATAGGCAAGAAAGATCAAGAGATTATACTAAATATCACAAAGCATGATTTGAACAAAGGAACTAGCAAAACTATTATAGAACAAGACTTAAAGTTCAAAGATAACAAACTTTAAAGATCAAAGATCAAGGTCACAAAAGAGAGATCTCAATGATCACCCTTAAGGGGAGATTGTTAACATTAGAAGTGTTGATCATTTATGTAATCAAAGAGAGATCTCAATGATCATCGCTTTGGGGGAGATTATTAGAATTAAAAGTGGCGATCATTAGTGAGTCAACAAGTAATGTATTAGGTTAACGTGTAATAGTTAGTAATAGTACTAGTTCAAGTATTTAATGTAAGGCCTTAAAGGCTTAACCCATTAAGGGTCCAACTGAAGGCCCATCAATGCCTAGTATAAGAAGTATTTAATCCCTCCTAGATTTGTTAGGAGGGTGTGGGAGTTCATAATATTCATGTTTTAATTCACATAGTTCTCTCCACCTCTCTCTACCTCTTTCTCTTTCTAAAATACATGTGTGTGAAGTGATTATATTGGGTTATAACAATAAGCAATTATATGTAAGTAAATAAAGACAATGTAAGTAAAGTAATGAAAGTAAAGAGATGGAAAGATATAACCGCGACAAAAAGGATTTATAGTCGTTCGGCTACAAGGACACCTTCCTTGCCCTACTCCACTCCCTGAGCACCTAACTCGAGAGTTCTCTTCACTATGTCAACAAGCTCCCTTATGGAGGAGAAAGCTTTATACACTTTCGCTTACACCAATTTAACGACACTAAGCTAAATGTCGAGTTCTAATCCTAGCTAGAACCAACCTCACACCACTTGTATCTTCATAACTTCTTTCACGACTACTTCACAACTTCTCCACGACTTCTTCACTAATTCTTCACGACTTCTTCCACAACTTCTTCACTTCTACACAACACTACCTGTTAGCATTAAAATTATATTAGAAAGTGATGGTCATTCTCATTTATTGTAACGTTGTAATGTGTCATAGTTTTTGTTATTAAAATAGTCAATGGGCCTTGGTCTTGGTACGCTAATATGTCACGTGTTAAGTAATGTAAGCCTTTATAAGTAAAAGGAAACCAAGCCCAAGACCAAGCCCATGGAAAAGCCTTTTAGGGCATCTGATGTAACCAACTATATAAACACCTCAAAGCTCATTTGAGGTGTGTGCTTGTGTGTGTATTGTGTGTGTTTTTAATAAAAGTTCTCTTCATCTTATTACTCTCTTTTTCAATATTTACGCCACACATATATAACATCAAGTCACCATCTTTACTTCATCTAGTGTTTATATTTGTGTTAAAGTTGATAGTTTTAAGGTCCTACAAGTGGTATCATTCTCCTAACAATGATTTAGGAGTGCGTGGAAATCGTTTTTATCAAGTTTTGTGTTAAAAAGTTGTATTTTTTCTTATAAATGTGGACTTTTTCTTTATAAAGCTTTGATTTTTATGATTTTTAGTGGTAAAGTTGTTGTTTTTATTGAAGTTTTAGTGATTCTAAGTGTTTTGGGAAAGATTTGATCAAAAGAAACAAGTGGAAAAAGTGTTTTTGGTTGAAAAAATCGGATTTTTAGCTGTTTGGGTAATCTTACGCGTAAGTTTTACGTACTGCCCAAGTTTTATAGCTGTCAATAGTACTTTTGGTACTTTTACGCGTGAGTTTTGGCATATTACCTTTTTTCTACGCATAAAACAACATTTTACGCGTGAGTTTTAGCAAAAAAAACCCATTTTCTACGCTTAAAACAACTTTCTACGCTTAAGTTTAAGCAGAAAGCCCTTTTTCTACGCATAAGTTGAGATCTTACGCTTAAAATCCTACGCTAAAGTCTGTTTCTACGCAAAAGGCTGAATTCTACGCTTAAGTTGGATTCTACGCAAAAGATCCTACGCGAAAGATCCTACGCAAAAGTTTTATTCAACGATCAAAGATTACTCAGTACTTTCCTAGCTTGGACAAGTTAATGAAATACTTCGACATGGGATATCGTTCAAGCTTGGACAAGTTTGAGAGATCAGTTTGGTTGAAAAACCTTACGCGTAAAATTCTATCGCATAAACTCTAAGTTTACGCGTAAAATCAAAGTCTACGCATAAACAATCTTGTTTACGTATAATCTTAGATCTTACGCATAACTTAAAGCTTACGCATGACTTTCTTATGCGTAAGATTCTAAGTTAGCCAAAAGATTTAGGTTTACGCATGATGAGGCGAAAAATGACCCGTTTTTAGGGGGTCATTTAAGCCGGAATTGGAATTTATTTGATCAATTATTGCCCTAAATCGTTCCTTTTCTGATTTTAGGTACTTTTGGAGTGAATTTTGGAAAAGGAAGCATTTTGGACGTTTTTGGAGCATAAAAGTGAAGAAAACGGCAAAGTCTTAATTTTCCTTGCTGGAAACAGTACCTGACGGCGTCGAGAGCAATTTTGTGACGGCATCAGGAGCAAAAATGATGACGGCCCAGAGAAAACGTGATGGCGTCAGAACAAGGCCGTCAAGAGTAAAAGTGGTGACGGCCCAGAACAGAAATACACATGACGGTGTCAGATCTGGATCTAGGCAGTCCGAGGATTTTATTGGCGGCGAGATGACTGCGTCAGAACTTTCTTCTTGACGCCGTCACCTCATGAAATCTATATATACTTTTCTAATTTTCATTCATTAAGTGTGGAACTTGGGAGGAGAATTTTAGGGTCGAACTTAATAAACCCTAGCTCGTTTGTAACAGTATGTTCAAGGGTTTTCACCCTTGAAACCCTTCATGTTCAATTGAGATATGTTTCCTTTCAATTCATTCAATATGTCTATGTGTTGTTTGAATACATCTTACACTTGTCTTGATTTTAACATGCTAGGCTAGATCTTTTGCGTGTTTGCTTAGATGTAATGAAACCTAGATGTTGATTATAGGTTGATTGCTTGTTTATAGTTGTAATGGATGATTGATTTCAATGTTAGGCTTAAGAAAACTGGCAGATCTCCATTGTGTAACTTGCTTGAACGTCTTAAGAAACATGAACCGATGTGTACTAGGTTTTTATGGTTGTATTTAATGCATGAGCGAATTCTAGTGATCCCATGTTAGGAGCTTCTTGCAGGCTCGACATAGGAGTGAAGTAGGAGCTTATAGAATTGGGGAAGTAAGTACGCCACCCCACGACTGGTATTAAGGAATATAACCCGTCATCCACGCAACTGTAACAAACAATTAACCTGTAAAAGATATCTATGGAGTCGTGAAATCTAAGTAAACACAATTCTCCCATCTATTGTTCACACCATTAGTTTAATTAGTTTTATTTACATTTCTGTTCTTTTATTTTGATTGCATCTTTAGTTATTGGGTTAGTTGAATAGCAACTAATTCCGCCCACTCTTCCAAAACCCGAGATTTTACTTGCTTTCATAAAAATATAAAAATACAAAAAGAATCATCCCTCACCTCTAGACCTAGTTTTTAGGCTTTCTAATCCTAGCGACACTATTCCTGAGTTGAACGATCAATCCCCCGGTACTTGTCACTATACTATACTACAACGATCAGGTACACTGCCTGGTGGGGGTTGTAAGCTTCTCGAGATCCCTCGAGAGGTAAAGCCTGGTGCAATTCCCACGCATCAAGTTTTTGGCGCCGCTGCCGGGGAATAGTTATTGTCTAGGTTAGGATTTGTTTTTATTAGGTCTACTTGCTAGATTCCTTTCTAGTAAGATTTTATTTTTATTTTTACGTTTTCTTTAGTCTATCTTATTTCTTCGTGCCTTTTGTTCGTAATCTTTACCATCCGACATCATGGAAGGTGGTAACATCTTTGCACCCATCAACCCACCAAAATAAAACCACCCACAAAAGCCACCACTAGCTAACCAACCTCTTAGGCCCCGAACCCTAGGAGAGTATTCCCGACATAGCCACCAAGGCTATCGAAACACCATTGAGCTCACCCAAGGAGCCAATGTGTCTCCCTTGCGATCCGACACCATCCGGTTGGTGCAAAGCGGATGTGCATTCCATGGACTTCGTTCCGAAGATCCTAATCAACATTTCAAGGACTTCCTTAAAATCGTAGATTCCATAGACCTTGATTATGCAACTAGAGAGTCGACCCGATTACGCCTATTCCAATTCTCTCTACGTGATTAAGCTAGTCAATGGCTTGAAAGTTTCCCCGCGAGATCCATCACCTCATGGGATGATCTCACCACTCGTTTCCTTGCTCAATTTTTCCACCGGGGAAGACTGCGATGCTTAGAAATGACATTTTGATGTTTAAACAACATCAGGGTGAAACTTTCTACGCAGCGTGGGCTCGTTTCAAGGATCTACTCCACAAAGTCCCTCATCATGGTATAAATCTTTGGTTATTAGTTCAAATCTTCTATGACCATGTTGACTATCACACTAAACCTACCATCGATCGAGCCGCAGGAGGTAGATTGCATGATAAGAACGCCGAGGAGTCTTGGGCAATTATTGACGAACTTGCCGCCAATAATCAAGAGTTATGGGAGTTTAATCATACTATAAAAGTGGCCATCAACGCAATCTCGACACCTGGAGGGACTAATCAAATCTCTGATGAACTCCTTTGCAAACTTGAGGCAAAAGTTGACTATTTCGAGGAAAGGCAAAAGAGACCCTTAAGTCCTAGACGGGCTGCTGTCAATTCTGTCTCTAAAACAACCTCAACGCCGTTATCAGAGTCACCCTCTAGAGAGAATGTTGAGACCTTTCAAAACTATACCCCACCCTATTCTCCTCCTGAGAAACTTAGCCTGGAATTTGAGGCCAGAATGAGGGAATATATGGCAACCCATTCTGAGTGGCTTGCTAGATTCAAGGAAGCAGTTTATAAACAAAAGGAGGAAATGCAAGAGAAAATGAATGAGATGATGAGCCTAATGGAAGAGTATGCCAACCAGAAAATCCCTGAAAGGATGTTACAGGCGAAAGAAAGTGTCACCCCCACTACCCGGTTTGTTAATTCCATCACAATTGTCCATACGGATAATGAGAAAATAGAAACCCCTAGGGAACAAACCACGAAAGAACAGCCACAATCTCAACCCTTAAGTTACTACCTGAAACATGATATAAACGAAAGCACCATAACAAATTGGATAAAGTGTGACGGGCATAACCAACCATCCAAACAGGGTTCAGAGAAGGAGGAAGATGGAAATGATGAGTATGACACATTACCTGGGGGACCGATATTTGAGAAACTACCGGTACAGAAAGTAGCTACTAAGCAGATGGCGTGTAGGAACTTTGAGATACCGGCCAGCATCGGGAATTTGAAATATCTAAACGCTTTCGCCGACCAAGGATCGGAAGTAAATCTTATGCCCCTAACTATCTACACCCAACTAACGTCAAAAATGCCAGCCACCACTCGTGTTAGGCTATCCTTCGTTGGACACTCCTACGTATACCCCCTAGGAATCGCAGAAGAGGTGCTTGTCAATGTTGCGGGATTCATGTATCCCGTTGATTTCATGATCATCGATGATAAAGGGGGCGGATGCATGCCAATAATCCTTGGGGCACCATTCCTTACCACCGCAAAAACTGTCATTAGGTATGAAAATATAAAAATTGAGCTTAAATCAGGAAAAAGAAAGATTAACTTTCCCATGACCCCGCGGTGTGTGCAAGAAAGTTTGATGAGGAGAAGGCTCAAAAACAATATTGACACATCTCCTATTCATGTTCAGGAGAAAATACTTGCATGGGAGGCGAGAATCAAAAGTTACAAAGAGACTAAACATGAAAGAAGCCAAAGCAAAAGCAATGAAGTTTATGTCGAGTTTGAACATAGTCAACCAACAAGGAACCATATGCCATTCAAAAAAGGGGACCTAGTACTCTTAAGACACTTGGAGATAACGATACCTCCCAATAAACTGAGTCCCTAGTGGTATGGGCCATTCACAATTGAGGGCATAAGCCAAGATGGGATGGCTAACTTGAGTAGTAAAGGAGAAGGAGAGGTGATTGCAAGTATCGACAGATTGAGACACCACCACCACGTTAGTAATGATCGCAACTACATGGGGTACATCATCTCGAGGGATGAGGTCACGTAATAGCCCATGACCTTGAGTCTAGCTACAAGAATCATAAATAAAGAAAAGCGCTTCTTGGGAGGCAACCCATGCTTTGTGTGATTTTTATTTTATTTGATTGTTATTTGTTTCCGTATGCATGTTTTATTTTTATTGTCGGTAGATCATGTTTCAAACTAAATGGTGAAAATACTTTATTTTGTTGTTTACCTTAGTCTTAACTTCATCCGAAGGTATTTTGCAAAAGATAAGTGTAAGGGGAAACCCCAAATATGTTTTTAAGAAACAAAACCGATCATGATTCTCCACAATATTAAATGGACATTGATGAGTGTGTGAATACTCATCATTTCTTTAACATTTAGACTGCAAAAACGGCCAAAAACACTTTGAAAAGTCACATTATACTATAAATATCATTGGAATGTGCTTTTATGTGAATCAGATACAAAAGGTCTGAAAATAGGTGAAAAACAAACAAATTTTACAAAAATTACAATTTCAGTCCTTGAAGTTTCATAAATTGGCAAAATTAGTCCCTGGTCAAATTAAATGAAAGAAAAGTCAACCCAAGGTTTTTAAAAGTCAAAAATTATCAAATTTAGTCCTTGGGTGAAAAGTTTGAGAAAATTACACCTTTGGTAAGTTTCAAAAAATGGCAACTTTAGTCCCTGCAGTTTGGAAAATTACAAAATTGGTCCCTGGAAGATTTATTTTGAAGAAAAGTCAACAACAGTCCCCCAGGAATTAAGAAATGACATTTGTGGTCCTTGGAATATAATTTTCAACAATTGGCAGATTTAGTCCCTCAAATTTCAAATTTGGCAAAAATGGTCCCCGAGTGTTTAATTTTGGAAATTCAACAACAAAGAACCCTTGGGAATTTAATATGTGGCAAGTTTAGTCCTTGGAAAGAGTTTGGAAAGTTGTCAAGTCACACCCCTCAAATTTCAGTTTTTACATATTAGGTCCTTGGGCTTTTATAACTACAAACCAAACCATTTAATAAATTTCCCAAAACCTTTTAACCCATCCCACTTATCACTACCCAATCCACTAATAAACCTTATCACTCCCTGACCCATTTCCCCGTGGCCCAAACACAAGCCCAACATCCAACCCTTTCTAATATTAAAAACCTGGGTCAAACATGAGTCAAACACCTTATCCCTCCCCACCTTCTCCTACCCGTGACCCTGCAACACCACTGGCAACATCATCATCACCTCCACCCTGCTACCCCTCTACCACACTCAAACCCTACTCACCTTTCCTCCACTAAACACCAAACCAACTCCCTACCAATTAGTAAACTGCCAAAAAGCTTAATACCACTTTTTCCCGCCACTAATGAAGTAAACGGCCAAGATCATTCAGACACAATCCAAGGGCTAGGAATGGACACAGGGAACACAAGAGTGGAGAAAACCCTAATAATTTTTATATAAATAGTTCATTTGTAAGCCAAATTTGGCAGTAGGTTTTAGTTAAGAAGAGTAATGTAGAATTAATTAGTTTATGCTTTGGTTAAATTAGATTCAAATCTTTCATTTTCAGTGTTGTAACTTACATTTTGAGTTAATCAAAGATTTCCAGTTTCAAATTCAATTGCTTTTCAAAAATTCTGTTTTAGCTTATTTATTTGCTTATGCAAACTGCTTATGCCTTATTGTTGCTAGCTTTGTTTCATGTTGGTTCAAAATTGATTTCACTTAATTCATAATCTCTGTCTTTGACTTTGTGTGGTCAAACATCACTCAAACTCACCCATATTGGCCTGCTGCATCAGTCCTATAGTTTTTTTTGTTGCATCAAGTTTTAGGACAGATAGAGTAGGAGTTGGAGCTCACCCTTGGTTGTGTAGTCAGTTGGTAGCCTAGGGTCTGTTAGTCTAGGCTTATTTTGCATCAAGGAACATATTTAGTAGCTATTTCAACCCTGCAAACAGCCCCCATTAGGCCTGCATAAGATTGTTTGCCTGTTAATGCTTATTCTTGTGTCTGAGCTTATTTGACTAAGGAAAATGCATAATTTAGTATAATTCATTGCTAATTAGGGTAGGTCTTAGAAGCTAGCTTATTGTTTTGGCATATTTCGTGCTTGTGCAATTCCTTTGTTTGAGCTTGGAACCTTTTTGCATACTGAGCTTGTTTGCTTGTGATTTCAATTGTTTCAATTTTATTTTCATTTGGTTTTAGTCCATAAGTTCTGTTTGCCTCTGATGTGTTTTCTATGAGTGTGTAGTTTCTGTGTTGATTTTCCTGCATATGTGTTCCACTTTAGCAGCATACAAGTCAGATAAAGCAATTAAACAGTAGGTTTCATAGCATAAGTAAAAATTACATTTAACTCTTTATATCAGTTAGCATTAGTAGTTTTAGGACATGTGAGTTTGCAATCCTGTAGAATCATAACACATCTAGGGTAATACAACTCCAAAGTAGCTTAATATATCATTAGGAACAAGATTAGGACAGTAGCATCTCATTTTAGTCAAAGCTTTAGTTGAATTAAAAAGTCAAAATTTTCATATCTGTGTGAAATGGGACAGATTTCAATTAAGCTTCTAGTGTTCATTTCTTATTCAAAATGCAAAGTCTTTGTTGTTTTGAACACTTTAACAGCTTGTGTATTCAAATCCAAAAGAAAATCCAAGTTTTGAAATGATTTGCTGCCTTGAATTCAATCCCTAAGTAGCTTGTTTGTTCATAAGGTTGCCCTACACCAGGTTTTAGATCATATTTCATAAGCTCTTTATGACTTCACTAGTGGACCCCACCATTATCTTTTTAGCCTTTTAGGAAGCTTGTTAGTACAACTCTTAAGATCTTGGCTTATTTTGGGTTTGAGCTTACTGGACCATAGCGTATTTGGTCAATCTTTGTGACCTGTCCACTACCCCTGTACTGCCCACTCATTATACAAGCCCAAGTTCATAAGCCTCACAAGAGTTTATCTGTGGGCCCCATTCATGGAATATTGGTTTTTTGAGAAGTTCATCTAACAAGCTTGTGGGTTCAATGGCTTATTTGGCATTATTAGCTTATTTGATAAGCTTTCTGAGGCCTGCAACATGTTGCATTTGGCAATCACACTGACGCTTCAGTGTGGTTAAGCTAGGTCACAAGCTCATTCTTAGCTTACTAAGTGGGACCTACTATGCTTATTTTAGTTTTGTAGAAACTTCACAAGCCAAGCTTGAAGGTTCAAGCTTCATTTTGTGCTTTTTGGCTTATTGGATAAGCTATCCGAGGTCTGCAAACAAGCCCTCCAGGCCTGATTATTTCAGTGGGTTCTTGGATTTGCTTATTTCAACTTAACAGCTTATCCTTTCTACTTTTCTCTTTTCTTTGGCTTCTTTTAAGCTTTTACCAATTGCCCTTAGCTTACTTCACTCTTGAGTTCAGCAGCCTAGCTTATTGATAGTTTTTTTTTAGTTTCAAACTCTCTTTAGCTTATTTGTGGATCTGTGTGAGCCATAAGCTCACACAGGGCTTATCTTAGCTTTTCAAAAAGTTTATCTTTTCAAAAGTCCCATATTTTTAAGTGTTTAGTAGTTTTGTAACAAGAAAAATCCAAAAAAAAAATGTTTGCAAAAATCTGCCAAGAGTGGGGATTGAACCCCTGACCTCTTGGTTTGACTGGTCAACCTCAAACCAACCGCGTGCACCATCTGGGCTACCCAGTCCTTAGTGTTATTTCTTTTCCCACTTGTTTATATAGTAGTCAAGTTTCCTTTTTGCTTATATAAGCTTATAAGCTGATGTCCAACTTATTTAATAAGCTTTTGTCCACTTTTATATTTTTCTTAGCTTAATATTATTATAAAAAAAATTTAGGAAAAGTTTTGTAATTTTCAAACTTAATTTAGTATTTTTAATAATTTAATTTAGTTTATTTAGTAATTAATTAATAATAAATAATTAAAAAGTCAAAGAAAATAATTTTCTTTTTTCTAAAATTTTCTATTATCATTAGGCTCGTAAAAATATAATTTTCATGTCCGTAGGATTAGCGTAGCTCCTGTTTCACGTTTTATTTTGCGCACTTGCGTTTTATTTAAATAACTTTTACGTTTTTAAAATTTAGGTTACGTTAGTAAAAGTAGTTTGTAAAATAAAGAAAAATCAAAAATAAAAAAAAGTGATAGCTTCTATTTAAGCCCTTTTGGCTTATTTTTCTGCTTATTTATAAGCAAACTCTCATTTTAAATTTAGATTACGTTTTAGGTTAATTGGGTTTCACGTTATTGTTAATATAGTTTTTTTAAATCGTTCTCATTCGTATTTCCTTAGTGTAATCATTGAAACCCTTATATACCCTTTCTCGTCCAAATTCACCCGATCACAAACCCGTTTTTAATTACCATCACACCTCGTCGGGACATAACGACCCGGGGAAACCCTATACTTCCACGGAGATTGACTTTGAGCAGTTTGACTTGGTTGACCATTCACCTGGTCAATTAGGTTGACCGTTTGGAGCCAATCAAATTTTGGCGCCGCTGCCGGGGAGGTCGTGCGCGTATTCTAAACGGTTTTACAGATTAGTGAATTTGGATATACACTCATTGTATATTTACCATCCTTTATTCATATTTTCTTATTATAAAAACAAAACAGTTCACGAAAACATTTTAAATTCAGTTTTCAACGAACACAAAAACACCAAAAGACTTTCTTTCTTATAAAATGTTTATCAAAAATCCCAAAAATATCCACCTTTACCCTCCTACCCTTTTGATTCTTCATCCCTTTACCCTCTATCCTTTTGATTCTAACTTCTTCCACTTCTCCTGTAATCGATTCTAATGGCATCTCTCGATGACAAAATCTTTGAACAATGGGCCTTTGAGAGCAACATTGAAAAACTTATGGCCTTGTCAAAAATGTCGAGATGTCGTGTTGATTATGATGGACCTTCGATTCCTATTCCCTCTCCAGTGAGGGAAATGGAACAAGAAACCGGGGTGACAAAAGACCCTGTACTTCCCTCTGACGATGGAAGTGCTAACTACGTCCAACCTACGGTTGCCCAAAAATCTAAGCTCACAATTGCTCCTAAACCGTCAAGAATCAATCCTGAACTTTCACGATATAAGGTTATACGGTCGTCAACCAAACGTACAGAGCTTTGAGCAGTGACTAAAAAGAACGACTTGCCCAATCTTCACGTTTATCAAGAAAAAAAACCCGAGACCATAACGGAAGTGATGGAAATTCCTAGCTCTAAGAGCACACCACTTGTCCCACCTCCGGATTTTATTCCTTGTGTTAGTTGTGGTGAGCCGCTTTTTGGTTTGCCATGTCGTTGGTGTACATGTGAACAATGTGGTAATGATATTCGAGACGGAAGTTGTTTGTTTTGTGGTTCGAGGAATTCATTTGCTTATGATCCTAATCAGAACTCGTTCTACGACTCTCCAAATTTTTCCAATTACCCATCACATTAATACGAGCAAGAATCATATTATCCAAACCACAATGATGCTTCATATCAAAATACACCAAACTTTTTGTGTGAATATTGTGGAGGTCCTCACCAAGGTTTTGATTGTCAAAATAGTCAAAATTTTGGTTATGACCAATATCCATACAATTCACCAAACCAGACTCAACAGTTTTACTGTTGTGAGCATTGTGGTGGCCCACACTACAGTTCTGATTGTCAATCGGGCAACACGCTTGTCTATGAGCAATTTCCTGATAACAATTATGACTCTAGCACATACGACTCACAGCCACATCAGTTTTACTGTTGTGAATACTGTGGAGGTCCTCACTGCAGTTCTGATTGTCAAACAAGGAATCCATTTCCTTGTAACAATTATGACTATTCATTTCAAGACCAACCTCCACAGTACCCAATTATTCAAGCAACTCCTCAAGATACCGAGCAAGACCTTTTACTAGAGGCTCTTGAGATAGTGCAAGAACTTAAGGAGGGGTTGGCTACTACATCGTTTCAAGATTCTCGTGAGAAATCAATGGCAGAATTACTTGCTGAAGAACGAGATGCTAGAAATGAAATGACATGGAAGAATTACTTGTTAAGCAAAGAGCAGCTAAAATACATGCCAATCTTCGCTATGCTGCTCTATATGATGACGATGATGACAGTAATGATGATGAAGATAACATTGTCATTATTCAAAAAGATTCATCAGATTCATCAGTTGTGATTCCTTCCATTGAAAATCAGGGAGAAAATAATGTGACGGAGAAATTACTAGCAGAAGATCAAATGGAACTTGTACAATCCATGAATGCTAGCTCCTCTCCACTCCCTCAGTCTGTTGTTATCAAGCCCGAGGTTCCCACTCACTCTCTAAGCATGGGGGAAGAGCATCTTGACACTGTTCCTGAAAAGGAATCGGACGAATTCATAATGTCTAGTGTTGAGAACCTTGTCCCAATCCCAAGAGAGTCACAGGGAATTCTTGATCATGTGTGTGACCTACCTTCTCCCCCTGAAAATCTAAAAGATCATTTTGAGACTTTCTCCAATTTTAATGATGATTGTACATCTTATGGAGAAGTTGAGTATGAAGAGGCACCACTGCCTCATTCTGATGTTGACCCTCTTATTGAGGAGTTCACAGATGAACTTGCTCACATTAATCCACTTCCATTGGGAAGTGATGATGATCTGTTTGACCTAGAAGCCGATATGGGAGAAACTGAAAATCTTTTAAACTCTAATCCCAACATCGAGCTTAGTATTTCACATGCTGATGAAAATTCTTTATCTTCTGGCGACATCAGTCATGTGGAAGGATTACCTTCTGAGCTAGTCAGCTTAGAAGAAGTGAATGATGAGACTGACACTGAAATCAAGGATGAAGCACTTCGTGCAACATTATTGAATGTCAATCTCCTCATTTCAAAAATCGAGGCTTTCAAAGAGAAACCTATTTTATCTCCTATCCTCATTAAGGATAGTGAAATTTTCTCCGATGATCCTATTCCGGAGTTTGAAGCCTTTACTTTTGATCCTATGGGAGAGAAGATTAGTGGTAGTACCACTTCTCATTCTCATAATTCTCTCCCCGATTACGAATCATTTACCTTCGATAAGTTCTCCTGTGAACTCACGCACATCAATTCAGAATATGATTCATTCACATTCGATGAGTTCTCATGTGAACTCACTCATATCATATCTCCACCGGAGTATGATAACTTCTACTTTAATCTAGACACACCCGGGATATGTCTTGATCACATAAGCTTAAATGATGAGATTCATGATGATGAATCTATGAATTTTCCTGAGAATGATGATGAGTTAGTCACGATGTTTATCATGACTTTCCTTCTTTTCTTCACCTATAAGGTGACTTCTCCTGTTCTTCACTCCTTCGGGAATGAAGACCTTATCTTTGATCCCGGCATCACCGCTTATAGTTTATACTATTTAAAGCTGGGATTATATCTCATTGGTGTGGAACTTTCACGTGCTTCAAATGTTTGTCCAAACATCTTGAATGAAAGTCCGATGGAGATTGTTTCTTCCACATCATGCTTCCCCAAGAACAAATGAATTCGGGGTCGAGTCAAGCTAGCGACTCGGTAAACAAAAATAGTAGCATGCTTATAGGGTTTCACCCTAAGTGTGGGGGAGTTACCCTTGCTGTGGTTACCAATAAAGTGAAAAAATTGGTGTTTCCACATTTAGCTTGTAATGTTGTCCTTTTACATTCAAAGAGTCGGCATAATAGCCGAGACTTTGAATATTGAGGACAATATTCAATTATAAGTGTGGGGGGGGGGGTATTCTAGCGAATTTTATCACATTTTACCATCTAGTACCCCCGTTTTAGGCCAAAATTTAAAAAAAAAAATCACTTGAGTTTCAAAATTTTTGTGGTTATCAGTCCGCCATGTCTAACCGACAAAAGGATTGGCTAATCCAGGAGCAAACGGCTCTTGGTAAAGATATATCAAATCCGTTGACGGCTTGCAATTTGCCCAAAATTGTATGGTATCTCAACTCGCCATATCCTAAAAAGTTAAAGAGTTGGCTAGCCCGCAAAATTATGGCTTGTGGTAAAGGCAGTGGAAAAACCATATTTGGCTAGTCCAGAAGTAAACGGCTTCTGGTAAAGACATATTAAATCCGTTGACAGCTGGTGGTTTGCTCAAAATCACATGGTTATCATGTGGACCATAGTTCTTACTTGAACAAAAACATTTGGCTACTCCAGAAGTGATGGCTTTTGGTAAAGAGATTCAAATCCATTATATTTTCTCAAAAGGTTGCTAGGGACTAGCAATAGTTTAGTGTGGGGGATTGATGAGTGTGTGAATACTCATCATTTCTTTAACATTTAGACTGCAAAAACGGCCAAAAACACTTTGAAAAGTCACATAATACTATAAATATCATTGGAATGTGCTTTTATGTGAATCAGATACAAAAGGACTGAAAACAGGTGAAAAACAAATAAATTTTACAAAAATTACAGTTTCAGTCCCTGAAGTTTCATAAATTGGCAAAATTAGTCCCTGGTCAAATTAAATGAAAGAAAAGTCAACCCAAGGTTTTTAAAAGTCAAAAATTATCAAATTTAGTCCTTGGGTGATAGTTTGAGAAAATTACACTTTTGGTCCCCAAGTTTCAAAAAATGGCAACTTTAGTCCTTGTAACTTAGAAAATTACAAAATTGGTCCCTAGAAGATTTATTTTGAAGAAAAGTGAACAACAGTCCCCTAGGAATTAAGAAATGACATTTGTGGTCCTTGGAATATAACTTTCAATAATTGGCAGATTTAGTCTCTCAAATTTCAAATTTGGCAAAAATGGTCCCCGAGTGTTTAATTTTGGAAATTCAACAACAAATAACCCTTGGAATTTAATATGTGGCAAGTTCAGTCCTTAGAAAGAGTTTGGAAAGTTGTCAAGTCACACCCCTCAAATTTCAGCTTTTACATATTAGGTCCTTGGGCTTTTATAACTACAAACCAAACCATTTAATAAATTTCCCAAAACCTTTTAACTCATCCCACTTATCACTACCCAATCCACTAATAAACCTTATCACTCCCTGACCCATTTCCCTGTGGCCCAAACACAAGCCCAACATCCCACCCTTTCTATTATTAAAACCCTGGGTCAAACATGAGTCAAACACCTTACCCCTCCCCACCTTCTCCTACCCGTGACCCTGTAACACCACTGCCAACATCATCATCACCTCCACCCTGCTACCCCTCTGCTACACTCAAACCTTACTCACCTTTCCTCCACTAAACACCAAACCACCTCCCTGCCAATTAGTAAACTGCCAAAAAGCTTAATACCACTTTTTCCCGCCACTAATGAAGTAAACAGCGAAGATCATTCAGAGACAATCCAAGGGCTAAGAATGGACACAGGGAACACAAGAGTGGAGGAAACCCTAATAATTTTTACATAAATAGTTCATTTGTAAGCCAAATTTGGCAGTAGGTTTTAGTTAAGAAGAGTAATGTAGAATTAATTAGTTTATGCTTTGGTTAAATTAGATTCAAATCTTTCAATTTCAGTGTTGTAACTTACATTTTGAGTTAATCAAAGATTTCCAGTTTCAAATTCAATTGCTTTTCAAAAATTCTGTTTTAGCTTATTTATTTGCTTATGCAAACTGCTTATTCCTTATTGTTGCTAGCTTTGTTTCATGTTGGTTCAAAATTGATTTCACTTAATTCATAATCTCTGTCTTTGACTTTGTGTGGTCAAACATCACTCAAACTCACCCATATTAGCCTGCTGCATCAGTCCCATAGTTTTTTTTGTTGCATCAAGTTTTAGGACAGATAGAGTAGGAGTTGGAGCTCACCCTTGGTTGTGTAGTCAGTTGGTAGCCTAGGGTCTGTTAGTCTAGGCTTATTTTGCATCAAGGAACATATTTAGTAGCTATTTTAACCTTGCAAACAGCCCCCATTAGGCCTGCATAAGATTGTTTGCCTGTTAATGCTTATTCCTTTGTCTGAGCTTATTTGACTAAGGAAAATGCTTAATTTAGTATAAGTCCTTGCTAATTAGGGTAGGTCTAAGAAGCTAGCTTATTGTTTTGGCTTATTTCGTGCTTGTGCAATTCCTTTGTTTGAGCCTGTGTGACTTTAATGGTAGCTACTAGATTACATAATCTCACTTAAGTTTTAAAAGTTTGAATCTGATGGTTACTTAAGTTTCTTTTGAGCTTGAAACCTTTTTGCATACTGAGCTTGTTTGCTTGTGATTTCAATTGTTTGAATTTTTGTTTCATTTGGTTTTAGTCCATAAGGACTGTTTGGCTCTGCTGTGTTTTCTATGAGTGTGTAGTTCTGTGTTGATTTTCCTTCATATGTGTTCCACTCTAGCAGCATACAAGTCAGATAAAGCAATTAAACAGTAGGTTGCATAGCATAAGTAAAAATTAAATTTAACTCTTCATATCAGTTAGCATTAGTAGTTTTAGGACATGTGAGTTTGCAATCCTGTAGAATCATAGAACATCTAGGGTAATACAACTCCAAAGTAGCTTAATATATCATTAGGAACAAGATTAGGACAGTAGCATCTCATTTTAGTCAAAGCTTTAGTTGAATTAAAAAGTCCAAATTTTCATATCTGTGTGAAATGGGACAGATTTCAATTAAGCTTCTAGTGTTCATTTCTTATTGAAAATGCAAAGTCTTTGTTGTTTTGAACACTTTAACAGCTTGTGTATTCAAATCCAAAAGAAAATCCAAGTTTTGAAATGATTTGCTGCCTTGAATTCAATCCCTAAGTAGCTTGTTTGTTCATAAGGTTGCCCTGCACAAGGTTTTAGATCCGATTTCATAAGCTCTTTATGACTTCACTAGTGGACCCCACCATTATCTTTTTGGCTTTTTAGGAAGCTTGTTAGTACAACTCTTAAGATCTTGGCGTATTTTGGGTTTGAGCTTACTGGATTATAGCTTATTTGGTCATTCTTTGTGACCTATCCACTACCCCTGTACTGCCCACTCAGTATACAAGCCCAAGTTCATAAGCCTCTCGAGAGTTTATCTTTGGGCCCCATTCATGGAATTTTGGTTTTCTGAGAAGCTCATCTAACAAGCTTGTAGGTTCAATGGCTTATTTGGCACTATGAGATTATCTGATAAGCTTTCTAAGGCCTGCAACATGTTGCATTTGGCAATCACACTGACACTTCAGTGTGGTTAAGCTAGGTCACAAGCTCATTCTTAGCTTACTAAGTGGGACCTACTATGCTTATTTTAGTTTTTTAGAAAGTTCACAAGCCAAGCTTGAAGGTTCAAGCTTCATTTTGTGCTTTTTGGCTTATTGGATAAGTTGTCTGAGCTCTGCAAACAATCACTCCAGGCCTGCTTATTTCAGTGGGTTCTTGGATTTGCTTATTTCAACTTAACAGTTTATCCTTTCTACTTTTCTAGTTTCTTTGGCTTCTTTTAAGCTTTTACCAATTGCCCTTAGCTTACTTCACTCTTGAGTTCAGCAGCCTAGCTTATTGATAGTTTTTTTTTAGTTTCAAACTCCCTTTAGCTTATTTGTGGATCTGTGTGAGCCATAAGCTCACACAGGGCTTATCTTAGCTTTTCAAAAAGTTTATCTTTTCAAAAGTCCCATATTTTTAAGTGTTTAGTAGTTTTGTAACAAGAAAAATCCAAAAAAAAATGTTTGCAAAAATGTGCCAAGAGTGGGGATTGAACCTCTGACCTCTTGGTTTGACTGGTCAACCTCAAACCAACCACGTGCACCATCTGGGGTACCCAATCCTTAGTGTTATTTCTTTTCCCACTTGTTTATATAGTAGTCAAGTTTCCATTTTGCTTATATAAGCTTATAAGCTGATGTCCAGCTTATTTAATAAGCTTTTGTCCACTTTTATATTTTTCTTAGCCTAATATTATTATAAAGTAATTTTAGGAAAAGTTTTGTAATTTTCAAACTTAATTTAATATTTTTAATAATTTAATTTAGTTTATTTAGTAATTAATTAATAATAAATAATTAAAAAGTCAAAGAAAATAATTTTCTTTTTTCTAAAATTTTCTTTTATCATTAGGCTCGTAAAAATATAATTTTCATGTTCGTAGGATTATCGTAGCTCCTGTTTCACGTTTTATTTTGCGCACTCGCGTTTTATTTAAATAACTTTTACATTTTTAAAATTTAGGTTACGCTAGTACAAGTAGTTTGTAAAATAAAGAAAAACCAAAAATAAAAAAAAAAAGTGATAGCTTCTATTTAAGCCCTTTTGGCTTATTTTTCTGCTTATTTATAAGCAAACTCTCATTTTAAATTTAGATTACGTTTTAGGTTAATTGGGTTTCACGTTATTGTTAATATAGTTTGTTTAAATCGTTCTCATTCGTATTTCCTTAGTGTAATCATTGAAACCCTTATATACCCTTTCCCGTCCAAATTCACCCGATCACAAACCCGTTTTTAATTACCATCACACCTCGTCGGGACATAACGACCCGGGGAAACCCTATACTTCCACGGGGATTGACTTTGAGCAGTTTGACTTGGTTGCCCATTCACCTGGTCAATTAGGTTGACCGTTTTGAGCCAATCAGACATGTATATTCGTATTTGTTAGAGTCAAATGCTTGTATCGAGTCATAATGATGTTTTGCAGGATTTTCCAGGAAGTAGGACAAAGTTTTTCCAGAAATTTTCCGGAAACTTTACATAAAGATTTCTGCAGGTCACTTCTGACGGCGTCAGGAAGAAATTCCTGACGGCGTCACGTGTAAAAATATGGAAATTTAGCCAGTTTTGTTTTTCTAACGGAGTTTTAAAGTTTTTGTTGAATCTTTAGGTTTATAATCTCCAGGAATTCTGCAAACATTCATTCCACAAGCATTATATCTTACTTTGTTTTCTAGGATTTGTTAGCATATATAGATTGCCGCCGATTTTACGCGAGGTTGCCTTGTTTGTTTTCTCAGGTTTAACAGGTTATGTATGACAGGAAGATGATTTATATTCTGGAAAGGAAGCTTTGATTGTTCATTTTCTTGGAGGAAGATCTAACCTTGTTACCACATTATCGATACCGAGCGAATCAGGGGAGTATTTGATTTCATTCTTTTACCTGTTTTACTTTTACATTCTTTAATTGAACATTGGGGACAATGTTCATCCTAAGTGTAAGGGGAGGGTAAATGATGATACCTTATAGATAAACTTGCACTTGAGTTTGTTTGTTTGATGGTAGGTGTGTAATAAAACTATGAGAAATACTTATTAGTGTAATTTTAGCGCCAAATTTAAATTTTTTTACAATATTTAGGAGTGAAACTTTAGCCTTAGCAAGCGTCTCATGGATAGGAGTCGTATGACTAGCACAAAACCGTACTATTCAGAAAAATTTTCCACCCAAATATGTGAGGTTTGCCTTTAGATTTGATAGGAAAAGCATTCATTATTAGTGCTTATGAGTGTACCGGTAGCATTTAGATTCTAGAACTTGTGTTAGTGATGCATCTCCAGACCGCTAGTGAGACTAAATTCGTGTAGTAGGATTTACTACATGATAAGAGGCATTACGATCACCCTTGTGTTAAACCCGTATCATAATTACTTGATCATTTAAGTCATATTATTTGGCTAGTAAAGTCAATTAATTTTCCCACACCTTAGCGTTGTACTCATTTTTAGTACATGATACGTGGGAATCGCACCAGGCTTTACCTCTCAAGGGATCTTGAGAAGCTTACAACCCCCACTAGGCAGTGTACCTGATCGTTGTAGTATAGTATAGTGACAAGTACCGGGGGATTGATCGTTCAGCTAGGAATAGTGTCGCTAGGATTAGAAAACCTAAATACTAGTTCTAAAGGTGAGGGATGATTCATTTTGTATTTTTATATTTTTTAGAAAGCAAGTAAAAATCTCGGGTTTGAAGGATTTGCGCGGAATTAGTTGCTAGTCAACTAACCCAATACTAAAGATGCAATCAAAATAAAATACTAAAAAATGAAAATAAGCTAAATTAACTAAGGTTGTGAGCAATAAGTGGAGAAAATGTGTTTACTTAGATTTCACTACTCCCTAGATATCTTTTACACGTTAATTACTTGTTATAGTTGCGTGGATGACGGATTGTATTCCTTAATACCATTCATGGGGTGGCGCACTTAACTCCCCAATCCTATGAGCTCTTATCTCCTCCTATGCCATGCCCAGCACAACCATAGGGATTGTAAACAGTGGCTCATGCATTAAATACAACCAATGAAACCTAGTGCACATCAGTTCATGTTTCCTAAGACGTTCAAGCATGTTACAATTTGGAGATCTGCCAGTTTTCTTAAGCCTAACATCGAATTCATACATCCAATACAATTATAAACAAGTAATCAACACATAATTAACATCTAGGTTTCATTAGATCCAAGCAAACACAAGATAGATCTAGCCTAGCATGATGGAATTAAGACAAGAACAAGATATAGACAACCAACACATAGACATATTGATTGAATTAAAAGAATACTTATCTCAATTACACATGAAAGGTATCAAGGGCTTAGAACCCTTGAAAAAATCTGTAAAATTCGCACCAAGTTCGTACTTAGGGTTTCTCCAAAACTTCTCTCTTTTTAATGTGAAAATTAGAAACTATATATAGGAAATAGGGTCTGACGGCGTCAAGACAAATCTTGTGACACCGTCATCTAGCCGCCAAAATACTTCTCGGAATTCCTTGATCTACTTTTGACGCCGTCATGTGTTATGCATTTCCAGGCCGTCATGAATTTTACTCTTGACGCCCTACTTCGTGACACCGTCAAATCTGTACTGGGTCGTCATGGAAATTACTCTTGACGCCGTCAGAAATTCCTTCTTGACGCCGTCACCTACTGTTCCCAGCAAGGAAAATTAAGACTTTGGCGTTTTCTTAACTTTTATGCTCCAAAAACGTCCGAATTGCTTCCTTTTCCAGATTTCACTCCCAAAGTACCTAAAATCACAAAAGGAACGATTTAGGGCAATATTTGATCAAATAAATTCAATTCCGGGCTTAAATGACCCCCTAAAAGTGGTTCATTTTTCGCCTCATCAGTACACGAAACCACTAGTACACCCCTCCGAGCCTATCTTTTCGTTTCTAACTTTAAGCATCTTACTTAAAGGAAGAATTTGTTACACCCCACTTAAATGTACAACCAAACCGCCTTAGCCTTCCATGTATGCACTCATCTTTAGTGCATTATTGTTACATGTTTAAACCCTTAGTTAATTATCTAATTGATTACATGGTTGCTAAGTCGAGTTATATCCTTGTACATATTGTTTTGGGACGATTGGGACTCATGGGTAAAGTACTATTGTTATGGAGTAATGAGGAAGAAAATCATTTTATTACCCCCATATGTGCGTTAATCTTAAAAGTACTCCAAGTGTTTTGATTATTTTAATTCGAGTCATTAAATTAGTTTATTGTAAAGTATGTAAAAATTCAAGTGTAAGGGGAATGTTCATTCCCTATGATTTATTATTTTGGATGGTAGGGTAAGAGTGTATGCAAAAAAAAAAAAAAAAAAAAAAAAAAAAAAAAAAAAAAAAAATTGAAAAAATTAAGATAAAGAAAAAAAAATAGAAAAAGAAAAGAGAAAAAACATACGGACTACCATCCCGTTTCACTCTATGTTTATTTTATGTTTTTGTTATTTTTCATTCATTCGTTTAAGTCGAGTCTAGTCTTGGCTTAGCAACTCCATATTGTACATGTAATTAACCAAGATGAGTAACTTGCCACCAGTAAATATTGCCTTTATCCAACAAAACCGTGTTTTCCATATCCCTACACCTAAGGTTATAACCCTTTAAAAGACCTCTTTGATAGTTTATCCAGGTGCTTACGCCATGTGGTGGAGGTTTGATCCTTTCTCAAGCCTATGGTAATCTATTTTTCTATGACAGGTAGTGAGAGATGTTTTCCATTTCCATATTGTGATATATACTTTATTACACCCGAGAGATGTGAGTATCTAAACACTATTTGTGAAGTGCTAGTGTATGACCTCCGTCCTTGTCTTTGGTCTTTAGTGGAACGATTATTTGTTGTAATTACTTTTATATTAGTGTTAAATGACTCCTAACTTGTATTTTGACTAGAATAAAAGCGCATTTGCTTGAGGGCAAGCAAATATCAAGTGTAAGGGTATATGATGAGGCGAAAAATGACCCGTTTTTAGGGGGTCATTTAAGCCGGAATTGGAATTTATTTGATCAATTATTGCCCTAAATCGTTCCTTTTGTGATTTTAAGTACTTTTGGAGTGAATTCTGGAAAAGGAAGCATTTTGGACGTTTTTGGAGCTTAAAAGTGAAGAAAACGGCAAAGTCTTAATTTTCCTTGCTGGAAACAGTACCTGATGGCGTCAAGAGCAATTTTGTGACGGCGTCAGGAGCAAAAATGATGACGGCCCAGAGAAAACGTGACGGCGTCAGAACAAGGCCATCAAGAGTAAAAGTGGTGACGACCCAGAACAGAAATACACATAACGGCGTCAGATCTGGATCTAGGCAGTCCGAGGATTTTATTGGCGGCGAGACGACGGCGTCAGAACTTTCTTCTTGACTCCGTCACCTCATGAAATCTATATATACTTTTCTAATTTTCATTCATTAAGTGTGGAACTTGGGAGGAGAATTTTAGGGTCGAACTTAATAAACCCTAGCTCGTTTGTAACAGTATTTTCAAGGGTTTTCACCCCTTGAAACCCTTCATGTTCAATTGAGATATGTTTCCTTTCAATTCATTCAATATGTCTATGTGTTGTTTGAATATATCTTACACTTGTCTTGATTTTAACATGCTAGGCTAGATCTTTTGCGTGTTTGCTTAGATGTAATGAAACCTAGATGTTGATTATAGGTTGATTGCTTGTTTATAGTTGTAATAGATGAATGATTTCAATGTTAGGCTTAAGAAAACTGACAGATCTCCATTGTGTAACTTGCTTGAACGTCTTAAGAAACATGAACCGATGTGTACTAGGTTTTTATGGTTGTATTTAATGCATGAGCGAATTCTAGTGATCCCATGTTAGGAGCTTCTTGCAGGCTCGACATAGGAGTGATGTAGGAGCTTATAGAGTTGGGGAAGTAAGTACGCCACCCCATGACTGGTATTAAGGAATATAACCCGTCATCTACGCAACTGTAACAAACAATTAACCTGTAAAAGATATCTAGGGAGTAGTGAAATCTAAGTAAACACAATTCTCCCATCTATTGTTCACACCATTAGTTTAATTAGTTTTATTTACATTTCTGTTATTTTATTTTGATTGCATGTTTAGTTATTGGGTTAGTTGAATAGCAACTAATTCCGCCCACTCTTCCAAAACCCGAGATTTTACTTGCTTTCATAAAAATATAAAAATACAAAAAGAATCATCTCTCACCGTGAGACCGAGAAGAAGGACACGTTGAATTCCACTCCGAACGGAAGTTATTGAGGTTTTAAGGTTTCAGATCAAATTTTTCGTCATAAAAACTTGCATCAACTTACACTAAACACATACCCTACTTCGTTGAATCGATCCAAGAATCAACTTTATCCATCTACACTTCATCAATGGCAACTCAGCAAGACATTCATGCAGCCGGTGCGGAAAACCGACCTCCAATGCTTGAAAAAGGTGGTTATCTTCCATGGACAAGCCGCATGCTTCGTTACATCAAAACAAAGCCTGATGGTAAATTAATGATCAACTCCATTACAAATGGTCCATTTAAGCCAAGACAAGTTCAAGTTGAAGGTAATCCAAATACAATACCTCCTACTCTACCATTCGTGCGTGACCAAACAGAAGCAGACTACACCGATGAAGACAAGAAGCAGATCGCCGCTGATGATATAGCAATGCATTTAATCCAATTTGGATTACCACGCGAGATCTTTGCTGCGGTCGACAGCTGTGAAACTGCTTTTGATATGTGGGAACGAGTTAGAAGGATATGTCATGGAACAGAGATTGGGCAACAAGACGTTGATAACAAATTTGTAACTGAATGGGAGAACTTTACATCCACTAAAGGTGAGCAGATTGAATCCTACTACACAAGGTTTTGCACTTTAATGAATGAGTTAATCAGAAACAAGTTGACACCACGAACAATTGCAACAAACATCAAATTCATCAATAACCTTCAAGAAGAATGGGGTCGTTATGTTACAATTGTCAACCAAACAAAGGATTTACATAAGGTGAATTATGATCAACTCTATGACTTTCTGAAACAAAACCAAGCTGAGGCTAATGAAGTAAGGAAAGAAAGATTGGCAAAGAATCATGATCCTCTCGCATTAATTGCTACTACACCAACACCGTTACCAGTTAACACACAACAACCATCATCATCTTCCACTCACAACTACATGCAACCAGCATGCATTCAACAACCAACACCGGTCTACCAACAACAGTTCTACCCACAGCAACAACAACATGTTATTCCACAACAGCAATACCCACAATTCCAAGAACCAGAATTCACTGAAAATGATGAAGCTACTGCAGCATTGACCCAAGCGTTTGCTTTTCTTTCAAATGCATTCCAAGGACACTATTCTACACCAACAAACAACAACCAAAGGATTTCATCAAACACTCGCAACAGGCAGATCGCTCAGCCGAGTTTCAACATGGGCAACGGAGGCCTAATGGTTGGAGTTTATAGGAATCAGCAAGGATATGCTACTGGATTTAACATGGGTAATCAGAATACGCAGAATCAGTTGGGTCCGTATGCAGGGAATCAGATCGGTCAGTATGCAGGGAATCAGATGGGTCAGTTTGTTGGAAATGAGAGGGGTCAGAATGTTGGTAATCAGGCAATGGGTAATCAAAATAGGAATGTTGCAGCTCCAGTTGTTGGGAATCTAGGAAATGTGAATCTGGGTAATCCGGTAAAGTGTTTCAACTGCCAAGGTGTAGGTCATATGGCAAGGAACTTTCCTACTAAGCAGAACAAAAGAGATACATCGTACTTGCAGAAAGCACTGTTGCTGGCACAAAAGAATGAGGCAGGGTTTCAGTTGAACGCAGAGGAGAATGATTTTATGGATCTTATGGATGACATGGAAGACAGAGAGGATATCGATGCGAACTGCATATTCATGGCGAATCTTCAGGAAGCTATGTATGACACAGATTCTGACACACTTCCTATTTATGACACCAATGCACCATCTGAGGTATCCAACTTCAATACATGTCACAATAATGATATATTTGATATGTCTCCTCATGAGGAACAACATTCTGAGAAGCTAGCACCCAATTATGATAAATATCTGGACACGCCAAGTAGTAGCAATACTCCTTCAGCAACTCCAACTGTGAATCATAATGGAGGCTTCGTTTCACAGCATGCTGAGAATGATGAGGAAACACGTGCTTTATTTGAAACATTATTGAACAATTGCAGTATTGAAATTGAGAATGTAAAAAAGGTCAATCGCGATGTTAAGGCCGGAAATGTAAAATTGACCGCTGAGCTTGAGAGTTACAAGGAAAACGTTAAAGCTTTTGAATCTCATAACAAAAGATTGTCAGAACTAGAAACTGGTTATCAAAATTCCGTTTCAAGGGAAAAACTTTTGCAAATCAAGTATGATACACTTGATGTTAATTCTTTCAAGAAGATAAAATCTTTAAACGCGGAAATTTCTGATTTACAAAACCAACTTTCTAAACAAAAATCAGCTTATACCAATCTTGAAAAAGAAAGGGATGAGTTGAAAAAGGAATTTGCAAAGAAACAAGATAAACTTTTGGAAGAAATCATAGAGTCCAAACACATGATTGCACATTTAGAAGAATTAGTGGTTAAGTCGGGTCACTCAAGTCAAACAATGAAAATGATTTCAAATCAAACTAATCCGATTTACCATACGAAACATAAAATGGCTCTTGGTAACACAAATCCTTGTAATCTCAAGAAAGCTCAGCAAGAACATAATGTTTTGTATAATGGTAATGTGATTTACACCAAACATGATCCTCCCGTCGTTCGGGATTCTGTGCAAACGATGGAACTTGTCGAAGAGAGCATAAATAAAATGAAACAAAAGGATTTGAAACCCATTGATTACAACAAATTGAACAAACTTTTGGACATTACTTTTGTTCCACAAACAGAACCATCTGTGTTTTCCATAAAACGACCATTCGCGAAATTCTTTTCTAAAAAGATAGTTGTTTCCAAATCTCTTTCAAAAATGGAACAAATGTCCTCTAACAACACTTTTAATACAAGTGAGGCTAGAGACATTCATGATGACGTTAAAAAGAGAATTCAAGAACTTCAAAATATTGTTAAATCTAAAACTACTATCAGTATTAACGACTGGCATTCTAGTTTTCATATCGAACAGAAAAAGGTGTTTGAAAACGAAATTACTATCCCACTGAATAACATCAGTGCGAGGGTAATCCGTTTTGAAAATGCTTTTTTAAAAGAAACGGCCGACTTTGTCAATGATCACAAATCCCTGGTAAACGAAACTATTGAAACTCGTGAAAACATGAATGTTATGGAAAGGTTAAATGATTCTCTCTTCGAAGCTGTTAAGACTACTGATATTATGTCCATCATTTTACAAACATATTATGTTCAATACGATGAACGACTGAGAGCTGAGACCTCCGAAATTGTTTCAAAATATGAAAATGCTCTTATAAAGCTTGAAAAAGAAAATGTGTCATATTTTAAACAACTTGATCGAAAAAGAGAAGAATGCAAGTATGACAAAATGTCGTATGAGCTTGCCTTAAAGAACATGAAAAAGCAAAATGATCGTTTGAGGGCTCAGCTTGAAAGTCAAAAAGGAAAGGGTGAGGAAACTAAGTTTGCAAAACCATCGACTTCGGAGAAACTAAATGTTTCAAACACGGTTCAAAAACCAAAAATGTCAATTTCACGGTTTGCTCCAAATGTCAATGAGAAAAAGGATTTGACAAAACCAGTCACTCCAACACCCTTGCCCAAGCAATGTGAAAATGGAAAGATTGATAAAGGAAAAGCGGTTGTCGAAACACCAAAAGTGATAGCACCTGGCCTTTTTAGGATTAGTCCTACTAGTGCGTCTGCCTCAACATCTAAGACAAATGCGTGCAAAAAGGATAACACTAAAGAGTCTAGTGATGCTAAAAAGGACAACAATATAAATCCTAACGCGTGTGCCTTACCTTCTACAGGATTAGAAAGCACCTCTAGGAGCAGCAGACTAAAGCCTAGGAGCAATACAAGGAACAATAGAGTCTTGTCTGCCTCTACGAGTAGTAGCAAGAATAAAGTTCAAGAAGTAGAAGAACACCCTAGGAATTTATCGCTTTGTAATAAGAAACATGATTCATCTGAATGTAATGTCGAAAGTACTGGTTCTAATGCATGTAATGACTCTGTTTGTTTAATTAATGATGTTCATGATGAATGTGTTTCTAAGAATGTGAATGTTATGCCTGAACAGAAGTATGTTCCAAAGGGAACTAGTGCTAGATCTAGATCTATAGAAAGATTAGTTGCACGCTTTAGGTCTACCACTAGTAGTTGAATGCCTAGGAACTACCTTAAGTTTTGTATGTGGATACCAACGGGTAGAGAGTTCATTCTTCAGAATGGCAAGTTGGAATTTGTTCAAAATAAACATGTAGCAACCTTTGATGTGTGTGATTCGGAATTTACCCCTAACCCCATGGAACCAAATTTAAAACGGTTTCCAAATACAAACTCTTCTGTTCTTGGCAGGTTATCGAAATATGTCTTTGGATCGTCGACTCTGGTTGCTCCAAGCACATGACCGGGAATTTAAAGTTGCTGATCAATTTCGTCTGGAAATTCATGGGAACTGTACGCTTTGGAAATGATTATGTAGCAGCTATTCAAGGTTATGGAGATCTTCGGTTTGGGAATTTTTTAATCACTCGAGTTTACTACGTCGAAGGGTTGGGACACAATTTGTTTTCAGTTGGGCAGTTTTGTGATGCAGATTTAGAAGTTGCATTCAGAAGAAACACAGTTTTTATAAGAAATTTGGTTGGTGATGATCTTTTAACTGGTAATCGTGGTAAAAACTTGTATGCTATCGACATCAACCAAATGGCTTCTACATCAACAATTTGTCTTATGACAAGGGCAACCGAAACTAAATCCTGGCTGTGGCATAGAAGATTATCCCATCTCAATTTTGACACGATCAACAAATTAGCCAAAGACAACATCGTCACCGGACTTCCTAAGTTCAAATACACCAAGGAACACCTATGTCCATCATGCGAACAAGGAAAAAGCAAAAGAGCATCATATAAACCCAAAACCGTACCTAGTTTGGAAGCAAGGTTACATATGTTGCACATGGACTTATGTGGCCCAATGAGCGTTGAAAGCATTAATGGAAAGAAGTATATTCTTGTTATTGTTGATGATTATTCAAGATATACATGGGTAAAGTTTCTGAGGTCAAAAGACGAAGCACCAGGTACCATCATCACCTTTCTGAAGCGTATCCAAGTTCTACTTCAAGCTCCAGTAAGGATTGTAAGAACAGATAATGGCATAGAAATCACTAATCAGGAGTTAAGAACCTACTTTGAAGATGTGGGACTCACTCACCAAACATCAGTTGTTAGAACTCCATAGCATAATGGGGTAGTTGAAAGAAGAAACCGAACTCTTGTGGAAGCTGCTCGCACAATGCTCATTTATTATAGTGCACCACTATTCTTATGGGCTGATGTTGTTGCCACTGCTTGTTTCACTCAGAACCGATCCCTAATTCATCCAAGACTCAATAAAACCCCATATGAGCTAGTGAATAACCGAAAACCTGACATCTCTTACCTTTACGTGTTTGGCGCTTTGTGCTATCCGACGAACGAGAGAGAAGATCTAGGAAAGTTGAAAGCTAAGGGTCATATTGGAATCTTCATTGGATATTCAGAAAACTTGAGGGCATTCAGGGTGTATAATAGAAGAACAAAAAGGATAATGGAGACGATGAATGTGAAGTTTGACGAGATTTCACAAATGGCCTCTGAGAGACTCGCTCTAGAACCCGCGCTTAATCCGATGGCTTCTAATCAAAATGGATTAGGACCCGTACCAAACCCGTAGACTTTTGGACACATCAGTTCAGGACTCGTGCCTCAAGGAGCTCAGTCAACAAACACGGACAAACCTTCAGAACAAGAACTGGAAAATTTCTTCGAGTTAATGTTTGATGAATATTATGGTGGAACTTTGACAAATGCGTCTCAACACATTTCGCTGCACCCGCTCAAAACCATCAACCACCACCATCACAAGATGCATCTACAACTATCGAAGCTGAAGCACCAACTACCTCAACATCATCGACATCTACTCAAGCAACTCCAGTACTTGAAACTATTCTACCAAGAGTTGATGAGCACAACCAAAACACAATTTTTTAAGAAAAACCAACAAATATTTCAAACGATGTTGCGTTAGAAGATGAAGAAGTATTTGAAAACCCATTTGCAATAGACTCTGCTGAATCTTCTTCAAGGTTACAAGAACCATGTAACACACATACGTTAAACCCAAGGTACCCTTCTACGTTTCAATGGACAAAAGACCATCCAATAGAACATGTTATTGGTGAACCTTCAAAGCCAGTTCAGACAAGGAGACAACTTGCCACCGATCTCGAATTGTGCATTTACATTTGCTCAATCAGCCTCAAAGAACCAAAAAACATTCGAGAAGCAATGGCAGAAAACCCTTGGATAGAAACAATGCAGGAGGAAATTCTTCAATACCAGTTACATGATAGTTGGGAACTTGTTGAACGACCACTTGATATATGTGTTCTTGATCTCAAGTGGTTGTGGAAGAACAAACTGGATGAGGAAATGACTGTTATTCAAAACAAAGCTCGTTTCATGGCTAAAGGTTATCCACAAGAAGAAGGGATAGATTTCGAATAATCATTCGCGCCTATAGCTAGACTTGAAGCAGTTCGGATTTTCTTAGCCTATGCAGCTCACAAAAACATCACAGTCTATCAGATGGACATTAAGACAACTTTCTTTAATGGAACTCTGAAAGAAGAAGTGTATGTGAGTCAGCTAGAAGGATTCGTTGACAAAGAACATCCAGACTACGTCTACAAGCTTAAGAAAGCCATTTATGGTTTAAAACAAGCTCCAAGAGCATGGTATGACGAACTATCATCTTTCTTGCTCAAAAACAATTTCACAAAAGGAATGGTTGATGACACCTTGTTTACCAAAAAATTCAAAGAGGACATTTTGATCATTCAAATTTACGTGGACGACATTATTTTTGGATCAACCAATCCTAACCATTCAAAACATTTTGAAAATCTCATGAAAAGCAAATTTGAAATGTCCATGATGGGGGAACTAAAATTCTTTCTTGGTTTACAAATACATCAATCCCCTCGTGGTATTTTTATCAACCAAGCTAAATATACAATAGATATTTAAAAAAAAAAAACATGGAATGGAAAACTGTGATTCTGTTGGTACACCAATGGTCACTTCACCAAAAATAGGTGATGATTTGTTTGGGAAACCCATCGATCCGAAGAAATATCAGAGCATGATCGGTTCTCTCATGTACCTAACTGCTAGTCGACCCGATATTCAATTTGTTGTTTGTTTGTTAGCACGGTTTCAGGCAAATCCTAATGAACTTCACCTCAAAGAGGTTAAACGGATCTTTCGGTACCTACGAAGCACCATTAACATGGGACTTTGGTATCCAAAGGATTCGGGATTTAACCTAACAGCATTTTCAGATGCCGACCATGTCGGTGATCAAGTTTCAGCAAAGAGTACATCTGGTGGAGCACAATTTTTGGGTGAAAAGCTAGTAAGTTGGTCGTCAAAGAAATAGGATTGTACTGCGCTATCAACCGCCGAAGCTGAGTATGTGTCTCTATCTGCGTGTTGTGCCCAAGTTCTTTGGATGAGGACACAGCTCACAGATTATGGCTTTACTTTTGACAGAATACCTATGTATTGTGACTAAAAAAGTGCCATAGCCATCTCGTGCAATCCCATACAACACTCAAAGATGAAGCATATCAAAGTCCGCTACCATTTCATCAAAGAACACGTGGAAGAGGGTACTGTTGAATTTTTTTTGTCAAGACTGATTACCAACTCGCCGATCTATTTACTAAATTCCTTCCAAAAGAACGGCTTGACGATTTAGTTTGACGAATTGGCATGCGAAGCCTAAATCCCGAGGAGCTAGAACGTCTTCTCGAATCTTCTTGAAAAATGTTTTCAAAATCGCTTCGCTGTAAATATTTTTGAAAAAAACAAAATACGAAATTTGAAAAACCAACAAAAAAAATACAAAAATATAAAAAAATTCAAAAAATACAAAAACAATAAAAAATCAAAAAATATTCTTCTCACGACATGTCTCTCGTATAAATCAATATTCTATACGTTTCTAGAAATGTCATTCAACAATGATACGGACATGTACAGATGCTTGAACGGGAGTTCTTTAAAATGTTTTTCTAAAACATGTCGTTTCTCAAAAGTTTCTTCACTATGGCTTTTGTATACTTCAGTACGAAACCCGTGCTTCAAAGTGAAATCTTTTCAAAACATGGGTCCGGGTATTATAACTCGAAAAGATTTCATATAAGGACCAAATGATGACTTCTAATTATTTCAATCAAGGACTCGTATTTTCAAGGATGAAAACTTTTTCAAAAAGTTCGAGTCTAAAAAAAAGACTTCAAACAAAAACTCGTTTTCAAATAGAATTCTTGAGCACTTTTTCAAGATTGTTCAAAAGATTTTTCAAAATCTCTCAAAATGAGTGTTCAAGATAACTCCCTCCAAACCCTTAATTGATTTTAAAATATGCTATCATTAAGGGAGAGTAAAAAAACAAAAATGTTCCGTATTCATGCAAAATAAAATATGTCTATCTCTCCAAAAAGCTTTTTCTTAATCAGTTGATATCAAAAATATCATGAAATGCTATTTTTGAGGGGGAGAAGACATGATTAAAATGTGATCAAAGATGTTTAAAGTTTGTGAATGAATCTCAGAAGAGCTCGACTCAGTAAGTACCAATGAATTGACGAACCTTAAAATGCTAGTAATCGAAAAGACATATCCTGGACGGGTAATAATTTCAAGCTAGTCCAACTAGTGATGTAAGCGTGTCTCGAATAGGACTTGTCTGAGTAGAATGTACCGTATCGAGAGACTTTCTTTGGACTTGACCAGGACGGGTAATAATTTCAAGCTAGTCTAACTAGTGATGTAAGCGTGTCTCGAATCGGGTATGTTCACTGAAAGTGGATCAATTCAAAAAATGCAAACTCCTCCCGCATGTGCAAATTTCTTAAAATATACATGAGCACATGTGAAGGGGGAGCCCTTCAAAAGAAACAAAAACTCTCAAAGTGTCAACAAAGATGTTTAATAATCATAAACACTTTGAGAGATTTTCAAATGAATGGTTTTATGACAACAATAGGATAGTCATGGTGTTATAAGGTGACTAAGGTTAGGAAAAACCGTCCTATGATCCGCCAGAGCCGGAGGGATCTACCCAAGGACAAATCCAATAGATTAGAATTAGAAGTCCTTAGGTATGATTAAAAAAGGGAGAAAATGAGAAAGGAGAAAGAAGGGGTTGAAGAATTAAAAAGAAAAGTTATGAAAAAGAGTGAAAAGAAATAGCCCTCCAAATGTTCAACCTTAGGGCAGACACCGGGTTCAACTCATATGCTACTGGTTGTTACTAAGGTAACACCGGTATTGAAGACAAAGACGTCATGGACCCAGTGACGCACTGCACTAAACCTTCTTAACCACTCAAGTTCTCTTAAAAGAGCTTGTTTCATTCTCACTGGGAACCGGTGTAATCTATCGACCTGTCTCTTAGAGATGGTTGATATTGAAGCAGGAGACCTCTCCCTAATCTCCGAATAGGAAACCTAATGTGCACTTATCGAGTCTAGAGCCTCGAGATAACATCAAAAGATCTCATAGGAACACATGATACTTCTCTACTGGTTATCCAACAATAAGGATGCCAGATGTAAACTTAAGAGTCCTACGCAGATCTTAGCAATCTACCAGAACATTTATGAGAGGATTCACTTTTGTGATTCTCAATAATTGAATGGAAACTCCTACCAGGGTCAACATCAAGCAGCTCTAACAGCAGGTCACTTCGGTAATTCTTTATGGGTTACGCTTAGTGTTCGCGGTAGTTTCAAACGGTCTACAGTCGTGGAATGATCCCCAGCGACTCACCCATTCGTTAAGCTACTTAGTAGGTCTCGTTAGCTCCCTCGGGAGTATCTGAAATGGGAACGGCCTTGGTAAGGGTTAGAAGGAGTCTTCACACTATGCTGTTGACGATCTCTAATTCCTTATTTGTAAGTACCGGTTGATTTATTGCTAACTGATTACCTGCAGCTATACATCATCTCCATGGCAATAGATTCCACATGCTCATACATACATCACAAAGTCAAAGGAAAGTTCTCACAAAGATCAAAGCAAAGTAAGGTTCAAAGAAAGATTTTACGAAATGTGAAAGAATCTACAGAAGTAAAGTGACAAAGATCGGTGTAAAAGAACGAGAATAACAAATGCATGTATCACAAATACTAAAGACGTATGAGCATGTAAGAATGGCGGACAACCACCACAGACGCAGAAGTGACGAAAGGCAGATTGCTCCACATCACAAAAGAACAAAGAATGATGAAAAGTCAGTCATCAAAGATCACAAAGCATGAAGGAACAAAGACTAATGACTATTCTACTACGACACACAATGTTCAACAACAACAAAGACAACGACCTAATCACGTGGAGCATCATTCGAATGACCACCCCTTAGGGGGATATTATTAGCATTAAAATTATATTAGAAAGTGATGGTCATTCTCATTTATTGTAATGTTGTAATGTGTCGTAGTTTTTGTTATTAGAATAGTCAATGGGCCTTAGTCTTGGTAAGCTAATATGTCATGTGTTAAGTAATGTAAGCCTTTATAAGTAAAAGGAAACCAAGCCGAAGACCAAGCCCATGGAAAATCCTTTTAGGGCATCTCATGTAACCAACTATATAAACACCTCAAAGCTCATTTGTGGTGTGTGCTTGTGTGTGTATTGTCTGTGTTTTTAATAAAAGTTCTCTTCATCTTATTACTCTCTTTTTCAATATTTACGCCACACATATATAACATCAAGTCACCATCCTTACTTCATCTAGTGCTTATATTTGTGTTAAAGTTGATAGTTTTAAGGTCCTACACTACCTCTTCACACCTTCACTACCTATATACCTTAGAACTAACTACCTAGTTTACAGAACTTATACACAAATGATTTACAAAGAATTGAACACTAACAACTTGAGTGAGATGATCACACAAAGTTGTAATACTTCTAATCTTGACGGTTAGAGGTATTCTTCTTTTGCACTTGAATGGATGAAGCTTGGATCACTTGAAAACAAAAGCGTCTGATTATATGATCAAAGGATTTTAGAGAATCTAAATGGGGATTTAGATCAGAAAGTTTGGAGTGCAAAAGATTAGGAAAAAGTCCAGAAATGATCCAGTATTTATAGGCAAAGCAGGGGGCTGGAGGAGCGTGGCTGGCCCCCTTAATTAGGGGCCAGTCCCGTTAATAATTAAGGGGGCCGCCTAGTATAATTAAGGGTCCGCTCAATAAATCTGTTGCCCAGCTTTATCTTTTTGTGGGGAAGGTTTTTCTGGAACATTTTTGCCATTTTTGGTTGAAATTTGAATTCATATATTTATAATGAATTTAGTATATTTATTTAATGCCAAAAATGATTTTCTAAAAGATATAAAATGTTTATGAGATTTTATAAAAAATCTAGTGATTAAGAAAATGTTCCTTTGATCATAAAATTCATTAGGCATTTGGTTTATTTATACCCTAAGTAATTGAGTTGTTGAAATGAATATTAACAACTAAATACTTGTTTGCATACTAATCTTGCAATTAATGATTTTAAATTTTGAGATATCGAAAAGTATTAATAACGTTTTAGGCATTATTTATATCAACAATCTCCCCCTTTTTTATGATTACAAAATCTAAACCCATTAAATCAAAATTAGTTTTAGACTAGTATTTAGTGAGTTTATATTCATTTTCGTGCGGACATACGGACAGATCTGGACCACCATTCCAGATCTGATCTTAACTTTTGTAAAAAAGTCAAAATCTGATGCAACCTTTCGGGTACCAATTGACCATTAAAATGAGTTTTTTAATTTTTTCTTTTAAGGGATCCTTACTATTATTGTCTTCTTTACTTTTTTCCATATTTTTTTGAGCACTTTTTTTGTTTTTGATTATGAGTCCTACTGTGATATTATCGATATTATGACTCCTACCGTGATATTAACGATTTTACTTCAAAAATTACTTTGATATTAGTAAAAAACTTAATATCACTACTTTTTTTATTAGGATATTAAGAAAAGTTACGTTGATATTAAAAAATTTAACTTGGATATTAGTAACAAAACTTAATATCACTATTTTTTTATTATGATATTAAGAGAAAATTACGGTGATATTAAAAAAATTAACTTTGATATTAAGAAAACATGATGTTAAGCTTTTTTACATGTAAAACAAATAGTGATACAAAAAAACGGTGATATTAGTAAAAAATTTGGAAACCGTAGGGGGGTGGATGAATATGTTTCCATTAAAAACTTAAAACTTTTGTATCAAATGACCAATCAAGTTTGATGTAATATGAAAAGTGTCAACAATGGTCATACAACAACTGGAGATAGTATGAAGTAAACTACAACACAAACACTCTCAAGCCATGACACAAGCATAATCAACATCATATAAGCAACAAACTACACAAGCATAAATGCAATGCAAATATAAATATGAAGCGGTAAATGTTAAGATAAATGTCAAGAGATAAGTAAAGAAAACGCAAACCCGGACACGGCGATTTATAGTGGTTCGGTCACGAAGCTCCTCTTCGCCCTACTCCACTCCTCGAGTACCCAACTCGAGAGTTACTTCACTAATCAACAAGCTCCATTCTCGGCGGAGAAAACTATAAAACATCGTTTACTGATGAGTGTGTAAATACTCATCATTTTTACCTAATCTGAGCTGCCAAAACATCCAAAAACACTGAAATATGCATCAAAATACTAAAAATATCTCAGGATTGTGTTTTATATGTTTCAGATGCAAAATGTTTAAAAACAAGTGAAAAATGAACAAAGTTTGCACAATTGGCAGTTTCAGTCCCTCAACTTTCAAAACTTGTCAAAACTAGTCCCTGATTATTCTAAAACGTGAAAAAGTCACCAAAGGTCCTTTTTTAATCACAAATTACATACTTAGTCCTTTGGTGTGAAATTTCATAAAATTACAAGTTTAGTCCCTCAACTTTGCAAAATTGACAAAAAATGGTCCCTGGATGTAAAAACTTTGAAAAAATAAATTTTTGTCCTTGTGCTACTAATCTTTGGCAAGAATGGTCTTTGAAGTGGAAAGTTTGGCAAAGTTACATGATTGGTCCCTGGAGTTTGCAGAGTTGGCAGAAATAGTCCCTAGGTGTTCAAAAATGGAAAAAGGAAACTATGGTCCTTATACTATGAAAACTTGGCAGAATTTAACGTTGTGAATAACTTTGGAGGATTGACAAAAGCCAACCCCAAGTTTCGGATATTTACAAATTTGGTCCTTGTGATTTATACTAATAAAACCAACCGGACCCTTTGTATTATTATTTCCAAATCCAAATCCAATCCAATCCCTGGTCCAACTCAAAACCCCAGCCCAACACCCACAAGCCCAATCCAACCTCCTTAATATTATTACGGGGTCAAACGTTTGACCACCCTTGGGTCAAACTCTGTCAAACACCAACACCCTTTCCTCTCCTTCCCTCCCCCACTCCACTTGCAGCATCACATCACTTACATTATTTTTCGACACTAAGCTAAATGTCGAGTACTAATCTTATCTAGTACTAATCTACCACGATCTACCCGATCCTAAAAAATTACACAAGCTACAAGATCCACATGATCTACCGTCGATCTACCCAATCTTCTCATGATCTACCCGATCCTTACTAATCACACAATCAACACAACTCACACGTTCTACTATTGATCCACTTGATCAACACACAAGATCACTAGCTACAAGAGATCCCCAAGATCTCAACAAGATCACAATGATCCACACTCTTAAGACCAAACAAAAGATAATGACTACTTGATTTATATCAAGATACAACAAGCTTACAACAAGTAATGCAATGTGCACTACTCAATGACTCTAACACTTTGTATCCTCTTGATACTTTGTGTTTTTCTCTTGGATTAGAATAGAAATGAAGGTGATCACTTGAATGGATGATTGGATCACTCTAAAACAAACTAAGACTCTCTAAATGAGCAAAGAAAGTGATCTAAACAAGAAGGGATTAGAATAGAGAAAAGTGGCTGTAAAAATCAAGTTAAAATTGTAAAATGGTCCACTATTTATAGGCAAAGAGAAAATAGCCGTTACAGGGGGACGACACCACTAATTGTCACACAGTACCACTAAACCATCCCAGACAAAAACACTCCAATTTTTGTCTTTAGTGGTGAAAGTTTATTTGGGTGAGTTTGGAGCTGATTTAGGTAAAAATATAGCTGTTGGGATTTTTGAAATAATTTTTCCAAATAAAACATTTCTTTATAATTCAAAAATAATTTGTAAAATGTATTTTTGAAAAAATATTTTGTCACATTAAAAATGTGAAGTTTAGAAAAATATAATCCTTTGATCATTTGTGAAGTAGTAGATTTGTTTGTCCATACCTTGAGTGATTTACGTCGGGATGGAAATCTATGAATTTGTTGAAGCATGCTTGAGACGTCGGGAGGTGTTGATGTAAGTAAGCATTGATGATATATGTTTACAAGTAACTTGCGCATTTTACGTTATGAATTACAAGTTACATGATTGTCATTATTAAAACCGAAGAAACTGTTTAGTTTAAATATCGTCATATTTGCACTAAAAATCTCCCCTTTTTTTATGATGACAAATATGTAAACCGTAACACACAGTAAAATGTAAAAGTTACCTGTTTACACTCCCTTATCCCCCTTTTGTCGAAGCAAAAGGTAGATGGCTTGAGCTCTCCCTTGAATCCATTCCCTACTCCCCCTTATTGCACTACTATTCTTTCTCCCTAGAAAGGCGAGCTTGCATCATCCCAGTGAAGTCTTCTATCACCACTTGTGAAGACGAATCCGAGATTTAAGCCCGGAATTGAATTTATTTGATCATATATTGCCCTAAATCATTCCTTTTGTGATTTTAGGTACTTTTGGAGTAAATTCTGGAAAAGGAAGCATTTTGGACGATTTTGGAGCATAAAAGTGAAGAAAACAGCAAAGTCTTAATTTTCCTTGCTGGGAACAGTACCTGACGGTGTCACCAAATTCTACATGACGGCGTCAAGAGTAATACAAGAGGTGAAGTGGGTAGAGTCCATGACGATCCAGAGAGTTTTTACACTAGCGGCATGACGGCGTCACCATAGGCCATCATGGTCCCATTACACGTGACAGCCTAGAGAAAGTCGCTCTTGACGGCGTCCGATCTGGATCTAGGTAATCCGATATTATTATCGGCGGCGAGTTGACGGCGTCAGATTTCTCTTCTTGACGCCGTCACGTTGGAAAATCTATATATAGTTTTGTAATTTTCATTCATTGAGAGGACAATTAGAGGGATAACTTGGAGAAACCCTAGCACGATTTTATCAGTATTTTCAACGGTTTTTACCCTTTGAAACCTTTAATGTTCAATTAAGATAAGTATCCTTTCAATTCATTCAATATGTCTATGTGTTGTTTGAATATATCTTACGCTTGTCTTTATTTTAACATGCTAGGCTAGATCTCTTGTGTGTTTGCTTAGATGTAGTGAAACCTAGATGTTGATTATGGGTTGATTGCTTGTTTATAGTTGTTACGGATGAAGGATTTCGATGTTAGGCTTAAGAAAACTGGCAGACTTCCATAGGGTAACTTACTTGAATGTCTTAAGAAACATGAACCAATGTGTACTAGGTTTTTATGGTTGTATTTAATGCATGAGCGAATTCTAATGATCCCATGTTAGGAGCTTCTTGCAGGCTCGACATAGGAGTGAAGTAGGAGCTTATAGAGTTGGGGAAGTACGTACGCCACCCCACGATTGGTATTAAGGAATATAACCCGTCATCCACAAAATTGTAACAAACTATCAACCTATAAAAGATATCACGGAGTAATGAAATCTAAGTAAACACAATTTTCTCATTTATTGTTCACACCACTAGTTTAATTAGCTTTATTTACATTTTTGTTATTTTATTTTGATTGCATCTTTAGTTATTGGGTTAGTTGATTAGCAACTAATTCCGCCCACTCTTCCAAAACCTGAGATTTTAATTGCTTTTATAAAAATATAAAAAATACAAAAAGAATCATCCCTCACCTCTTGACTTAATTTTTAGGGTTTCTAATCCTAGCGACACTATTCCTGAGTTGAACGATCAATCCCCCGGTACTTGTCACTATACTATACTACAACGATCAGGTACACTGCCTGGTGGGGGTTGTAAGCTTCTCGAGATCCCTCGAGAGGTAAAGCCTGGTGCGATTCCCACGTATCAAGTTTTTGGCGCCGCAGCCCGGGGAATAGTTATTGTCTAGGTTAGGATTTCTTTTAATTAGGTCTACTTGCTAGATTGCTTTCTAGTAAGATTTTATTTTTATTTTTAGGTTTTCTTTAGTCTATCTTATTTCTTTGTTTCTTTTGTTCGTAAACTATCTCGATGGATAACAATAACGTTGATCATTTGATTCCTGTTATTCGTGTTTTTCGTCGTAGGATTTTCCAAATGCCCGCCCCAATCCCTTTAGTGGAAAATGAGAACCCACCTAACCTCTCGCCTAACCACCACTTTGACAATAATTATGAAATGGAGGAGTCTGACCATGATGATCACCATAGGGCTAGTCCTTTTTACTATTCAGACTCCGATGAGGATCTAGGTGATGGTGATGTGATTAATGAGGATAGGATGGAAGATGAACTGAACCCTCTTAGGTATGTCGACCCTAGAACAAGAATTGAGAGTGATAGCTCATTCTGTATGCAATTTCCTTGTAAGATTGGATTTAGGAGCTTTGATGCCTACCTTAACTCATCTCTCCCAATGAACATAATCTCGCGTAGTGAATATAATAAAATCATGGTAGATGAGTTAGAATACAAAGGAGATAATATTATTGCTAAGGCAATGTCATTGCATGTGTTTGTAGGAAGCTTTGTTTATCTTGTTGAGTTCATGGTTATGGAGAATCTAGGAGAATTTATTGATAGTTAGTTAACCCAAGTTGTGTTTGGGAAACCTTTCAAAAGGTTGACCAACCTTGATGAAAAACTTATGGAAGGGTTAATTACATTCTCGGATGGGGATGAAGATTTTGTTTACCAAATGCCCCGTGCACACCCTAGGTTCAAGGATTTTTCCATGGAGAAGTGTAGTAGGTATCCGCCCCTAGAAATGCTAAGCGAGAATGATAAAAGAAAAGGGCTTAAATATCCTCATGAGAAAAATAAAAGGTATTATCGTAGATGTTTAGAGTTAAGTGATGATTATAAGAAAGATGAGGCGACTATTAGATGGCTCACCCTTGGTTATGTGAGCATAAGTGACACACGGTAGCCCATGACCTTGAGTCTAGATACAAGACTCGTAAATAAAGAAAAACGCTTCTTGGGAGGCGACCCATGCTTTGTGTGATTTTTATTTGTTTGATTGTTATTTGTTTCTGTATGCATGCTTTATTTTTATTGTTGGTAGATCATGTTTCAAAAATAAAATGGTGAAAATACTTTATTTTGTCGTTTGACTTAGTCTTAACTTCATCCAAAGGTATTTCGCAAAAGATAAGTGTAAGGGGAAACCCCAAATTTGTTTTTAAGAAACAAAATCGATCATGATCTCCCACAATATTAAATGGACATGTATATTCGTATTCGTTTGAGTCAAATGCTTGTATCGAGTCATGATGATGTTTTGCAGGATTTTCCAGGAAGTAGGACATAAGTTTTCCAGAAATTTTCCGGAAACTTAATGTAAGGATTTCTACAGGTCACTTCTGACGGCGTCAGGAATTAATTCCTGACAGCGTCGTGTGTAAAATTCTGGAAATTTTGCTAGTTTTGTTTTTCTAACGGAGTCTTAAAGTTTTTGTTAATTCTTTAGTTTTATAAACTCCAGGAAATCTGCAAACATTCCTTCCACAAGCATTATATCTTAGTTTGTTTCTAGGATTTATTAGTATATATAGATTGCCGCCGATTTTACGCGAGGTTGCCTTGTTTGTTTACTCAGGTTTAACAGGTTATGTATGACAAGAAGATGATTTATTTTTCTAGAAGGGAAGCTTTGATTGTTCATTTTCTTGGAGGAAGATCTAACCTTGTTACCGCACTATCCACACCACACGAATCAGGGGAGTATTTGCTTTCATTCTTTTACCTGTTTTACTTTTACATTCTTTAATTGAACATTGGGGACAATTTTCATCCTAAGTGTAAGGGGAGGGTAAATGATGATACCTTATAGGATACACTTTCACTTGAGTTTATTTGTTTGATGGTACATGTGTAATAAAACTATGAGAAATACTTGTTAGTGTAATTTTAGCGCCAAATTTAAAATTTTTTACAACATTTAGGAGTGAAACTTCAGCCTTAGCAAGTGTCTCATGGATAGGAGTCGTATGACTAGCACAAAACCGTACCATTCAGAAAAATTTTCCACCCAAATATGTGAGGTTCGCCTTTAGATTTGATAGGAAAAGCATTTACTATTAGTGCTTATGAGTGTACCGGTAGCATTTAGATTATAGAACTTGCGTTAGTGATGCATCCCGAGACCGCTAGTGAGACTACATTCTTGTAGTAGGATTTACTACATGATAAGAGGCATTAGGATCACCCTTGTATTAAACCCGTATCATAATTACTTGACCATTTAAGACATATTACTTGGCTAGTAAAGTCAACTAATTTTTCCCACACCATTAGCGTTGTACTCAATTTTAGTACACGAAACCCCTAGTACACCCCTCCGAGCCTATATTTTCGTTTCTAACTTTAAGCATCTTACTTAAAGGAAGAATTTGTTACAACCCACTTAAATGTACACCCAAATCGCCTTAGCCTTCCGTGTATGCACTCATCTTTAGTGCATTATTGTTATTTGTTTAAACCCTTAGTTAATTATCTAATTGATTACATGGTTGCTAAGTCGAGTCATATCCTTGTACATATTGGTTTGGGACGATTGGGACTCATGGGTAAAGTACTTATGTTATGGAGTAATGGGGAAGAATATCATATTATTACCCCCATATGTGCGTTAATCTTAAAAGTACTCCAAGTGTTTTAATTATCTTAATTCGAGTCACTAGATTAGTTTATTGTAAAGTATGTAAAAATTCAAGTGTAAGGGGAATGTTCATTCCCTATGATGTATTATTTTGGATGGTAGGGTAAGAGTGTATGCAAAAAAAAAAAAAAAAATCAAAAAATCAAGAGAAAAAAGAAAAAAAAAAGAAATATAAAAAAAAGAGAAAAAACATACGGACTACCATCCCGTTTCATTCTATGTTTATCATATGTTTTTGTTATTTTTCATTTATTAGCTTAAGTCGAGTCGAGTCTTGGCTTAGCAACGCCATATTGTACATGTAATTAACCAAGATGATTAACTCGCCACCAGTAAAGATTGCCTTTATCCAACAAAACCGTGTATTCCATATCCCTACACCTAACGTTATAACCCTTTAAAAGACCTCTTTGATAGTTTATCCTAGGTGCTTACGCCATGTGGTGGAAGTTTGATCCTTTCCTAAGCCTATGGTAATCGATTTTGCTATGATAGGTAGTGAGAGATGTTTTCCATTTCCATATTGTGATATATACTTTATTACACCCGAGAGATTTGAGTATCTAAACACTATTTGTGAGGTGCTAGTGTATGACCTCCGTGCTTGTCTTTGGTCTTTAGTGGAACGATTATTTGTTGTAATTACTTTTATATTAGTGTTAAATGACCCCTAACTTGTATTTTGACTAGAATAAAAGTGCATTTGCTTGAGGACAAGTAAATCTCAAGTGTAAGGGTAAATGATGAGGTGAAAAATGATCCATTTTTAGGGGGTCATTTAAGCCCGGAATTGAATTTATTTGATCAAATATTGCCCTAAATCGTTCCTTTTGTGATTTTAGGTACTTTTGGAGTGAATTCTGGAAAAGAAAGCATTTTGGACGTTTTTGGAGCATAAAAGTGAAGAAAACGGCAAAGTCTTAATTTTCCTTGCTGGGAACAGTACCTGACGGCGTCACCAAATTCTACATGACGGCGTCAAGAGTAATACAAGAGGTGAAGTGGGTAGAGTCCATGATGATCCAGAGAGTTTTTACACTAGGGGCATGACGGCGTCACCATAGGCCGTCATGGTCCCATGACACGTGACGACCTAGAGAAAGTTGCTCTTGACGGCGTCAGATCTGGATCTAGGCAATCCGATATTATTATGGGCGGCGAGTTGACGGCGTCAGATTTCTCATCTTGACGCCGTCACGTTGGAAAATCTATATATAGTTTTGTAATTTTCATTCATTGAGAGAAAAATTAGATGGATAACTTGGAGAAACCCTAGCACGATTTTATCAGTATTTTCAAGGGTTTTTACCCTTTGAAACTTTTCATGTTCAATTAAGATAAGTATCCTTTCAATTCATTCAATATGTCTATGTGTTGTTTGAATATATCTTACGCTTGTCTTGATTTTAACATGCTAGGCTAGATCTCTTGTGTGTTTGCTTAGATGTAGTGAAACCTAGATGTTGATTATGGGTTGATTGCTTGTTTATAGTTGTTACGGATGAAGGATTTCGATGTTAGGCTTAAGAAAACTGGCAGACTTCCATAGGGTAACTTGCTTGAACGTCTTAAGAAACATGAACCAATGCGTACTAGGTTTTTATGGTTGTATTTAATGCATGAGCGAATTCTAATGATCCCATGTTAGGAGCTTCTTGCAGGCTCGACATAGGAGTGAAGTAGGAGCTTATAGAGTTGGGGAAGTACGTACGCCACTCCACGATTGGTATTAAGGAATATAACCCGTCATCCACACAATTGTAACAAACTATCAACCTGTAAAAGATATTTAGGGAGTAATGAAATCTAAGTAAACACAATTTTCTCATTTATTGTTCACACCACTAGTTTAATTAGCTTTATTTACATTTTTGTTATTTTATTTTGATTGCATCTTTAGTTATTGGGTTAGTTGATTAGCAACTAATTCCGCCCACTCTTCCAAAACCCTAGATTTTAATTGCTTTTATAAAAATATAAAAAATACAAATAGAATCATCCCTCACTTTAGACTTAATTTTTAGGCTTTCTAATCCTAGCAACGCTATTCATGAGTTGAACGATCAATCCCCCGGTACTTGTCACTATACTATACTAAACGATCAGGTACACTGCCTGGTGGGGGTTGTAAGCTTCTCGAGATCCCTCGAGAGGTAAAGCCTGGTGCGATTCCCACGTATCAGCTCCCCTATGGTGATTCAATCCCCTTGTTTATTTACCTTACTATCTAACAGATCCATGGATCAAATTCTTACAAAGGCTTTTCCTGCAGCAAGGGGTAGCTTCGTGCAACATAATATATAAGAGTATAGGAGTAACATTACAGGGATAGAATGCATATAGCAAAACATGCAATGGTTAAACTATGTGAGTGACACAGCCTGAAAGGAAGCCCAAGAAAGTTGAGCGACACATAAAGATGAATGCATATTGCAATTCAAAGACACTTGAGTGTCACAACCCGACCAACAACCTAAGGTGTAATTGTTCAATCAATCACACTAACAAGAACGAGATTCGTTCGTTGACTGACACGCAAAATGACTTCTTCCAAGTTGTCATTGGGAAGGCAAGTTCTAACAAACCTTTTGAATGACATAAGCATCTACCTAAGATGGTTGGTGTTAAGGATGGTTTGTTGATAAGACATACTCTAAATGATTACTATTATGACAAGTCATGCCATAAAGTAGACTCGATAAAAAAAATGAAAATGAGAACGATATACACCTAGATACGAATGGAAATGATTCCATAAGATGGGAAAGTGTTGGTTTTGACCTATAAGGAAAGGTGGGGAAAGATGGTTTAGATTAATAAATCGTTTGCACTGACAATGAGATGCATAATATATTTCAAAAGAAAAAAAGAAAATGTGCATGTGATCCTAACAGGATTTTCGGTGGAGATCTCTAATGGGGTTGAGGTAACGAAGTTTTAGATTTCTAGTTTGGATCATCCTAGTTGTGTGTTAGAGATTATTTGGTGCATGAAGGGTTTCGTGTAAGTATGAGGATTGAAGGTTGTTGAACTAACTATCACTTATCCAAAGTGAGGAATAGTTTTAAAGTTTGAGTGTAATGATCGATGGGTTGAAGGTTTTTAGACTAACTATCACTGTCAAGAGTGAAGTTTAGTTATAAGGGTTAAGTGTGATGATGTTAATGTGAGGTTTGAAGATGAGATGCAAGATAAGCTTGCAATGGTGTGACCTTATATAGCTAAGAGTTGTGGGATTCGAATAATAGTTAGTGGTTGTGTCCTATGTTGTAGTAAGGGAATCTTAGGGTGTATGTGAGTTTGCAAAATTTTGTAGATTTGAGGTTAGGGATGCAGGGATCTAAAGGAAACAATGAAAATTCGTCAAACAGGGGCATGGTACCACTAAATTCCGCACGGTACCATTAAATTTAACGGTACTGTGGCCTATTTAATGGTACCGTGACCTGGAAGTCATGAATTTTCTTGTGCAACCTAGTTTTGGGCAGCTAAAGGGAAGTTTTCTAGGGAATAAGAACTACATTAGTGTGTTCTTGAGAGTGTTTGTTGAAAGACTATATGAGTGTGTTTTCGCTCCCCCTTAATCTATGACCATCCGGACAAGATTTATAAAAATAAAATAAAGAGGAAAACAAACGTTGACGGAAGCGATGAGCTTAGTAACGTCATGACAATTGGTGGATAGCATACAATAAGCTTCACCTTTGAAGTCACGTAGCTCTTCTCAATCATTGTGAATATTCAAAGAACATTCATATGATGAGGCATGTGATCACGTGGAGATATCCTAAGGGTTAAGAAGATAAAATCTTCAAGGTTGTGAGTTTATTGATAAAGTTCTAGTGGGGTTAGCTATGTTGATGAAGAAGGGTTATCTCAACTTATCCTAGCGGTTAGTCGCTTAAGGTGTGAGGAAGATGAGTGGGATATGGAAGCATTGGTAAAAGACTGAGAAATCAGAAGAAAGATTAGTAAAACTTTTCGACACGAGGAGAGAATTTATACCTAATAAATTCTTTTTACGAGATGAAGGGTAGTATTAGACGAGAAGAGATGACTTTTATATTTTCGAGGTGTAACAACCCACAAAATCACATCACTATTATTCCCATTACAAATACCTATAGTAGGTATTTCACAGGTAAATTTTTGCTTTTTTTTATATGCATTCATTACTTGCATGACTCTCTAGACTTGCTCACGTACCCACACATGCCAAATAACTCAACACTCACATCCTATAAACCCCTAGTATGTCAAGCATAAGATCACAACAACACCATAATAAGTAATCTACCAATCTAACACACTAAGCATATCACAAACCCCTAATGAACCTTAATTAAGCCCTAATTAGGTCTATGTGCTTATTGAACCCTACATGCTTAACTAAACTAGTTTGAAAGTGTTCAAGGCTTAAGTATGAGTTACCTTAGGAACATTAGGATACCTTAGGACCCTTAGGCACTATTACAACCCATTAGAGCTTAGGTACAGGTCCCTTAAGCACAAAACCATAACTAGGTTATAACTTCCCAGAATTAGGTCTAAACTATCCCAAAACTTCACCATAAGTTTCCACCACTTAGTATAAGCTTCTTAAGACCCAGGATTAGTTATTAGGCAATCATAGGACCTTAACCTCGGCACTAAACTCTAGGATAAACACTAATCTCTTACTAAGAAAAATTAGGTCATTTAGGTCCTCGAAACTAGGTCAAACCCTCCCAAAACTTCACCATAAGTTACCACCACTTAGTATAAGCCTCTTAGGACTTAGGATTAGTCACTATACACTTATAGGAACCTAATTAAGACACTAAACCTTAGTAGAACCTTTATTCCCCTAGATTACTATGATACCCGAGCTAGTTTTACCCAATCCCCTTTAGTAAACCCCAAAACCTTAGTTAGGATTTCCATACTTGAGGTTAGAAATAACATTTGGATAACCCTAGAAAATATAAACTTAGGATTAGAAAACCTTAGACCATTAGGATTAGAAACCAAAACCCCTACCCCAATAGACATTGGATAAGACTTAATAGGAAAACATTAGGATTAGAATATAGATTAGGAAAAACTTAGGATTAGATAACCCTCACCCTAAGCCTTTAGACCCCTAGTTTAGGATAGACACACTTACCCCATAGGAATAAGTAGATTTAGGTCATAGATTACCCATACCTAGCCCTTAGGATAACCATACTTATACACTTGCGGATTTGAGATTATACCTTAGGATTTGAAAAAATTTAGAATACCCATTAGGAAATTTCACTTAGGAGATACTATGGATAGTACCCTAGCTGGTTTCAAATCCCTATGAATAGTAATACTCATAATAATTGTAATAATAGACAACCTAAAACAAAAGAGAAAACCTGAAACAACACCTAAAAATAAGGATATACCTAGTCAACCCTTAGGAAAGAAAACACTTAAACCTAATCCCTCTTTAGATCCCTCTACCTCAATGGAACCAAACACCTCACCCTTAGAAATTAGGATTAGTTAGGAAAAACAAGAAGAACCTTAGGGGGAAAACAAAACTCTGGGAAGAAATCTAGTAAATCTAAAACTCCGTTAGGATATTCTCCTTCAGGTATCCTATAATCTTACTTTTTCGTTTAATCTCATCTTTTCATTTCTCTCTTTCTACCGTTTAAATCCTTTCCTCCCACTTCCTCTTACTCTTCCATTTAAAATCCCATTTTCCCGCCTTTTTTCCCACTCCACAAATTAAAACCATACTTTTCCATTTTCCCCACTCCTATACTTTTCCACTCCACCCACTCCAAACTCCTTTTCCTTTTCCATTTCCCCTACTTTACCCTTTCATCCTTTTTCCTTTCTCACTCCACTCCACTCCCATAAATCCTTCACTCCACTTCCCTTCATTATTTTTTTTCTCCCTCATTTTACACTCTATTTTCTTCTCTCTATATTCTCTCCCTACCTCATCCTGCAATGCTCTATTAGCTAGAACTTGCATTTCTCATCATAACGCAAGTTTCTATTAGTTAGAACTTGTAAGAATATCTACATCGAACTTTAATCCTCGTTATGTTCGACTATGGTATTAAATCTCGCTTTGCAAGAAATTGTAAAAATGAGATCTTCTACGTCCGTTATTCTAGTCTTAACATAGGAATCTACCATGTGAAAAGTTGCTAAACCGGAGAACTTTAGAACTTGTCTCTATCATGACTAGAACTAGTCTCTATCATGACTAAAACTTGTCTCTATCATGACTAGAACTTGTCTCTACCTTGACTAGAATAATCCTCTACCGTATCTAGAACTTGTCTTCACTAAGATGAAAACTAGTTGTCATATCAGTTGAAACTTGTCTCTAAAATATTCCCTTACCATATATCCTTAAATATGGTAAAACTTTCTTCATTTTTCCGCCGATACTACTTAAGGATGATTTATGATAACTATCCTTTTAAAATGAATTAGAATGTTCCTACATTTTAATGAGAAAGTTATAAGTCAAATAGGTTACAAATTTATACTCTCTTGTTTTCAAATATTGGGACGCCTTTATTTGCAAATAATGAGATATAAAAACCTAAGTATCTGGTATCTGTACAAGCAATTCCTACTATGCTTGTGCAAAATCTTCTTCCTTTTCACATCATTTTCCTCGATAATCCTCTTTTTTCTCTACTTTCTCGACTTATTCTCTCCCCTACTCCTATAATCGTCAAAATCTCGGGACGAGATTTTCTATAAGGGGGTAAGACTATAACAACCCACAAACACCCATTACTATCATTCCCATTACAAATACCTATAGTAGGTATTTCCCAGGTAAATTTTTCCTTTTTATATACATTATTACTTGCATGACTCACTAGACCTGCTCACGTATCTACACAAGCCAAATAACTCAACACTCACATCTTATAAACCCCAGGTATGTCAAGCATAAACTCATAACAACACCATAATAAGTAATTCATCAATCTAAAACACTAAACATAACACGAAACCCTAATAAACCCTAAACTAAGACTTAAGTAGGATTATGTGCTTATTTGAACCTATATGCTTAGTTAAACTAGTATGAATGTGTTCAAGGCTTAAGTAAGAGTTTCCTTAGGAATATTAGGACATATTAGAACTATTAGGCTATAGAATAAACCCTTTAGAACTTAGATACAAACCCCTTAAGCCCTAAACCATAATTAGGTCATAGATAACTAGAATTACATGTAAACCCTCCCAAAACTTCCCCATAGGTCACTACCACTTAGTATAAGCCTTTTAGAACTTAGGAATAGTTATTAGATACCCATAGGACACTAACCTAGGCACAAAACCATAGGATAAACACTAGTCTCTCACTAAACCCACTTAGGTCATTTAGGTTACAAAACTAGGTCAAACCTTCCCAAACCTTTCCCATAAGTTACCCTCACTTAGAATAAACCCTTTAGGTCTTAGGATTAGTCAGTAAACACACTTAGGAACTTAACTTAGGCACTAAACCTTAGGTAAAACCTTAAACACTTAATAAGTAGAAACTAGGTCTAAACTTAACTAAAACTTAGTAAAACCTAAACATAAGCACCTCAAACACCTCAACCTAGCACCGTAACACCTTAGTCATACCCAAGCACACACCCTAACACCTCTAAGCACACACACAAGTAGGTGCATCACCTACTTGACTAATCCACCATTAATCCATCACTAATCCACCCTAAACCACCACTAATCCACCACTAAACCACCCCTAATCACCCTAAACCACCTCTAAACACCCTAAGAAGCTTACAAGCACCTCCAAGCACCCAAGCAAGGAGGTGCATCACCTCCTTGTAAGCTACTTATACCAAACCGCCTCCCACGGCCTCTCTACACCACAACTGTCCAATGGCAGCCCCCTAGCTACCATGTCGCTCATCCTCATCACCACTAGACCTGCCACTACCCTTCCAATCTTTGCTTGCTCAGCCCTCCTCCTCCGTGACATCTAAACAGTCCTTACCACCCCAAACCGCCTTATTGAGGCTATAAATACCCCCTCCACCCTCCATTTCTTCTTCACACCTCTCCCTCTTCTCTCTACCTCACATTTGTGTAGTACTAAGTCATTAGAAGCCATTAGGAACGAGTAGCTAGGCCTTGGTCGTGTTGTGTTGTGGTTTGAAGTCGTACGAGCCCTAGAAAACCCTAACCCTAGTTCTAACCCACGTAACCCCCCCCCCCAGCCAAGTAAGTCTTACATGTGGAAAACTAGAAGGGGGGTTGAATAGTTTTACGTCCGTTTTTTAAATTTATAAAAACAAGTTTGTTTAAAAAAAAAAAAAAAAAAAAAAAAAAAAAAAAAAAAAAAAAAAAAAACTTCGATTCTAGTTTATGTGATCTCAATACTTGCACTATATGAGCAATTATATAATAACTAACAAACTAAGCTAATATTGTATAAGTGAATAAGTAAGTAAAGAAGAGAGTTGGAAAGATCAAACCACAACACAAGGATTTATAGTGGTTCGGCTACAAGGTCACCTTCCTTGTTCCTACTCCACTCCCCTAGTCACCTACTCGAGAGTTTTCTTCACTATGTCAACAAACTCCCTTATGGCGGAGAAAACCTTACACTCCAATTTACACACCACAACTTCGTCACAACTTAATCACAACTTCTACACAACTTCTTCACACCAATCTACTTCACACCATTCTTCTTCACACCTATCTTCTTCACACCAATCTTCTTCAGACCAATCTACTTCACACCAATCTACTTCACACCTATCTTCTTCACAACTACACTACTTCACTACTAATCAACTTCTTTTTCCTACACAACTTCTATTTCTTCTAAACTACTTATTACAAGCACAACACAACTTCACAAATAATATATATACACTATGCACAACTACTTTTCAATACTTCTTGAACTTAGTTGTAGAAGGAGTGTTCTTCTTTTGCACTTTGGATGAGGATGGATGAGAAAGGATTGAATCACTTGAAACAAGGATTAATATTCTAATGATCAAAGGGTTTTGGAAGATGTTTAGAGAGTTTGAGATGGTATTTATATTCGTGCAAAAGGTGGCGAAAAATTCCAGGTTTAAGGTGGTATTTATAGGAGAAAAATTCAGACAGATTCTGACACAGGAGCCTGGCCGGTCCCCTTAATTCATGGCCGGTCCCCTTAATTTTAAGGGGACCGCCCCTTATAATTAAGGGGGGCGCCCAGCTGTAACGGCCATAAAACTTGTCATTTAGTGGGGAAAGTTTATTTGGTGAAAAACTAACTAATTTTGGTTAAAAATTTCATATATTAAGTATGATTAAAACATTTTTCTTTATTACCAAAATTGTTTTTCAAAAATATATAATATGTTTATATAATTAAATAAACTTTGTATTAATTAATTTAAATACCCCTTTGATCATGAGATGTATTAAGCACTTGTTTATTCATACCTTAGTGATTAAATTGGATAAATTGATATAAACTAGCTCAATACTTGTTTACGTAGTAATCTTACGTTTGATGATTTTACATTTTGTGATCGTCAAAACATAGAGATATCGAAAAATATAAATAACGTTTTTATGCATTATTTATGTCAAAAATCTCCCCCTTTTTGATGATTACAAAATCTAAACTCAATAAGCGAAAATTAGTATATATACAAGTATTATTGTGAGTTTATAGCAATTCTCCCCCTTTTTGTTAGCATCAAAAAGGTTATCCTGATTTTAATGGAGCTCCCCCTTGATGTATACTCCCCCTCGTTTTGAGGTCAAAGAGTAATCGAGATATGGAATTCTTGCAAAAAAATATTTAGTGGACAAGCAACATATATATGTATATATAGCATAAAAGAATAGAAACTAATCATAATCATAATCATTGATAGAATTAAAAAGGTTACAACAAGCATTACATCACAAGTATTACATCAACAAGTAGTATAATCATAAATAAAATAAACCAAAGCTCTAACATGAAAGTCCTCTCTAGAGCTTGCCATCCAAAATGGTTTAAGACAATTTTATTTGCAAAACACCAAGCATGTTTAATTTGGTGGAATTGATGGTGAACATAGAGATGGTGATGGTTGAGGAGTGTTTGTTGCTGGTGGTGGTGGAGTTGCAGTAGTGGTGGTTGGTAGTTGATGCAACAAGTTTTCAATGTGTGAAAACATGTATTGTATCTCATCTCTTAGTCCGAACACTATTGTTCGGTTATGGATGCAAGAAAGGCAAGTGTCACCATGAGAAGTGTGCATCAAGAGGTGTTAATGGTGACAATGAGAGGGTTAGTGCAAGAGTTGTGTTATTTTCATTGGTAGGTTGTGATGGTTGAATTATTGGTGGAGGAGACAAGTAGGTGTTTATGTAGTCATTTATGGATGAAGTGGATGGTATGGAGGAAGTAGAGGCTCCATTTGTTGATGGTGTTTTGGAGGGTGCATTTGGTGCACTAGGAGATGAGCATTGAGGTGGTGGTGATGGGGTGGTGTTGTCTTCATTTGTGAGATCAATGAATAGTTGTTTTAGTGAAATAATGACAAGTTTTTGTTTCTTGGCATTGTTTGAATAGGTGGTTCTTAGTGATGACATGATAGAAAGATGAGGTTGATGAAGGTTGAGGATGATGGAATGTGAATTAAACATGCATGGGGATTATATAGTATGAAAACATGTTTAGAAGTAGAATTAATTTGAAATTGTATTGTTAGATTCCAAAATCAGTTTAGTTTTTAAGGGAAATGGTAGCTGGGACTAGCAAAAGAGGTCACAAGTTGCAAAAGAAAACAGTGTAAAAACTGTTCCAGATGGCCGGTCCCCTTAAATTTATGGGGGCCGCCCATCTGACGACCCAGAAATCAAAAATTTTCAAAAATTTTCTGGAAAAATGTTGTATTCTGTTTTGTTTTTGCAACAAGCTCTATTTGGACATTTCACATTTGTTTTGGTCTATTAGAAAGCAAACATGTCATATATATATATATATATATATATGTATATATATATATATATATATGTATATATATATATATATATGTATATATATATATATATATATATATATATAGATTAAGTGATAAAGCATGCATTCATAAGCATATATTAAACATAAACAAGCAAGTTATCATCCAAATCAAATATCCAAACAATTATCCAAGAAAATAACTAGTACTTCCGAATATACTTCGGACAAATAGCAAAAAAAAAAAAAAAAAATCCACGATCAAGAGACATAAAAATAAATATTATTCAACAAACATAAGCTAAACACGTCATCTCCTTTTCTTCCCGAAGATACCCTTCAAAGTCTTCCCGATAGATTTGAAGCCACCTCTAACTTCTTCATGCAAACTCTTTTATCGTCTAAGCATCTCGGTTGTTCGTTCATGAAGTACTTCTTCGTTTTAATCACTAGGAGATGGGGTTGAATACTCGGGATAGTCGAGATCCTCTATATTATCAACGAACTCGGAAAACGAAGGGGTACTAGCATCATGGATGTTTTCCTCCTCATCGTCATCGTCTTGTTGAGAAGATGAACCGTGAAAGCTATGACGACAAGATTTTCCCTTGTCACTTCGAGTTCGTCGAGCTTGTTTTAGAGCGAGATTACGTAAGGTGGGATAGATGGACTCATAGATGCTATTGTCAAGATCGGGGTAGAACTCGATAACATGACGATATAGACGAGTAAGAAACATTCCATATGGAAGATTGGCTTTGGGAGTTTTTCTAGCACACTCAATCTGTTTGATAAAGAAGTAGACCAAATTGTAAGGTTTTTCGACAGCGATACAATACAACATGTGAGCAAGGCACGCCGGGAGATGGTCCCGGTGACCTCCAGTACCGAACGCATTCTCACGAATGAGTTCTTCCCAACGCTTCATGTGGGGGCCTAATTCCTTGAGGAGAAGTTGGTATGAAGTGATTTGGACGTTTTTAGATTTTATTTTTCGGGTTGTAGTGGCATGCTCCAAAACAAGGATTTGACGAATTTCGTCGGGATGAGGGATGTCGGAGAGATAAGGACCAAAGGTTGGTCGACAACGATGAAGAGATTCGAGGTCCCACTCGTTTGTGAAAACGGCTTGACCTCTAAAAGGAATTTGGAGGATTTGACCAAATTGTTCGAGAGTTAAGGTGAAAAATTCATTTTGGATCATGAAGGAGATGGTGATGGCACCAAGATCATTGGTTTGAACAGTGACTTGGCTATAGAAATCGACTATGAAACGAGGAACGATGGGTTCATTGATTTCAAATAGGCAATTGAAGTTGATGCTTGTAAACAAGCGATTAATGTAGTCGGATTGAGCAAAAGCTAGATCTACTACACGTCCCTCATGAACGTTTCTATCTTCAATTTGTCGATATATACGTCCAATGGAAGGAGATGTAGTAGGGAGTTGGGAAACTTTAGTAATGTAGTTTTTAGTGTGGGAAAGGTCTTCGGTAGTCGCTTTTGGCATTTTCACCTAAACACAACAACAATACAAAAGATCAAAATAAATATAAAGAAGAACAAAAAATGTATATATTTTTAAGACTTATGTTGGAACGTAAACATACTTCGACTCTAAGACGATAATCCTAAGAAGTAGTTTACCATGTTCCTTAATATTATTTTTAACTCGTTCTAGATATGTTTTACGATGTTTAGTAAGTAGTTATGGACAAATCCAAACGCCCTTTTAAACATCTTAATATATCATGAAATTTGCTAGATTTACATTAGGTTGTAAAACTAGCCATTTCTTAAGAGTTTCTTATGCATGTGATTAATTTTCAAAAAAAATAGTTCGTGTTTTGACTCAAAAATGTCATATTTAGTACTAAACCAAACGCTTCCTTAACTAGTCACTTACACTACTAGTATGTCAATATATATATGAATTATATATCTTGACAAGTCCGAATTGCAAGTTTTAGGTTTATAATCTAAATAACGTTTTATAAAAATTATAATGACTTAATTTCGACATTATTTGGACATAATCCAAACACCCTCTTATCATGTACAAAAATATTTTTACTTAGTCGAGAAGTATAGTTTCATGTTTTACAAGTTGTAAAAACATAATGTGATTAGTTTTAACAAATTTTCAAAGCATTATTCAACAATGTGTTTACCAAAAAATTTGAAAAGGAGTGTATGAAATTTTTCAAAAATTTTCGACAAGAGGGTTTATAATAACTAGTTTCTAGTGTTAATTAAGCATCCTAATCCTAAGGGAAGCATTTAGTTATGGAAATTTTAGACTCAATTCGAAAGAAATTATGAATTTGAAAAAATTATTAAAACATGCATAATCTTGAGTTTGACCAAATTAGATGGAATTAGATGAAATGTGTTATGAAAAACTTACAATATGTAATGGTGATTGTGTTAGATGAATTTTCCCTTTGCGAATTAACACGAATTGTGTGATTTGGAAGTGGTTTTAGGTGTTTTTAGGGTTTGGTTTTTCGTCACAGCAGTAGCACAGGAAAGGGTGTTGAAAAAGTGGAGTGTTTGGCAAAAGACACAGGAGGAAAAATGGGTTGGAGCAATCAGATGGCCGGCCCCCTTAAACATTAAGGGGGCCGCCCTTCATTTGGTTGCCGGTCCCCTTAAACATTAAGGGGGCCGCCCTCCAAACTTTGATTTTTCGTGGTTTTGGTTTTACTTGACACTTTTACTTGACATTTCGTCAATTAAAATTTCTTGATCATTCCAGATGAAATTTATCAAGTTGTCAAGTGGACGAGAGAGTTATGGAAGGTTTATAAGTATATATATATATATATATATATATATATATATATATATAGTATGGGCTTTTTAAGACGAGAATATAGGAGGGAGACGTATGCAACAGAAGACGGGAGTTTGTTTCATCCATAGATTTTTCGACTCATCTCTCTACATCAGCATGAGTTTCGTTGAACATTAAAGTTTAATAAGGCAAATGGGGGGAAAAATGGTTCGTAAACGAACAATTTCTAGTTCTAGAAAATCAACAAATGAATTTTCCAGGTTATAAGATCCTAGATACAGCTAAGTATATATATATATATATATATATATATATATATATATATATATATATATATATATATATATATATATATATATATATAATCTAAAGGAAATAATTAGCCAAACAAAATCACATAAAAAATAGAGACTAAACTAAGCATGCATTTCTTGACAAGGAAATAAAAGGAAATGTGTACCTTTCGTCTTCAATGCGTTTATCTTCAAATTCTTCAAAGAATAGTCCGAACAAGAGGTGACAACTAAAATTTCCATGTTTGAATGGCGAATTTTCTACGTTGGTCCCCATTATCTCATTTGACCAAAGTTATTTGATCCGAACATGTTTTGTATTTGACTTGGGTGCATATATGGTGGAAACATTCCCCACGGGTTGAAGTTCCACATTTGTTGATTATTGTTAAAGTTTTGTTTATTTTGGTTTGCTCTTGGTTGAGGTGTTTTAGGTCTAGGCTAAGTATTATTTGGTTTCCTAGGTGGTGGAGTTTTAGATCTTGTTTTAGGTTTAGACGATCCTACCTCGGTTTTCAAAGATGGTTTATAAAATGGTTTTATTTATTCATCACTAGCAAGAGGTATTTTCTTATATTTATGAGTATATACTTAGGATTAGATTTTGGAGGTTTTAGTTCCTTGAGTTCACTTTCAAATTTAACATTTTTAATTTCACTTGTTGAAGCTTCGGTTGAGTTAAATCCTAAACCGGTTTTATCTCCGGATACTCTTTGAATACTTATAATTTTACTAAGTGAGTTACTACTATTTTCAAATTTATCAAGTTTACAAATTTCTTTCCTAAGTTTGTCATTTTCACTTTTAAGCTCTTGACATGATTTACATTCTTCAAAAATTTCTTTACCTTTTTCAAGTTGATGTATTTTAATTTTTAGTTCTAGTACATCATTTTCTAATTGGTTGTTTATGTATTTTAGTGATTTGTTTTTAGCCATTACTTGTTGTCCTAGTTTGCATAATCTATTATATTTGTCACGACTCACCATTTCAGGTAATTTTCCGAACTTCGACAATTTACTATTCATATATCACTATTCATCATAACACTATTCATCATTTTTTAAGTCAGTTTGATATTCTGATAAGCGTTCAAACTTTTTACTATTCACAAAACACTATTCATTTCCGGAAAGAAAACACTATTCATGTGCATTGCTCATTTCATCGTAAATTTAGTTTACGGATATTTAAATTCGCGTAACCGAATTGGTTCAGGTACGAATTCATGCTTTATCTGTAGGGACATTTCATACGGACTAGAAAAAGACTACATTTCATCATAATAACATTTGCAGACTATACCACTCGTAGAATATTCAAATTAATATTTTTGGTATATTCAACGTTTTACGTATATTTATTTTTAAATAAACGTTAACATACGATTAATAAATATGACTAACATATCTAACAATCCCCACAATGGTCCCGATATATTTTTAAACCCCTTACAGCATCACAAAAATTATAAAATTCATTTACCCGGTATTTTGGAAATTTATTTAATTTATATCGTAAGTTTAATATAATTACGACGGTTTTCGTGGAAACTAAACAATAATCATCCAAACACCCAATACTTGTACACAATATATTTTCACAACTTTTATGACCTTATTATGTCCCGATTAACTTCGTCATATTTTATTTTAAGTCATCACGATTTATTTTTAGTTAACTCGATATCCAATAACGCCTAACGGATACACAAAACAACTAATACTACCAAGCTTCCCCAATACTCTTCCTTAATTACCATGTGCCGCCCCCCTCCTCTTGTCCCCCTTTGACCAACCTTGACCATTTAATTACAAGTTTGCCATCGTAAGTAAATATCTAGGTAAAATCTTATCACATACTCATCAAAATCCAAGAAGCAAATATCAAACTTTTTCTCTCTTTTCTCCTATCCTAACCCACGGCCACAAACCAATCTAAGACCAAAATCCATTAATTTTTCAAGATCAAGCTATTTTCTAGGTCCTTTGGTGATCCTTGTTAGAGTTTTGAAATAAAAACTCAAGGTTTCTTAGGTTTTACTCATCCAAGCTCTATAATCTTTCAAAGTAAGTTATCAAAACTCTTTTTCATAATTTCTTCAAGTTATTTTTATGATCATATGATTTCCATACAAGATTACATGCATATGTTAGTTTATACCACTCTATTTAAACTTTTATATCTTTTAAACACTAGAAATGGAAACCCTTGGTAGATCTACTTGATTGATGATGTTTAAGAACCCATGACACCTTAAGAAGGTGTATGGTAGGAATAGACTAGATTTGTGGTGATTGGAAGTGATTTGGTTGGATTAGAAACTAGTTTGGAACCCTATAATTGATTTTTAAACAAGTATAGAAACCTACTGTCCCAAAATGCAAAATCTGGAAAACTCAGGAACTTAGGGGAAATTTTTAGCCAAAGATTTAGAAAATACTTTCAAAAATGAAACTTTTGGCGAAAGAACGGACTAAAACAGATTTATAACGAAGAGATATGATTTTTGCAAGTTTAATGACGAAAACTATTTTTCTGAAAATTTCATGTTGTTGGACGATTTTTGTCGGACAAACCGAGGTGTTAGATGTAACCTAGAGAAGCCGTGCTATCAAAAATATATTAGTACATACTAAGACGAACCTGTGGATATAAAGAATGAAGAAAATGAACTAAAAATGACAAAGTTATACACGTTTTAAAATCGTCAAAAACTATATATATATATATATATATATATATATATATATATATATATATATATATATATATATATATATATATATATATATATATATATATATATATAATTCTATTGACCTGGTTCACAAGTGACATGTCTTCAGATACCACCCTGTCATCCTTTCGTCGGATTCCGACATTGAAGATGCCTTGTCATCTTCCACTACCATTGTACCACCAGTTGCACTTACACCACCATTAGCACCATTGATTTGTTATAGGAACAGGGTTTTCCTATTATTCAGCCCATACATAGAATGCCGTTTGGTAGACTATTCAGACTTAATCTTATTGGACCTATTAGGATGCTTATTCGAAGAGAGATAGTATGTTTTCTTTCCTTCACTAGTAGGGCGCTTACTACTCAGGTACTACCACCACCATCAACTACTTATTACACTATTGGTCGTCCCAAAATGCGTACTTCAGTTTTACCTCTTAGATGTCGCGAGATAGCGCGAAAGAGGGTAGTATTCCATTCACTATTATCACCATCACATCTCAGAGACCCTACACCCATATATGACAGGCCGCTTAAGAAGCAACCACTATTTGACATACCATTACCATCTACCACACGTTACACCACCTTATAGGTTTGAGGTTGGTGAGAGTTTGAGAGCCTCTACTGGTTGACAACCTACTAATCTTCATCGTTAGACGATGATCTCTAATTATTTGAGATTACCCACGAGTGTTTGGACGATATACTCTGAATAATACCACAAGCCTCACAAACGCAATAAGAATTGCAACCAATCACCCAAGGGTGGCATCTATCACAAGGACTCTATATTATCTTAGATATGATCGACTCATACCTCCATAACACAATAAACCAACAAGATGCTTTGAACGGTATTATACCATCATAATGGAACTCATCACGACTCTCCCTTCATTATCAAGTTTGATTACACTACGTTCTAAGTCGATAATTACATCATTAGTCGCTCTAGCAACACTTCACTGACCAATGTGGTCACATTAGTAGATTTGACATATAATTACAACTTTAGGAAGATGCGAGTAAGACAATAAGATTAATAAAGACGAAGGTGTCTTTACAATTAAATGGTCATGTTGACCAAGATAAAAGTGACCCCCTAGTTTTCGTGTTTCGGAGATAATAACAATTCAAGTAAGTCAAAGCCAAGTTAAATTTTTGTACAAATAAAAAGATTTCTTGCAAACCTTACGAAGTACGACAAATTATTGATTTTCAATGGTTGGATTAAAACTCATTTTTGTTTAAGCAACAATCTTCTTGAATTCCCTTTTTTCAAAGACATATATATATATTACGTAGTCACATCTTTTACATAACTATATTCATTACAAACTTCAAATAAAGTCACTCCAAAATACATTTATGACCAAATTTCACAATGTTTCACTCAAATAAATGTTGTTAATTTTAGAAACCATATCTCCAAGAAGGAACACGCATAACTCATGAACGAATCTCGAAAGCAACCACTATACCTACTTACTATTTGACCTTAGATGCGAAAGAAACCCCTCTACCAGAGATTGCCAATATTGATACACCATGCCTTAACACCACTACTTCAAATTATGACTTTTTCGCTCATTCCATATTATAAGACCCTCACGCTAGTATGAGCTCGTTGGATTAAAAGATCAAGGTACAATTACTCAACAAAATTTATATTCTTTTCGGAGATCGATATAGCTTAGTTACATTGGGACAAGACCTCATTTTCATGAAAGGACATCGAGAAGTTTCACCTGACCATAAGGCATTTAGCTTGTATTCACGGAAAATCAAACATCATTCGATGTGGTACCTACTTGACTCAGATCACCCGTACAACAATTTCCATTCTTTATACATTTTAGTCATGCCTAGAGGGATTAAGCATTTGAACCTGCGATCTTTACCTAGTATAAATTTCAAGTTGATGAGTGTGTGAATACTCATCATTTTTATCGTATCTGAACTGCCGAAACATCAAAAAACACTCAGAAATGCATCAAAATACAGAAATTATCCCAAAACTGTGTTTTATATGTTTTAGATGCAAAATGTTTAAAAACAAATGAAAAACGAACAAAGTTTGCATAATTGGCAGTTTCAGTCCCCCAACTTTCAAAAATTTACAAAACTAGTCCCTAAGCATTTTTATGAAAGAAAAGTCAACCCAAAGCTTTTAAAAGTCAAATATTATCAAAAACGATCCTTGGGTGAAAATTTTGGGAAAATTACATGTTTGGTCCCTGTACTTTGCAAATGTGACAAAATCAGTCCCTGGGATTTTAATTTTGGAAAATGAACTTCAAAAGTCCTTATGGAATTATAACTTGGCAATATTGGTCCCTTGGATATACTTTTGGAACATGGAAGAAAAGGCCCTCCAATTTTCAGAGTGTACACATTTGATCCTTGGGCTTAATATTATTACAAACCAAATAAAACCCTTATCCCTTTAATCTAAAATAAACCCCAACACACACCCTCACTCAGCCCACACACTTCATCAGCCCAAACCACAGCCCAACACAAAACAATAAAACCCTTCCCCGTTTTTTTTTTTATTATCCCCAGTCAACCCCAACTTTGACCCCTCCTTTTCCCTCCCCCGTGACCCTGCAACACCTCTGCCACCCACTCACATCCAACACCATCATCACCCCCTACACTCCACCTCCACCCTATACTTGTTTTCCTCCATTAAACAACAAAGCCCACCCCCTGCCAAAGAACTACCTGCCAAACGGTTATAAAACCATTTTCCCGCCAATTGCAATTTCAAGGGTCAGGATTAATTGGAGCCATCCAATGGCCTTAAATGGAAATGGGAAGAAGCCAAAGAAGTGGAGAAACCCTAATTGAAGCTTATAAAAAAAAAAAAAAAAAAAAAAAAAAAAAAAAAGAAAAGAAAAAAAAGAAGGCAGAGGTCAGGCAGCTAGTTAATTATGGTAGTTTAGGTTATAAAAGTAGTAGTAGTTAGTTTTCAAGCTCAATTGTAAGTTAGATTTAAGTTGTAATTTCAAATCCTTGCAGTGTAATTTGAACTTGTTTTAAATATCCCTTTCAGTTTTTTTTTTTTTATTCCAAATCAGTTGATGCTTTAATTCCTTGAAAAATCTCATGTTAGTTTTGAAGTGGAATGAGTTGTTGTTAATTGGTTGACTAAGCTTAGTTTGCTCACTGAAAAGCTTTTGCAAGCTTACTTAGCATTGCAACTGGTTCCATCTCAAAAATCATAAAAAGTCAACTTGAAAGTCAACAAAGAGCTCATGGAGATGATAAGTTAATCTAGAGGGGATTTAGGTGGTTATGCCTGTTTTGAGTGGTGTGTTGGTAAGCTATAACCTGTGATTTACATACCTTATTTGAGGTCAGATCATATAATTCTCATTCTTATTTGATTACTGTTATGCTATTACCTATGAAGTTTTGATTGAATGCTTTCTAGTGACTGTTTTCTGCTGTTTAGTACTTAATATAGCTTGCTTTAGGATTGTTTTTCAGTTTCTTAGCTAAATTGTTGTTGTCACTTCTTTAAATTCTCATCAGCCTAGATATAGTAGTGTTTGGATCAGTCAGTCTTTCTATGTTCTAGCTTGGTTTAGATGTTAAATTTGGTTGAATCAGATCAAACTTAGTTTATTTAGGATACTTAAACATTCAAACTCAGTAGTATTTTAACAAAAAGTCAAATCAAGTTTACATTTTCAAATCTGTGAGCATTATTAGGTTTAACTGTGGAGATCATTGGATTTTGGTAGAATGTAGTTGCACTTAGGTTAATCTAGTTCCATAATAGCTTATTATTTGATTTAGATGCAATTAGGAGTTATTTAATCTCAAAATAGTCAAAGTAGTGTAGAAAGTGAAAAAGTCAAAACATAACCTTTGCAGAAAAACCAAATATCGCAAGATTTATTGTGAATTTTGTAGGATGATTCAGAGCTTGAAACTTGTTTATACTTGTAACCACCCAGCTCAACTCTAGAAATCCATGTTCACTACATTTTTAGGATTTTTTCTGTGGGCCCTATTCCCCTCCAAAAACAGGTGCAGGGGAAGATAGTTGCACTATGCACAGGTTTGCAAGCCTATTTCATAAGCTTGCATACCATTCATTAGTGAGCTTTAGACCTAGCTTGTTGCTGTTTTCATAAGCCCTTCTGGCCAGCTCCTTGTACATGTGCTCATATTTCCTTTTCATGCTTATTTTCAAGCTTATTTCTGCTTCTCAATATTGTCCCATCTCCTTATGTACACTGATTATTCAGTGTAGATAAGCCACCTTTACAAGCTCTTTTTGTGCTTGTTAGTGGGTCCCACAATGTGCTATTTGGCTTTTTGAGAAGATCTTGTACCCAGCTTTTAGGTTCTAGGGTTATTTTTAGCTTTAGAGCTTCTTGGATAAGCTTATTCAAGCCCACAAAAAGCTTGCAGACCTGCTGTTTGGGTCAGTATATTGGTTTTGCTTATTGCTTAAATTCCAGCTCATTCCCTTTGTTTTCCCTTTTCTTTGTCTTTTTCCAAACTTATCTCACTTGGTTCCAGCTTATTGTAGCCTTGGTCTCAGTAGTTATCTTAGTGCATAACTTATTCTAGTCCAATAATCCAATTCTAGCTTATTTTGTGATCTGTGGTGAAAAGAAGCTCACACAGAGCTTATTTGTGAGATACAAAAAAAGTTGTTTATTAAAGTCTTCTATTTTAGTTGTTTAAATGTGTTTGTAAAAGAAAATTTCAAAAATAAAAAGTTTTGCAAAAATGGTCACAAGCTAGATTCGAACATGTGACCCCTTGGTTTGACTAGTCAACCCCAAACCAAAACCATGCACCATCTGGGCTAGTGGTATCTTAGTGTTTCAAGTTTTCCTTTTTATTTTTATAGTAGTAAATTGTCACACCCCCAAAATCGGGTCCAGCGGAAGCATACGTGTAGCTGGGGTGTAACTCAATTGGTATTACAACACAAGTTCAAAAATGGTTTTCACTTCAATCATTTAGAATAAAATAGTTAAGTCAAAAATATTGTATTTACATCGTTAAAAGTAGTGCGGAAGTAGGCCCTTAAAATAGTTTAAAACGGTCCCCATATAAATAATCAGAGTCTTCTATTACCATTACATGCCCTGCCAAAACCTCATGTAGCGTGCCATTGCTTAAAACCTGAAAATACATGCTAAAGTGTCAACACGAGGTTGGTGAGTTCATAGAGTTTGTTTAACAAATAAAGTTTTTAGAAAAATGGTCACACAGCAAAGGCATCGTAAATCCACTCAGTTACAAGTCCCGCCATAAGAGACTTGTAACCTGTGTGTTCACAACCCACTGCTAATATATATATAGTAAGATTAAACATGTATAAGTTCATCACAACAGTTAAGCAATTAGTCATGAGTCTACACTTCATCTCCGAAGACCTCACGTTTGTATGTATGTCTCAATGGTTGTGTCCAGCAACTTAATCTAGGGCCATTGGATATGTATGTCTCAATGGTTGTGCCCAGCAACTTAATCTGGGGCCATTGGAAGTCTCAGTAGCCATCCAGCAACTTAATCTGGAGCCACTGGAAGTATGTATGTATGTATGTATGATTACTGGGTGCCATTTCCCAAAGTATCAGTTTCTCAAGAATACAAAATCACAGTTTAGTATAAAACAGTTAAGTATAGCACAATCACGTATGTATGAAATCAAGTATAAAACAATCAAGTATAAAACAATCAAGTATAAATGTTTTGAGTATCAAGAAAGTATGTTTTGAGTATTTATACTAGTAAGCAAGTAGTTGAGCATGTATCTCCCCCAAAGAGTTAAAACAAGTATAAAGAGTAAAAGTGGGGCTATGACTCACCTGGTGCGATAGCTACGATGACAAAAGTGGATACACAGAAATGAGGTTCGATCTCTAACCGCAACCTAATATGAATGATAGTGATCTACTTAGATCACGAAATGATGAAGAGAATATGCATACATATGATACCTATACCACTCATTACTTGGAAATAATAGTTATAGTCAAAGTAAAGTATTTTCCATACTTAGGAAAAATAAGTCCAACTAGGTTTATAAAAACTTGTCGTATTATCTTGTATAAAGTGTTAGTTGTTATATTCCTCGTCTAGAAAACCTTAAAATAATGTCTAGTAGTCGCGTAAATAAACCTTGAGTCGTACGTATTTCGTTAATAAAAAAATAAACTCCTTGAATAAGAAATCTAGAAAATATATTATTTAGTACGTAGTTATATTATTTTCTAGTAGTGACTATATATATATATAGTTTTGACGATTTTAAAACATGTATAACTTGGTCGTTTTAAGTTCATTTTACTCGTTCTTTATATCCACGGACTCGTTTTAGTATATACTAATATATTTTCGATAGCTCGGCTCCTCTAGGTTACGTTTAACGCCTCTATTTGCCCGTCGAAAACTGTCAAACAGCATGCAGTTTTTCAGAAAATAGTTTTCGTCGTTAAATTCGGAAAATCACATCTCCTTCGTTATTAACTCGTTTTAATCCGTTCTTTCGCCCACGGCTTCGTTTTTTAAATTATTTTCTAAATCTTTGTTCAAAAATATCCCCTGAGTTACTGAGTTTCCCACGTTTTGAAAATAATGACAGTAGGTATTTATATAGTTTCAAAAATCATTTTCCTAGTTTCAAACTTGTTTCAACTTCAACCAAACCACTTTCAATCACCACAAATCTAATCTAATCTTACCATACACCTTCTTAGGGTGTTATGGGTTCCTAAGCATCATAAATCAAGTGGATCTAACAAGGATCTAACTATAATCTATTTCTAGGGATCAAAAGTTATATATATATATATATATATATATATATATATATATATATATATATATATATATATATATATATAAATGAGTGGTATAATTAACATATGCATGTAGATCTTGTATAGAAATCATATGATCATAAAAATAACATGAAGAAATTATGGAAAAGAGTTTGACAACTTACTAGAAAGATTATAGAGCTTGGATGAGTAAAACCTAAGAAACCTTGAGTTTTTATTTCAAAACTCAAACAAGGATCACTAAAGGAACTAGATTAACACTTGATCTTGGAAAAATTATGGTTTCTTCCTTGTTTGTTGTTCTTGGCCGATCACCCCAAAGAAGAAGGGAAGAAGAGAGAATTTTGCTAGTTTATGGATGTGTTAAATGAATAAGTGTGGTGATAATAAAGTATAAATTTGGTCTAGGAGGCAAGATCCACAAAAAGAGGAATGATGAAAAGGGGGGGGGGGGGCGGCAATTAGGGAAAGGGTGGAAGAAATTGTGTGATTTTTGTAAGATTTGTTAGGTAATGGGTAGATATTATTAGTTTTAGGTGATACCGGGTACCGAGTTAGCTAAAAATAAATTGTAACGAGGTAAAATAAAATATAATGAAGTTGTAAAAATCATGAAATTGTATTCCTGATGAGAATCAGGTGTCAAAATAATTATCTTGTTGAAATAACGCAAACCGACGGAGCAATAAAAGCTCCGACCGTAAAATGTACCAATTGATTTGAAAACACCGGGTAAATTAATAATATAATTTTTATATTATTATAATAAGTATAAAAATGTGTTAGGACTATAGTTGAGATTGTCGGATCAATTATTCAAAATAATAGCTCATAAGATAACGTTTATTAGGTAGATAACCGTACGTATACAGAAATGACGCAACTCACGCATAAATGACAAATTTTCTCCGGGGGTGAATAGTGTTTTATGAATAGTAAAATTTTTGAACGCTTCTCAGAATCACAAACTGACTCCGAAAAAGATGAATAGTAAAATGATGAATAGTGATCGATGAATAGTAACCGATGAATAGTAAATGTGAAAGTTCGGGAAAAGACCAGAATTTACGAGTTGTGACAGTCTCTACCCCTTAAGGGAACTTTATCCCGAAGTTCAGTTAACGTTAATCAGTTAAGTGTGTGTTTAAGAAAATGTGTCAAAGCTTATGTATGTGGGTTTCCTATCCAACTAGGTACGTTCTCGTGGTTAGAGTTGATGAGGCAAACCTTCCCAATCCTGAGCATAGCCCTCAAAAGACCTCCTTTAGGTTAATCCTTTAGGTAACCGATTTTTACTTAATCCCACAACTCATCAAACAAGAACTGTCATGCGATTAGGCTAAATCGGTTTGAGTGATGACTTTAACTTTTAGCTTGATTTTCGCAACCCAATCAAACAAGAACAGTCACTAGAATCAAGCTAAAAATCAAGGTCTGGATTCAACGTCCTTGAAAAAGGTCTTTTGAAAGATTGGCTCGACTTTGGAATTGCTTACACACATTTCAGACAAAATATCATTATAACTATTCTCAGTGTTGCAAAATTTATTTCTGAGTCGGATATAGGTAGTCTGCCTATGTCCCACTATCCCGGGTTGAATATAAATGACTAGTCTATATTCCATCGAGGTTCCATGAAGTTTGAAATACTCAGCTCAGTTATACTAATACCATGTCTTTCACAAATACCAAGACATTCAGAAAGACTAAGGCAGGTGACCAAACTCGAGGTCAAATGATGAAACTATGCAAGGAAAACATAACGCGGTGATATATATATGATACGTGAACATGCTTATAGGAAAGACAATTATAGTGATCAACTAGAATAAATGAATATAATATACCAGATAATGAGACACAAATCTTATCACCTATGTCAGCAACAAACCACAAGTGAGGCATCATCTTGGCAGGCAGGCACGTGACGGTCATAGGGTTAAGTTTTTCGTAAAAGTAGCTATAGTCTAGGTTTTAAAAACACTTAGTTCGCTATAGCCAAAGCTCTGATACCAATCTGTCACACCCCCAAAATCGGGTCCAGCGGAAGCATACGTGTAGCTGGGGTGTAACTCAATTGGTATTACAACACAAGTTCAAAAATGGTTTTCACTTCAATCATTTAGAATAAAATAGTTAAGTCAAAAATATTGTATTTACATCGTTAAAAGTAGTGCGGAAGTAGGCCCTTAAAATAGTTTAAAACGGTCCCCATATAAATAATCAGAGTCTTCTATTACCATGTCATGCCCTGCCAAAACCTCATGTAGCGTGCCATTGCTTAAAACCTGAAAATACATGCTAAAGTGTCAACACGAGGTTGGTGAGTTCATAGAGTTTGTTTAACAAATAAAGTTTTTAGAAAAATGGTCACACAGCAAAGGCATCGTAAATCCACTCAGTTATAAGTCACGCCATAAGAGACTTGTAACCTGTGTGTTCACAACCCACTGCTAATATATATATAGTAAGATTAAACATGTATAAGTTCATCACAACAGTTAAGCAATTAGTCGTGAGTCTACACTTCATCTCCGAAGACCTCACGTTTGTATGTATGTCTCAATGGTTGTGTCCAGCAACTTAATCTAGGGCCATTGGATATGTATGTCTCAATGGTTGTGCCCAGCAACTTAATCTGGGGCCATTGGAAGTCTCAGTAGCCATCCAGCAACTTAATCTGGAGCCACTGGAAGTATGTATGTATGTATGATTACTGGGTGCCATTTCCCAAAGTATCAGTTGCTCAAGAATACAAAATCACAGTTTAGTATAACACAGTTAAGTATAGCACAATCACGTATGTATGAAATCAAGTATAAAACAATCAAGTATAAAACAATCAAGTATAAATGTTTTGAGTATCAAGAAAGTATGTTTTGAGTATTTATACTAGTAAGCAAGTAGTTGAGCATGTATCTCCCCCAAAGAGTTAAAACAAGTATAAAGAGTAAAAGTGGGGCTATGACTCACCTGGTGCGATAGCTACGATGACAAAAGTGGATACACAGAAATGAGGTTCGATCTCTAACCGCAACCTAATATGAATGATAGTGATCTACTTAGATCACGAAATGGTGAAGAGAATATGCATACATATGATACCTATACCACTCATTACTTGGAAATAATAGTTATAGTCAAAGTAAAGTATTTTCCATACTTAGGAAAAATAAGTCCAACTAGGTTTATAAAAACTTGTCGTATTATCTTGTATAAAGTGTTAGTTGTTATATTCCTCGTCTAGAAAACCTTAAAATAATGTCTAGTAGTCGCGTAAATAAACCTTGAGTCGTACGTATTTCGTTAATAAAAAAATAAACTCCTTGAATAAGAAATCTAGAAAATATATTATTTAGTACGTAGTTATATTATTTTCTAGTAGTGACTATATATATATATATATATATATATATATATATATATATATATATATATATATATATATATATATATATATATATATATATATATATATATATATATATATATAGTTTTGACGATTTTAAAACATGTATAACTTGGTCGTTTTAAGTTCATTTTACTCGTTCTTTATATCCACGGATTCGTTTTAGTATATACTAATATATTTTCGATAGCTCGGCTCCTCTAGGTTACGTTTAACGCCTCTATTTGCCCGTCGAAAACTGTCAAACAGCATGCAGTTTTTCAGAAAATAGTTTTCGTCGTTAAATTCGGAAAATCACATCTCCTTCGTTATTAACTCGTTTTAATCCGTTCTTTCGCCCACGGCTTCGTTTTTGAAAGTATTTTCTAAATCTTTGTTCAAAAATATCCCCTGAGTTACTGAGTTTCCCACGTTTTCAAAATAATGACAGTAGGTATTTATATAGTTTCAAAAATCATTTTCCTAGTTTCAAACTTGTTTCAACTTCAACCAAACCACTTTCAATCACCACAAATCTAGTCTAATCTTACCATACACCGTCTTAGGGTGTTATGGGTTCCTAAACATCATAAATCAAGTGGATCTAACAAGGATCTAACTATAATCTATTTCTAGGGATCAAAAGTTATATATATATATATATATATATATATATATATATATATATATATATAAATGAGTGGTATAATTAACATATGCATGTAGATCTTGAATAGAAATCATATGATCATAAAAATAACATGAAGAAATTATGGAAAAGAGTTTGACAACTTACTAGAAAGATTATAGAGCTTGGATGAGTAAAACCTAAGAAACCTTGAGTTTTTATTTCAAAACACAAACAAGGATCACTAAAGGAACTAGATTAACACTTGATCTTGGAAAAACTATGGTTTCTTCCTTGTTTGTTGTTCTTGGCCGATCACCCCAAAGAAGAAAGGAAGAAGAGAGAATTTTGCTTGTTTATGGATGTGTTAAATGAATAAGTGTGGTGATAATAAAGTATATATTTGGTCTAGGAGGCAAGATTCACAAAAAGAGGAATGATGCAAAGGGGGGGGGGGGGCGGCAATTAGGGAAAGGGTGGAAGAAATTGAGTGATTTTTGTAAGATTTGTTAGGTAATGGGTAGATATTATTAGTTTTAGGTGATACCGGGTACCGAGTTAGCTAAAAATAAATTGTAACGAGGTAAAATAAAATATAATGAAGTTGTAAAAATCATGAAATTATATTCCTGATGAGAATCGGGTGTCAAAATAATTATCTTGTTGAAATAACGCAAACCGACGGAGCAATAAGCTCCGACCGTAAAATGTACCAATTGATTTGAAAACACCGGGTAAATTAATAATATAATTTTTATATTATTATAATAAGTATAAAAATGTGTTAGGACTATAGTTGGGATTATCGGATCAATTATTCAAAATAATAGCTCATAAGATAACGTTTATTAGGTAGATAACCGTACGTATACAGAAATGACGCAACTCACGCATAAATGACAAATTTTCTCCGTGGGTGAATAGTGTTTTATGAATAGTAAAATTTTTGAATGCTTCTCCGAATCACAAACTGACTCAGAAAAAGATGAATAGTAAAATGATGAATAGTGATCGATGAATAGTAACCGATGAATAGTAAATGTGAAAGTTCGGGAAAAGACCAGAATTTACGAGTTGTGACATAAATATCCTTTAAGCTTATTTAAGCTTATACAGCTTATTGTACTGCTTATTTTTAAGCTTTCACCACTTTCTTATTTTTTTTAGCTTTATCATAGTACTTATTATTTTTAGAAAAAGTTTTAGAATTTTTACTTTTCATTTAGTAGTTTTAATAATTTAAATTAGTATAAGTAGTTAATAAATAGTTTTTAATTAATAATAAATAATATAAAAGTCAAAAAAATAATTTTCTTTTTTCTAAAAATTTCTTTTATCATTATGATCGTAAAAATATAATTTTCATGTCCGTAGGGTTAGCGTAGCATAAAATTCACATTTTATTTTGCGCACTCGCGTTTTATTTAAATAACTTTTACGTTTTTAAAATTTATGTTACGTTAGTAAAAGTAGTTTGTAAAATAAAGAAAAACCAAAAAAAAAAATGATAGCTTCTATTTAAGCCCTTTTGGCTTATTTTTCTTTTTATTTATAAGCAAACTCTGATTTTAAGTTTTTAGATTACGTTTTAGGTTAACTAGGTTTCACGTTATTGTTAATATAGATTGTTTAAATCGTTCTTATTCGTATTTCCTTAGCGTAATCATTCGAAACCTTTATTACCCCTTTCCTGTCCAAATTCACCCGATCACAAACCCGTTTTGATTACCATCACACCACGTCGGGACATAACGACCCGGGGAAACCCCTATACTTCCACGGAGATTGACTCTAAGTTGTTTGACTTTGTTGACCATTCCTTGGTCAATATAAGTTGACCGTTTGGGGCCGATCAAATTTTGGCGCCGCTGCCGGGGAGGTTTTGTGCGCGTAATCTAAACGGTTTTGCTGATTAGTGATTTTGGAATTCCTTCCTTTGTATATTTATCCATCTTTGTTCATATTTTCTTATTATAATATAAAAAACAAAACTGTTCCCGAAAACATTTTAAAATCAGTTTTCAACGAACACAAAAAACCTAAAAAGATTTTCTTTCTTATTTGTACAAAATGTTTTCCAAAAACTCCAAAAATATTCACCTTTACCCTCTCACATCTTTGATTCTACATTTCTTACCCTCTATAAACCTTTGATTCTTTCCTATGTCGTATCCACACCATTTGGGTTGCCAATGGTGTGGTGGCCCTCATAACGGTGGTAATTGCCCCGGCTGTGGCATGGTAGAGTCAGGAAATGGGTCTGTCTATAACCAGGATCCCTATTCTTACCATGACACAACTGATTTATTCCACCAGCCACCAAACCATGAGATACTGACATATTCGTGTGAATATTGTGGAGGTCCTCATCAAGGATTTGAGTGTCAAACCAGAAACACGTTTGTCTATGAACAGTTTTCTGGAAACACTCAGAATTTTGAAAATGATCAATATCCATACGATTCACCAAACCAGACTCAACAGTTTAACTGTTGTGAGTACTGTGGTGGTTCACACTACAGTTCTAATTGTCAATCAGGAAACACGCTTGTTTATGAGCAGGTTCCTGATGACAATTATGACTACAACACATATGACTCACAGCCACATCAGTTTCACTGTTGTGATTACTGTGGAGGTCCACACTTCAGCTCAGATTGTCAAACAGGGAATCCAATTCCCTGTAACAATCTTGACACATCATATTACGACCAACCTCCACAGTCCCAATTGAGTCAGGCACTTCTTCCAGAAATGCAAAATATGATAAAAATTGTTGATGAACTTAAAGATTTAGTTAAAGATTTTGCTCAAAAATATACACATGAGAAATCCATGGAAGAATTGCTGGCTGAAGACCAGGCTGCTAGAGTAAATTCCCAAGATGCCTATGGAAAATCTATTAAGGAATCAATTGCAAAAGAAAAAGCAGCCAGATCTAGCTCTCAGTTCCGTTTTATTCCTGATGACAGTGATGATGAAGATACACTTGATATCCTTCAATTTTACAAAGATTCATCAAGTTTATCAGTTGATATCCCAGCAGTTGAGATTCCATCTCAAACAATTGTTATCACACCCGAGGTTCCCACTCACTCTCTGAGCATGGGGGACGAGCATCTTGACACTGTTCCTAAAAAAGAATCGGACGAATTCATAAAGTCTAGTGTTGAGAACCTTTTCCCAATCCCAAGAGAGTCACAGGGAATTCTTGAGCATATGTGTGATCTTCCTTCCCCTCTTGAGTGTTCAAACGACCATTAATGATGATTGTACATCTCATGGAGACATTGAGTATATTGAGGCATCACTCCCACAGTCTGATGCTGATCCTCTTCTTGAGGAGTTCGCCGATGAACTTACTCACATCAATCCACTTTCATCGGAAAGTGATGATGGTCTCCTCGATTTCGAACCCGATCTGGGAGAAATTGAAAGTCTCCTATATCATGATCCACCACTCACTTCTGATCCCAATAGTCCAATAGAGAATGTTAATCTATTTGTTCCTGAAACTTTCAATACTACTCTCACCAATCCTCTATTTGAATTCGACTCTGAATTCACTTTGATTTCTGATAATCTAATCTTTGGTATTCGGAATGAGGATTGTGATGAGTCTATTCCGGAACATGAGTTCACATATTCAAATCTTTTGAATGATTCTCTTCATGAGGAGTTCTCCGGTGAACTTACTCATCATATCATGACTCCTCCGGAGTTTGATAGCCCGGGGGGAGATGCACTCAATCATGAGGATTTGCAAATTCCCACCCACCCTCCCGGGATGTTTTTGAGCTTAACCCTTGAAATCCAAATTCAGGCTAATGAGCCTGCTCTCGAGGAAGAAAATCTTATAATGATTTTTATCATGGTTTTCTTCCTTTTCTTCACCTACAGGGTGACCTCTCCTGTTCTTCACTCCTTCGGGAATGAAGACATTATCTTTGACCCCGGCATCACCGCTTATAGTTTATATTATCTTGAGCCGGGTACTTATCTCATCGGTGTGGAACTTTCACGTGCTTCAAATGTTTGTCCAAACATCTTGAATGAAAGTCCGATGGAGATTGTCTCTTCCACATCATGCTTCCCCAAGAACCAATGAATTCGGGGTCGAGTCAAGTTAGCGACTCGGTAAACAAAAACAGTAGCATGCTTATAGGGTTTTCACCTTAAGTGTGGGGGAGTTACCCCTGCTATGGTTACAAATAAAGTGAAAAAAATAGTGTCTCCACATTTAGTTTGTAATGTTGTCTTTTTACGTTCTAAGAGTCGGCATAATAGCCGGGACTTTGAATATGGAGGACAATATTCATTCTAAGTGTGTGTGGGGGGGGGGGGGGGGTATTTCGCTATTCTAGCGAATTTTATCACATTTTACCATCTATACCCCCGTTTTTCCCAAAAATTTTAAAAATTTTTCACTAAAGTTTCAAAATTTTTTGTGGTTACCAGTCCGCCATGTCTAAACAACAAAAGGATTGGCTAATCCAGGAGCAAACGGCTCTTGGTAAAGATATCTCAAACCCGTTGATGGCTTAGAATTTGCCCAAAATTGTATGGTACCTCAACTCGCCATATCCTCAAAAGTAAATGAGTTGGCTAGCCCGCAAGATTATGGCTTATGGTAAAGGCCGTGGAAAAACCATAATTGGTAATCAGCTCACCAAGATGTTGACTATTCCATCAAGAGTTGGCTAGTCCAGAAGCAAACGGCTTCCGGTAAAGACTAATCAAATCCGTTTACAGCTGGTGGTTTGCTGAAAATCACATGGTTATTAGGTGGACCATAGTTCTTACTTGAATCGATACATCTGGCTACTCCAGAAGTGATGGCTTTTGGTAAAGAGATTCAAATCCATTAATTTTTCTCAAAAAGATTGCTAGAGACTAGCAATAGTTTAGTGTGGGGGATTGATGAGTGTGTAAATACTCATCATTTTTATCGTATCTGAACTGCCAAAATATCCAAAAACACTTAGAAATGCATCAAAATACATAAATTATCCTAAAACTGTGTTTTTTATGTTTTAGATGCAAAATGTTTAAAAACAAATGAAAAATGAACAAAGTTTGCATAATTGGCAGTTTCAGTCCCCCAACTTTCAAAAATTTACAAAACTAGTCCCTGAGCGTTTTTATGAAAGAAAAGTCAACCCAAAGCTTTTAGAAGTCAAAGATTAACAAAAACGATCCTTGGGTGAAAATTTTGGGAAAATTACATGTTTGGTCCCTGTACTTTGCAAATGTGACAAAATTAGTCCCTAGAATTTTAATTTTGGAAAATGAACTTCAAAAGTCCTTATGGAATTATAACTTGGCAATATTGGTCCCTTGGATATACTTTTGGAACATGGCAGAAAAGGCCCTCCAATTTTCAGATTGTACACATTTGATCCTTGGGCTTAATATTATTACAAACCAAATAAAACCCTTATCCCTTTAATCCAAAATAAACCCCAACACACACCCTCACTCAGCCCACACACTCCATCAGCCCAAACCACAGCCCAACACAAAACAATAAAACCCTTCCCCGTTTTTTTTATTATCCCAAGTCAACCCCAACTTTGACCCCTCCTTTTCCCTCCCCCGTGACCCTGCAACACCTCTGCCACCCACTCACATCCAACACCATCATCACCCCCTACACTCCACCTTCACCCTACACTTGCTTTCCTCCATTAAACAACAAAGTCCACCCCCTGCCAAAGAACTACCTGCCAAATGGTTATAAAATCATTTTCCCGCCAATTGCAATTTCAAGGGTCAGGATTAATTGGAGCCATCCAATGGCCTTAAATGGAAATGGGAAGAAGCCAAAGAAGTGGAGAAACCCTAATTAAAGCTTATAAATAAAGAAAAGAAGGCAGAGGTCAGGCAGCTAGTTAATTATGGTAGTTTAGGTTAGAAAAGTAGTAGTAGTTAGTTTTCAAGCTCAATCGTAAGTTAGATTTAAGTTGTAATTTCAAATCCTAGCAGTGTAATTTGAACTTGTTTTAAATATCCATTTCAGTTTTTTTTTTATTCCAAATCAGTTGATGCTTTAATTCCTTGAAAAATCTCATGTTAGTTTTGAAGTGGAATGAGTTGTTGTTAATTGGTTGATTAATCTTAGTTTGCTCACTAAAAAGCTTTTGCAAGCTTACTTAGCATTGCAACTGGTTCCATCTCAAAAATCATAAAAAAGTCAACTTAAAAGTCAACAAAGAGCTCATGGAGATGATAAGTTAATCCAAAGGGGATTTATGTGGTTATGCCTATTTTGAGTGGTGTGTTGTTAAGCTATAACCTGTGATTTACATACCTTTTTTGAGGTCAGATCATATAATTCTCATTCTCATTTGATTACTATTATGCTATTACCTATGAAGTTTCGATTGAATGCTTTCTAGTGACTGTTTTCTCCTGTTTAGTACTTAATATAGCTTGCTTTAGGATTGTTTTTCAGTTTCTTAGCTAAATTGTTGTTGTCACTTCTTTAAATTCTCATCAGCCTAGATATAGTAGTGTTTGGATCAGTCAGTCTTTCTATGTTCTAGCTTGGTTTAGATGTTAAATTTGGTTGAATTAGATCAAACTTAGTTTTATTTATGATACTTAAACATTCAAACTCAGTAGTATTTCAACAAAAAGTCAAATCAAGTTTACATTTTCAAATCTGTGAGCATTGTTAGGTTTAACTGTGGAGATCATTGGATTTTGGTAGAATGTAGTTGCACTTAGGTTAATCTAGTTCCATAATAGCTTATTATCTGATTTAGATGCAATTAGGAGTTATTGAATCTCAAAATAATCAAAGTGGTTTAGAAAGTGAAAAAGTCAAAACATAACCTTTGCAGAAAAACCAAATATTGCAAGATTTATTGTGAATTTTGTGGGATGATTCAGAGCTTGAAACTTGTTTATACTTGTAACCACCCAGCTCAACTCTAGAAATCCATGTTCACTACATTTTTAGGATTTTTTCTGCGGGCCCTATTCCCCTCCAAAAACAGGTGCAGGGGAAGATAGTTGCACTGTGCACAAGTTTGCAAGCCTATTTCATAAGCTTGCATACCATTCATTAGTGAGCTTTAGACCTAGCTTGTTGCTGTTTTCATAAGCCCTTCTGGCCAGCTCCTTGTACATGTGCTCATATTTCCTTTTCATGCTTATTTTCAAGCTTATTTCTGCTTCTCAATATTGCCCCATCTCCTTATGTACACTGATTATTCAGTGTCTATAAGCCACCTTTACAAGCTCTTTCTGAGCTTGTTAGTAGGTCCCACAATGTGCTACTTAGCTTTTTGAGAAGATCTTGTACCCAGCTTGTAGGTTCTAGGGTTATTTTTAGCTTTAGAGCTTATTGGATAAGCTTATTCAAGCCCACAAAAAGCTTGCAGACCTGCTGTTTGGGTTAGTATATTGGTTTTGCTTATTGCTTAAATTCCAGCTCATTCCCTTTGTTTTCCCTTTTCTTTGGCTTTTTCCAAACTTATCTCACTTGGTTCCAGCTTATTCGAGCCTTGGTCTCAGTAGTTAGCTTAGTGCATAGCTTATTCTAGTCCAATAATCCAATTCTAGCTTATTTTGTGATCTGTGGTGAAAAGAAGCTCACACAGAGCTTATTTGTGAGATACAAAAAAGTTGTTTATTAAAGTCTTCTATTTTTGTTATTTAAATGTGTTTGTAAAAGAAAATTTCAAAAATAAAAAGTTTTGCAAAAATGGTCACAAGCTAGATTCGAACCTGTGACCCCTTGGTTTGACTAGTCAACCCCAGACAAAACCATGCACCATCTGGGCTAGTGGTATCTTAGAGTTTCAAGTTTTCCTTTATATTTTTATAGTAGTAAGTATCCTTTAAGCTTATTTAAGCTTATACAGCTTATTGTACTGCTTATTTTTATGCTTTTCACCACTTTCTTATTTTTTTTAGCTTTATCATAGCACTTATTATTTTTAGAAAAACTTTTAGAATTTTTACTTTTCATTTAGTATTTTTAGTAATTTAAATTAGTATAAGTAGTTAATAAATAGTTTTTAATTAATAATAAATAATATAAAAGTCAAAAAAATAATTTTCTTTTTTCTAAAATTTTCTTTTATCATTAGGATCGTAAAAATATATTTTTCATGTCCGTAGGGTTAGCGTAGCATAAAATTCACATTTTATTTTGCGCACTCGCGTTTTATTTAAATAACTTTTACGTTTTTAAAATTTAGGTTACGTTAGTAAAAGTAGTTTGTAAAATAAAGAAGAACCAAAAAAAAAAAAAAAAAATGATAGCTTCTATTTAAGCCCTTTTGGCTTATTTTTCTGCTTATTTATAAGCAAACTCTGATTTTAAGTTTTTAGATTACGTTTTAGGTTAACTAGGTTTCACGTTATTGTTAATATAGATTGTTTAAATCGTTCTCATTCGTATTTCCTTAGCGTAATCATTCGAAACATTTATTAACCCTTTCTTGTCCAAATTCACCCGATCACAAACCCGTTTTGATTACCATCACACCTCGTCGGGACATAACGACTCGGGGAAACCCCTATACTTCTACGGAGATTGACTCTAAGCTGTTTGACTTTGTTGACCATTCCTTGGCAATATAAGTTGACTGTTTGGGGCTAATCAGTAGGGCCACATTAAAAGTTCTGCCTAGGAAAGGCATAATACCATTCAGAAAAATCCGGGAAGTTAAACCCGATATATACTGGACCATCTAATATTTCAGACAGAGTAGGCCTAGTGGCCATCAGACTTGAGACTTGTTAGAGAACAGAAGGTTATACAAACAATTTCAAATCCCGACAAATGACTTTCAGATTAGTGACTCATGATTCCATTGAAAGGAATCCAATCGAAAGACCAACGCAAACCTGGTAAAAGAACCAGTAGAAATCAAGGACAATTATGTCGTACAGTAGACACGAAGTCGAATCCCTATCGTGAAAGTTCGCTCGAATTCTCGAAGAGGTCCCGAGTTTACTTGGGAACGGGAAGACCAAATGCAACTCAAGTATCCACATCCTTTCACCAAGTTTATTTCTGAGACCAACACCAGCTGAATTCAGGAACTGAATTCCTTTTTGGGTGGGCGACTGTCATGACTCACCATTTCAGGTTATTTTCCGAACTTCGACAATTTACTATTCATAAATCACTATTCATCAGAACACTATTCATCATTTTACTATTCATCATTTTTTAAGTCAGTTTGATATTCTGATAAGCGTTCAAAAATTTTACTATTCACAAAACACTATTCATTTCCGAAAAGAAAACACTATTCATGTGCATTGCTCATTTCATCATAAATTTAGTTTACGGATATTTAAATTCGCGTAACCGAATTGGTTCAGATACGAATTCATGCTTTATCAGTAGGGACATTTCATACGGACTAGAAAAAGACTACATTTCATCATAATAACATTTTCATACTATACCACTCGTAGAATATTCAAATTAATATTTTTGGTATATTCAACGTTTTACGTATATTTATTTTTAAATAAACGTTAACATACGATTAATAAATATGACTAACATATCTAACAATCCCCACAATGGTCCCGATATATTTTTAAACCCCTTACAACATCACAAAAATTATAAAATTCATTTACACGGTATTTTGGAAATTTATTTAATTTATATCGTAAGTTTAATATAATTACAACGGTTTTCGTGGAAACTAAACAATAATCATCCAAACACCCAATACTTGTACCCAATATATTTTCACAACTTTTATGACCTTATTATGTCCCGATTAACTTCGTCATATTTTATTTTAAGTCGTCACAATTTATTTTTAGTTAACTCGATACCCGATAACGCCTAACGGATACACAAAACAACTAAGACTACCACACTTCCCCAATACTCTTCCTTAATTACCATGTGCCGCCCCCTCCTCTTGTCCCCCTTTGATCAACCTTGACCATTTAATTACAAGTTTGCCATCCTAAGTAAATATCTAGCTAAAATCTTATCACATACTCATCAAAATCCAAGAAGCAAATATCAAACTTTTTCTCTCTTTTCTCCTGTCCTAACCCATGGCCACAAACCAAACTAAGACCAAAATCCATTGATTTTTCAAGATCAAGCTATTTTCTAGTTCCTTTGGTGATCCTTGTTAGAGTTTTGAAATAAAAACTCAAGGTTTCTTAGGTTTTACTCATCTAGGCTCTATAATCTTTCAAAGTAAGTTATCAAAACTCTTTTTCATAATTTCTTCAAGTTATTTTTATGATCATATGATTTCTATACAAGATTACATGCATATGTTAGTTTATACAACTCTATTTAAACTCTTATATCTTTTAAACACTAGAAATGGAAACCCTTGGTAGATCTACTTGATTGATGATGTTTAAGAACCCATGACACCTTAAGAAGGTGTATGGTAGGAATATACTAGATTTGTGTTGATTGGAATTGATTTGGGTGGATTAGAAACTAGTTTGGAACCCTATAATTGATTTTTAAACAAGTATAGAAACCTACTGTCCCAAAATGCAAAATCTTGAAAACTCATGAACTTAGAGGAAATTTTTAGCCAAAGATTTAGAAAATACTTTCAAAAACGAAACTTTTGGCGAAAGAACGGACTAAAACGGATTTATAACGAAGGAGATATGATTTTTGCGAGTTTAATGACGAAAACTATTTTTCTGAAAATTTCATGCTGTTGGACGATTTTTTTCGGACAAACCGAGGCGTTAGACGTAACTTAGAGAAGCCGAGCTATCAAAAATATATTAGTACATACTAAGACGAACCCGTGGATATAAAGAACGAAGAAAATGAACTAAAAATGACAAAGTTATACACGTTTTAAAATCGTCAAAAACTATATATATATATATATATATATATATATATATATATATATATATATATATATATATATATATATATATATATATATATATATATATATTTTCTAGATTTCTTGTTCAAGAGTTATATTCTTAACTAATGAAGTACTTATGACCCAAGACTTATTTTTACGACTACTAGACGTTATTTCAAGGTTTGCAAGGCGATGAATACAACACTAACATTTTATATACGATATATTACGACTAGTCTTATAAGTCTAGTTAGACTTATTTTTTCTAAGTATGGAAAATATTTTATTTTGACAATAACTAGTATTTTCTTAAGTTACAAGTGGTATAGGCATCATGTGCATGTGCATTCATTACATCACGTCATGATCTAAAGTAGATCGTTATTACTTATATTAGGTTGCGGCTAATATTCGTGCCTTATTGTCCCTATCATTTCACGTCATAGTATCATCACTTCAGGTGAGTTTTCATAGCCCCGTTTTTAATTCAATACTTTGATTCCAAATCCCACGGGGGAGAATACATTGCATCACTTATTTTTGTACATGCCAAAGTATTAAATTCCTTACATTGCTTAAGTTGCCTTATTACCACGTCTTGACAAGTCCCCTTTATTATCATGGACCGTTAATTAAAGTACGAGCGAGAGTGAGTGAATAGATCTATTGAGGGTGACTCCTCCATTCGTGTTTGGGTTGCTCCAACGGGATTACGGATGCATTTTATGTCTAATATATTAGAGTGTCTGGTAAACACTCATTTGGGGCCAAGTAACTATGTCTAGCTTCGGGGTCATGAGCTTAAGAGCCAATGTAAATTTTATGACTGAAATCTTATTACTTTACTTTTTTTACTTATGGCTATTGTACATCCGATTTAACTTATAAACCTATGATTTCTCACCAACTTTATGTTGACTGTTTTAGCAATGTATTTTCAGGTTATTAAGGTAGCTCATGTTGCATACATTTGGACCTTCATGGAGTCGCGGAGTCGACGCGTCTCACCTTATATTTCGGCACTTATGAAACGTTTGATCTTGTTTGAACTTATTTTACCTAAATTGGCAACACCTTTTGGGACCTATGTTTTGTAAACTATGAATGTTTTAATGATCAAACGATGTATTTTCCAAACGACACTTTAGGTCGTTCAATGTAACTGTAACTGTGATGCTATGACAATCACCCCCAGGTATTCCATTCCGCTGCCATTCAGGTATTTTGGGGGTGTGACAGTATTCACTATCTAAATCTTTTTCATCTAATGATAAATTTTCATCACTAAAGTATTCGGTTTCGGAATGTACCTCACTTGAAGTCTTTGCCATGAGACACTTTTCTTCCTTTGTTATTTCTTTCTCATCTACATCGCTATCACTCCAAGCTCCTCCAACAAATGCTCTTTGATTTTGATCTCTTGTCATCATTGGACATTTTACAATGAGGTGATTCGGATCACCACACTTGAAATACTTTCTCTCATTCTTGCTATACTTGTCATCATTATTCTTTTGAGGTGCTCTCCTTTCATCGTGTGGTTGTCTAACGAATCTTCCTCGACTTTTGAAGAATTTCTTGAAATCTCTTACGGCCATGGCATATTCTTCGTCGTCACTTTTGGAAGATGAGCTATCTTCGTTGTTGGATTCCTTTCTAGCTTTCAAGGTGATTGACTTGCTTTGCTCTCGTTTTCCTTTAACCATTTCGGAGTCCTTCTTTATAATTGCTTCGTAGACTTTCAAATTTCCAATTAATTCATTAAGTTGCAACGTTGATAAATTCTTTGATTCTTCAATAGCCGTCACTTTAGCTCGCCATTTTGGGTGAAGAGCCCTAAGAAACTTCCTAACAAAATTCTTACTAGAAAAATTCTCATCAAGTGCTTTTAAACTTGTGATGATAGTGTTAAATCTAGCAAAAGCATTCTCAATTGATTCCTCTTCCGGAATCGTGAATTGCTCATATTGTTGAACAACTAGATCTATTTTATTATCTTTGACTTGATTATTACCTTGGTGAGTTATTAATAAAGAGTTCCAAAATTCTTTTGCGGTTTCACACATAAAGATCCTTTCGTACTCTTTACGTGGTAGCGCATTATAAATAACCATTTTTGCTTCATTATTTTTTGCAAGTTTTCTTTTTAAATCATCATTTTGTTTTTCAAAAGGTACGATTTCATCTTTCTTTGTTTCGGGGTTATTTTGAATAGGTAAAAAATCACCATTGGTAATAACATGCCAAAGATCTAGATCTTTTGATTTCACATAAGTTTCGAATCAATTTTTCCAATATAAAAATCCATCACTTTCAAATAGTGGTCGTCTTTGCATAGATTGCTCTTCTAAATATTTTTCAGATTCCATAGATCGTTACAAGTTTTAAAATACAATATATTTTAAAGATTTTGCAAGACGTGGCTCCTGATACCAATTGTGGAAAACTAGAAGGGGGGGTTGAATAGTTTTACGTTCGTTTTTAAAATTTATAAAACCAAGTTTGTTTTTTTAACAAAAAACTTCGATTCTAGTTTATGTGATCTCAATACTTGCACTATATGAGCAATTATATAATAACTAACAAACTGAGCTAATATTGTATAAGTCAATAAGTAAGTAAAGAAGAGAGTTGGAAAGATCAAACCACAACACAAGGATTTATAGTGGTTCGGCTACAAGGTCACCTTCCTTGTTCCTACTCCACTCCCTGAGTCACCTACTCGAGAGTTTTCTTCACTATGTCAACAAACTCCCTTATGGCGGAGAAAACCTTACACACCAATTTACACACCACAACTTCGTCAAAACTTAATCACAACTTCTTCACACTAATCTACTTCACACCTATCTTCTTCACACCAATCTTCTTCACACCTATCTTCTTCACAACTACACTACTTCACTACTGTTATGACCAAGAAACACGTTCCGGAGGTCGCGGTTAATCAAAATACATCATGGTTCTAGAGAGAGAAAGTAGAGAGAGAAAGGTGGAGAAAAGGGTTTATATTAAAATGAAATGAAACTAAACTTACACACACTTTCCCACACCCCTCATGGAGAGTCATGAGGGGTATTTATAGGCTCATTACCCTACATGTTTGCCTATTCTACATAATTAGTCCTTGTAGTTTCTAGTCTAGTCCAATTCACATGTGTGACGTTATCTTCATAAAAGAGTGAGGCTAACAATCTCCCTCCAAGATATCGTCACATGTGAATGGTTACAATGAGACCTATAAATACATTAACAATGTAAAATTACAACAATAGTAAACTATGTTGACGTTGTTGAAGCACAAAATCTTTGTAGTCTAGATACTGAGGCAGACTTGAAGTTCTATCTTCCGATGATCTCGGCGTATGATCTTTGACACTGACAGCAAAGGTCTTTGTAGCTCTGAACTTCAACTGTGATGGTCTAGTTAGGTTATTACTCCCTCCTAACTAGTGAGGCTTTATTCTTTTTCTTCTGCTCCCTCCTGAACAGACAACTCTCTTCTCATCTCGCAGCGGATAAGGTAGATACTAATGAGTTTGCACCGTGGTTGTCGTTCTGGGAGCATCATAGCATAACTCACATGGTATTGCACAGAAGGTTGGTAATACACTCCGATATACACATCATTAGTACTTCTTCGGTTCTAGTGTAAGCACAATTCCCTCGATCAACCAACGTACTAGAGATGAAACACAACTTCTTTTGGCATGTTCTTCTCCTTCCTGATGGTTGCGATGTATCGAAATCATCATATTATTGTGTGTACATGCCAAAATTACCCGTACTTTACACTTCTGAATTCATGCAACAACAAATCTGTCTATCTCTCCAAAAATATAGAACAACCTAAATCACTATTGAATGAACCTCTGAATCACTATTGAATTCAGAATACATTCCGTAGGCTCTGATACCACTTGTTATGACCAAGAAACACGTTCCGGAGGTCGCGGTTGATCAAAATACATCATGGTTCTAGAGAGAGAAAGGTGGAGAAAAGGGTTTATATTAAAATGAAATGAAACTAAACTTACACACACTTTCCCACACCCGTCATGGAGAGTCATGAGGGGTATTTATAGGCTCATTACTCTACATGTTTTCCTATTCTACATAAGTAGTCATTGTAGTTTCTAATCTAGTCCAATTCACATGTGTGACGTTATCTTCATAAAAGAGTGAGGCTAACAATCTCCCTCCAAGATATCGTCACACGTGAATGGTTACAATGAGACCTATAAATACATTAACAATGTAAAATTACAACAATAGTAAACTATGTTGACGTTGTTGAAGCGCAAAGTCTTTGTAGTCTAGATATTGAGGCAGACTTGAAGTTCTCTCTTCCGATGATCTTGGCGTATGATCTTTGACACTGATAGCAAAGGTCTTTGTAGCTCTGAACTTCAACTGTGATGGTCTAGTTAGGTTATTACTCCCTCATAACTAGTGAGCCTTTATTCTTTTTCTTCTGCTCCCTCCTGAACAGACAACTCTCTTCTCATCTCGCAGCGGATAAGGTAGATACTAATGAGTTTGCACTGTGGTTGTCGTTCTGGGAGCATCATAGAATAACTCACATGGTATTGCACAGAAGGTTGGTAATACGCTCCGATATACACATCATTAGTACTTCTTCGGTTCTAGTGTAAGTACAATTCCCTCGATCAACCAACGTACTAGAGATGAAACACAACTTCTTTTGGCATGTTCTTCTCCCTCCTGATGGTTGCGATGTATCGAAGTCATTATACTATTGTGTGTACATGCCAAAATTCCCCGTACTTTACACTTCTGATGCAATGTAGATAGACCATGAAAGCATAATTTGTGAGAATATGCTGATAGGATATGACTCTCTTTATTCTACAATCTCTTCTCTTCTCTTCAACCTTTAAGCGACCTCTTCAAATTCCAACCAGCTAGTAAATGACCACTGTATGGAGATAACCCAATATAACCAACCTGAGAATGAAGTAAACATCTCATAGATATGTGACTTAATCTTGTACGAAGGTGTGACTAAGGACCTATACTGAGCACTACAATGTAACTCCTTTAAGCATAGGTAGTGCCATATACCCAAACCAACAAACAGTATATGAAATATCCACCTCTTGGAATCTCCACAACTTCATGTGACACTGAGTACTACAACGTAACTCCATAAAGTGATAGCTATAACCCGTGAGTACTACAATGTAACTCCTTACATCGGGTATAACTAGATAATCCAAGTCTTAATCACTATCTCTACCAGTGTTTGCCCAAACAAGTATCTCCGAAAGTCATGCATCCATCCACCCCTAGACTTTGAGATAAATAAGTGCACATGCCCGTGAAATGAACTTTAAACCCAAATAAGCAATATCGTACAAAAACTCTGTAGTCACAAAAATCTGATACTAGCCGTTGTCATTTGAATGTGATTCTTGATCAGGATCGTTTAAGCAATCCGTGGTGTGTTTTGGTGAAGTTTGAAATTATATTTCGGGTGATTCGTAGTGATTTTGTATTTTCCCTCCAAAAATAAAATTGGAAATTTTTCTCGCCCATAATTTGGAAATCACTATGAAATACAATATAAAGGTTACCTGAAAAATTTGAGTATTAAAAATTTTTACGCCAAATTTTGTCGAAAAAATTTGAATTTTGGCCAAAAAATTTGAATTTCGGGCCAAAATTTTCAACGTTATACCAAACTTTGAATTTCGCGTAAAAATTGAACGTTTAGTCTCCTCTCAAAAATAAATTTTACTCAAATTTTCCCGCCAAAAAACTCTGTTTTTTTATTTTTTTTGGCTAACTCAATAAGCCCCTAACTTGATAAAGCTCCTAACTCGGTAACCATTGTAACTCGGTAAAGTTCCTAACTCGGTAACCACTTCCCAAACTCGATAGCTTCATCTAACTCGATAACGATTCCCTAACTCGGTAACCTTCAAACTCGATAACTTCATCCTAACTCGGTAACCTAGAGAAATTTTGGCATAGTTCCATTTAGGTAAGCCCAATTGATATCCTTACTCGATAAACGATAAGGTAGAAAGGCTAACTCGCCAAAAATTAAGCTAACTCGATAAACACCAATCCTAACTCGATAGAAATGATGCTAACTCGATAAGCACAATGTCTAACTCGATAGACACATGTCTAACTTGATAGAACACATGTCAAACTCGATAAAAAAAACAAGCTAACTCGATAACCAGCTGCCAAACTCGATAATCATTAACCTAACTCGGTAAGCAACCTAACTCGATAAACCTCGGATGAACAGTAACGAGATCCAATTTTATCACCCAAAAACGCGATTTTTCACCACAAAACACCACGATTCGCCCCCGGTTAGCTCTGATACCACTTGTTATGACCAAGAAACACGTTCCGGAGGTCGCGGTTGATCAAAATACATCATGGTTCTAGAGAGAGAAAGTAGAGAGAGAAAGGTGGAGAAAAGGGTTTATATTAAAATGAAAAAGTAAAGTAAAGTAAAGTAACTCCCAATACCATCTTCCACGGGTTATGGGTCCCAATACCGTCTTCCACGATGTATGGGGGAGGTTGAGACGTAGACAGCCTTACCCCTACCTAAGGTAGAGAGGCTGCTTCCGGTTCTACCAAAGGTAGAAAAGGACCTCCGGCCTTGCAAGGGGTGAGGATCGAACCCTTGACCTCTGTCACCAGAGGCAAGGGTGTTAACCACTTGATCCAACCTTGCTCTTTGGTTTATATTAAAATGAAATGAAACTAAACTTATACACACTTTCCCACACCCCTCATGGAGAGTCATGAGGTGTATTTATAGGCTCATTACCCTACATGTTTGCCTATTCTACATAATTAGTCCTTGTAGTTTCTAATCTAGTCCAATTCACATGTGTGACGTTATCTTCATAAAAGAGTGAGGCTAACAACTACTAATCAACTTCTTTTTCCTACACAACTTCTATTTCTTCTAAACTACTTATTACAAGCACAACACAACTTCACAAATAATATATACACTATGCACACCTACTTTTCAATACTTCTAGAACTTAGTTGTAGAAGGAGTGTTCTTCTTTTGCACTTTAGATGAGGATGGATGAGAAAGGATTGAATCACTTGAAACAAGGATTAATATTCTAATGATCAAAGGGTTTTGGAAGATGTTTAGAGAGTTTGAGATCTAAAATTTTCGTGCAAAAGGTGGGGGAAAATTCTAGGTTTAAGGTCGTATTTACAGGAGAAAAATTCTGACAGATTCTGGCATAGGAGCCTGACCGGTCCCCTTAATTTTAAGGGGACCACCCCTTATAATTAAGGGGGCCGCCCAGCTGTAACGGCCAGAAAACTTGTCATTTAGTGGGGAAAGTTTATTTGGTGAAAAACTAACTGATTTTGGTTAAAATTTTGAATTCATATATTAAGTATGATTAAAACATTTTTCTTTATTACCAAAATTGTTTTTCAAAAATATATAATATGTTTATATAATTAAATAAACTTTGTATTAGTTAATTTAAATACCCCTTTGATCATGAGATGTATTAAGCACTTGTTTATTCATACCTTAGTGATTAAATTGGATAAATTGCTATAAACTAGCTCAATACTTGTTTACGTAGTAATCTTACGTTTGATGATTTTACATTTTGTGATCGTCAAAACATAGAGATATCGAAAAATATAAATAACGTTTTTATGCATTATTTATGTCAACATTACATTTAGTTAATTTAGCTTTAGTATAGTCTTAGGATAGATTTAGGTTTCCTTAGATAGCTTAGATACCTTTGCATGAGCCTTGAACCATTTTACTTGCTAGTTTAAGTTTTAAAACCCTAGATCAAGTCATATACTTGCATGCATGCTATAAGTCATTAATTTAGGTCATACACTAGTTAAACATAACCTAGATAAGTTAAAATAAGTAAAACATATGCTAGAAAACTTAATTACTAGATAAAATATAAGTTAAATGCATATTAGGACTAGTTTTGCAAAACTTTACATGCATAAGGGTATATATCGTAAATTCCTAAAATTATAAAGTCTAGGGACTATTTTTGACATTTCCTAGAATTTATAAGTAGTAAGGACTAGTTTTGCATAATATTAAAACCCTAGGATAGATAATAACATAAGTATAAACTAAAAAGGACTAAAAACATAAATAGTATAAGGTTAAAGGTCTAAAATGGTAAATATAGAAAACTTAGGAGTCTTAGGTTAGTTACATAAAATATAGAAGTCTAGGGACTAGTTGTGTCAAGTATAGATAGTTATTAGTATAAGTAATATAAGTAATATAAACTTTAGGGTAGAAAACGTAAATATATAAACTATAAGGGTAAAGAGTGAAAATATCATATAAGTATAAAACCAAAATAAAGTTAGAAGCATAACATAATACAATAGTAGGGAGCTTCATGTGAGGAGTCATATACTTCTGAATTACAATGGCCTGAACGGTGTTATGTTATATATAAAACATTAACAAACCTGAAAACAATAACTTGAGAAACATAAACATGATAACTAAAGCTTGACATACATACAAAACCAACAACACTCTAGGATACGTGAGTAAGGCGGTCTAGTTCCCGAGTCACTAATTACATCACTTAGATTACTCTACACCCAGGTGAGTTTCGTAGCCTTACATCTTTTTAAACTTTCACTTTAAATGCTTTATAAACCCTGTAAGGGGGATACATGCTAAATGCTTTACTTAAAACCGAATACAAGTCTTTTTCTTTAGTTGTTTGCGCGAGTAAACTAACAGCCACCACTACATAACCAAAATTCATGAATCTAATCGTTTGGGATGTTTTACCCAAGCGAACGCGAATATAGTTGATAGATCTATTGGAGTTTGACAACTCCCGTTGGTATTAACACCCCACTAGGTGGTACCAATAAGTACTATATTTGAATCCACTCAAAGTATAACTTTGGAAAGTTATCCTTCTATCCCCTCATGTTGGGTCTGCAGCCCACATGACCTGAATCGTTAAGGTGTGATTCATGAGCTTAGTGCAACCTACTAAACTCTTGATAATTGTGCATGCAACACAATTATCACAAAACTTGCATTTTCCTAGATGGGTGTAACAACTGAACCTAGGGAACTTGTATTCACTAACCCCTAAACCTATGATTCTCACTCAACACCTAGTGTTGAATTTTTAAGCATGTATTCTAGGTATATTACTTCTATGGACCCATGGCAGAAGGAGGTACTGAACTCAGAGGACTTTTCATGGTTATCTTTCAAACACAACCAACCTAACATTTAGATTTTTGGGACCTCATCAAAAATAAAAGTATATCTTTTATAATTAAAACTCTGATAATTATGAATGATAACTAAATTTCCAAAACGTCTCTTTTCGAGTCGTTTTCTAATACTTTATCTGTGATTCTATGATGTAATACCCCAAACACTTTATCTGCTGCGATCAGTGAAAAATGGGGGTGTTACAAGATCCCATAGGAACCCTTGCCTAAGCCTTAGTCATGATCATTTGCTAGTTTTCTTTCCAAAACCTAAAACCTATCGAATTGCCTTTAACATGCTATAAGCCCTTTACATAAGCTATAATCTGATTTAGGTGACTTAGATAAGCTAATATTAGTTAAATATAAGCTAGGAAACTTAGTTGTTAAATAAAAATATAGTTTACTTGAATTTAGGACTACTTTTGCAAAACTTTACATGCATAGGGGTATATATGGTAAATTCTTGAAACTATAAAGTTTAGGGACTGTTTTTGACATTTCCTAGAAGTTATTAGTGCAAGGACTCATTTTGCAAAGTTTTGAAACTTTAGGATAGAAATTAAAATAAATTAAAAACTAAAAAGGACTAATTATGCAAATATTATAAAGTTAAGGGTAAAAAGGGTAAATAATGAAAGTTAGTATAGTTTAAGGATTATTTTTGTCATTTTCTCAAAATATAGAAGTTTAGGGACTAATTGTGTCAAGTATAGATAGTTATAAGTATAAATAATATAAGTATTATAAGTTTAGGGTAGATTTTGTAAATATATAAAACTATAAGGGTATAAAGTGAAAATATTATAAAACTTAATTAAAGTTAGAAGCATAACACAATAGTAGGGAGCTTCATGTAAGGAGTACCATGTGGATATTTTGTTTTGACGAGTTTGTGGGGTTTACGAATTAAAGTGCCCTGGCTCCTGAAACGATTATTGCATGTACTTCTGGATTATGATGGCCCCAATGGTGTTATGTTATAACCAAACTTAATAACAACGTAGCTCAATAATAGGGAGCTTCACGTGAGGATTATTAACTTTTGAATTATGATTGCCCGAACGGTATTATGTTGATAACATAATACAATAGTAGGGAGCTTCATGTGAGGAGTCATATACTTCTGGATTGTGATTACCCGAACTGTTTTATGTTATATCTAAAACATTAATGAACCTAAGAATGATTACTTAAGAAACATAAACAAGATAACTAAAGCTTGACATACATCCAAACCTACAACACACTAGGATACGTGAGTAAGGCAGTCTAGTTCCCGAGTCACTTTTTGCATCAATTAGATTTCCCTAAGCCCAGGTGAGTTTTCATAGCCACACGCCTTTTAAACACTATCTAAATGCTTTACGAACCCTATGAGGGGGATACATGCTACTTGCTTTACTTTAAACCGAATATAAGTCTTTTTCTTTGGTTGTTGCACGAGTAAACTAGTGCCACCACTACATAACTAAAATTCATGAATCTAATCGTTTGGGATATTTTACCCACGCGAACGCGGATATTGTTGATAGATCTATTGGAGTTTGACAACTCCCGTTGGTATTAACCTCTCTCTGGATGGTCCCAATAAGTACTATATTTGAACCCACTGAAGGATTAACTTTGGCAAGTTATCCTTCCCATCCCCTTATGGTCGGGTCTGCAGCCCCCATGACCCGGATTGTTAATGTGTGGTTCATGAGCTTAGTGCAACACATCCCACTCATGATAATTGTGCATGCATCACAATTATCACACAAACACAACATTTTCCCAGATGATATAACAACAGAACCCAGGGAACTTGTATTCACTAACACTTAAACCTATGACTCTCACTCAACACCTAGTGTTGACTTTTAAGCATGTATTCTAGGTATATCACTTCTACGGAGATATGGCAACAGGAGGCACTGAACTCGGAGGACTTTCAAACCGGTTTTCATTCAAAATAACTTAACACCTAGACTTTGGGACCTCATCAATAGTAAAAGTACATCTTTTACTATAAAAACTCTGATAATTAAATGAATGATAATTAAATTTCTAAAAACGTCTCTTTTCGAGTCGTTTTCTATTACTTCTGTGATTGTATGAAGTAATATCCCAAACACTTAATCCGCTGCGATCAGTGAAAAATGGGGGTGTTACAGATTGGCATCAGAGCTTCAGTTGTACAGAACAAGGTCAAAACCTAAACTACAACTATTTTTCCTAAACCCGAGGAAAGTCCTCAGTGCCACTGCCATCCTCCGTAACTATACGTGCTAAGGTTAGTATAGTAATTGTCTGTTTAACTGCTAAATGATTTACATTATTTTTATTATTATATAGTTATGTCTACTCCCCGCTATTCTACCCCCTTCTCATCTAGTTTACATCCGGAGAATAATCTTCCCTTTCCGAATGTACTAGATTATTCCCCTAAACCATATTTTCCCAATCACTTAGAAGACTCTAGGAATAGTTTAGATACACCTTCACCCTTAGGTTATACACCTTTCTTAGATAACTCAAATTTTAAACACTTAAGAGATTTCTATGCTAAGGCATCACCTATACATCCCCTAAACCCTATTATACACCCACCATTCCCCACACCTAGATTAGAACCCCATGGTTTCTTTCTATCTAGAGAACCATGTATACCTAGAAACCCTATCCCTACCTATACCCCTAGATATGACCCTAGGCAACCCTATGCTTTAAGACCTACACCTTACTTAGTAAACCCTCCCATTTCATCTTGGAAAGATGAATTTGGAGAAAACCCAACTAGGACAACTTTAGAAAATGAGGAAAATCAGTTAGAAGAAATTTTAAATAATTTAGATGAAATTTTCCTTGACCTTCTAGAGAATGTACAAAAAGGTCATGATAACAACTTAGGTAATCAACCTGACTATAGTAGTTTAAGAAATACCCTACAAGAAAACCGTTTTAAGGTAGCTAAAATACAGAAAAACCAAATGAAACACCACCATAAAATAGCCTTTGCCCGCTTTAGGATTTGTACTTTAGAAAAGATAATAGATGATGATGAGGAAAATCATCTATCAAACCTAGAAAACATAAACTCTTGGAATTAGAAAAAACCTTAGAAACCCCTAAGTAATATGCCTTTTATAGCCTTAAGAGTTATACCCTAGAATAATTAGTGCCTATAGGATATGTAAAATAGAAAATCAATAAAATAAGTTAAGTTTTAGAAACTACCTAGTGCCCCTCAATTAGGATAATTTAGATAAACTAGATTTAGGTATGCCTCTCCCATATTACCCTAGGTCATCCCTAACTAAATAGTAACCCCTAGGAGAATAGATATAACCCGTAAATTTAGGAAAACTACCCCAATCCCTTAGATACATAGGTTCTCTAAACTGTTTTAAACTCCCCTCGTACTTCCTCCTTTCCTAAAACCGAATCCCTTTAAACACTCTCCCTTATCAGTGGTGAGAATTCTTATTCTACACCATAGAGATCTGAATTCTTTCTCCTCTGATCTCTAAATCCCCACTACTTCCTTAGCTTTCTTAAGCTATCTTTTTTCCTAGTTAAAGAATTTACCCCTAACTATCCCATATGCAAATATATGATAATCATATACAAGCATATTCCTATCCTTTCCCTCTTTATTTCTTTAGATTACTATGATTCCCGAATTAGTTTTCCCCATCCCCTTAGTAAATCCCAAACCATATTTAGGATTCTCATACTTGAGGTTAGAAATAACTTTAGGATATCCCTAGAAAACATAAGCTTAAGTATAAAATACCTTAGATCACTAAGATAGGCTATCTAAGAAACCCTTGAGGAAATAGCAAAATAAGATTATGAATCTTTAAGGTTTTATAGGTTAGAAACCAAATTAAAATCCCTACCCCAATAAATAGCATAAGAATTCAGTAGAACTAGAGCATAGATTAGATATAAGGAATATTAGGGGAAAAAATTAAATAGTAAAACCTCCACCTTAAGCCTTTAAAACCCTAGTTTAGGATAGACACATTAGCAAAGCTTCTACCATATAGGCACATTAGCAAGCTTCTACCATATAGGAATAAGTCATTTTTAGGTCATAAATTGCCCCTACCTAGTCTCTTAGGATACCCACATATATATTTTAGGATATTAGATTACATCTTAGGATTTAACATTTCTTGGAATACACATTAGGAAATTCCACTTAGAAAATACTATGGATACTACCCTAGCTGGTTTCAAGTACCTAGGAATAGTAATACTTATAATAATAGTAATAATGGTATTAATAGACAACTTAAAGCAAAAGAGAAAACCCGAAACTATGCCTAAGAATAAGGATACTCCTAGTAAACCCTTAGGAAAGAAAATACCTAGACCTACTCCCTCTTTAGAACCCTCTACTTCAATAGAACCAAACACATCACCCTTAGAAGTTTAGGATTAGTTAGGAAAACTAGAAGAACCTTAGGGGGAAAAGAAATTTTTGGAAGGAATCTAGTTAATCTAAAAATCCAATAGGATACTATCCTTCAGGTATCCTATACTCTTACTCTTCCGTTTAATCATATTCTTCCATTTCCTCTCATTCTACCATTTAGATCCAGTTTAAATCTCCTTCTCCCGCCCTTTTCTCACTCTTCCGTTTAAAATCCCATTTTCCCTCTTTTTTCCCACTCTCCTATTTAAATCCTACTCTCCCGCTTTCCTCACTCTACCGTCTAATCCTATACTCCTATACTTTTCCCACTTCACCTATTTCTACCTTTCCATCCTTTCATTATATCCCACTCCTTCATACCCTCCTATTTCATCCCTTTCCTTCCTTCTTTCTCTTCACTCCTTCTTATAAAAATCCTTCTTTCCATTTCCTTCCATCCTTTTATCCTTCCGTCATTTTACACTCTATTTTTCTTCTCTCTATATTCTTTCCCTACCTCATCCTACAATGCTCTAAAAGTAGAACTTGTATTTCTTGTCATATCACAAGATTCTATTAGTTAGAACTTGTAAGAATATCTACATCGAACCTTAATCCTCATTATGTTCGACTATGATATTAAATCTCGCTTTGCAAGAGTTGCAAAAATGAGATCTTCAACGCCCGTCACTCTAGTCATAACATGGAAAGTTACCATGTGGCTAGTTGCTAAACAGGGAGACTGTAGAACTTGTCCCCACCATGACTATAACTTGTCTATACCATGACTAGAACTTGTCTCTATCATGATTAGCACTTGTCTCCACCATGACTAGAACTAGTCTTCATCATGGTTGAAACTTGTCTTTAAAATATTCTTGTACCACATTTCCTTAAGTGTGGTAAACTCTATTCATTTTACGCTGATACTACTTAAGGATGATTTATAATGACTATCCTATTAAAATGAACTAGGACGCTCCTTCATTTTAATGAGAAAGTTATAAATCAAATAGATTATGAATTTATAAGTTGTTTTTACAAATATTGAGACGCCTTTACTTGTAAGTAATGAGATATAAATAAATAAGCCTAAGTATCTGGCATTTGTGTAAGCATTTCCTACACCACTTGTGCAAACTTCCCCTTCTTTTCGCACCACTCTTCTTTGGTATCAGAAATTCTTCCCTATAACTCTCTTCTTCCTCTTATCTTTCTCAACTTATCTTTCCCCTACTCCTACGTTTATTTAAATCTCAGGACGAGATTTCTTCTAAAGGGGTAAGACTATAACAACCCACAAAATCACATCACTATTATTCCCATTACAAATACCTATAGTAGGTATTTCACAGGTAAATTTTTTCTTTTTTTTATATGCATTCATTACTTGCATGACTCTCTAGATTTGCTCACGTACCCATACAAGCCAAATAACTCAACACTCACATCCTATAAACCCCTATTATGTCAAGCATAAGATCACAACAACACCATAATAAGTAATTTACCAATTTAACATACTGAACATATCACAAAACCCTAATAAACCTTAATTAAGCCCTAATTAGGTCTATGTGCTTATTCAACCCTATATGCTTAACTAAACTAGTTTGAAAGTGTCTAAGGCTTAAGTATGAGTTACCTTAGGAACATTAGGATACCTTAGGAGCCTTAGGCACTAGTACAACCCATTAGAGCTTAGGTATAAATCCCTAAAGCACAAAACTATAACTAGGTTATACCTTCCTAGAATGAGGTCTAAACTATCCCAAAACTTCACCATAAGTTTCCACCACTTAGTATAAGCTTCTTAAGACCCAGGATTAGTTATTAGGCACTCATAGGACCTTAACCTAGTCACTAAACTCTAGGATAAACCCTAATCTCTTACTAAGCCAAATTAGGTCATTTAGGTCTCGAAACTAGATCAAACCTTCCCAAAACTTCACCATAAGTTACCACCACTTAGTATAAGCCTCTTAGGACTTAGGATTAGTCACTAGACACTTATACGACCTAATTTAGACACTAAACCTTACTAGAAACCCTAATCTCTCACTAATCCAAATTAGGATAAAACTAAAACTAAACTAGTTAAAACCTAAACATATGCACCTCAACCTAGCACCCTAACACCTTAGTCATGCTTAGCACACACCTTAGCACCTCTAAGCACCCATATAAGTAAGTGCATCACCTACTTGTCACCACCTTCAACCTCTCGACTCACCACCACCACAACCGGCCTAGGCAGCCCCCTAGCTACTCCTAGCTCGTCCTCATTACCTCCTAGACTTGCCATAACCCCTAGCTCGGCATACTCATCTCCCCCTCCTCGAAACCTCCTACTTCTGTTTCTTGCTCACTACTCCTCGCTACCCTATAAATACCCCCGTCCCCTCTCCATTTCATTCACACCTCTTCTCTTCTTTATCTCCACACATATTCTAGTCCTAGTGATTGTACACGAGCTGTAGTAGGCCTAGGAGTCGAGCTAACTAAGCCTGCCCTTGTCGAGTTGTGGTTTGAATTGAGAAAACACTTGAAACCCTCTATAACCCTTCCCTAGTCACATAAGCTTTCATACTTACTTTCTTTAGCTTTATTTTAGTCTTAGTATAGTAATAGGATGCCTTAGATCCCATAGGAACCCTTTCCTAAGCCTTAGTCATGATCATTTGCTAGTTTTCTTTCTAAAACCCTAAAACCTATCGAATTGCCTTTAACATGCTATAAGCCCTTTACATAAGCTATAATCTGATTTAGCTGACTTAGATAAGCTAATATTAGTTAAACATAAGCTAGGAAACTTAGTTACATGAAAATATAGTTAACTTGAATTTAGGACTAGTTTTGCAAAACTTTACATGCATAGGGGTATATATGGTAAATTCCTAAAACTATAAAGTCTAGGGACTGTTTTTGACATTTCCTAGAATTTATTAGTGCAATGACTCATTTTTCAAAGTTTTGAAACTTTAGGATAGAAATTAAAATAAATTATAAACTAAAATGGACTAGTTATGCAAATATTATAAAGTTAAGGGTAAAAAGGGTAAATAATGAAAATTAGTATAGTTTAAGGATTAGTTATGTCATTTTCTCAAAATATAGAAGTTTAGGGACTAATTGTGTCAAGAATAGATAGTTATAAGTATAAATAATATAAGTATTATAAGTTTAGGGTAGATTTGGTAAATATATAAAACTATGAGGGTATAAAGTAAAAATATTATAAAACTTAATTAAAGTTAGAAGCATAACGCAATAGTAGGGAGCTTCATGTGAGGAGTACCATGTGGATATTTCGTTTTGACGAGTTTGCTGGGTTTACGAATTAAAGTGCCCTGGCTCCTCAAACGATTATTGCATGTACTTCTGGATTATGATGGCCCGAATGGTGTTATGTTTTAACCAAACTTAATCACAACGTAGCTCAGTAGTAGGGAGCTTCACGTGAGGAGTATTAACTTATGAATTATGATGGCCCGAACGGTATTATGTTGATAACATAATACAATAGTAGGGAGCTTCATGTGAGGAGTCATATACTTCTGAATTGTGATGGCCCGAACGGTGTTATGTTATATCTAAAACATTAACGAACCTAAGAATGATTACTTAAGAAACTTAAACAAGATAACTAAAGCTTGACATACATCCAAACCTACAACACACTAGGATACGTGAGTAAGACAGTCTAGTTCCCGAGTCAGATTTTGCATCAATTAGATTTCCCTAAGCCCAGGTGAGTTTTCATAGCCTCACACCTTTTAAACGCTTTCTAAATGCTTTACAAACCCTACGAGGGGGATACATGCTACTTGCTTTACTTTAAACCGAGTACAAGTATTTTTCTTTGGTTGTTGCATTTGTAAACTATCTGCCACCACTACATCACTAAAATTCATGAATCTAGTCGTTTGGGATATTTTACCCACGCGAACGCGAATATAGTTGATAGATCTATTGGAGCTTGACAACTCTCGTTGGTATTAACATCTCTCTGGATGGTTCCAATAAGTACTATATTTGAACCCACTGAAGAATTAACTTTGGCAAGTTATTCCTCCCGTCCCCTCATGGTCGGGTCTGCAGCCCCCATGACCCGGATTGTTAACGTGTGGTTCATGAGCTTAGTGCAACACACCCCACTCATGATAATTGTGCATGCATCACAATTATCACACACACACACACAACATTTTCCCAGATGGGTGTAAAAACAGAACCCATGGAACTTGTATTCACTAACACTTAAACCTATGACTCTCACTGAACACCTAGTGTTGAATTTTAAGAATGTATTCTAGGTATATCACTTCTACGGAGATATGGCAGAAGGAGGCACTGAACTCGGAGGACTTTCAAACTAGTTATCATTCAAACATAACTTAACACCTAGACTTTGGGACCTCATCAATAGTAAAAGTACATCTTTTACTACAAAAACTCTGATAATTAAATGAATGATAACTAAATTTCTAAAAACGTCTCTTTTCAAGTCGTTTTCTATTACTCTAACTGTGATTCTATGAAGTAATACCCCAAACACTTAATCCGCTGCGATCAGTGAAAAATGGGGGTGTTACACGAGGAAATATATAGGTAGTCATTAGAGCGATGTAAAGGATGACTTAATATTTCCAGTGAAATATTTAAAAATTCGTGAGATGAGACACGAGAGATGACTTCAATATTTCCACTGAAATATTTAGATAGTCATAAGAGGGATGTGACGGATGACTTAATATTTCTAGTGAAATATTAAAAAGTCACGGGACGAGATGTAAGGGATGACTTTAATATTTCCAGTGAAATATTTAAGTGTTTATACAAGAGATGTAAAGAATGACTCAATATTTCCAGCGAAATATTTAAGTAGTCATAAGACACGATTCGGAAGAAAGAGAGTATCAACATACTCTTGACGAGATAGAGGGATAAATCTAATGGGATTTGACACGAGATTATTGACAGTTCAAGATGACTTTAATATTTCCAATGAAATATTTAGATAGTCATAAGACGAAACTCGGAGGAAGGAGAGTATCAACATACTCTTGGAAAGATAGGGTGATGGTTTATTTTCTATCCTAAAGCTAATGGATAAGTTCAATCCTCATTATCTATGAGGTGAGCTTGAAGACAGAACACGATGACAAACCTATGGGGATAGGAGGAACTAATGGAGATGAATATACTTGGTCTTAAGGAGTGTATATTCACACGAGGATGAAAGGAACTACTAATCACTTATGTAGTCACTCGTGAGTCCTTTGTCATCCAAAGGTTGATGTTCGCTTTGGGCATTTGGATGAGCGTTTTAGCATATGTTGTTAAAAGGCTTTGAATAAGATGTTTCGGATATGACTTTTAACAATTGCGATCGCAAGTTAAAATTACTTGAATATTTCGGATGAAATATTTAAGTTGTCAAGCCTACTCCGAGTTCTACTAGGATTGTGTCTAACCTTCACATGAAAAAAGGGTGTATTACTTGGAAGAAGGCAAAGTGATGACCAGGGAATTAGGATAACTTTGTGACTACTTTAACTTATAGGTTTTGACACTAGTGTATGACTATATGACTTCTAAGTTCATAGTGATAGGCATATACCTAATTCCAAATGTGTTAAAAGGACACAGTGTGGGTGCAAAATTTACAAGCAAATCATGTAAAATGCACATAAGGAATAAATGCAAACATCATGCAAAACATGATAATCATTTATCATTTAAAAGCATGTATCGTAGATATGTGTAAAAAGAGATATAATATCCAAATAGCTAATCAAAGACAAACCGTTTCTAATAAACATGCATTCAATAATTAATTAATTAATTAATTACTGAGCATTAAGAGAGCATGAAGGCATCTAATCATATCTCACAAACATGTTATCAATTAGAAACACATATGTCGGATGTAAGTAATCTAGGTTTGCTAAGGAGAGTCCTAAATCCTACTTGCTCATAATGCAATCCTAATAGGAGACAAAGTTCACTGATGTAAACTTTCTTTAGTCAAATGTACGAATGAAACTTTTTCAAGTTGGAGAATGAGTATGAGACTATCACTAGTAGTGCTCAATTCAGGCTAAACACGACCATTTTTATGGGTTATACCACGAACCCAACTTCCCATCCTGGAAGCAATTCAACCATTAGGTCAAATTGAATTTCTAGTGCGATAGGTTCTCCAATAGTCATTCTCATGTTAGAAAAAGTAAAACTCCTATATTTGCATATCGAAGTGTAGCAAAAATGACATTAACTTATTTTGCTACTACATGGCCTAGTGTGACTCTACTAGACATATTTCAAAAAAACATGTACATAAAGATGACACGTCTTACATAATATCCTAACAAAGGCAAGCAGAATGTTTCAATTTCGTGTTTGAGATTTAGAGATTATTTGGTTTAGGTGATGCATTTTAAGATCTCCTGGACGACATCTTCTTTTGTTGAGTTGTTACATGTTACTTTAACATGATTTGGTTTTCTTAGATCCAAGAGATGTTTTAATGTGATACAATGTAGAATTTACTACATCGAGACTGTTTAAAGAACGCTCCTTAGCATATCTTGAGAGAAGAATCTAGTAAAGGTTATTTACCTCAATAGATCTTGTGAGTATTATATTTGAAATGAGACATATTGTATATTTCAAGAAATATGCTTTCCTAAGAGGAAACTTATCACTCTTATAAATGCTTAGTAAAATAAGTATTTTAGTGTATGAACAATTTTACTTGTTTACGTAATGAAACATGTTATATTTGGTTATTATTCAACTCTAGTATCCTATATTTGTTAACAAGATGCAATGTATTATCTTGTAACATAACTGATTGTATAATAATTTGCACGACCAGGCCTTCGATGATGATCAAAGGATATAGGGGATGTTGTGGTTGAGCCAAGCTTGTGGCTAACCTGAAAATAAGAAATATAAAGACACTATGTTAAGTGATTGCGCAGGGGTTGGGCCCTGCGAACCACCTCCGGCATGTGAATAAGTATTTGGTATGATAATGTAGGTGAAATGTAGTTAAGTAGAGTTGTTGAGATTGCATACCAGAACGGAAACTCGTCCAAGACTATTTATAGGGGAAGAAAACAGCCTTGGTGAGTGTTTCCATGTTTGTAGGAGATCATGGGGGTGTCCCATGATTTTATGGTTAACCGCTAGGGCTTAATGTCCACTCTTCCTGAATTACCGGGTCAGTAAAGGAAAAAGAGAGAACATGGATAAGACGGGGGACGTGGGTAAGACTTGGTCTTGCCCTCTTTCCATCTTATGTTCTTTGAAGAATACCCTGGAGGGCTTATACCTTCGTTTGGCGAATTCCCAACTGGTAACTAGATCATAAGAGATTAGTTTTACGCCCAAGAAGGATTTTTGGAGGCTAGCTAGAGCCTGCGATTATGTAGGTTTCGAACAGGACCGAAGGGGAGTCCTTCGACCTGTTCAGAGGGTACATTATCAAGCCCCCAGTCGAAAGTGATGTATCTGCATGAAGGTATATTGCTTATGACTCTAATGTCAAAATAATATACAAAGTCATCCGTTGTCCCCAAAATTGCAAAAAACAAGGGAACATGTAACTAATTACGCATTAAATGCGGCAATCAAAGTCCAATCCACTTGCACCCACACCCTTAATAGCAAGGGTCTTGGTTTTCGGAAATGTCTTCTCAAAAACCCAAACACACGTTTGAAATCCGGATAGATAAAAATTGTTTAAACACGTGTACGACACAGATCCACCGAAACATTGATATAAAAGGTTTTTTACACCAAACCCTAAATCACTTTAACTCCTCCGCCTAAAATTTACACACAGTAATAGATAACAATGATGAATCATTCCGATCAAAATATTCACGTACAACTTCACGCTCCTCATATCCCTCCGAATAAAAAGGTAAAAATTTTCATAACTGTTTTTAAACGTTACTGTCGATTTAACAATATAAGTATGAATGCGAAATTTATAATCAAAGAACAAAAATGTACTTTAACCAAAGAATCCTTACAAAACTTTCTCAATGATTACTCCATTCCCAAAAAGTATAAGATTATGCTCCCCAGTAAGCACCAAAATATTTTTGATGCCCTAGAGGGCTTTGTAGGGCTTTATACTCATGCTTTTACTCTGTTGAACCTAAGGATACCGATTCATCCCTTGATTTTAGAGTTTATGCAATATTACAAGGTGCATATTTCTAGTTTTAAGACTTTTGGCTTAGCCAAACTCACCACGTACATTGTAATGTGTAAAGCCTATGGCTATGAGCCATCACTGAATGCACTAAGGGGTTTTATGAACCTTTATCCTGCCGAAAATTGGTTAACCTTGGCCAAAAGGGGAGAAGATGATGCGCCCCCTTGCTTTTAAAACCAATCACAAATATATCGGATTGGAAAGGGAGTTTCTTTTTCATTCAAGATACAATCATACCTTCGGACTACCCTGCTTTTTTGGATGAAGCGTATAGATTTGATAAAAGGCGCTTTAATGATGAGCTTCCTTATACCGTTCGAAGGAATCCAATGTATCAAAGACTCGCTCGCCATCCAGTAAATGTGCAAATATTCCCTGAGCCTATCTTGTATATGGCTGGGATTGTTGATCGTTGGGACTATTCTCCACAGGATCCTGAAATTATTTGTGATGGAGAAAGTATGTACATTCCTATTTCAATAATTTAAAATGACTTATCTGATGATATTTATTCTTTTCTTCCTTGTTTGCAGAGATGTCCTTCAGGAACTTTGTTGTAGTTGATGGATCAAGGGAAACAAGTTTTCTACCAAAGGATCCCAAAGAGGTTAGCTATGGAGTAGGCTCTCCATCTGTTTCTGTGAACAACAATGATGTGGATGCCCTTGCTGTGCAACCCCTTGCTTCTGCAAAGCCCACCAAGCCTGAAAAACAATTGGCCCTTGAGGAAGCACCACAACTTGTGGAGAATATCGCAGATTCAGACGACCCACCCTCCGATGAAGAGCCGGTGACAATCGTAGGGTCATTTGGCATAGCTGATAGGGTGAGGATCAGGAAGGGAACATAGGTGAAGGCCCTCAAGGAAAATCCTAAAAGGAAACTTGTGTTGCCCACACCTTCCTCTAGGACTACAAGGCAGAAAGGCCTTAAGGGTAAGGCTATTCATAATGTTGCTGAGGCTCTTGATGAAGACATCCATGGTAAGTACAAGTCGTATATCTGAAAAAAAATGTAACTTTTCTTGCGACTAACGAATCCTTTCTCCTTGTAGGTTTGCCCAACACGAAAGAGCTTTCGAGTGCCCTCGCTTGCCATCAGCTAGTTGAGAAGATTACCCCTCCTAGCTGGAGAGGAGCTTTGGATAACATTTCTATGGAGGATCTGTGTGACTTGCATGACAAAAGCTATACAAGGCAGGTGGTTTTGGACAATCACATGAATGATCGCACCAGGGATTTGGTCCGCACTCTGCAAAGAGCTCGTGGAAAAATGGATGGCATTCTCGCTAGGATCAGGAGTTTGCGGATCTACGAGCTAAGTGCGAGGAAGCCTTGGAGAACTTGGAGAAAAATCCCATGGTATTGGATCTTCAGAAAGACGTCTGAAGCCTTGAAAAGAAGCTCATGGATGCTCAGTCTAAATGCAAGAAGCTGCGTACAGAGGAAGTAAATATTGGTGATTATAAGGAGGAGATTGTTGCTTTGGAGTCCAAATGTGTGGAATTGGAATCCGAGAGAGCAGAACTCTAGGAGAAGGAGATCAAGCTCCGAGAGGAGTTGGATGGTTTGAAGCGTCAGCACAGGGCTCTGAAAAAAGATAGGGCTGCAGTTGTATCTAAGGTGGTTCCGTATATTGCTATGGAATTGTATCATAGCGACGAGGTTAGGAAAATGATAGCAGGTTTGATTAACGCTGCAATGTATCATGGGAAATGCATCACGCTTGAGGAAATTGCTGCAACCTGTGAGCCAGTGGATCTATAAAAAGTTCATTACTACCGCTCTACCCATGAGAGGGAGTATGATGAGGCCAGCAATGCCGTAGCAACAGCAGAGTACCCTTCCTTCATGAGGCCACCAAATATCCCATGGCTTCTGTTGATACGCTCCTTTCTATGAAGTCCCGTAGGGTGAAGCCACCATCTTCAAGCAGAAGGGACACTCCTAAAAAGGCTTCCTCACCGAAGGTTACTCCTGAGAAGACGTTGTCTCCTTAAGAAACTCCCGAGAAGCTCCCATCTCCAATTGACAAGGATTCCTGTGTGCAACCCTCCGAGGTAGAGCTTGAGAAGCCCCAGTCTGAGACAAGTCCCAAAGATCCTGCCCCAATCCAACAAGAAAGTCCATATTCTACTTGTAAGTGAAGGCTGCTATGTTGGCAGTAATTTGGTTCCGAGGGTAGCATGTACCCTCTTGACATTATGAATTTATGCCTTTGAACAATTTATGTTTTATGTTTATGTGGCCCTGGGCCAAGACAATGTTTCTTATCTATTTAGAAGCAATTATAAATGATGCGTACTATATATGCACAAGGGAGTATGTTCCCGCTTTTGATGTGATATATTTCTTCTCTCTATCTGTTATTGATAGATATGTTAGGGTTATAGTGATTACCCTTTAAATGTTCAACCAAGAGTTTTTTCGTATAATTTGACTGCCGACGGAGGGTTACGACCCGTTCCGACTTTATCCTTTTAGTGCAGAGGGCTTCGAATACCCTAAGATCCTTAGGAAAGTTAATGTGAATTGTATGTAATGCTTTTCAAGATAAGGCTATCTTGGTACATTCTTCGAACATTGAACTCTAAATACTTGGTTTGATAAAATCTTTTTTGTATTGAACAAGACAAGAGATTTTGAGGGAATGCATCATGTCATTAATCAGGAAGGAAGGATTACATCATTTTAAGAAATGAAGACTAAGACATCTACCCTTAATGCTTCTTTCCCTTTTTTAGAATACATAAATGAAAAATCATCTAATAGCAAATCTTGCTTTAAAACTTATGAAAGATGTGGCAATCCATTCATATGTTGGAGGAGGGTTGCTGACGCGTGAACCTCTCTACTTGGGCCTGTTCCATACATCTTTTCTCGAAGCGGATGTAAGAAAGGTCCATCGTTTATTATGCTTGAAACTTTAAACGGGTAGCATATCGCTACAAACTTTGTGTCTTGGAGAGTAAAAGGTGTGTTACTCCTTGTCACTTTGTCAAAGCCTGCTGCTCTGTCCAGAATCGAAACCAAGTTCGATGAGGGGTTCGATTTTTTTTGAATGTGTGAGCCTACACGCGTCTTCGAATCACCTAAGTGGTGCCCTCTTTCTCGTTTAGCCTGGAGAGGTTTTTTGTTGGAAGACATATTTGATTCACATGCTTTTGGAGGCTCATCATTCTGACCTTTAAAGAGATTGCCATCCCCATATTCTATGCCATATTCTTCCAGTTCTTTAGCTCACTTGATTACTCTCCGTGTTCTGTCAGGGTTCAGGAATGCCCTTTCGACTGGGTTATCCGTAAGTACCCTGATGGGGTGATCTTTGAAATACCTTCGGTGACGTCTTGTGGCATGAACCAGAGCTAAGATTAACTTCTCTGATGCTGCATATCTTTGTTCTACGTCTGGTAGAGCCCTGCTAACGAAGTATATTGGTATCTGTATGTGATGAGGTGAAAAGTGTACCGCTTTTACGGGGTCATTTAAGCCCAAATTCATGATTATTTGATCAATTATTGGCCTAAATCGTTCCTTTTGTCATTTTAGGTACTTTTGAGGAGAAATCTGGAAAAGGAAGCATTTTGGACGTTTTTGGAGCAATTAAGTGAAGAAAACGGCAAAGTCTCTAATCCTTGTTGGGAGCAGTACCTGACGACGTCAAGGATTAAAACATGACGGCGTCAAGAGTGATAAAAGAGGTGGATGTGGAATTTACAACGTGACGGCCCAAAACATTTTCAATGCAAGTGATGACCCAGAGTATATTTCTACATGAAGGTGTCAAGATTGGATCTAGGCAATACGACTCTTAACTTGGCGGCGAGTTGACGGCTTCAGAAGTTAATACATGACGCCGTCAGGATGTTCTGTCTATATATATTTTTCCAATTTTTCATTGTAAAGTGTGGAACAAGTTGTGGAATAAAAAAACATAAACCCTAGGTTGAATTTTCTGCTTATTGAAGGGGTTTCAAACCCTTTTTTCCTCCATGTTTTAATAAAGATAAGTTCTCCAATAATCATTCAATATGTCTATGTGTTGTTTGATTCTATCTTATGCTTATCTTTCTTTTAACATGTTAGGCTAGGTCTTTCATTGTGTTTGCTTAGATGTAGTGAAACATAGATGTTGATTATTGGTTGATTGTTTGTTTATAATTGTTACGGATGATTGTATTCGATGTTAGGCTTAAGAAAACTGACAGACTTTCATTGGTAACTTGCTTGAACATCTTAAGAAACATGATCGGAGGTGTACTACGATTTTTTGTTGTATTTAATGCATAAATCAATTCTAATGATCCCATGTTAGGAGCTTTTAGTCGGCTCGACATAGGCATGAAGTAGGATCTCATAGAGTTAGGGAATATTGTACACGGCCCTACGACTAGTATTAAGGAATATAACCCGTCATTCATGCAATTGTAACAAGCTAATCAACCGGTAAAAGATATCTAGGGAGTAATGAAATATAAGTAAACACATATTTTCTCATTATTGTTTCCACCACATTAGTTTAATTTCATTTCTTTTATTTTATTTTAATTGCATTTGTAGTTAATTGGGTTAGTTGGCTAGCAACTAATTCCGCCCACTCCTTCAAAAACCTGAGATTTTACCTGCTGTCATAAAATATAAAAAATACAAAAAGAACATCCCTCACCTCTAGACCTAGTTTAGTAGGCTTTCTAATCCTAGCGACACTATTCCTGAGTTGAATGATCAATCCCCCGGTACTTGTCACTATACTATACTACAACTATCAGGTACACTGCCTGGCGGGGATTGCAAGCTTCTCAAGATCCCTTGAGAGGTAAAACCTGTTGCGAGGGCGCAATCCCGCATATCAGTATGCCTCTTCTATCTGCGAAGAGCATTGCGCCGATTTCGTCAGAGGAAACTGCTATATGTAGGAACAAAACTTCACCTCTGGTTGGGGGCATAACCGTTGGCAAGATCTCCATGCAATTCTTCCATCTTTGGAAGGACGTTTCGGCTTCCCTGTTCCATTGATAGGATATGTTGCCGATGACTTCATTCCGGACTTTGTAGAGAGATGAAGACCTATTGACACCCTTTGATAAAAATGCCTTCAGTGTTTCCAACTTGTCTTTTAGATCGTGAATCCTCCCTTGTGGTCTCTGAGTTTGTGCCTTTGGGTGGATCCCTTCCTTGTTTGGATTGTCCTGGATCTTTCGTTTTACGAATGGGCATTCATTTGGCGCTTCCTTTCCAATCCTGAAGGAGCACATCTTTAGATTTAGCTTTAGGTTGATCCTCCTTAGCTGTACGAAGGTTTCTTCGACATCATGGAGGAGATCTGCCTTTGTCTTGCTCTGCATAACCAAGTACCCTTCGCAAACTCTCAGGTTCCTTCCTATCTGTTTTTCGAAGACCCTTACTATCAGCCTATTATATGTGGCTTCAGTGTTCCTTAAACTGGAGAGCATTCTTTTGAAGCAGTAGGAACTTCTGCCCACATGGAAGGCTGTTTTTTCTTCGTCTTCTTTCGCCATCTGTATCTGATGGCATACCATGTCTGTACTAAGGAAGCATTCCCAACGAACTCCAGACAATGGTTGTTGTTCTTCTACTGACAAGTAGCTTTCTTTTTAGCAAGCTTTGTTGATGTCTTCGAAGTTAACCTGTATTTTCCATTCTCCATTTCTTCGTTGAACTGCAACTGGATTAGTAACCCATAGTGGGTTTTCTATCCTTCAAAGTATTCCTGCCGCTGCGAGTTTATTCACTTCTATCTTAAATGTTGTGCTTCGTTCAGGTGCCACCTGGTGAGGTTTCTGCTTGACCGGTTTGATGTGTTTGGATTCATTGAGCTTGTGTTCTGTGCTAAAAGGCTTTCCATTGATGGTGAGTGACCTCGGAACCCCTGTCATTTCTGAGTATTTTCCCATGAACATATCTTCATAGGTTTTGAGCAGCTTTTCCAATCTTTCCTTGAAAATGCTGGGAAGTTGCTTCCCAATTTCCACCCTTCGTATGGGGTAAGATTCGTCTAGTATCACATGCTCCTTGGAGCCATAACCTTTTCTGATATCCATCATACGCTTTTGGTCACCTTCTTCCTTATTCTTTTGGGCTTCCTGGTGCTTTTCTTCTTGGTAACTAGAGAATATGGTTCCAACGCCCTTCGCGGTTTGGAACTTCACTGTTGCATGCACCGTAGAGACCACAATGCCCATCTTTTGCATGGCAGTGCGTCCGATTAGCAAATTGTAAGGCGATTTGGACTTCACAATGACAAAATTGAGGACTTCGGTCCTTGTGAGCTTTCCACTTCCAAGTGTTACCTCCAGAGGTATTTCTCCCAAAGGCCACGATCGTTCCCCCGAGAACCCTACTAGAGGCATTCTTGACTCTATTCGTTTGAACCTGATTGTGGAACTGAGCTTCCTAAAGCAATGTTCGTAGATTATCTCGCAAGGCCTTCCACAGTCCATATATACTTTGTTAACCTCCACATTTGAGACTACGACCTTAATGATCACTGGGTCCTTCGAAGGGGACTCCCCTACTTCGGACGGAAATGTTATCTCCCATGCGTCGTATGTTTCCCTTTCGGAGGCCTTTCTTTTTAATTGGGAGGAATCCCATCGAACCATTAGAATGGAAGCTTCCTGAGGGGTATTATCTTTTCCCAGTTGCGTATCAGTGACTTTCTCTTTACCCTTCCTTATTCCTTTTACAAGGTGTGTTAATTGCTCGGACTTCACTGCCTCTTCTATCTGCTTTTTCAGTTCTCGACAGCTGTTTGTTTCATGGCCAAAGTCTTCATGGAAGTAGCAATACTTAGTAGTATCTCTGTTCTTGCTTTTACGCACCATGCGAGGGGGTGGTTCGAAGGCTTTGGCAGCTTTCTCTGTTGCTAATATCTCTCTCGGAGACTTCGTGAGGCTTCCCAATAAACCATGATTCGGACCTTTGTTGTATGGAGTAAACCTGTTATGGCTTTTGTGCTTGTTCTTCGACCCTTCCCACGAAGATTGCTTCACTCCTTTATTGTTCTCCATCGGAGCCCCATTGGTGGATACCTCCTTGGCTTCTATCCATGTGTATGTTTTTTCCATCAGGCCTTTGTATGTTGCCGGAAGGTCTGTGGATAAGAATTCCACAAGATTTTGGTTGCGTAGGCCATGGACGAAGCCAGAAATGCGTTGCTCTTCATGTAAGCCTAGAATCTGCAGAGTTTCGTCAGTGTATCTAGTGACGAAGCTTCTTGTGCTCTCGTTCTCCTTCTGCTTAATGTTGTGCACCGTGAGGTGTGTTCTTGTGAACTTCTTCTGTTGGCTGAAGTGAGATCGAAACTTAGCCTTCAGATCATCAAGGTTAACGATACTTCCCGGTTTCTGCCCATTCCACCAGATACATGAGGAATCTCAGAGGGTGTAGGTAAACATGTGACAGGCTATGGGCATGACCCACTTTTGCATCTTTATAGCTCCCTCGAACAAGTGCAGGAAATTATCAGGATTCCCTTTCCCATCATAGGTGCCTATGTATAAAGGCATCTTTAAACCGTCTGGTAGAGGATAATCCTCAATCCATCTTACAAAAGGCGTTGTAGGGCCCGCAGATTCAGGGTACGAGTCGGTATAAGGCGGCATGTTCATGGGGGCATTGTTGTATGGGTTATGAGGAGGGGGTATCCCCGAAGAGGGTTGATTAGGATAAAAAGGATGAGGCGTACTCGTGTTTGGAGGGTAACTATTATACATGGTATACGGAGGGTATATCATGGGATGGTTATAGGGTACGGCAGATTGTGAGGGATATTGATTGCTAGGCTGCCCATTCATGGGGGAATAAAGGTTTGGAGGATAACTTTGAGCTGGAAACTGGGGGTACATACTGTGGAAATCTAGAAGGGGGGGTTGAATAGTTTTACATCAATTTGGTTTTAAAAACTTTGTTTTATAAAAAAAAAAAAAAAAAAAAAAAAAAAAAAAACTTCAATACAAGATTTATTGTAAAAATCTACTAAATCTAAATGATCAATTTTGCTATATGTATATATTGTATCCTTTTTTCGGTTATTTATAAAAACTTTATTTTATGAATGAACCTTTTGTTTGAACTTTGTGTGAAATCAATTTTAGCACAATATCATAAGCTACAACTAGATGCAAATATATATAAGTATGTAAACAATAAAGATGTAAATAGGATAATGAACAAGAGATGGAAAGATCAAACCAAGACACGGCGGATTTATAGTGGTTCGGCTACAAGGTCTCCTTCCTTGCCCTACTCTATTCCTCGAGTCTCCTACTTGAGAGTTTTCTTAACTAATACAACGGGCTCCCTTTTGGCGGAGAAACCTTACACAACTTTTGCTTACACCGATTAACGACACTAAGCTAAATGTCGAGTTCTAATAGTAGCTAGAACCAATCTCACACCACAACACACCTTCTTCACAACTTATACACAACACTACTACTACACTACTTCTCACACCTTCACTACTTCCTCTTCACAACACAACTATTTCTTCACTACTTCTATTCACAACTACTAACCCACCTAGATCTATCAATTATACACCTTCTACAACTTTACAAATAATTTACACAACACCTAACAATATACACAACACTTCAATACTTCTAAACAAGATGTTGGAGAAGTATTCTTCTCTTGCACTTTGAATGAGGATGGATTGTATCACTTGAAAACAGGAACTAATATGTTTATGATCAAAGGTTTTAGGAAGATGATTTGAGAGAATTAGAACAGAAAGTTTTAGTGCAAAAGGTGAGGAAAAAATTCAGATTTGAACCAGTATTTATAGGCAAAGAATTCTGACACAGGAGCGTATGCCGGCCCCCTTAATTGTGTGCCGGCCCCCTAAAAATTAAGGGGGCCGCCCATATGAAACGGCCAGATTCTTTGTCTTTTCTGGGGAAAGTTTATTTGGTGAAAAATTTAACTGAATTTGGTTAAAATTTTGAATTCATATATTTATTATGAAATAAACATTTTCCTTTAATTACCAAAAGTGTTTTTCTTAAATATATAAAATGTTTATACCATTTTGTATAATTTGTAATTAGTAAATAAACCTTCCTTTGATCATAAAATGTATTAGGCACATGTTTATTCATACCTTAAGTGAATTAGTTGGATATAATGATATTTTGTCACTAAATACTTCTTTACGTAATGATTTTATGTTTAATGATTTTATATTTTGTAATCGTCAAAACATAGGGATATCGAAAAATATTAATAACGTTTTTACGCATTATTTATATCAACAATCTCCCCCTTTTTGATGATTACAAAATCTAAACTTATTAAATCAAAAATTATTATATATGCAAGTATTTAGTGAGTTTTATATCACTTCTCCCCCTTTTTGTAAACATCAAAAAGGTTGTCCCGAATTTGGATGAGCTCCCCCTTGATGTGTACTCCCCCTCGTTTAAAGGTTACAAGACAAGTCGAGATATGGAATGCTTGCAAAAATATTTAGAACATACAATATATATGCATGCAACAATTATATATATAAAGATAAGGCATGCAATATAAGCATGGAAGAAAACACTTCATTAAATAGATAAAAATACAAACATCATACATGCAAGATGCATGAACAATACAACTAATAAACTAAATCCTTAAGGGCTTACATTCAACCAAAACTCTAATAGAAATGTTTTCCTAGAGCTTGTCATCAAAATGGTTTAAACAAATTTATTTTCCAACCATGAGTCATGCTTAATTTGGGAGCAGCAATGTTGTAGGTGGAGATGATGGAGTTGATGGAGGAGTGTTTGATGGAGGTGGAGGTGGAGGTGTGGTTGATGTTGGTGGTGGAGGAGTGGATGTTGTTGGTTGAGGTTGAGGAAGCAAGCTTTAAATATATGAAAACATGTAACGGATGTCATCTCTTAATCCAAAGATGATGGTGCGGTTATGGATGCAACAAAGACAAGTATCACCATGAGCTTCAAACAAGCTCCATGGGATGGGATTGTAGTTTGGTGGATTGAGTGGTGATGGTGAAAATTGTGCATCAAGAGGTGTGATGGGTGATAATGAAAGGGTGATGTCTAAAGTTGCATTTTCAAGAGGTGGTTGTGGTGGAATTCTTGGTGGAGGTGATAGGTGAGTGTTGATGTAGTCCTTGATGGATGATGATGATGGTATGGAAGAGGTGGAGGTTCAATGTGTTGATGGTGTTTTGGATGGTGCATTTGGAGCACTAGGAGATGAACATTGAGGTGGTGGTGATGGAGTGGTATTGTCTTCATTAGTGAGTTCAATAAAGAGTTGTTTTAGTGGGATGATAACAAGTTTTTGTTTCTTGGCTTTGTTGGAGGTGGTGGTTTTTGGTGATGACATGATGAGTTGGTTGAGGTTGATGATGATAATGGAGTGTGGATGGAAGGTGTATAAGGGTTATATAGCATGGAATCATGTTTGGAAGTGGTATTAATTTGAAATTAAATTATTAGATTACAAAATCAGTTTAGTTTTTAAGGGAAATGGTAGCTGGGACTAGCAAAAGAAGTCACAAGTTGCAAAAGAAAACAGTGTAAAAACTCTTCCAGATGGCCGGTCCCCTTAATTCTTGGCCGGCCCCTTAAAATTAAAGGGGCCGCCCGTGTTAATTATGGGGGCCGCCCATCTGGTAAAATCTCAGACAACCAAATTTCAAAAAATTTCTAAAAATGGTTTATTTTGGTTTTGTGTTTGCAGCAAGCTCTATTGGAACATTTTATTATAGTTTTGGTCTATTAGAGAAGCATATATATAATCATAAACAAATCATGCAAACATGTATCTATACTAAAGAGAAAATCATGCATAATAGTCAAGCAAATAATATTAAGAGAACACAAGACACATTTATTGATTGTTTAAATAGATTATGTTGAGAGCATAATCATTAGTACATAAGCATATAAATATATGCTTTTAAAACTAACTACACTAGATAATACAAAGTTGCCAACTTGAGGTCTCTTGGACTTACTTGGGATACAAAAGGTTTGTGATGATTTTATTTGATGATGTGAAATGTAAACATAAAGTTTAGTTATTTGATGGAGAAGGATATGGTGTAGGATATGGAGCGGAAGAGGTGGACCTCACGATGTTGTATCGTGTCAAAGGTGGTATTGGATGAGGACGAGTAAGAAGATACTCAATCTAAGAGATATCTTCACTCAAGTAGAGGATTTGTTTTTGGAGGAAGATGCAACAAGGGCAAAAATGAGTGTGGTTTGTAACTTGGTCCAAACTGAGAGAGTGGGGTAAGCAGTTTGCATAGGGTGATGATGGAGGTTGCCCTTTGTTGCGTTGTGCAAGATGCATAGCAAGGAGATCACTAAGATCATGGATTTGGTTAATTTCTTCACGGAACTTTTGTTTTTCCGTGGAAATGTGGAGTGAATCATTTGGTAGAGGTGGATGAATTGGTGTTGTGTAGTTGGGGTTGTAATTTGATGATTGACCAAAGTGATATGGATCATTGTAGTTGGATGGAAATTGAGATGTATGGTTTGGGATGAAATTGGATGTTTGGACAATGTGGTAAGGTTTGTAGAGTGGTTCAAAGGAGTGTCCTTGTGGGTTTGGAGTGTAGTTTGGAAAGTAAGTGTTTGGGGGTGTTGATTGATTACCAAATCCACTTGTTGAGATGGATTTGTTTCGAGGGCTTTGTTTCTTTCTCCATGTGGGCTTTTCAGTCATCCTTGCTAGCTTAGAGGATTTTGATTTTGGTTTGTTGGGAGAGGTCATGACGGAATGGTTAAGTAAGGATATGTGATGAGGAGAGGTATTTATAGTGTGATGATGATGTGTTTATGGAAGGATAAAATAGTGGAGGAATTATTAGACAAAATGTGTTTGTGATTTTAGGGAAGTGAGGAATCAAAATAGGGTGAAATGGGCTAAAAAGCATAAAGCAAACAGGAAACCTCGACCATCAGGTGGCCGGCCCCCTCAATTAATGGTTGGCCCCTTTAATTTTAAGGGGACTGATGTGTGCTTATTCACACATCCTTTTTAGCCTTAAATCAGACCAAATACACCAAATACTAACCAAATATGCCAAGAGAATGTATGTTTTTGTATTTTTGTATGTGCAGGTACGGATATGTGAAAAATGAACAAAAACAAAGCCAAAACCGATAAAAACGAGCACAAGATTGGAAAAAGGTCAAAAGCCGGAGCCGAGGAAGCAAAATGATCAAAGAAAGCTCATAATTGCATAAGAAGTCCTCAAAGATTCATCAAAGTGCAAAATTAGTCCCTGATCAAATTTTGGAAGAAATGTAACATTCAGTCCCTGCATTTTCTGGAAATTACAAAAATGGTCCCTTGAGCAAATTTTGAAGAAAAGCTAAAATGTGGTTCCTCAATAATCAAAGGAAGTCAACATTAGCCCTTGGAATACTAGTTTGGAAAATTACAGAATTGGTCCCTAGAGTTTCAATTTTACATAATTAGTCCTTGGTTATAATATTATTCCTAAAACATTTTACATCCGGATCCACTAATAATAACTACCCAAACAATCCCAAGCCCAAAGACTGCAAGCCCAACCCCATCACCTTAATCCGATCTAGTCACCCTTACCCGGTCAAATCTACCCGGTCAACGCAACTTTTTAATAAAAACTTCCCATTTCACTTTTACCCGCCCCCCAATTACAAAGCAAACCCAGAAAATTACTGTTACTAGAACCCTAATTCCCACACGTCCCAAATTACCCCACATTACTAATAATTACCTTATGATTAAAGGTTCTAGAAGCTGACAGCTAGTCAGGGAATGTCAGGACAACACATAGACCAATGAAAAGATACACGGAGGATCAGTCACATCCATCAATTAATCCAAGGGTCGAGATACATGGATTGGGGACCAAGGCGCATCTGAGGGCTCATATTCGTTCAAAGAAACACAGAATGACGTGGATTGCTGAGCTATTACTACTAGAAGGATCCAAGGCCTCTCCTCAATCGGCTATAAATACCTCATCCTCCTTCAGTAGTTTGTGTAGGTTTTATTGTATTGTTACTCTATCAAATTGAATTTCAATTTGTAATCTCAGTTTTTATTAATGAAATAGTAGTTTCCTTTTTATAATTCAAGTCTCTTTAAATTATGCTTCTAGTTTCTCAAATAGCTTAATCTTAGAATTATTAATTTTTTTCTGTTTCTCAACTTCTGTTAATCAATATTAGGTTTTTCAAATATTTTTTATTTCATTATTGTTTATTTTAATTAAAAAAAATAAAAATAAAAAATAAAAAATAAAATCAGAAAATCAAATAAAAAAACTCAAAAATATGTTTTCATTTATCACTTAAATCTAGCTTCAATAAGCCTTTTAGTTGTTTACATAAGCTTATTTAAGCTCAAATAGCTTGTAGTAAGTTTATTAGATCAGATCTCTTAAATACTTACTTGGTCAATGAAAGTCAACACATCAGCTTATTGTTAAGCTCAGCTTATTTAGGAATATAAGGCAGCCAAGAGGAGCCTTGGCCTGTCAAAAGACAGGCAAGCTGAGTGAACCCCCTTTCTTAAGCTGAGGGGGCTTTCATTTGTAAGTTTCATCTTATTTCTTTTATTAATTTGCATAATCTTAGTAGTTATCGTATAGCTTATTAGTGGTTATTATTTCTGTCTTATTTTGATTTTTTTGCATTGTCGTCATAGCTGAGTTTTGGTTCATTTCATTTAAATCTGAGTTGAATTTCAACTGGTGTGTTACTATTTCATTCATATTATTGGATCTGTGTTTTTGGCTTCTGAGTTAGTATTGCATCTGAGAATTGTGGTTTGAGCTCATTTAAGTATCAGTGTTCATTATTAGAGTTGATATTGGTGAGTAAGACTGAATTGGAGTGATTTAGAGTGGAAATGGAATAGTGACAGTTAGGTTTAAGGGGTGTTTGGCATTAGTTAGATCTGTGATCTCTTGTTGTTTACTTGTGAAGTTTTCTGCATAAGTGGTTAATATAAGGTTTAGAGTAGTTTTTGTAGTCATAATATTAGTAACCTTTTCACAAAAAGTCAAAGTTCATTATAATACTTCATACCTGCTAGTATAAGTGTGATTTGGAATTTGTTACTGATAGGAATAGTTCTCATCTAAGATAATCAAGTGCTAAATCATCATAACATACCAGTTAGGTTCATATTAGAACAAGTGAAACTCACTTTGGTCAAACTTGTGATCCAAAATAAAAAAGTCAATCTGCAGGATCCTTTGGTTTTTGCCATCTGATCCAGGCCTCATTTAGGTCACAAATTGGGGCCTAGTATTAGTTTATCTTGTGTTTTTGTGATCTCAGTTGTGCACTTTAACTTTTGCCCCCATAAACCTTCACTTCTCAGCTTAGTAGAATAGCTTATTAGGCTTGATTACTTGAGCAGTTGGAACTAGAATCTGTCTTCAATTTTAAGGCTGCAATTTTTTGTTATTGATCATATTCTATGAGTTGTTGTTCAATTTGGCTCTCCAGTACTTATAGTTACTTTTCTAATTGAGCTTGTGCCATTTGCTTAATTGCTCATCTGTTTTGCTTATTCCCTTATTGCTTATTTCATAATTGTTTGCCCATTTCTGTGCTCCTGAGTGTCATATGGTCTTAAACCTATTCATTTAAGCTTATTAGAGTCAAAACGTACTATTGGTTAGGTCTGGTCAACTTTTGGTTAAACTGCTTATCAATAAGCAATTTCCTATAAGATGTTTACAAAGCAAACAGTAGCTACATTGCTCATTCTTCATTTTTAAATTTTTCTCAAGTTTAAAATATTATTTTAGATTTTCCCTGAATTTTTCATATTTTTCCAAATTGATTTGCTATTTTTCTTATTTTATTTTCATTTTTATTCAATTTTAAATACTTTTTAATTACTAAAAAATCCAAAAAATCAGAAAAAGCCAAGAAAAATCCAAAAATATTTTAGAAATTTATTTTCAGTTATTTTAGATTTTTAGAAATTTATTTTGCATTTTTCCCATTTATTTTGAATTTAATTTGAAATTTTAAATAGATTTAATAGTTTTTAATTTCCAAAAATTACACAAAAAGCCAAAAAAATTAGTTTTTAGTTTTTGTGGAAAACTAGAAGGGGGGTTTGAATAGTTTTACGTCCTTTTAAAATTTATAAAAACAAGTTTGTTTTAAAAACTTCGATTATAGTTTATGTGATCTCAATACTTGTACTATATAAACAATTATATATTAACTAACTAACTAAGCTAATAAAGTATTGGTAAATAAGTAAGTAATGAAAAGAGTTGGAGAGATCAAACCACAACACAATCATTTATAGTGGTTCGGCTACAAGGTCACCTTCCTTGTTCCTACTCCACTCCCCGAGTCACCTACTCGAGAGTTTTCTTCACTATGTCAACAAACTCCCTTATGGCGGAGAAAACCTTACACAGCAATTTACACACCACAACTACGTCACAACTTGATCACAACTTCTTCACACCTATTTACTTCACACCTATCTTCTTCACACCTTTCTTCTTCACACCAATCTACTACACACCTATCTTCTTCACTTCAATATACTACACACCTATCTTCTTCACAACTACACTACTTCACTACTAATCAACTTCTACTTCCTACACAACTTCTATTACTTCTAAACTACTTATTACATCCACAACACAACTTCACAAATATATATACACAATGCACAACTACTCTTCAATACTTTTTGAACTTAGTTGTAGAAGGAGTGTTCTTCTTTTGCACTTTGGATGAGGATGGATTACAAGGGATTGAATCACTTGAAACAAGGATTATATACAAATGATCAAAGGGTTTTAGAGGATGTTTAGAGAATTTGAGATCTGAAAATTTCGTGCAAAAGGTGAGAGAAATTCCAGATTTAAGGTGGTATTTATAGGCAACAAGTTCTGACAGAGGAGCGTGGCCGGCCCCCTTAAATCAAGGCCGGCCCCCTTAAAATTAAGAGGACCGCCCTTTATAATTAAGGGGGCCGCCCAACTGTAATGGCCAGAAAACTTGTCTTTTAGTGGAGAAAGTTTATTTGGTGAAAAACTAACTGATTTTGGTTAAAATTTTGAAATCATATATTTAGTATGATTAAAACATTTTTCTTTATTACCAAAAGTGTTTTTCAAAAATATATAATATGTTTATATAATTAAATAAACTTTGTATTAGTTAATTAAATACCACTTTGATCATGAGATGTATTAAACACTTGTTTATTCATACCTTAAGTGATTAAGTTGGATATAGTGATATAAACTAGCTTAATACTTGTTTACGTAGTAATCTTACGTTTGATGAGTTTACATTTTGTGATCATCAAAATATAGAGATATCGAAAAATATAAATAACGTTTTCATGCATTATTTATGTCAACAATCTCCCCCTTTTTGATGATTACAAAATCTAAACTCATTAATCGAAAATTAGTATATATACAAGTATTATTGTGAGTTTATATCAATTATCCCCTTTTTTGTTAGCATCAAAAAAGTTATCCCGATTTTATAGAAGCTCCCCCTTGAAGTATACTCCCCCTCGTTTTGAGGCCAAAAAGAAATCGAGATATGGATATCTTGCAAAAATATTTAGTGGACAAGCAACATATATATATATATAGCATGCAAGAGTAGAGACTAAACATAACCATAACATTAATAATATGAAAAAGATACATCAAACATTACATTAACAAACATAACAAGTAATGCAACTAACAAAACCCTTAAAGGCTTACAATCATCACTAAAATAATAAACCAAGGCTCAAACATGAAAGTCCTCTCTAGAGCTTCCCATTCAAAATGGTTTACGATAATTTTATTTGTAAAACACCAAGCATGTTTAATTGGGAGGAATGGATGGTGAACATGGAGATGGTGATGGTGGAGGGGTGTTTGTTGATGGTGGTGGAGGTGTTGTGTTTGTTGTTGGTGGTTGATGCAACAAGTTTTCAATATGAGAAAACATGTATTGTATCTCATCTGTTAGTCCGAACACAATTGTTCGGTTGTGAATGCAACAAAGGCAAGTGTCTCCATGAGCTTCAAGTAAGCTCCATGGGACGGGGTTATAGGTTGGTGGATTGATAGGGGATGATGAGAAGTGTGCATCAAGAGGTGTTAATGGTGATAATGAGAGAGTGAGTGCAAGAGTTGTGTTTTCATTGGTAGGTTGTGATGGTAGATCAATTGTTGGAGGAGATAAGTGGGTGTTTATGTAGTCATTTATGGATGAAGTGGATGGTATGGAGGAAGTGGAATTTCCATTTTTTGATGGTGTTTTGGAGGGTGCATTTGGTGCACTGGGAGATGAGCATTGAGGTGGTGGTGATGGGGTAGTGTTGTCTTCATTTGTAAGATCAATGAATAATTGTTTTGGTGGAATAATGACAAGTTTTTGTTTCTTGGCATTGTTTGAATAGGTGGTTCTTGGTGATGACATGATAAAAGGATGATGTTTGATGAATGTTGAGGATGATGGAATGTGAATTAAACATGCATGGGGATTATATAGTGGGAAAACATGTTTAGAAGTGGAATTAATTTGAAATTTTAATGTTAGATTCCAAAATCAGTTTAGTTTTTAAGGGAAATGGTAGCTGGGACTAGCAAAAGAGATCACAAGGTGCAAAAGAAAACAGTGTAAAAACTGTGCCAGATGACCGGTCCCCTTAAATGGAGGTCGGTCCCCTTAAATTTAAGGGGGGCGCCCTTATGAATTAAGGGGGCCGCCCATTTGACGACCCATAAACCAAAAATTTTTTGGAAAAATGTTGTGTTCTGTTTTGTATTTGCAGCAAGCTCTATTTGGACATTTCACATTTGTTTTGGTCTATTAGAAAGCATACAAGTCATATATATATATATATATATATATATATATATATATATATATATATATATATATATATATATATATATATATATATATATATATATATATATATATATATATATATATATATATATATATATATATATATATATATATATATATACATAGACTAATCATGCAAACACATATATAGATAGAGTAGTAAAGCATGCATTTAAAAGCATATATTAAACATAAACAATCAAGTTAGCATCCTAAACAAATATCCAAACAATTATTCAAGAAAATAACAAGTACTTCCGAATATACTTCGGACAAATAGCACACAAGACATAAAAATAAGTATTGTTCAAGAAACATAATCCAAGTACATCATCTCTTTTTCTTCCCGAATATACCCTTCAATGTCTTCCCGATAGATTTGAAGCCACCTCTAACTTCTTCATGAAAACTCTTTTGTCTTCTAAGCATCTCAGTAGTTCGTTCATGAAGCACTTCTTCGGTTTGATCACTAGGAGATGGGGTAGAATACTCAGGATAGTCAAGATCCTCTAAATTGTCAACGAACTCAGAAAACGAAGGGGTACTAGCATCATGGATGTTTTCCTCCTCATCATCATCGTCTTGTCTAGAAGATGATCCATGAAAGCTATGATGACGAGATTTTCCCTTGTCACTTTGAGTTCATCGAGCTTGTTTTAGAGCGAGAGGACGTAAGGTGGGATAGATGGACTCATAGATACTATTGTCAAGATCGGGGTAGTACTCGATAACATGACGATAGAGACGAGTGAGGAACATTCCATATGGAAGATTGGCTTTGGGAGTTTTTCTAGCACACTCAATCCGTTTGATAAAGAAGTAGGCCAAATTGTACGGCTTTTCGACACCTATACAATACAACATGTGAGCAAGGCACGCCGGGAGATGGTCCCGTTGACCTCCAGTACCAAACGCATTCTCACGAATGAGTTCTTCCCAACGCTTCATGTGGGGGCCTAATTCTTTGACGAGAAGTTGGTACGAAGAGATTTGAACGTTTTTGGATTTTATTTTTCGGGTAGTGGTGGCACGTTCCACACCAAGAATTTGACGAATTTCGTCGGGATGAGGGATATTGGATAGATAAGGACCAAAGGTTGGTCGACAACGATGAAGAGATTCGAGGCCCCACTCGTTTGTGAAAACGGCTTGACCTCTGAAAGGAATTTGGAGGATTTGACCAAATTGTTCGAGAGTTAAGGTGATGAATTCATTTTGAATCATGAAGGAAATGGTGATGAAACCAAGATCATTGGTTTGGATGGTGACTTGGCTAAAGAAATCGACTATGAAAGGAGGAATGATTGGTTCATTAATTTCATAAAGGCAATTGAGGTTGATGCTTGAAAACAAGCGATCAATGTAGTCGGATTGAGCAAAGGCTAGATCTACTACACGTCCCTCATGAACGTTTCTATCTTCAATTTCACGATATATACGTCCAATGGAAGGAGATGTAGTAGGGAGTTGGGAAACTTTGGGAATGTAGTTTTTAGTGTGGGAAAGATCTTCGGTAGTCGCTTTTGGAATTTTCACCTAAACAAAACAACAATACAAAAGACCAAAATAAATATAAAGAAGAATAAAAGTATATATATATATTGTTAAGACTTATGTTGGAACGTAAACATACTTCGACACTAATCCTAGGAAGTAGTTTACCATGTTCCTTAATATTGTTTTTAACTCGTTCTAGATATATTTTACGATGCTTAGTAAGTGGTTATGGACAAATCCAAACGCCCCTTTAAACATCTTAATATATCATGAAATTTACTAGATTTACATTGGGTTGTAAACTAGCTATTTCTTACGAGTTTCTTATGCATGTGATTTGTTTTCGAAAAAGATGGTTTATATTTTGACTCAAAAATGTCGTTTTTCGTATTAAACCAAACACTTCCTTAACTAGTTACTTATACTACTAGTATGTCAATATATATATATATATGAATTATATATCTTGACAAGTCCGATTAGCAATTTTTAGGTTTATAATCATAACAACGTTTTATAAAAATTATAATGACTAAGTTTTGATATTATTTGGACATGATCCAAACACCCCCTTATTGTGAACCAAAATATTTTTTTCTTGGTCGAAAAATGTAATTTCAAGTTTTACAAGTTATAAAAGTATAATGTGACTAGTTTTAACACGTTTTCAAAACATTATTCAACAATGTGTTTACTAAAATTTTTGAAAAGGAGTGTATGAAATTTTTCATAAATTTTCGACAAGATTGTTTATAATTACTAGTTTCTAGTGTTGATTAATCATTCTAATCCTAGGGGAAGCATTTAGTTATGGAGTTTTAAGACTCAATTCGAAAGAAATTATGAAATTGAAGAAATTAATAAAACATGCATAATCATGAATATGACCAAATTTGATGGAATTAGAAGAAATGTGTTATGAAAAACTTACAATACGTAATGGTGATTGTGTTAGATGAATTTGCCCTTTGCGAATTAACCTGAATTATGTGATTTGGAAGTGATTTAAGGTGTTTTTGGGTTTTGGTTTTCGTCACAGCAGTAGCAGGGGAAGGAGAGTATGAAAAAGTGGAGTGTTTGGCAAGAGGAATAAATGAAAAAACGGGTTGGAGTATTCAAATGGCCGGCCCCCTTAAACATTAAGGGGGCCGCCCTTCATTATGCTGCCGGTCCCCTTAAACATTAAGGGGGCCGCCCTCCAAAAGTTTTATTTTTCGTGTTTTGTTTTCTGGAACGGACAAGAATATATATATATATATATATATATATATATATATATATATATATATATATATATATATATATATATATATATATATATATATATATATATATATATATATATATATATATATATATATTAGATTTATATTTAATCAAAAATACGTTGGAGAGTATTCGCACGAAATGGATTGCTTGACATTTTTTTTACTTGACATTTCGTCAATTAAATTTTCTTGATTATTTCGGATGAAATTCATCAAGTTGTCAAGTGAACGAGAAAGTTGTGGAAGGTTCATAAATATGTGTATATATATATATATATATATATATATATATATATATATATATATATATATATATATATATATATATATATATATATATATATATATATATATATATGTATATAGTAAGGGCTTATAAAACGAGAATATAGGAGGGAGACGTATGCAACGGAAGCCGGGAGTTTGTTTTATCCATAGATTTTTCGACTCATCTCTCTTCATCAGCATGAGTGTTGTTGAACATTAAAGTTCAGTAAGGCAAATGGGGGAAAGAAATGGTTCGTAAACGAACAATTTCTAGTTCTAAAATATCAACAAATGAATTTTCTGGGTTATATATATATATATATATATATGTGTGTGTGTGTGTGTGTGTGTGTGTGTGTGTGTGTTTAGATATAGTATAATTAGATAGGTATATATATATATATATATATATATATATATATATATATATATATGTATAGATATAAAAACTAGAAGAAACAATGAGCCGAACAAAATTACATAACAACTAGATACTAAACTAAGTATGCATTTCTTGCCAAGGAAATAAAAGGATATGTGTACCTTTCGTCTTCAACGCGTTTATCTTCAGAGTCTTCAAGGAATAGTCCGATCAAGAAGTGACATCAAAAGTTTTCATGTTTGAATGGCGAATATTTTTACGTTGGTCCCCATTATCTCATTTGACCAAAGTTATTTGATCCGAACATGTTTTGTATTTGACTTGGGTGCATATATGGTGGAAACATTCCCCACGGATTGAAGTTCCACATTTGTTGATTATTGTTAAAGTTTCGTTTATTTTGGTTTGATCTTGATTGATGTGTTTTAGGTCTAGGGTAAGAATTATTTGGTTTCCTAGGTGGTGGAGTTTTAGATCTTGTTTTATGTTTGGACGATCCTACTTCGGTTTTTAAAGATGTTTATAAAACGGTTTTATTTCTTCATTACTAGAAATAGGTATTTTCTTATCATTTATGAGTATATACTTAGGATTAGATTTTGAAGGTTTTAATTCCCTGAGTTCACTTTCAAATTTAACATTTTTAATTTCACTTGTTGAAGCTTCAGTTGAATTAAATCCAAAACCGGTTTTATCTCCGGATACTCTTTGAATACTTATGATTTTACTAAGTGAGTTACTACTATTTTCAAATTTATCAAGTTTGCAAATTTCTTCCCTAAGTTTGTTGTTTTCACTTTTAAGCTCTTGACATGATTTACACTTTTCAACAATTTCTTTACCTTTTTCAAGTTGATGGATTTAAATTTTTAGTTCTAGTACTTCATTTTCTAGTTGGTTGTTTATGTATTTTAGTGATTTGTTTTTAGCCATTACTTGTTGTCCTAGTTTGCATAATCTATTGTATTCACTATCTAAATCTTTTTCATCTAATGATAAATTTTCATCACTAAAGTATTCGGTTTCGGAACGTACCTCACTTGATGTCTTAGCCATGAGACACTTTTCTTCCTTTCTTGTTTCTTTCTCATCTTCATCGCTATCACTCCAAGCTCCTCCAACAAACGCTCTTTGATTTTGATCTCTTGTCATCATTGGACATTTTCCAATGAGGTGATTCGGATCACCACACTTGAAACACTTTCTCTCATTCTTGCTATACATGTCATCATTATTCTTTTGAGGTGCTCTCCTTTCATCGTGTGGTTGTCTAACGAATCTTCCTCGCCTTTTGAAGAATTTCTTGAAATCTCTTACGGCCATGGCATATTCTTCATCATCGCTTTCGGAAGATGAGTTATCTTCGTTGTTGGATTCCTTTCTAGCTTCCAAGGCGATTGACTTGCTTTGTTCTCATTTTCCTTGAACCATTTCGGAGTCCTTCTTTATAATTGCTTCGTAGACTTTCAAATTTCCAATTAATTCATCAAGTTGTAGTGTTGACAAATTCTTTGATTCCTCAATAGCCTTCACTTTAGCTCGCCATTTTGGGTGAAGAGCTCTAAGAAACTTCCTAACAAAATTCTTACTAGAAAAATTCTCATCAAGTGCTTTTAAACTTGTGATGATAGTGTTAAATCTAGCAAAAGCAATATCAATTGATTCCTCTTCCGGAATCGTGAATTGCTCATATTGTTGAACAAATAGATCTATTTTATTATCTTTGACTTGATTATTACCTTGGTGAGTTATTAATAAAGAGTTCCAAATTTCTTTTGCGGTTTCACACATAAAGATCCTTTCGTACTCTTTACGTGGTAACGCATTGTAAATAACCATTTTTGCTTCATTATTTTTAGCAAGTTTTTTTTTAAATCATCATTTTGTTTTTCAAAAGGTACGATTTCATCTTTCTTAGTTTTGGGGTTATTTTGAATAGGTAAAAAGTCACCATTGGTAACAATATGCCAAAGATCTAGATCTTTTGATTTCACATAAGTTTCGAATCGATTTTTCCAATATAAAAATCCATCACTTTCAAATAGTGGTGGTCTTTGCATAGATTGCCCTTCTAAATATTTTTCAGATTCCATAGTTCGTTACAAGTTTTAAAATACAATATATTTTAAAAAATCTTGCTAGACGTGGCTCCTGATACCAATTGTGGAAAACTAGAAGGGGGGTTGAATAGTTTTACGTCCATTTAAAATTTATAAAAACAAGTTTGTTTTAAAAACTTCGATTCTAGTTTATGTGATCTCAATACTTGCACTATATAAACAATTATATACTAACTAACTAACTAAGCTAATAAAGTATAGGTAAATAAGTAAGTAATGAAAAAAGTTTGAGAGATCAAACCACAACACAAGGATTTATAGTGGTTCGGGTACAAGGTCACCTTCCTTGTTCCTACTCCACTCCCCGAGTCACCTACTCGAGAGTTTTCTTCACTATGTCAACAAACTCCCTTATGGCGGAGAAAACCTTTCACACCAATTTACACACCGCAACTACGTCACAACTTGGTCACAACTTCTACACAACTTCTTTACACCTATTTACTTCACACCTATCTTCTTCACACCTTTCTTCTTCACACCAATCTACTACACACCTATCTTCTTCACTTCAATATACTACACACCTATCTTCTTCACAACTACACTACTTCACTACTAATCAACTTCTACTTCCTACACAACTTCTATTACTTCTAAACTACTTATTACATACACAACACAACTTCACAAATATATATACACAATGCACAACTACTCTTCAATACTTCTTGAACTTAGTTGTAGAAGGAGTGTTCTTCTATTGCACTTTGGATGAGGATGGATGAGAAGGGATTGAATCACTTGAAACAAGGATTAATATACAAATGATCAAAGGGTTTTAGAGGATGTTTAGAGAATTTGAGATCTGAAAATTTCGTGCAATAGGTGAGAGAAATTCCAGATTTAAGGTGGTATTTATATGCAACAAGTTCTGACAGAGGAGCGTGGCCGGCCCCCTTAAATCAAGGCCGGCCCCCTTAAAATTAAGGGGACCTCCCTTTATAATTAAGGGGGCCGCCCAACTGTAACGGCCAGAAAACTTGTCTTTTAGTGGAGGAAAGTTTATTTGGTGAAAAACTAACTGATTTTGGTTAAAATTTTGAAATCATATATTTAGTATGATTAAAACATTTTTCTTTATTACCAAAAGTGTTTTTCAAAAATATATAATATGTTTATATAATTAAATAAACTTTGTATTAGTTAATTAAATATCCCATTGATCCTGAGATGTATTAAATACTTGTTTATTCATACCTTAAGTGATTAAGTTGGATATAGTGATATAAACTAGCTTAATACTTGTTTACGTAGTAATCTTACGTTTGATGAGTTTACATTTTGTGATCGTCAAAATATAGAGATATCGAAAAATATAAATAACGTTTTCATGCAGGGGCGAAGCTTCATAGGGGCCGGGGGGGGGGGGGGGGGGGGGGGGGGCGCCCGACCCCCCGAAATTTTTTTTGCGATGTAGGGGGTATATAGTTTTCGTGTAGAAAAATTTCGGTATATTCGGTTTCGACCCCCCAAAAATTTCGGTATACTTGAAATATAGCCTTAGGAAAAAAAAATTAGATCCCGACCCCCCACTTACAAAATCCAAGCTTCGCCACTGTTTTCATGCATTATTTATGTCAACAGTTTTAAAATTACTTTTTAGTTATTTTATAATTTTCAAATTTTATTTTTCATTTTTCTCACCTTATTTGCATTTTATTTTAATATTTAATTAGTTAATTAGTTTTTAATTCATAAAAATATAAATAAAAAGTCAAAAAAATATTTTCCTTTTTCTTAAAATTTTCTTTTATCATTTTTAACTTTTCAAAATTATTTTCAAGTCCGTAGGAGTAGTGTAGCTTAAAATTCGCGTTTTATTTCGTACGTTAACGTTTAATTTACGTTTAAGCTTACGTTTTCGATTTTACGTTACGTTTTTAGTTTCCTTATTTGAAATACGTGCTTAAGTGATTATTTGTGCTTCATTTGTTATTTCATTAGTATAATCTCATCAAAATTACTTTTTACCACTTTCACGACACGTTTCACAAATTAGGAATTGAGAATTCTATTCACCCTTCACACGGACTACGACCTCGGGTTATCCGTATTTCTTTGCGGATCTCTTGAGTAATACTTATACTATATATATAACTTGATTTTCAACGAATCAATTTTGGCGCCGCTTCCGGGGAAGGTTGAAGTGAATTTTTCATTTTCGTTTTTCGAAATTGTGTTTTTAAAACCTTCCTTGTATATATTTTCTATAAAAACTAAAAAAATCGAAAAATCAAAAACACTTTTCCTAAAGTGTTTTCAAAAATCAAAAACACTTTTCCTCGACTCTCCCGTGGAAGGGAGGGCATTGTAAACCAAATAAGCTTCCCAATATAACAACGTGTGAAATTAGTTGCTAATCGGATTACTTTGAATTCTACGACCGAATAAGCGGAAAATACGGATAGCTTTGACATTAAATTGCAAGCTGAAGAGAGATCCATTCTTCTCTCCCGTTCCGTCGTGAGTAGATTTAAAGGAAACGGTTTACAATTAACGTAACGTTTGAAAAAGAAAAAAACAAAAGTTTAAGTTTTTGAATTTTGCTTTATGAAAATTAAAAAATACAAAAAGATTTTCCTTTTCAAATTTGATTTTGCTTTTATTTTTCAAAATTTGATTTTTGTGGTGTATGAACACCCGTTCATCTTCTAAACATCTTATTTCTCCATTATCGAACCCAGAAAGTTTGATACGTCACACACACAAAGTTCGTTTCCCAAACGTTACGGAAATGGAACAAAATAACCACAACAATCAACACCCTCCGACGGGTGTAGGTTCAAAATGCACCAGCTCCCGATCTCTGAACGATGGTGGAGCTGTGTCAACCGACAATGCAAGGTATAGGTGGTCCAATTGCCCCTCTCAATATCGAGGCTACGGATTTTGGACTTAAGCACCACATGATTCAACAAGTCCAGAATTCATACCAATTTCACGGATTACCGGGTGACAATTCCAACAAGCATCTCGACAAATTTTTAACCGTCACCCAAAGTATGAAACAACACGGGGTCTTCGATGAAGCCCTTCGTCTTTCTCTCTTCCCCTATTCTCTAACGCATTATGCCACAGCTTGGTTTGATCGTCTTCCCAAGAACCTGATTCATACCTTCGAAGAAATGGTATCGAAGTTCTTGTCAAAATATTTTCCACCATCGATGGTGACGAAACTTCAAAACGATATTAGCAATTTTCGTCAGCTTCCCGACGAATCTTTATTCGAAGCTTGGGAACGCTATAAGCTTGCTATTGATCGGTGTCCAAACCATAACATGCTTCTTGTTACGATAATCGATACGTTTTATAATGGTTTGACTTTGCGAAATCGGGACACAATCAATGCAGCTGCAGGTGGAACTTTTATGAAACGACGTCCTGAAGATTGTTAAAAACTTATTGAGAATATGACTACTCATTACAATTACTGGGATTCCTCTGCCGAGTGGAATGAGTCAAGAACAACCGTTGCTCACAGTTCTTCTACGTCTAATTCTGAAATAGCCGCCATTACTAAGAAACTCGATGATTTGTCAACTGTTGTTTTACGAATGGACCAGACGTCTCAGAATCAAAATCAAGTCAAAAATCATCAAGTCAATATGGTCAACAATGTTTGTGAGACTTGTGGTGGTCCTCATTCATATTTTGAGTGCCCAGCCACCGGTGGTTGCACTCACGAGAATGTGTATGCTACTTCGGGAACCTACAATATGGGTGGTAACGAATACCAACCACAGGATGATCGAAATCTTCTTAACTACCGTTCAAACCATTATGTTGGACCACCAGGTTTCAATCAACCGAATCAAGTCAATCAAAACATGCAAAACCGAAACCATCAATTTAATCAAAATGCTAATCAAAATCGGATGAACAATGGTTTTCAGAATCAAAGTCATGGTTTTCAAAATCAAAATCGGGGAAATTATAATCAAGGCCCGAATCAAGGGAATTTTCAAGGAAATTATCCTAATCATGGGAATTATAATCATGGAAATCAAAATTTTCAGAATCAAGGTTTCAATAACAACAATCGTGGTCAAAATTTTCAAAATCCAGTTGTGAATCAGTCGTCCTCGGATGAATTACTTAAGCAATTTATGAAAAGTCAAGAGGAAATGAATAAAATGTTAATTAATCAAATGTCCGAATTGAAGAAGTCTTTAAATGATCGACCCTCGGGCTCGGGTACTCTTCCAAGCAACACGATCGCTAACCCGAGGGGCGATGCTAAGACGATCACGACTAGGATCGGTATTACAATCGATGGACCAACGGCCCCGACTACCCCTTCATCTTCCTCTCCTAAGGTAGTCGCTCGTGAAACCGAGGTGACAACGGATACGGGAATTCCAAGTAATAATGGAAGGACCGAGAACATCCAGCCTATGGTGGTCCCAACTTCTAAAGGAAAATATAAAGTTGTTAACGAAACTGAGAAAGAAATTCCCGTCAAAACAAATTTGCCTTATCCGTCATGCTTAAACGAACAAAACCATCATGAGAAAGATAAAAACCAGATGGAAAAGTTTTATCAGATTTTTCAAGAATTACACTTTGACATAAGTCTCGCGGAAGCTATACTTTTGATGGCTAAATTTGCTTCAATGTTAAAAGGTCTTTTGAATAACAAGGAAAAATTATTTGAAATATCACGAACCCAGATGAATGAGAATTGCTCGGCGGTTATCCTCAAAAAGATTCCCGAAAAGCTTGAAGACCCCGGTCGATTTCTCATTCCATGCAATTTCCCTGGGATGGTTCAATGCTTCGCCTTGGCCGATCTTGGTGCTAGCATTAACCTAATGTCGTTATCCATTTGGAAAAAGTTGTCTTTACCCGATTTAACTCCGCCTTGCATAACCCTCGAGCTAGCCGACCGAACTAATTCCCGCCCGATGGGAATAGCCGAGGATGTCTTTGTTAATGTGGGAAAATTCCATTTCCCTGCCGAGTTTGTCATTGTCGATTTTGATGCCGATCCACGGGTACCTCTCATTCTCGGGAGAGGTTTCCTAAGGACCGGCCATGCTTTAATTAATGTTTTCGATGAAGAAATTACCCTACGCGTTGGTACCGAAGTCATAACTTTTAATTTGGATCAAACTGCGAGGTACTCCTCCGAGTATGACAAATATTCCGTGAACCGAATCGATGTTATCGACGAAGTTACGGAGGAGTATTCTCAAGAGTTACTTGGTTTTACCGAACATGCTTCGAGTGGCAATCCCACTCCTACTTCTGAACCGATTATTTCCGATCCTTCCCCTTCCCTTACTCCGTTTGAGGGAAGTGATTTCATCTTGGAAGAGATCGAGGCCTTTCTTTCTAATGATTCGATTTCACCGGAAATTGGTCATTCCATTTGCGATCCGGAGGGAGATGTTCTTTTAATTGAGAAATTATTAAACGAAGATCCCGATCCGTCCCTCCCTCCGATGGACCTTAAAATGACCGATGTTAAAGAAGTTAAGCCGTCAACTGAGAATCCTCCGGAGCCCGAGCTCAAGGATTTGCCTCCTCATCTCGAGTACGCATTTTTAGAAGGAACCGATAAACTTCCCGTCATAATTTCTAAAGAACTTAAAGATGAGGAGAAGAACCGTCTCTTAGATGCGCTCAAGAAGCATAAGAGTGCCATCGCTTGGCAAATTTCCGATATCAAGGGTATCGACCCTCGTTTTTGCACGCATAATATTTTACTTAAAGACAATTACAAACCGTCCGTTCAGCAACAACGACGGGTTAACCCAAAAATTCATGAGGTTATCAAAAAGGAAGTTATCAAACTCCTCGATGCCGGAATGATTTATCCAATCTCGGATAGCTCGTGGGTTAGCCCGGTCCACTGCATACCGAAGAAAGGTGGAATGACCGTAGTGACGAATGAAGATAATGAATTGATTTCGACACGTCTTGTTACCGGATGGAAAGTTTGTATTGATTATCGAAAATTGAATGATGCGACTCGTAAGGAACATTTCCCACTTCTATTTATGGATCAAATGCTAGAACGCCTAGCGGGAAATGAGTTCTATTGTTTTCTTGATGGATTTTCTGGTTATTTTCAAATACCGATTGACTCTTCGGACCAGGAAAAGACTAGGTTTACTTGCCCTTACGGAACGTTTGCCTATCGTCGTATGCCCTTCGGCTTATGCAATGCTCCAGGCACGTTCCAAAGGTGTATGATGTCCATATTCTCATATATGATCAAGAAAATCATGGAAGTTTTCATGGACGATGATGAGTGCTCAAACACTCATCATTTTTGGTCTAATATGAACTGCGAAACATACAAAAACACTCAGTAATGCATCAAAATACTAAAAATATTTCAAAATTGTGTTTTATATGTTTTAGATGCAAAATGAGCAAAAACAAATGAAAAACGCACAAAGTTTGCAAAATTGGCAGTTTCAGTCCCCCAACTTTCACAAAATTACAAATCTAGTCCCTGGATATTCAAAATATGGAAAATTATCACCAAAGGTCATTTTGAAATCATAAAATGTCATATTTAGTCATTTGGTGAAAAATTGGAAAGTTTTGGAAATTTACAAAATTAGTCCTTGGAGTTTCAAACTTTGGCAGAAAAGGTCCCTGGTGGGATAATTTTGAATAAAAAATCATTTTGGGTCCTTGGGAAGTTACAAAAGTTATTTTTAGCCCTTGGTGTGAAGTTTTGAGAAAATTGCATTTTGGTCCCTTAAACTTTCACATTTTGCAAAAATGGTCCTCGGGGTTTAAAATTTTGGAAAATGTTAATTTTTTGTCCTTATAATATTAAAATGTTATCAAAGTTACCCCTGGTGGATATTTTCAGAAAATCATATAAGCAGCCCTTGGAATTTCAGTATTTACAAAGTTGGTCCTTGTGTATTATTATCAAACCAAATGGACCCTTTTTAACTAAACCTAAACCCTTATCCACCCAACCCACCAATCCAGTCCAATCCAGTCCACCCCTCAGCCCACAACCGGCCCACTCCACCTAAAATAATAATAAAACTTTAAAACCGTTTTAATTAATACCCCCGTTTCACTGTTCATCTCCCCCACACTTCCCTGGTTTCAAGCTGCCATGTTCCCCCCCTCCTCCACTTTTCCACCAACTCTCCAACTATCAATAACTCCCCTCACCTTCCCCCTCCTACCCTCATTAATACCACACCAAACCCACTACCCTGCCTTGTACCTGCTTTCCCGCCAAAACATAATCAAACGGCCAAGGTCCAAAGTACTCATCCAATGGCTCAGAAAGAAGGTGGGAAAGAGAGAGAAACCCTCCAGGGTGTATAAAAGAAAAGAAAAAAAGAAGAGAAGAAAGTAGTTAGTGTAGTTTAGTTTTAGTGTAAATTAGTTTTTATGTCTTAGTTTTAATTTCAAAGCTCAGTTGTAACTCTTTGCTTAAAATCATTGTAACAAGTGTTATTAGTGTTTTTTTAAACTCATTGTACTCATTAATCTAAGATTTTCAGCTTTCACTTTCAAATTCACAATTTCAATTAAAATTTCAAGTCCTTGTTGTAAGTGATAAAAGAGGTTGTTCCTGGTGTGTATTGGTTTAATTCTATTCCAAATAAGCTCAGTAAGCTTTGTGATAGCTTATGTGAGCTCATCTGATCATTTCAGCTAGTAAGCTCTTATGAGTTTTATTTTCAAGTAAGGTTCTGTTTCATTTTTTTTGCTTTCTCTCTGCAGTAGTATTTAGTTATAAGTTTATTGCTACTTGTATTAAATATTGCCTAGTTTAGTTGTTCAAGTAGTATTGTTAAGTTGTTTCATGTTCTAAACATAAGTAGTACCAACTGTCATATTGTGGTCTTTTGTAGAAACATTAGTGGTTGCAGTTTTAACTTATGCCTTTGTGTTTATTTATGCTTACTTAATCATCATTGATCATTGTAAAACAGTTCCTTAGTCTAAATTGTTCATTTGCTTGCAAAATCATCAAATCAAGTTCCATAAGGGGTGTTTGGTTTAGATTTGTTCACTGAGCATATAGGTGGTTTAGTTGCTGTCTGTGCTTGAAACAAGTTTGCATAGGTTACCTTAGGATAGTAAAACATAGAAATTAAGCCCTCATTTATCAAAAAGTCAAATTCACAAATGTTCCACCACCACAGTTAACTGTGGTGGTTTGTGAGTTCCAAAACTCATCATTTCTCAACAATAGTTGTTCCTTTAACTTAATTTGGTTTCTATTTTACTTATAAACATGTTTTAAGTTAGTTAGATCCAACCAAAATCCAAAAAATTCAAATTGTGAGTTTTTTTAGCAAAAAGTCAAAGTGTGTTTTTCAGATTTTTGCAAAACTTCAAGGATTTAATGTGAATTTTGTGTGTTGCTTTAGGAGTTGATTCTTGTTTCTAATTGTTGCCTACCATCTCAGTTACATGTACCCATGTCTCTTTTATTTTTGCAATTTTTTCCCTAGGCTCCACAGCCCCCCAAAGTAGGTTGCAGGGGAGCTGTGTGCCCTGCACCACAGACCTCAGCCCACCACCACCACTTTGGTGGTAGCTGCAGCCTATCCTAGTGGGTCCCTTGGTTCACTTCTTGCTTATTTGAACTCCCAAGGTGGGTGGTTCCACATTGTACCCAAGTTTGTGCCCCCATTCACTCTGGTGGGCCCCATAGACAGCCATTAACCTTGTCCCTTGTCTGTGTTTTCAGTTTGGTTTTAGATTAGCTTTTCCAGCTTATCTGGCTTATTCTAGGTCTAATCTTGTTCCTTCCAGCTTAATTTAGTGCACTTAGCTTATTTAAACCTGAATTTGCTATAGTGGGTCCCACACAAGCTGGTTCAAGCTTGTTTTCCATCCTAGTCAACTAAAGTCAACTATGTTGACTTTTAGCTTATTCTGTGCTTATTTTTAGCTTCTAAAAAGTTTGTTTTTACAAAAGTTTGCTATTTTTAGATGTAAAATAAGTTTGTAAAAGAAAAACCAAGAAAAACAAATTTAAAATTAAGTGATAGTTTCTATTTAATTTTATTTAATTTTAATTTTCATTTTTATATTTTTATTAAGTACTTGTCATTTTTATATTTTTATTAATTATATCTTATATTAAAGTATTTATATTAATTTTCTCAGATTTTTATTTTCTCATTTAGTATTAATTAGAATTAATATTAGTTTTATTAATTATTAATTAATAATTAGTTTAAAATAGCATAATTAGTTTTTCTTAAGCGAAACCAAGTTTTTATATTTTTTATAGCTTTTATATGTTGTAAAATAATTTTAGAAATTTTATTAGAATTTTCACTATTCATTTAGTATTTTTCTTAATTTTAAATAGTTTAATTAGGTAATTAGTAATTAAATAGTAATTAATTAAAAGAAAATCCACAAAAAGACAAAAACACTTATTTTTATTTTTAAAACTTATTTTTCGTCATTTTATAATTTTAGGGATTTTATTTTCACCTTTTTAGTATTTAGTTAATATTATATTGTATTTAAGTGTTTTAAATATTAATAATTAGTAATAATTAGTATTTAATTAATAATAAATAATTAATTAGTGTTAAAATTTATTTCTTTTTCTAAAAATTTTCTTTTACTTTTAAGTTTGTAAAAAAGTCATTTTCACCCCCTGGGTGTTTTCAGATTTCAATTTTTACGTTTTATTTCGTACGTTTACGTTTTATTTAAACGTAACGTACGCGTTTTTAGGTTTAAAACGTTTCTGGGTTTTCAAACTTTCCCGTCTTGTTTACACAGCTTGTTTAAGCTATTCTCTTGTAGATTCCTTAGTTAAACCATTCACAAACCCCTTTTCATCCAAATTCACCCGATCACGAAACCGTTTCATAACCATCACACCTCGTCGGGACATAACGACCCGGGGAAACCTTATACTTCTGCGGAGCATTGGTTCTAGGCTGTTTGACTTTGTTGACCATTCCTTGGTCAATATAAGTTAGGTGGTTTTGGCATCAATCAACTTTTGGCGCCGCTGCCGGGGAGGTCGTGCGCGTTTTCTAAACGGTTTGCTGATTAGTGAGTTTGGAATTCACCTCGCTGTATATTTATCCACCCTTGTTCATATCCTTTCATAAAAACCCAAAAATATTTTTCCTTTACCCTCCAAAATGTTTAATTCTTCTCTTATCACCTTCTCATTATTTGATTCTCCATAATGATCGATTCCTCACCATATAATCCCCATGATCCTCGGACCATGGATGATTTCTATCGTCCAACACTTGACGGTAGAAGAGGACCGATTATTCCACCATCAGTCTCTGGAACCAATTTCATATTGAAAAATCACATGGTTCGACTGATCCGGCAAAATTGCCAATTTCACGGATTTCGAGATGAGGATGCAAATGAGCATCTAGACAAATTTATATCTATCACTCAATCCATGAAACAAAAAGGAATTTCCCAGGATAGCATTCGTCTGAATCTATTTCCATTCTCTTTATCCCACGACGCTGAGTCTTGGTTTTATGCTCTTAAAACCCACTCAATTCATACTTGGGAAGAGATGTTCTTCAAGTTTCTATCAAAATACTTTCCCCATTCTAAAACGGTGCAGTTTAGGAAAGACATTTTGAATTTCCGACAATTGCACATGGAATCCGTATTTGAAGCTTGGGAAAGATTCAAATCATTGTTACGGAAATGTCCTGATCACAAAATTTTGCTTCTTGATCAAATCCTAACCTTTTATCATGGTATAACTTCGATTGATCGAGACAAAATCATGTTGGCTGCCGGTGGTAATCTCATGCGGAAAACTCCACAAGAAGCTTATGATTTAATCGAGAATATGACAAATCATCACTATCAGTGGGATACTGAAGTTCATTATCACTCTGCCACTGATTTGAGTGCTCATCATTCCGATTACATTCCCGCTGAGATTGCTCAAATTGAGGTCCTTGGTAATCACAAAAGTTATATAAACCAATATTGCCAACAAGGACTAGGTCATCCTAACACTATTCACTTTTCAGACTCTGATGAAAGTGATGAGGATGAACCCTTTGAAGAAGAAATCCCTAAGGAACCTTCAGATATCTTGATAATGGGGGACAAGGAAGTCCAAGTCAATCCTCTTGAGGAAATAAATGACCTTGTTCCAATCCCAAAGGTATCTGAGGAGCCTTCTGATTCGACTTCAGTTGAAACTGTTTTAGTAGACATATAGGGAGAAAAGAACATGACTGAATCACTAGCAGTAGAAATAATGGAACTTGTAGAATCCATGACTGCTAGTCCTTCTCAACTCCCTGAGTCTGCTGTTATCACACCCGAGATTCACACTCACTCTCTAAGCATGGGGGACGAGCATCTTGACACTGTTCCTGTTAAGGAATCGGACGAATTCATAAAGTCTAGTGTTGAGAACCTTGTCTCAATCCCAAGAGAGTCACAGGGAATTCTTGATCATATGTGTGATATCCCTCCTCCTTTTGTCTTCCCGAATGATAATGTTGAGATGTTCTCCGATTCTGATGATGACGATTTGTTATCTTGTGGAGACATCAGTTACGTGGAAGAATTACCTTCTGAGCTAGTCAGCTTAGAAGAAGAGAATGATGAGATTGACACTGAAATCCAAGATGAAGCCCTTCGTGCTACATTATTGAATGTCAGTCTCCTCATTTCTAAAATCGAGGCTTTCAATATGAAACCTATTTCTTCCCCTATCCCCATAAAGGATAGTGAGATTCTTTCCGATGATCCTATACCGGAATTTGAAGCCTTCAGCTTTGATCATATGGGAGAGAAGATTAGTGGCACTACCACTTCTCATTCTCATAATTCTCTTCCCATATATGATTCATTCGCCTTTGAGGAGTTCTCCTGAGAACTCACTCATCATATCAAAACTCCTCTAGAGTTTGATTGCCTGGGGGGAGATGCTCTCAATCATGAGAATTTGCAAATTCCCACCCACCCTCCCGGGTTGTTTACGAGCTTACCCTTTGAAATCCAAACTCAGGCTAATGAGCCTCCTCTTGAGGAAGAAGATCAACTCATGATTTTCATCATGGTTTTCTTCCTTTTCTTCACCTACAAGGTGACTTCTCTTGTTCTTCACTCCTTCGGGAGTGAGGACACTATATTTGATCCCGGAATTTTCATGTATCATTATCTTGAGCCGGGTACTTATCTCATCGGTGTGGAACTTTCACGTGCTTCATATGTTTGTCCAAACATTTTGAATGAAAGTCCGAGTGAATTGTTCCTTCCACATCATGCTTCCCCAAGGACAATTGAATTCGGGGTCGAGTCACGCTAGCGACTCGGTAAACAAAAACAGAACATGCTTATAGGGTTTTCACCCTAAGTGTGGGGGAGTCCCCCATGTTATGGTTACAAATGAGTGAAAATACAAAATGGTGTTTTCCACGCTTAGCTTGTAATGTTGCCCTTTTACGTTCAAAATGTCGGCATAATAGCCGGGATTTTGAATATTGAGGACAATATTCATGCTTAGTGTGGGGGGGTATTCGCTATTCTAGCGAATTTTATCACATTTTACTATATAATACCCCCGTTTTAGCCAAAATTTCAAAATTTTCAAAAATTTTTCACTGGTGCTTCAAAATTTTTATGGTAATCAGTCCGCCTTGTCTAACCGACAAAAGGGATTGGCTAGTCCAGGAGCAAACGGCTCTTGGTAAAGACATATCAAATCCGTTTACGGCTTGCAATTTGCCCAAAATTGTATGGTTCCTCAACTCCCCGAAAACAAATGAGTTGGCTAGCCCACAAGATTATGGCTTGTGGTAAAGGCCGTGGAAAATCCATAATTGGTAATCAGCTCACCAAGATGTTGACTATTCCATCAAGAGCTGGCTAGTCCAGAAGGAAACGGCTTTTGGTAAAGACTACTCAAATCCGTTGACAGCTGGTGGTTTGCTCAAAATCACACGGTTATCAGGTGTGCCACAGTTCTTACACCTGGCTACTCCAGAAGTGATGGCTTTTGGTAAAGAGTTTTTCAAATCCATCAAGTTTTCAAAACAGTATTGCTAGGGACTAGCAATAGTTTAGTGTGGGGATTGATGAGTGCTCAAACACTCATCATTTTTGGTCTAATATGAACTGCAAAACATACAAAAACACTCAGTAATGCATCAAAATACTAAAAATATTTCAAAATTGTGTTTTATATGTTTTAGATGCAAAATGAGCAAAAACAAATGAAAAACGCACAAAGTTTGCAAAATTGGCAGTTTCAGTCCCCCAACTTTCACAAAATTAAAAATCTAGTCCCTGGATATTCAAAATATGGAAAATTATCACCAAAGGTCATTTTGAAATCATAAAATGTCATATTTAGTCCTTTGGTGAAAAATTGGAAAGTTTTGGAAATTTACAAAATTAGTCCCTGGAGTTTCAAACTTTGGCAGAAAAGGTCCCTGGTGGGATAATTTTGAATAAAAAATCATTTTGGGTCCTTGGGAAGTTACAAAAGTTATTTTTAGCCCTTGGTGTGAAGTTTTGAGAAAATTGCATTTTGGTCCCTTAAACTTTCACATTTTGCAAAAATGGTCCTCGGGGTTTAAAATTTTGGAAAATGTTAATTTTTTGTCCTTATAATATTCAAATGTTATCAAAGTTACCCCTGGTGGATATTTTTAGAAAATCACATAAGCAGCCCTTGGAATTTCAGTATTTACAAAGTTGGTCCTTGTGTATTATTATCAAACCAAATGGACCCTTTTTAACTAAACCTAAACCCTTATCCACCCAACCCACCAATCCAGTCCACCCCTCAGCCCACAACCGGCCCACTCCACCTAAAATAATAATAAAACTTTAAAACCGTTTTAATTAATACCCCCGTTTCACTGTTCATCTCCCCCACACTTCCCTGGTTTCAAGCTGCCATGTTCCCCCCCCCCTCCTCCACTTTTCCACCAACTCTCCAACTATCAATAACTCCCCTCACCTTCCCCCTCCTACCCTCATTAATACCACACCAAACCCACTACCCTGCCTTGTACCTGCTTTCCTGCCAAAACATAATCAAACGGCCAAGGTCCAAAGTACTCATCCAATGGCTCAGAAAGAAGGTGGGAAAGAGAGAGAAACCCTCCAGGGTGTATAAAAGAAAAGAAAAAAAGAAGAGAAGAAAGTAGTTAGTGTAGTTTAGTTTTAGTGTAAATTAGTTTTTATGTCTTAGTTTTAATTTCAAAGCTCAGTTGTAACTCTTTGCTTAAAATCATTGTAACAAGTGTTATTAGTGTTTTTTTAAACTCATTGTACTCATTAATCTAAGATTTTCAGCTTTCACTTTCAAATTCACAATTTCAGTTAAAATTTCAAGTCCTTGTTGTAAGTGATAAAAGAGGTTGTTCCTGGTGTTTATTGGTTTAATTCTATTCCAAATAAGCTCAGTAAGCTTTGTGATAGCTTATGTGAGCTCATCTGATCATTTCAGCTAGCAAGCTCTTATGAGTTTTATTTCCAAGTAAGGTTCTGTTTCATTTTTTTTTTTTTTGCTTTCTCTCTACAGTAGTATTTAGTTATAAGTTTATTGCTACTTGTATTAAATATTGCCTAGTTTAGTTGTTCAAGTAGTATTGTTATGTTGTTTCATGTTCTAAACATAAGTAGTACCAACTGTCATATTGTCGTCTTTTGTAGAAACATTAGTAGTTGCAGTTTTAACTTATGCCTTTGTGTTTATTTATGCTTACTTAATCATCATTGATCATTGTAAAACAGTTCCTTAGTCTAAATTGTTCATTTGCTTGCAAAATCATCAAATCAAGTTCCATAAGGGGTGTTTGGTTTAGATTTGTTCACTGAGCATATAGGTGGTTTAGTTGCTGTCTGTGCTTGAAACAAGTTTTGCATAGGTTACCTTAGGATAGTAAAACATAGAAATTAAGCCCTCATTTATCAAAAAGTCAAATTCACAAATGTTCCACCACCACAGTTAACTGTGGTGGTTTGTGAGTTCCAAAACTCATCATTTCTCAACAATAGTTGTTCCTTTAACTTAATTTGGTTTCTATTTTACTTATAAACATGTTTTAAGTTAGTTAGATCCAACCAAAATCCAAAAAATTCAAATTGTGAGTTTTTTTAGCAAAAAGTCAAAGTATGTTTTTCAGATTTTTGCAAAACTTCAAGGATTTAATTTGAATTTTGTGTGTTGCTTTAGGAGTTGATTCTTGTTTCTAATTGTTGCCTACCATCTCAGTTACATGTACCCATGTCCCTTTTATTTTTGCAATTTTTTTCCTAGGCTCCACAGCCCCCCAAAGTAGGTTGCAGGGGAGCTGTGTGCCCTGCACCACAGACCTCAGCCCACCACCACCACTTTGGTGGTTGCTGCAGCCTTTCCTAGTGGGTCCCTTGGTTCACTTCTTGCTTATTTGAACTCCCAAGGTGGGTGGTTCCACATTGTACCCAAGTTTGTGCCCCCATTCACTCTGGTGGGCCCCCTAGACAGCCATTAACCTTGTCCCTTGTTTGTGTTTTCAGTTTGGTTTTGGATTAGCTTTTCCAGCTTATCTGGCTTATTCTAGGTCTAATCTTGTTCCTTCCAGCTTTATTTAGTGCACTTAGCTTATTTAAACCTGAATTTGCTATAGTGGGTCCCACACAAGCTGGTTCAAGCTTGTTTTCCATCCTAGTCAACTAAAGTCAACTGTGTTGACTTTTAGCTTATTCTGTGCTTATTTTTAGCTTCTAAAAAGTTTTTTTTTACAAAAGTTTGCTATTTTTTGATGTAAAATAAGTTTGTAAAAGAAAAACCAAGAAAAACAAATTTAAAATTAAGTGATAGTTTCTATTTAATTTTATTTAATTTTAATTTTCATTTTTATATTTTTATTAAGTACTTGTCATTTTTATATTTTTATTAATTATCTCTTATATTAAAGTATTTATATTAATTTTCTCAGATTTTTATTTTCTCATTTAGTATTAATTAGAATTAATTTTAGTTTTATTAATTATTAATTAATAATTAGTTTAAAAATAGCATAATTAGTTTTTCTTAAGCAAAACCAAGTTTTTATATTTTTTATAGCTTTTATATGTTGTAAAATAATTTTAGAAATTTTATTAGAATTTTCACTGTTCATTTAGTATTTTTCTTAATTTTAAATAGTTTAATTAGGTAATTAGTAATTAAATAGTAATTAATTAAAAGAAAATCCACAAAAAGACAAAAACACTTATTTTTATTTTTAAAACTTATTTTTAGTCATTTTATAATTTTAGGAATTTTATTTTCACCTTTTTAGTATTTAGTTAATATTATATTGTATTTAAGTGTTTTAAATATTAATAATTAGTAATAATTAGTATTTAATTAATAATAAATAATTAATTAGTATTAAAATTTATTTTCCTTTTCTAAAAATTTTCTTTTACTTTTAAGTTTGTAAAAAAGTCATTTTCACCCCCTGGGTGTTTTCAGATTTCAATTTTTACGTTTTATTTCGTACGTTTACGTTTTATTTAAACGTAACGTACGCGTTTTTAGGTTTAAAACATTTCTGGGTTTTCAAACTTTCCCGTCTTGTTTATACAGCTTGTTTAAGCTATTCTCTTGTAGATTCCTTAGTTAAACCATTCACAAACCCCTTTTCATCCAAATTCACCCGATCACGAAACCGTTTCATAACCATCACACCTCGTCGGGACATAACGACCCGGGGAAACCTTATACTTCCGCGGAGCATTGGTTCTAGGCTGTTTGATTTTGTTGACCATTCCTTGGTCAATATAAGTTAGGTGGTTTTGGCATCAATCAGACGATTTCTCGGTTTATGGAGATTCTTTCAATTCTTGCCTCTCCCATTTAGAAAGTATGCTGAAACGGTGTGAAGACACCAACTTGGTTCTAAATTGGGAAAAGTGCCATTTCATGGTTAAAGAGGGCATTGTCCTCGGCCATAAGTTATCGAAATCCGGGATTCAGGTCGATAGAGCGAAAGTCGATGTAATTGCAAAATTACCTCATCCCACCACCGTTAAAGGAATTAGAAGTTTTCTCGGTCATGCAGGCTTTTACCGACGTTTCATTCAAAATTTTTCTAAGATAGCCCGGCCCCTGACCCACTTGCTTGAAAAAGATGCTCCGTTTATCTTCTCAAATGAAGGCATCGAAGCATTTAATATCCTTAAAAAGAAGTTAACGGAGGCTCCGATCTTAGTTGCCCCCGATTGGGACTTGCCTTTTGAGCTAATGTACGATGCTAGCGATTATGCCATTGGTACAGTCCTGGGGCAACGCAAGTCTAAACATTTTCAGCCGATACACTATGCTAGTAAAACTATGACTGACGCTCAATACCATTATACGACTACTGAGAAAGAAATGTTAGCCGTCATTTACGCTTTTGAAAAGTTTTGACCTTATTTGCTTTTGAAGAAATGCATAGTGTATACGGATCATTCAGCTCTCAAATACCTAATGGCAAAGCAAGATGCTAAGCCACGCTTGATGCGGTGGGTTCTACTCCTTCAAGAATTCAATGTTAAAATTCGAGACAAAAAAAGGAGCTTAGAACCCTGCTGCTGATCACCTTTCACGTTTAGAGAATCCCCATCAAAGTGTTTTTGAGAAAAAGGAAATTAACAAAGCATTTCCTCTCGAAACACTGGGGAGTTTATCACATTGTGATTCTAGTACCCCATGGTTCGCCGACTTTGCGAATTACCATGCGGGGAATTTTATCCGTAAAGGGATGTCGTTCCAGCAAAAGAAGAAATTCTTCAAAGATGTTAAGCATTATTTCTGGGACGGCCCCTACTTGTTTAAGATTTGTGCAGATCAAGTGATCCGGCGGTGCGTTCACGGCAAAGAAGCCACTAAAATTCTCATGGCATGCCACAATGGACCCACGGGGGGACATCATGGTTCCAATTTCACCGCTAAGAAAGTATTTGATTCCGGCTTCTATTGGCCGATGATTTATCGGGATGCCCATGAGTTGGTTAAATCATGTGATTCTTGCCAGCGTCAAGGAAAAATTTCTCAAAGAGACGAGATGCCTCAAAATGCTATCCAAGTCTGTGAAATTTTTGACGCCTGGGGTATCGATTTCATGGGTCCATTCCCGTCTTCTCGTGGTAACAAATATATACTCGTGGCCGTCGACTACTTGTCTAAATGGGTTGAAGCAAAAGCACTACCCACCAATGACACCCGAGTTGTAGTAAAATTTCTTAAAAGTCTCTTCGCCCGAATTGGTGCACCTCGTGCTATTATAAGTGATCGTGGGACCCATTTCTGTAATGACCAATTCGCAAAAGTTATGCTCAAATATGGTGTCACACATCGTCTTTCAACGGCATATCATCCACAGACAAGTGGTCAAGTTGAGGTCTCCAATCGTGGCTTAAAACGAATTTTAAAAAGGACCGTAGGTGAACATCATGCTTCATGGGCTGATAAGTTAGATGATGCACTATGGGCTTTCCATACAGCTTACAAAACACCCATTAGGTGCACTCCTTACAAGCTGGTTTACGGGAAGGACTGCCATTTTCCCTTTGAACATGAGCACAAGGCCTACTGGGCCTTGAAACATGCTAATTTCGACCTACAAACCGCGGGTGATCATCGTAAAGTTAAATTAAACAAATTAGTCGAGCTTCGTGATCAAGCCTATGAGAATTCTTTGATCTACAAAGAGAAGACAAAGAGGATTCATGATGCTAAAATTAAAGATCGCGTCTTCAATGTTGGTGATCGAGTCCTTCTTTTCAATTCTCGATTGAAGATTTTCTTGGGCAAGTTAAAAACCCGTTGGTCTGGACCATTCACCATTACCCAAGTATTCCCTTATGGAACCGTTGAGCTTGCTCAATCTAATGGTCCCAACTTTAAGGTAAATGGTCATCGTCTCAAATATTACTTCGGAGGGGACATACCACCCATGGTTGTCCCGGATCTCCAAACTTTCCCTAATGATAACTAAATTTGGGGATCGAGTCAAGCTCATGTGACTTGGTAATCAAAAACAAGCGCTTCGTGGGAGGCACCCCATGCTTATCCATTTCATTTTCTTTATTTTCTATTTTCTAAGTAACGTGACGTGAGGGGGGCGACCCTTTCCAAACTCGTGTTTTCGTGGTTGTTTGTGAATGTTCAGGAATTTCCCCAAAGCTTGAGGACTCTCGTGCTCGTGGTTTGTCGTTCTCTCCGCTCGAGTCTCATTCTTCGCTGCTCTTTCGGAAATTCACCATATCCAAAATCTTATCGACTAACATTTATCTCTTGGTATACTTAATAAACGGCCTTAGATATTACGTAGACTACCCGTACCCTTAAAACATTGAGGACAATGTTTCACTTTAGTCTGGGGGGGTGAATCTTCGATTCGATTTGACCTGTACCATCGTCTGAGCTGTTTAACTTGCGCAACTCCGTTTTCCACCATAATTTTAAATTTTTGTCACCTCTTTATTTAAAAAAAATGATGATGATATATGAAGTAATAATAAGATTTGACATCTTGTTTTGACTTTCCTACCGGAGAGAGTAGAAATAAATGTTTTGACTTGATCGGGCGTGTTGAGCCCTAGCTCATCTCCCTTAACAAATATAATCAAAAGATTATGGCTAAGCATCCGCGGATCTCATTATTTGGGATTTTAAATTTTCGGAGATCGAGGAATGATAGAGTTTATTTAGAAGTTTTGTGCTAAACATGGAGTACTTGGATCTCTTTAGAGCCCACGAAAGGTACTTGTGGCCTCCTTGTTCCCACAAGATTGCACACCAATAAAAATAGATCTCTAGGATTAATTAAGTGTATGGGGTTTGGGCAATACTTAGTTTTTTCTCGTTCCCAACAAAATCTCTGCATATGGGGGTTTGGTACACATAGGGGTACTGTCAGTGTTACGGTGAAATAGACTATTGCATCTTGCCGGTTCGCAACCGATGTTGTGATCTTAGTAAAGGCCGTAGGACTCGGGGTTTGGCATATGATTATGAATATCAATAATAATAGTCCAAAGCCAAATAAAAAGACAAAGGAATCCAAAGCTATAAAAAGCAGCTGATATAAATCCAAGGTCATAATAAAGCTCTTACATCTTGGCGGCTCATAAACTATTGTTGTAAAAGAAATAAAGGACTAAGGACCAAGTATTATTAAAGTGCTTATAATTATGCAAAAAAATGCCAAACTTCGACTCCGGGGGTTTCCCTAAATAAAAAGCTTCCGTTTCGGGTCTTAGACATGGGATGTCTCGGTCGTAAATAAAAAGGGGGGCCTCCACAAATCGTGTTAAATCAGAGACCTTCATGTGGACCCGATTTCTGTATGCAGGGGTTTTCGAGGGAAAGTTTGGAAACTACTTAGCGTTCAAATTTTGTGCTCTTATCGGACTAACAAATATCAAAACGAGAAAATATGAAGCAATTCATTTCTCACAAATTAAAATCTTGAGATACAAAACTTAGGAACTGGGAACAAGAGGTAATGACACAAGTAACTTTTGTGGGTAGTGTTAGCACCTAACTTGTGGATAAACAATGATCTCGATTTTACGCTTAGTTTGGGGCTTGTGAAAAATCAAGGATGATGATTTTTATCCGTATGGTCTCTTCTCTGTGAGAAGTGTTTCTACTCGTTGACCCTGAAAGTTATCAACAGATAAGAATTGATAATGAAAGTCAAAGCAAACCGTCACATATAAAAATGAAAAAGTACAAAAAGAGTAGTAGTAGTTGTTATTCCTGAAAATCGGAAAACGGAGCGTTTTTAAGAATAAATGATTTTACTATCTCTTTTGAACATCATTGCTACGTCAGTAAAGAGAGGTTTTGAAATTATTTATCTTTTAAGCATGAAGTGATGACATTGCGTGAGGACACGGCAATACCTTAGTCTAGGGGATTTTGATGTGTGCTTATTCACACATCCTTTTTAGCCTTAAATCAGACCAAATACTAACCAAATATTCCAAGAGAATGTATGTTTTTGTATTTGTGTATGTGCAGGTACGGATATGTGAAAAATGAACAAAAACAAAACCAAAACCGACAAAAACGAGCACAAGATTGGAAAAAGGTCAAAAGCCGGAGCCGGGGAAGCAAAATGATCAAAGAAAGCTCATAATTGCATAAGAAGTCCTCAAATATTCATCAAAGTGCAAAATTAGTCCCTGATCAAAGTTTGGAAGAAATGTCACATTCAGTCCCTGCATTTTCTGGAAATTACAAAAATGGTCTCTTGAGCAAATTTTGAAGAAAAGCCAAAAAGAGGTCCCTCAATAATCAAAGGAAGTCAACATTAGCCCTTGGAATACTAGTTTGGAAAATTACAGAATTGGTCCCTAGAGTTTGAATTTTACACAATAAGTCCTTGGTAATAATATTAATCCTAAAACATTTTACATCCGGATCCACTAATAATAACTACCCAAACAATCCCAAGCCCAAAGACTGCAAGCCCAACCCCATCACCTTAACCCGATCCAGTCACCCTTACCCGGTCAAATCTACCCGGTCAATGCACCTTTTTAATAAAAACTTCCCATTTCACTTTTACCCGCCCCCCAATTACAAAGCAAACCCAGAAAACTACTGTTACTAGAACCCTAATTCCCATACGTCCCAAATTACCCCACGTTACTAATAATTACCTTAGGTTCTAGAAGCTGACAGCTAGTCAGGGAATGTTAGGACAACACATGGACCAATGAAAAGATACACGGAGGATTAGTCACATCCATCAATTAATCCAATGGTCGAGATACATGGATTGGGGACCAAGGCGCATCTGAGGGCTCATATTCGTTCAAAGAAACACAGAATGACGTGGATTGCTGAGCTGTTACTACTAGAAGGATCCAAGGCCTCTCCTCAATCGGCTATAAATACCTCCTCCTCCTTCAGTAGTTTGTGTAGGTTTTATTGTATTGTTACTCTGTCAAATTGAATTTCAATTTGTAATCTCAGTTTTTATTAATGAAATAGTAGTTTCCTTTTTATAATTCAAGTCTCTTTAAATTGTGCTTCTAGTTTCTCAAATAGCTTAATCTTAGAATTATTAATCTGTTTCTCTTTCTCAACTTCTGTTAATCAATATTAGGTTTTTCAAATAGTTTTAATTTCATTATTGTTTATTTTAATTCAAAAAAAATAAAAAAAAAATCAGAAAATCAAATAAAAAAACTCAAAAATATGTTTTCATTTATCACTTAAATCCGGCTTCAATAAGCCTTTTAGTTGTTTACATAAGTTTATTCAAGCTCAAATAGCTTGTAGTAAGTTTATTAGATCAAATCTCTTAAATACTTACTTGGTCAACGAAAGTCGACACATCAGCTTAATGTTAAGCTCAGCTTATTTGGGAATATAAGGCAGCCAAGAGGAGCCTTGGCCTGTCAAAAGACAAGCAAGCTGAGTGAACCCCCTCTGTTAAGCTGAGGGGGCTTTCATTTGTAAGTTTCATCATATTTCTTTTATTAATTTGCATAATCTTAGTAGTTATAGTATAGCTTATTAGTGGTTATTATTTCTGTCTTATTTTGGTTTTTTTGCATTGTAGTCATAGCTGAGTTTTAGTTCATTTCATTTAAATCTGAGTTGAATTTGAACTGGTGTGTTACTGTTTCATTCATATTATTGGATCTGTGTTTTTGGCTTCTGAGTTAGTATTGCATCTGAGAATTGTGGTTTGAGCTCATTTAAGTATCAGTGTTCATTATTAGAGTTGATATTGGTGAGTAAGACTGAATTGGAGTGATTTAGAGTGGAAATGGAATAGTGACAGTTAGGTTTAAGGGGTGTTTGGCATTAGTTAGATCTGTGATCTCTTGTTGTTTACTTGTGAAGTTTTCTGCATAAGTGGTTAATATAAGGTTTAGAGTAGTTTTTGTAGTCATAATATTAGTAACCTTTTCACAAAAAGTCAAAGTTCATTATAATACTTCATACCTGCTAGTATAAGTGTGATTTGGAATTTGTTACTGATAGGAATAGTTCTCATCTAAGATAATCAAGTGCTAAATCATCATAACATACCAGTTAGGTTCATATTAGAACAAGTGAAACTCACTTTGGTCAAACTTGTGATCCAAAATAAAAAAGTCAATCTGCAGGATCCTTTGGTTTCTGCCATCTGATCCAGGCCTCATTTAGGTCACAAATTGGGGTCTAGTATTAGTTTATCTTGTGTTTTTGTGATCTCAGCTGTGCACTTTAACTTTTGTCCCCATAAACCTTCACTTCTCAGCTTAGTAGAATAGCTTATTAGGCTTGATTACTTGAGCAGTTGGAACTAGAATCTGTCTTCAATTTTAAGGCTGCAATTGTTTGTTATTGATCATATTCTGTGAGTTGTTGTTCAATTTGGCTCTCCAGTACTTATAGTTACTTTTCTAATTGAGCTTGTGCCATTTGCTTAATTGCTCATCTGTTTTGCTTATTCCCTTATTGCTTATTTCATAACTGTTTGCCCATTTCTAAGCTCCTGAGTGTCATATGGTCTTAAACCTATTCATTTAAGCTTATTAGAGTCAAAAGGTACTATCGGTTAGGTATGGTCAACTTTTGGTCAAACTGCTTATCAATAAACAATTTCCTATAAGCTGTTTACAAAGCAAACAGTAGCTATAGTGCTCATTCTTCATTTTTAAATTTTTCTCAAGTTTAAAATATTATTTTAGATTTTCCTTGAATTTTTCATATTTTTCCAAATTGATTTGCTATTTTTCTTATTTTATTTTCATTTTTATTCAATTTTAAATACTTTTTAATTACCAAAAAATCCAAAAAAATCAGAAAAAGCCAAGAAAAATCAAAAAATATTTTAGAAAATTATTTTAAGTTATTTTAGATTTTTAGAAATCTATTTTGCATTTTTCCCATTTAATTTGAATTTTTTATTAGATTTAATAGTTTTTTATTCCCAAAAATTACACAAAAAGCCAAAAAAAAAATTAGTTTTTAGTTTTAAAATTACTTTTTATTTATTTTATAATTTTCCAAATTTATTTTTCATTTTTCTCACCTTATTTGCATTTTCTTTTAATATTTAATTAGTTAATTAGTTTTTAATTCATAAAAAAATAAATAAAAAGTCAAAAAAAATATTTTCCTTTTTCTTAAAATTTTATTTTATCATTTTTAGCTTTTCAAAATTATTTTCAAGTCCGTAGGAGTAGTGTAGCTTAAAATTTGCGTTTTATTTCGTACGTTAACGTTTAATTTACGTTTAAGCTTACGTTTTCGATTTTACGTTACGTTTTTAGTTTCCTTATTTGAAATACACGCTTAAGTGATTATTTGTGCTTCATTTGTTATTTCATTAGTATAATCTCATCAAAATCACTTTTTATCACTTTCACGACATGTTTCACAAATCGGGAATTGAGAATTCCATTCACCCTTCACACGGACTACGACCTCGGGTTATCTGTATTTCTTTGCAGATCTCTTAAGTAATACTTATACTATATATATAACTTGATTTTCAACGAATCAGGGGCCGCCCGTTATAATTATGGGGGCCGCCTAATGTCTGGTTCCTAGATTTCCAGAATTGGTTTTTGGTACAGATTTTTCTAGAAAGATGTTTGTTTTGAGGTTTGGTTTTGGTCAAGTCCATCTCTTTAGGCAACTAAACAAATATTATCTTGATGAAGTTTGCATGGAACTATATATATGTAGGAAATTAAGCAAATATTATAGTTTTCATGCAAAGGCAATAATGATAAAGAACAAATAAGCAAGTTATGTATCATAAGGCAACAAATAAAGTATAAGGCAACTTAGTGAGGGAGAAACTAATGATGGAACAAATGTGACCAAGTGACACTTGACATTTTTCTAGTGTGTGTCTATATGCAACAAATGTGGAGATGCGATTGCTTCGACTCCTAATGCAAAGAAATACATGTATCCTAAGAAGCAATCCAAAATCTCCCTGATTTTATTAGTTGAACTCACGATTGTCAAGAATATATATTTGATTATATATTAAGACAATTACACGTGTAGTATCAAACATGATTTATGAGAAAACGTTTTCAGCATTATTCAACAATGTGTTTAAGAAAAGTTTTTGAGAGGTAGTGTATAGTCAAAGAGAAATTTCATTAAGAGGATTTGTTATTAAAGGATTTTAATGTTAATAAAGAATTTTAATCTTGTGGAAAGCATTTAGTTATGAAAATTCTAGACTAGATTTGAAAGAACCAAAATGATGTTTTGAAGAAATTGAAGTAAAATACTTAATGATGATTATGACCAAAATTTCATGAAATGTGTTATGAATGACTTACAATATTTGTCGCTAAAAATGTGAATAGTTTAGATAGATTGAGTTTTTAAAGAAATTATGCAATGTAAAGTTCTCAATCTTCAATTTTTGTATGAAGTAGATACCTAGACTCAAGAATAAAGAAGATAGAATAAAACAATTTTATGCAAAAAATTATTTATGAAAAATCAATAGAATTTTGTCAATTTGCTCCATCATTCCAAATCCTAAACGCTAGTGATTAAGTCGTACATGCTAAAATGGTTTAGTGACTATATCCGCAGTGTAAATAATACAATAAGCAAAATTATCACACTAACATGCAATTAACAATCTTGGAAATTTACGTTATAATAAAAGAGAGAACGTACCTTGCGTCTTAAAGTGAATAAATTCAATAAGACATATGAGAAGATGAAAAGAGGCAGCAACGAGTACCAAGAAGATCTTAGAGAGAAGGCAATGCAATAGAGAACCCGTAACAAGATAACATCAAAGTATCGCAAGCAAGTTCTTGAAGTATAAACATGTGAGGGTTCAAATACATGTCTTAGTAGATCGTCAAACTTCACGCATATGCAAGTGTGCCAATCCACATGATTAAGATACCTAACATGTAAAACAACTTGGTACCCAAAGTCTTATGGGTCCTAGATGGTTAGTCACAACATCCATTGCATTTAAAATGCATATGGTATAGATGTTGTTAACAAGTACAAGAATTTCTTATCAATATGTTTCCATACAATGATAATGTCCTTCTTGTCTCAAGAGATAAACAATTGTTATGATTAGAGTAATTTTCTAAATTTCTCCACTAGGTTTTACAAACTCTATTTGCTTTGATTTATTTGTCAACGTATTATTAGCATTGAATCCTAATCCGGTTTTGTCACCAAAAGCCTTTTGAGTATTAAGTAAGTATATTAACGATTTGGAGCTATTTTCAAATTTAGCAAGTATTTTTCCTTTTTCAAAATTTTCTTCGGTAGATGTTGAAGATTCATTTTTAAACGTGATATTTGAGTTTATGTTGCAAAAACTTTTGAAGTTACTTTCTAATTTTGAAAATTCTAATACGAATTGATCATAGCAATAATGTTTGGTTCCGGATTGTACCTCATTTGGGGCTTTATATGCTTCACAATCTTCACATGCTATATATCGATCCTCTTCATCTTCCATGTTGCTCCAAGTTTCGTTTATAATCTTTCTTTGGATTTGGCTCATGTAATCTTCGTCATTAATACCTTCAATGATCATGTTTGAACTAGTAGCACTTGTATTTACATCAACTAAATGTTTGTTTATTAAATTTTCTAGAACAATTAATTCTTGTGCAACATCAAGTTTATCATCTTTGGCTCGACATTTCCATTGGTGAAAGTTTAAAAGACATTTCCAAATATCATTTGTCGTTTTACAAAAGAATACCCTTTCGTATTCAATTCCAGGTAGGGTTTTATAAATCATTAGTTTGGCTTTGGTATTTTTATCAATCTTTGTTTGAGGGTAATTGTATTGTTTTTCAAAATCCGTTTTTGTTTGAATATCACCAATTGAAATGATGTGCCAAAGATCTTGATCTATTGATTTCACATAATTTTCAAATTTATTTTTCCATTCACTAAAATTCTCATTTTCAAAATATGGTGGTTTAAATGTCATTTTTCCTTCTAAATATTTTTCTGATTCCATAGATCGATTGCAAGTTTTAAAATACAATTTATTTTAAAAATCTTGTTTAACGTAGCTCTGATGCCAATTGAGGTAAACTAAAGGGGGGGTTGAATAGTTTTACGTCAATTTGGTTTTAAAAACTTTGTTTTATAAAAAAAAAACTTCAATACAAGATTTATTGTAAAAATCTACTTAATCTAAATGATCAATTTTGCTAGTATGTATATATTGTATCCTTCTTTAGGTTATTTATAAAAACTTTATTTTGTGAATGAACCTTTTGTTTGAACTTTGTGTGAAATCAATTTTAGCACAATATCATAAGCTACAACTAGATGCAAATATATATAAGTATGTAAACAATAAAGATGTAAATAGGATAATGAACAAGAGATGGAAAGATTAAACCAAGACACGGCGAATTTATAGTGGTTCGGCTACAAGGTCTCCTTCCTTGCCCTACTCCACTCCTCGAGTCTCCTACTCGAGAGTTTTATTCACTAACACAACGGGCTCCCTTTTGGCGGAGAAACCTTACACAACTTTTGCTTACACCAATTAACGACACTAAGCTAAATGTCGAGTTCTAATAGTAGCTAGAACCAATCTCACACCACAACACACCTTCTTCACAACTTATACACAACACTACTACTACACTACTTCTCAGACCTTCACTACTTCCTCTTCACAACACAACTATTTCGTCACTACTTCTATTCACAACTACTAACCCACCTAGATCTATCAATTACACACCTTCTACAACTTTACAAATAATTTACACAACACCTAACAATATACACAACACTTCAATACTTCTAAACAAGATGTTGGAGAAGTATTATTCTCTTGCACTTTGAATGAGGATGGATTGTATCACTTGAAAACAAGAACTAATATGTTTATGATCAAAGGTTTTAGGAAGATGATTTGAGAGAATTAGAACAGAAAGTTTTAGTGCAAAAGGTGAAGAAAAAATTCAGATTTGAACCAGTATTTATAGGCAAAGAATTCTGACACAGGAGCGTATGCTGGCCCCCTTAATTGTGTGTCGGCCCCCTTAAAATTAAGGGGGCCGCCCCTTATAATTAAGGGGGCCGCCCATATGAAACGGCCAGATTCTTTGTCTTTTCTGGGGAAAGTTTATTTGGTGAAAAATTTAACTGAATTTCGTTAAAAATTTGAATTCATATATTTATTATGAAATAAACATTTTCCTTTAATTACCAAAAGTGTTTTACTTAAATATATAAAATGTTTATACCATTTTATATAATTTGTAATTAGTAAATAAACTTTCCTTTGATCATAAAATGTATTAGGCACTTGTTTATTCATACCTTAAGTGAATTAGTTGGATATAATTATATTTTGTCACTAAATACTTATTTACGTAATGATTTTACGTTTAATGATTTTATATTTTGTGATCGTCAAAACATAGGGATATCGAAAAATATTAATAATGTTTTTACGCATTATTTATATCAACAGATACCGACGGGAGGAAGACTTCCTCCTGTGATGAATGAACATGGGTTACCTCCCACACCGGATGCATGGGAGGGTTGTAGTGGAATCCATGCTTCGGTTCTTCCCAAATGCGCAACTAGTAGTGGAGGTAGGTTTACCTCCGTATTCTTTCTTTGTCGGCTCCTCCCATTAGAGCCTTCAGCAACCGTCCCCTCTCTTCTTGTGGGAGTCCTTTCGGGGCCTCCCTCAAATCCTAAATTCCTTCCTCCAGTCCTCCTTCCAACAGGAGACCCAATACGCAGGACTGGGTGAGTAGTTCTAGGAGCCGAAGGCCTCGGCTCCATTTTGATCTCCTCGTCATACTCATCACTATAGTATTCTAACTCTCTTTGCATCTCCGTGTTCCTAACTTGTCTCATTCGAGCCCTTAGCAAGAACTCTAGCTCTTCGTAATTAGCATCAATGAAGGCGGGAGTAATGACAAGTTCTGGGTTAGCTGACGTGGATGCATGAAGGTTAGGCGTTATTTCAGGATGGGATCATGTGGTAAAGGTGGAGGCCGTGATTGGCGGAAGACTGTTGGTGTCAGTTACGGGTATTGAGGTTAAAGTCGAGAAACCTGGAGGTGGTGTAATTTCTCTTTCTTGATTCATGCCGGAAAAGTAGTGAGTGTATTTGACTGGTTATTTTACATGGAAATAACGGGACTAATTGTAGCGGGTCCCACGGATGGCGCCACTGATTGTACAATAATTTGCACGACCAGGCCTTCGATGATGATCAAAGGATATAGGGGATGTTGTGGTTGAGCCAAACTTGTGTCTAACCTGAAAATAAGATATACAAAGACACTACGTTAAGTGATTGCGCAGGGGTTGGGCCCTGCGAACCAGAACTAAAACTCGTCCAAGACTATTTATAAGGGAATAAAACAGCCTTGGGGAGTGTTTCCACGTTTGTAGGAGATCATGGGGGTGTCCCATGATTTTATGGTTAACTGCTAGGGCTTAATGTCCATTCTTCCTGAATTACCGGGTCAGTCAAGGAAGAAGAGAGAACATGGATAAGAAGGGGGACATGGGTAAGACTTGGTCTTGCCCTCTTTCCATCTTATGTTCGTTGAAGAATACCTCGGAGGGCTTATACCTTCGTTTGGAAAATTCCCAACTGGTAACTAGATCATAAGAGATTAGTTTTTTGCCCAAGAAAGATTTAGGAGGCTAGCTAGAGCCTGCGATTATGTAGGTTTCGAGCAGGACCGAAGGGGAGTCCTTCGACCTGTTCGGAGGGTACATTATCAATAACCATTCATGTTACAAAGAAAATAAGATGCATAAGATGTAAGTTTTTATTTGTCAATCTTTTGATAAGAGAAATATGTGAAATTCTCAAAGATTGATGACTTACATAATAGTTAATAACATATTATGTATGGCATTTTTACTTGACATGTGATCTTGAGTGTTGAGTTGTTCATGAGCAAAGTTTACATATGTTGTTTGTTTTCTCGTGTTTGGTTTTTCAGAAATGACACATTTACTAATTGCATTGCGAAGTAAATTACTTGAATATTTCGGATGAAACATTCAAGTTGTCAATCCTACTTAATTGTGTATTTTATGCATCTTTTAAACATAATAGTTTAATATTTGGAACACAACCATTGGACAAGAAGACTCAATATGAAATCTTCAACACAAGTGTGAGTTATGATCCGATGCATATTATTTTCGTCTTGAGAGGACGTCATTATTCTCATAACAACCGAGTGTGATTGAGTATGTAGATTCAAAATAATATATTTCGTTATATTTTGATGCTATCTTGAAGCTAGACAAATAATGACTCCAATTCATGTCCATACTCGAAAACATGTCAATTAGAGTCGATAATGACATCAATCATAATTTGAATAATAAATTGATATGTACTCGAAATCTTTCTTGACTCTCACGATCACTCCTTTTAAAAAGAAAATAAAAATTTAGGGAATGTGTAGTAACCCACTAACTTCCTCACTAACTCCCCTTAGGTTACCAATGCCTTACTAACTTAACTTAGGCCCTCACTAAGCACAATCTAGGTTAGAAATTCCTATAGCTATTTCTCGAGTGAAATTTTTTCTTTACTATACCACTATTGCCTTTCTAACCTCCAAACAAGCTCACGTATCCACCTATGCCAACCACCACTATGTTAACTTGATGTAAACATCCAAGTATGTCAAGTCAAGGTTATAAACACATTTTCACTAAGTAAACTATCACACTAGTACACTATACTCACAAGAAAACCCTAATTGCACCTATGTGTTCCCGGTTAGCTTTAAAACCCTAATTACTTATCTGAACTGACTTGAGAGAGTTCAAGGCTTAGGCATAAGTTACACTAGCAACATTAGGACATATTAGACTCCCTAGATCATAGTATAAACCCCTAGAACCTAGGTACAAGTCCCTTAAGCACAAAACCCTAATTAGGTCATAACTTCCCAAAAACCAGGTTAAACCTTTCCAAATCTTTACCATAAGGTACCACAACTTAATATAAGCCTTCTAAGACCTAATATTAGTCACTAAACACTTATAGGACCCTAAAATAGGCACTAAACCCTAGGTAAAACCCTAAACTCTCACTAGAAAAAACTAGGCTAAAACTAAACCTAAAGCTTAAACCAAGCTACCTTAGCACCTCAAATACCACAACAAAGCACCCTAGCACCTTCCTAATACTAAGCTAGCACCCTAGCACCTCCCAAGCACCCACACAAGGTGGTCCATAACCACCTTTTCACCACCTTCCTTCGTTAACCTCCTCAACACCACAACCGGCCTAGCAGCCCCCTAGCTACACCATAGCTCATCCTTGTCACCCCTTAGGTCCTCCACAACACCACCTAGCTTAGCTTACTCATCCTTCCCCCCCCCCCAATACCTAGCACACCTTGTATCACTTCTCTTCACACCTCCCCTCTCTTCTTTACCTAAATAATTCTGTAGTATAAGGCCCTTAGAACCCATAGAAGTCGAGTAGTAAAGCCCTAGCCTTATCAAGTTCTAGTTTTGAGTCGAGAAAACCCTAGTTCCTTTGTTAAGTCCTACACAACCTAGGTAAGCCTTGTCTTTGATCCTAGTAGCCTTAAAACTAATATATAACACCTAGAACATGCCTTAGAATCCTTAGAATAGCCTTGACCCTTTCCTTTTAGAAATTTTCATTTAGAAACCCTAATTTTAGAAAATTACATGTTTAGGTGCTAAATTGCTGTATTATAAGCTAAATCTGATTTAGGTGACTTAATTAATTAAATATAAGTTAATCATAAGCTAAGAAACTTAATTATCTCATGAGAATACAATTTGCATGGAAAAAGGACTAGTTTTGCAAAAGTTTTCATGCATAGGGGTATATACTATAAATTCTCGAAAATATAAAGTTTAGGGACTGTTTTTGACAATTCTTAGCAGTTATAAGTACAAGGACCCTTTTTGAAAAAATTTAAAACCTTAGGATAACAAGTAAAATAAGTTCTAAACATATAGGGACTAGATTTGCAAATATGGTTAAATTAAGGGTATAAATGGTAATTATTAAAAGTTAGTGTACTTTAAGTACCATTTCTGCCATTACTTTAAAATATATAAGTATAGGGACTAGTTGTGTATAAGATAGAAAGTTATATGCCTAAATGTTATAAGTTTATAAGTTTAGGGTTAAGAGTGTAAATATGTAAACTTGAAGGGTATAAACGGACTATTTTCATAATAAAGTATAAAAACCTATTTTGAGTTAGAAGCATAACACCATACTCAGGAGCTTCATGTGAGGGGTATCATGCGGATATTTTATTTTGACGAGTTTGCTGGGTTTACGAATTAAAGTGCCCTGGCTCCTCAAACGATTATTGCATGTACCTCTGGATTATGATGGCCCGAACGGTGTTATGCTATAACTAAAACTTAATACCAACATAACTCAATAATAGGGAGCTTCATGTGAGGAGTATTAACTTCTGAATTATGATGGCCCGAACGGTATTATGTTGATAACATAATACAGTAGTAGGGAGCTTCATTTGAGGAGTCATATACTTCTGAATTGTGATGTCCCGAACAGTGTTATGTTATATATAAAACCCATAAGAGTGATTACTTAAAAACCTATACTAAGACTTGACATACACACACCCACCTACACTACCCCAGGATACGTGAGTGAGCTGTCCAAACCCTACCCTACTTACCTTAGACCCAGGTGAGTTTTCATAGCCTCACTTTTAAATGCTTTACAACCATATGAGGGGGATATGTGCTTTAAATCGAATACAAGTCTTTTTCTTTGGTTGTTGCACGAGTAAACTATCTCCTACCCCTACACAACAAAATTCATGAATCTAATCGCTTGTGATATTCTACACAAGTGAATGCGAATATAATTGATAGATCTATGGGAGTTTGACAACTCCCGTTGGTACTACCTCTCACTGGAGGGTACCAATAAGTATTATATTTGAACCCTCTGAATGATTAACTTCGGAAAGTTATCCTTCCCGTCCCCTCATGGTTTGGTCTGCAGACCCCATGACCCGGACTGTTAACGTGTGGTTCATGAGCTTAGTGAAATATACCTGCAATCACTAAACCTTTCCACACATAGGGTTTAAGCTGAACCCTGTGGAACTTGTATTCACTACCCTATTTACTTAAACCTATGACTCTCACTCAACATTTGTGTTGACTTTTAAGCATGTTATCCTAGGTAAATGAGCTCTTTAGGAACCCTGGCATGGAGAAGTACTGGACATGAGGACGTCCATAATAGTTATCATTCATCAGTTTTGCCTTAAAACGTATCTTAAGGGACCTCTCTTTTGGGTAAAAGTATATCTTTTACCATAAAAACTCTGATGAATAAATGAATGATAACACCTTTTTCAAAAACATCTCTTTTTTAGTCGTTTTCTATTATCTTGTCTTTGTTACCATGAGGTAATACCCCAAACACTTAATCCGCTGCAATCAGTGAAAAATGAGGGTATTACAGATTGGTATCAGAGCCTTGGTTATAGAGAACAAAAGGAATTTTCCTAAACTATAACCACTTTTTCAAAAAGTCATATGTGCCACGAGAATCCCCAAACTTGCCATTAGACTCCCAACTTGCCTTTAGGTTAAGATTCCTGACTTGCCTCTAGGTTAGATTCCCCGAATTAACTTTAGGTTAGATTCCTCGCTATTGCCTCTAAGATAGATTCCCCACTATTACTAGTGCCTCTAGGATATAACATAGGTTAGACTTATGCTAAGACATTTACCTGGTAATGGTATTACAGTTAGTTATGTCTTCCTTTAACAATCCTATCATCGTGTTGGATACCGATGATACGGATACCTTATTGGATAGTTATGAGTATACCCCAGCTACCCCTACTCACTCATCTTCTGGTTCTAATTCTCCGGAAGAATTAGCCCAGAATGCCTTAGTTAACTTAGGTTTAGAACCTTCCCCGAATGATCCCTATATGCAAGCATATAACGGTTATATGCGAGCATATGGTGGTGATATTCCTACCGTACCTACTATAACCCCTACCCCATCTATACCTCACTATACTAGTCAAGATCGCTATGTTCCCAAAATACCTTCCCCTCCCCGTAAGAAATTACGTATTATACCGCCTTCGCCTCCCCCTAGGTTTGAAATAGGAAATAGTTCTTATAAAACGCCTTTAGAAAGGCATGAGGAACAAATAGAGGATATACTTATTCATTTAGATAAGTTGTCCTTAGGACTTATTAAGGAAGTAGAAAATAAGATAAGTGACCTAGGAAAAGGTAGAGTTATAATCTAAAAAGACTATAATAGTTCAGAAAACGAATTAGAGAAAACACGTAGTCAAATTTTTAGGTTACAAACAAAGTATGAAGGACACTTTGATGAAGTAGTTACAGCACATGTTAGGCTTTCCACTATAGAAATGATTATCGAGGATATTAGGGATAGTCATAGGTCTGATATAAGAGATCTGTTAGAAGCAATCCAGGAACATAAGAACAACAAAGAATCAAACTAGTATGGTTATAGATTTAGTTTTATCGGTAGTTTAGCTATAGATAACTTAGTTATGTATGGGTACTTGCTAGGTTTAACTCTATAAGATATAGGAATAAGAAGTTATAGTTTGCCTACACTTAGCTTTCTCATATCAAGTATCCCGCACTTGGGTTCCCTATGCCTTAGGAAATACTATAGGCCTACCTTAAGTCTTAATAGCTCGAGGTCATTAGAAATTTTAAAACAAATAGACTTACCTAGAAACACTAAAGCTTAGAATTAGAATCCCTTAGACTAGCACCACTATGCCTTTAGACGGGGGAAGTGAACTTCTGGTAATATAGTAATCTTATTAGGAAATCCGCCCTTTTAGTTTTAGGAATCCCTACCTATTCTCCGGTATCAGACAAGGTTCTACGAGTTAGAACTTGTAGCATCCGTCTATACGCAAGCTTCTTTTAGTTAGAACTTGCAAGAATGTCTAAAATGAATATGACATTATTCTTATCCCATCTTATTCTTGCGAACGTCTATAGAATGGCACGTACGAGAGCCAATACTCCCGCTACTCCTACTACTATGGCAGAGACATTCGGCAACTAGTTGCTGACTGTGTGACTGCGACACTAGAAGCTAACAATGCTAACATGTCTAGAAACCCAGAAATTCCTGTAGTGAAGAAGAGTAACTACGTGGAGTTTATGAGCTGTTAGCCCTTCAATTTCAAGGGGACAGAAGGGGTCTTAGGATTTATTCACTGGTTTGAGAGGTGTGAATCTGTATTCTCCCGTAGTAACTATACTGAGGATTGTAGAGTTAAGTTTGCGACCGGTACACTTATCGAGGATGCATTATCTTGGTGGAACTCGTATGCCCAAGCCATAGGAATAGAAGAGGCATACAAGTTATCATGGACTGAATTTAAGAATCTTATGATTAAGAAATACTGCCCTCGAACGGAAGTCAAGAAAATGGAGGATGAATTTTATAACTTGACTGTGAAAGGGTATGTTGGAACACGAAAATTGTAAATCATTAGTTAGGGACTTCTATTTATACTTTATCTTAGTATAGGGTATGTTGTGTAATTATAGTTGTATGCGACACAAGTTTAACATCACGGAACTTGTATATCCGCGATGGAGGCTTGGCCAAACGTTGGGTATAAATACCCCCTACCTCATGGGTTATGAGGTGTGTGTTCTATGTTCTAGCAATGCGAGACTTTTGATATCTCTCTCTCTCTTGTCTCTAAAGTGCTCACACCCACTTTACATATTTAGATTAGTTGTAGACGTGATAATATTGGCACAACAATTGGTATCAAGAGCCAAATATGAATCGTTGTTTCTTGTACGGTGCATATTATGTACCGTACACGCATCTTCTAATTATCCCATCAGGACACATTTTTAGTAGATACGGTTCATCCCAGAAATAGTGTTTTAGGTCCGCGAAAAATTTACTACGTTGAGTATGAGTTAGACCCTTTTGTAACACTCCTCCAACTAGATAATTTGCAAAGTCTGCAAACCATGGAACTTCTTCATTTTCAATTCCCATGAGAGTTTCGTTGGGAAAATTATCTTCAATCTCGTCTTCACCGAATTCATCTAAACTAGGATTTTCTAATCTAGATAAATGATCTGCTGCAACATTCTCCGCACCTTTCTTATTTTGATTTTCAATGTCAAATTCTTGAAGCAATAAAATCCAACGAATAAGACGTGGTTTGGCATCTTGTTCGGCAAACAGATACTTAATAGCTGAGTGATCGGTGAATACAATTATTTTTTACAAAACGAGATAGGAACGAAATTTGTCAAACGCAAAAACTACAGCCAATAATTCTTTTTCAGTGACCGTGTAGTTTTGTTGTGCACTATTCAAGGTTTTGCTAGCAAAGTAAATAGGATGAAAAGGTTTTCCATCGCGTTGTCCTAAAACTACTCAAATGGAAAAATCACTTGCGTCACACATAAGTTCAAACGGCAGTGACCAATTTGGTGAAACCATAATCGGTGCATTTGTTAACTTACTTTTGAGTGTTTCGAATGCCTTGATGTATTCTTCATTAAAATCAATGACTTAATCTTTTTCAAGAAGCTTCGTCATTAGACGAGATATTTTCGAAAAATATTTGATGAGTCTGCGGTAGAATCCCACATGCCCCAAAAAACTCCTAACGCCTTTGACATTAGTCGAGGGTGGTAATTTGGCAGTGGCATCTATTTTGGCTTTGTCCACTTCGGTTCCCTTTCTTGAAATCTTGTAACCAAGCATAATTCCTTCTGTCACCATAAAGTGACATTTTTGCCAATTAAGCACGAGATGAGCGGATTTGCATCTTTCAAGCATTTTATCGAGATTTGAAAGCCAGGACTCAAATGAATCTCCAAATACTGAAAAATCATCCATGAAAACTTCCATGGAGGTTTCAAGCATATCTTGAAAAATTGCAATCATGCATCTTTGAAAAGTTGTCGGTGCATTACAAAGACCAAAAGGCATACGCCTATAAGCATATGTTCCATATGGACATGTGAATGTAGTCTTTTCTTGATCGGTTAGATCAATAGGAATTTGGAAATAGCTGGAAAACCATCGAGAAAACAAAAGAATTTGTTCCCTGCAAGTCTTTCTAACATTTGATCCATGAACGGTAAAGGAAAATGATCCTTCCTAGTGGTGTCATTCAATTTGCAATAATCAATACACACTCGCCAACCAATTATTGTTCTACTAGGAACAAGTTCATTACATTCGTTAGTTACGACGGTTGTTCCTCCTTTCTTAGGAACACAGTGAACAGGGCTATCCCATGAACTATCATTGATGAGATAAATCATACCGGCATCAAGAAGTTTAGTGATTTCTTTTTTGACCATTTCCTTTATATTCAGGTTGAGTCTTCGTTGTCTTTGAACAACGAGTTTAGAATTGTCTTCGAAATTTATCGTGTGTTCACAAAAGTTTGGGCTTATGCCACGAATGTTAGAAGTTTTCCATGTGAAAGCTTCTTTTTGATTTTTAAGCATTGACACAAGACGTTCTTTCTCATTGGGTTTGAGTTTTGAAGATATTACAACCGGAAGAAGAGATTTTTCTTCCAAGAATGCATATTCAAGATGATCGGGAAGAGGTTTCAAGACTATATCCATAGGCGGATCTTCAATTGAGGTTTTGATTCTCATTTGTGCATTGAATTCCAACTCTTCAAAGTTGGTTGTTTCTTCCTCAGAAACTTCTTTAGTGGTTATCTGCATAAATTCAGCAAATTCTCTGTCAAGATCTTCATCGCTTATTTGTCCAGATGTTTTATGGTGTTGAGGCAACATGATCAAGATCTCTTTATGTTTTAATGATGAAAAATAAACCATCGAAACAAATAAAATAACAAACATTAGCTCAAAATCGCCAGAGTCAATGTCTGTTCCTGGCGCGTTGTCCGCGCGTCAACGCGCGGGTGATGCGCCAGGTGTCTGTATGGTTCCGGGCGAATTTTGAAAGTCGGCTTTCCCCTTACCCGACAAATTTGGATCTTTCAATACAGGTATGAATATGTTATGTGCTTAATTGAGAACACTCGAAACGAGTTTTGAGACTTGAGAGATTCCACTTTTAGAATACCCATTTACGGGAAAACGTCAACTCATGTTTTCTAACTATCGCCTCTAGCCAAGGCTTTTCCAAACTTAGGGAGTTTATATATTTCACTTAACATCATGTTGAAGCATCCGTATGCTCATATCCCGTACTTACGTCTTCTCTAATTACCTAACGGGTTTACTCCCTTATTGGTCAAACTAAGTCAAAGGTCACTTTGCGTAAACGCATCCTTTCCCACTTGGGTTATGCTTTACATCAAGGCAAAGCACTTAACTTGTTTGAACCAAGGTATTAGTTGAGAACGTCGAGTCGTGGAAAGTCACGAGATATGGAACTATGGATTCTCGATGTTGTGTTACTTGAACTTATAAGTAACCTATGATTTTCTCAACTTATAATCTTAATTGTCTAAACCTTTTTCTTCTTAATGACAATTAGATTATGCCTTAAGCCCCTCTTAATCCCATGTATACAAAAGACAAAACCAATCATATACAATCATATCTAAATCACATATTCTCTTACACAATCTCTTACACCCTTACATATTCCCTTACACACTACATCCTAACCATCCATTTCCTTACAACACATCTCAACCCTTTATTTTCAACACATGGGGAATTTTTTGAAACCCTAATGAGGCTCCTCCCATCCTAGCCATTGAATTCAAATCAAACACATCTCAACCATCCATCGAACCCCTCATCTCTATATCATCACATGGATTTGATCTCAACCACTGAATTCAAACTAAACTCATCTCAACCATCCATCCAATCTCTCCTATCTATGCCACCACATGTGATTGATCTTAGCCATTGAATTCAAACCAAAACAATCCCAACCATTGATCCACCCTTTCCCCCCAAGCAAAGGAGGCTCCTTTGATCTCATCCATCCATTTCAAACAAACTCATCTCAACCCTCCATTCACCCTTTCCCCCCAAGCAAAGCATATTCCTTGGAATATCCTCCTCAACCCTAACCTAGGCATACTTGATCTTAGCCATCCATTTCAAATGAGATCATCTCATCCATCCACATTCCACACATGCCATATTGTTTGAAAACCAAGGGAGGCTCCCTTTGATCCTAGCCATCCAATTAAAACCATTTCATCTCAACCCTCCATCTCATTCTTCCCGCCCCCAAGCATTGGAATATTCCTTGGCATATTCTTTCTCTCTTTTCTATGCCATGTGAGGAGATACACTTCTACCCCTTCCAAATTACCCTATCTACACTTTAAACCCTTGGTAATTTGGTTTCTCTTTAAACACTTCACAAATGATTTCCAAATTGGCTATTTGAGTTGGTAAACCTTAGAATGATTAATGTTAAGGTTTAGTGTGAAGTACAATTGGGGGTTTAGCAAGGACAGGTATTTATAAGATCCAAACACCCAACACTTGGGAAACATTTATAGACGCCTGGCGCGCTGCCAGCGCGTTGACGCGCGGGTAACGCGCCAGCCTCGGTAAAATTTCCCAAGTTTGGGTTCTTAGCCTATAAATACCACCCTTGCCTCTTATATTCCTCACCCCTTGCCATTATTCTTTCTCTCTAGATTCTTTATCTCAATCTCTCTCAAATCTCTCTATCTCTAATCTTGTGTTCTTGTTTATCACACTAACATCTTTGGAAGAACACATCTATTTGCAAGGGAAGAATCACAAGAACCTAATCCACTCTTGTGATTGTGTCGAGGGTCTTCTTTTCTTATACCCTTTCTATTACAATTGAGTCTCTAGGTTAGGTTAGGACTTGATTGAACAAACATTCATTCATTCATTCATTTGTTTGTAAGGGAAGTCTTGGGTCTTGGTGACCAAGCCTAGATCATTGGGGATCTAGTTGGGGTTTGATACTTCCGGGTGGAAGTCTTGGTAGAGATCTTTGTTATCCTTAGGTAAAGTCGAATTGTGAGATTCTTTTGGGTAGTTTCCGAGGGCGGAATACCGTTGGTGAGTAACTCCTTCTTTGTGAGCATCAATATTGGTGAATATTGGTGGAGTGAATTGTAACGGTTTTTAGTCCCCCGAAAGGATTATACTAGTTAATAGTATCAGAGTCGCGGATTCGCAACTGGACGTACGGAGGGTCTAAACCCCCCATCCTGAACCAGTATATATCGTTCTGTTCTTACTTGCTTTATATACTTTGGTTGTGTTAGTGGTTGTTGGATTATTGTACAACTACTTGGTGTTCTCTTTGGCTTAAAGTTTTTAAACATCTAAAAAACCGAAGAAACCGTATTCACCCCCCCCCCCCCTCTGCGGTTCTACATATGGGATTCAATCCTTTCATCAAGCAACTCATCAAATTTTTCCTCAGTTATTTCATCGATAACATGGATGCTAAAACAAGTGTCATCATTCGCATGAGAATACTTCATGGCTTGATTGTTTTGAAATGAGATTCTTTCATCTTCAACTCCGAGATTGAGTTCTTTATTTTTTACTCTAATGATAGCATCAATGGTATTAAGGAAAGGTCTTCCTAGAATCAATGGAACTTTGCTATCTTCCTCCATTTCTAGGATCACAAAATCAACGGAAAAAATGAATTGCCCAACTTGAACAAGCAAATTTTTAGCTACTCCAACGGGATATTGAATAGTATGATTTGCTAAATGTATACTCATTCTTGTGGGTTTCAACGTATCAATTGAAAGCTTCGCATACAAGGAGTATGGCATAAGATTGATACTTGCACCAAGATCGGCTAAAGCATCACAAGTTATTGAATTTACCAAATTACATGGGATGAGAAAGCTTCCAGGACCACCGAGTGTTTTCGAGAGTTTGGTTTCAAAAATGACTGAGAAATCTTCATTTAAAAAGTAGCGGAAATGTTTCCCATCTTACTCTTGTTGCTCACAAGTTCTTTAAAAAACTTCCCATAATTGGGCATACCAGCTAGAACATCAACGAGAGGAACATTGATCCTAACTTCTTTGATTAGATCAATGAACTTGCCATATTACTCTTGTTGCTCACAAGTTCTTTCAAAAACATTCCATAATTGGCTGAGAAATCTTCATTTAAGAAAGTAGCGGAAATGTTTTCCATCATACTCTTGTTGCTCACAAGTTCTTTCAAAAACTTCCCATAATTGGGCATACCAGCTAGAAAATCAACGAGAGGAACGTTGATCCTAACTTCTTTGATTAGATCAATGAACTTTCCATATTGTTCTTCCATCTTTTCATTCCTCAAACATCGAGGATATGTAATTCTTGGTTTATACACTTTGAGTAGAGGAGTCGGTTTAACAACCGAAGAAGGAATTAGTTTGTTATCCTTGGTTTCCTCCTCTACTTCGTCGTCACTATGATTATGAATGATAGTGGTTGTTTGGTTTGGGTTTGGTGGTGGATCATATGATAGACCACTACATGTGAATACAATATTTACATGCTCATTTCTCATTTGAGGTGGGTGATAAGATCCAGATGATGGTTTCGGGTTTGATTAGGTATTGCTTGACAAAGTACCTGACGGTCTAGCAGCAAATTAATCGGAAAGACGACCAAATTTAGTCTCAAGGTCTTAAATAGAAGCCTGATGGTTCTTTTGACCTTGTTCGACTTTGGTTTTTAGGCTGAAGAATTGATTTTTGATAAATTCATTTGTTTGCTTTTGAGCATGCATGAATTCGCGCATGGTTTTTTCGAACTCAGATTCTTCGTTTTTCTTTTCGAGTGTTTGTGATGATGAACGGTTATCATCACGTTTAGGTGTCGGATGATTATCGTCACGAGGTAGTGGATTACGATTATCATCCCTCGGTGGACGATCTTGCCAATCTCTAGAATTTCTACCATAGTAGTTTCCACGATATCCTCCTCCTCAATATCCTCTATAAATGTAATTGGCTTCGGCTTCGGGACCTCCCATGGTTTTATCATCACATTCGGACGATGAATGGTTTCCACCACAATATTTGCATCCATCTCGCATATATCTTTGATTTTTTTTTTTGGATACTTTGGAATTTAGAATAAATTTTGGTGGTAAGATCTTTCATCATGTCCATGATTTTGGAATTCTCATTTGCACCTTCGGCAAATGCAACAGTTTTTCTTTGAGGTTTGGTTTTGGCATCCTTAGACCAATCGAGCTTTAGAAGAACATGGTCTTCTAGTAAAGTATAAGCTTTGTTAGGGGTCTTGTAAAGGAAAATGCCTCTGGCATCAAGGATACCTTGAATTGTGTCATAGAGACCATGGTAAAAGATTTGAATAATCTTACCACAAGACAAACCATGCCCATGACAACTTCGGATCATGTTTTTCATTTGAAGCCAAGCTTTGACAAGAGTTTCTCCTTCTTTATGAGTAAAACTACAAATTTCACCTAAGAAACGATCAAACATGGCGGGAGGAAAGAAACGTCCAACGAAAGCTTCTCTCATCTCATCCCAAGTTGTGATCACTCCTGAGTTTAATTCATTATACCAAATTTTCGCTTCTCCGGTGAGAGACGATGGAAAGAGTTTGAGTTTGATTGAGTTAGCTTCGGTACCCGTGTAAAAAAACATGCCGCAAATTTCAAGAAAATCAGCGATATGTTTGTGTGGATCGGATCTAACTTGACCATCAAATTGATTGTCTTTAATCATCGAAAGATGAAGACATTTGATAGTAAAGTTTTCTCCAAGATTAACGAGAACAATGGTGGCTGCGGGTGTAGGAGTTACAACCCTATTGGTGGCTCATATGGGTCGATCTTCGGCAATTGGAAATGGTAATTCAAGAAAAAGATCAACGATTAGATGAACTTCGGAAAGGTTATCAAATGGTGGATTAACGGTTCTTGGTATTCTTTGATTGTTTGGAACAAATGGAGTTCTCTTTTTGCGAAATAAACTTTCGGGGTTAGACAATGGTGTATTTAATTCTTCGTTGGAAGAACGAGTGGTCAAACCCGAGAAAAACGAGCCAATCAAAAAATAATTGAAAAGCTAAAAGAAATTTTGAAAAGATGGTGTGTGCTTATTCACATACCTTTTTCTGGCCATATTAAGACCAAAACAGACACAAACTAACCATAATTGCCAAAGATTTGTGATCGTGCAGGAACGGATATTTCAGAAATTGGCAAAAATCAGGCCAAAAAGGACAAAAACGAGCACGACTTTGGAAAACGTGTCAAAAGCCAGAGCCGAGGAAGCAAATTACTATTTTTTAGCTCAGATTGTCAAAACACACCTTATGGAATCACAAAATGCCAAAAATAGTCCTTGGAGCAAAAGTTTGCAAAATTGGCAGAAATGGTCCCTCAAGTTTGAAAATTGACAGAAATGGCCTCTAAGCATTGGATTTTGGAAGTATAAGTCAAAAATGGTCCTTGGGAATTCACAAGTGTCAAGTTTGGTCCCTGGGTGAAAAGTTTGATGAAACTACAAGTTTAGTCCCTAAAGTTTCAGATTTGACATAATTAGTCCCTGGGAATTTCAAATATGGAAAATATCAAATGTGGTCCTTGTATTACTCAAGCATGGAAAGTTACACCTTTGGAATACTTAGGAACAGTTGCAAGATCACTCCTTAGGTTTTCAAAAAATTACAACTATGATCCTTGTGATAATTACTATACCAAACGGACCATTTTATTACTAAATCCAAACCAAACATAACCCAATCCAAACACAACCTGATCCACAACACCCTCATCAGTCCACTCCATCCCACAGGCACAACTTACCCCCAAGCCCAATCCCTTTTACTAATAAAAACCCGGTCAAACCACCCTTTGACCCCCCCCCCTTTTTCCCTCCTTCGTCCCCCACTTGAACCTACAACACATCACATCCACCACCCAACACCCCCTTGCACCTAACAAGACAACCATAATTAATTCACCCCCCCCCCCCAGTTGCAATTAAGCAAGCAATTTGGTCAACTAATTTTCCTGCCAAAATACCAATCAAGGGCTAAGATTAATTGCAGTGATCCAATGGCTAGAAAAGAAGTGGGATTTGTGCACAAGGGTCAGGAAACTCTAATTGAAGCCTATAAGAAGAAGGAGAAGCAAGAGAAGGCATTGTGTAGTTTTATTAGAATACTTGTATGTCGTCTTAATTAAATCTCAATACTTAGTTATTAAATTTGCTTTCCAAAGCTTGTATTCAGTTTCCTCATTGTACTTTAATCTTTGTTTAATCAAAATTTCAAGTTTCATTAGCTCAAATCAAGAAATTGCAATTTTAATTGAAGTTTCTCTTTTTAGCCTAAAATTACAACAACTTATGGTTTACTATTTCATAAGCTCACACAAGCTCACTTAAGCTCTCTAATATAAAATGAAATAATAAAAATCAAATGAGATCAAAATCAAAAATATATTACAGGGTACCTTAGCATTTTGGACAGGAAGCTTTGGAGGTAGTCTAAGTGGATTGGCCAGAGGGACTTTACTAGCTTGTTTATAACAAGCTAGAGCTTGTAGCTGCCCATTTGGGTGCCCTTGTTTAGCTAGGTTCTCAATTAAGTTTAATTTTTCTATTTTTCTTTAATTTTTAGCATTTACTGTAGCAGTGCTTATCTTTGCTTATCTATGTGTTCTCTGTGCTTATTAAGTGTAATTAAATCATATTATAGCTTAAGATTAGTTGTTTGTTCATTACATCTCATTGTGCTTTAAATCTTAGCTTAACTGCCATTTTTAGTCTTTTATAGTATCCTAGGTAATTGTGGTTCAAACCATTGTTTTTGTGTTCATTTAAGCTTTTTAGATCTAAATAAGTTGTTTAAAAGCTAGTCCTTAGTTTCAATTTACTTAAGAAATCAAAAATTAGTATTCATAAAGGACTGTTTGGATTTGCTGATATAGGTGTGTTCCAGTGTGTGCTTGTGGTTATTTGTTGTTGGAACATATCAATATAGGTCCTAGTAGTTCAGTTCTACCATAAAACCATTGGTTCTTTTATAAAAAAGTCTATTGATATAAATAATGCCTAAAAGCATTATTAACATTTATCGATATCTCTATATTTTGATAATCACAAAACGTAAACCCATTGAGCTAAAAATTATGTCGTAAACAAGTACTTAGTGGTAAATATTCACTTAACATCCAAATCACTTAAGGTATGAATAAACAAAGTGTTTATTGCATTCTATGATTAATGGAATTTTTATTTTTATATAAACCTTACATTTTTTATAAAATGGGACAAACATTTTCACACCTATACAAAATGTTTTCGTATTTATAAAAAAAATGTTTTATTCAAAATAAATAGTTTGAATTCAAATTTCTACCCAAAAAACGGCTAGATTCTTTAGCTAAAACCTTCCCCACAAAAGGACAAAAAATTCTGAAGAAAAATTTTTTTTGTTAGGCGGCCCCCTTAATTATACTAGGCGGCCCTCTTAATTATTAAGGGGACCAGCCCCTAATTAGAGGGACTGGCCACGCTCCCAAACAGTATTTTTTCCCCTATAAATATTGGCTTAAATCTGGCATTTTTCCTTACCTTTTGCACTATAAACTTTCTGATCTAAATCTTCTATACCATTCTCTTAAACCCTTTGATCATATAATCATAAGATTTTGTTTCCAAGAGATCCAAGCTTAAACCTTTCAAGTTCAAGAGAAGAATACTTCAATCATTTAAGACAAGAAGTATTACAACTTGTTGTGACCTCCACATCCAAGTTGTTTGTGCATCATCACTTGTATAGTATTCATCCATTTGTGTATTAGTTGTGAATATTGGTTAGATAGAAGTAAACATAAGGAGTTAGGCTAGGAAGGTGTGTAGGTAGAGAATTTGTGAATTGATTGGGGTGTGCAACTAGTATAGGTGTGAAGAAGAAGTAGTGTGATTAGGTAGTGCTTAGGTGTGAAGAAGTTGTGAAGTAGTTGTGTAGAAGTTGTGAAAAAGGTGTGACGAATTTGTGGTGTGATAATTGGTGTGTAAGGTTTTCACCGCCATAAGGGAGCTTGTTGACATAGTGAAGAAAACTCTCGAGTTAGGTGCTCGGGGAGTGGAGTAGGGCATGGAAGGTGTCCTTGTAGCCGAACCACTATAAATCTCTTGTCTCGCGGTTAGATCTTTCCACCTTGCTTATATCGTTACTACTTTTGTAGACGTAGACGTATATATATTGTTGCTCATATAGTGCTAGTGTTGATTTCACTTAAAGATCAAACAAAAGTTTCATTCACAAAACAAAGTTTTTACAATCAAACTAGAAAGGTAACATACATATAATTGATCATTTCGATCAAGTATAGTTTTCATACAAAATATAATTAAGGATTACAAAATCTACATTTACTTACTTATCTCTCGTATATAGCTATAATTGTTTATATTATGCATGTGTTGATTTCACATACTTAGATTACATTATTATTATTGTTCATACTTAGATATAGTTGTTCATATTGTTCAAGATTTGAGTTCACATAAGATCGAATCAAAGTTTTAAAAGTAAACAAGGTTTTAAAACTAAACTAAGTTTTCATAATAAAATAAAAAAGATGTAAAACTATTCAACCCCCCCCCCCCTTCTAGTTTTCCACAATTGGTACCAGAGCCAGGTCTAACAAGATCTTTAAAATATATTGTATTTTAAAACTTGTGACGATCTATGGAATCTGAAAAATATTTAGAAGGGAAATCTATGCAAAGACCACCACTATTTGAAAGTGATGGATTTTTATATTGGAAAAATCGGTTCGAAACTTATGTGAAATCAAAGGATCTAGATCTTTGGCATGTTATTACTAATGGTGATTTTTTACCTACTCAAAATAATCCCGAAACAAATAAAGATGCAATAGTACCTTTTGAAAAACAAAATGATGATTTAAAAAGAAAATTCTCTAAAAATAATGATGCAAAAATGGTTATTTAAAATGTGTTACCACGTATAGAATACGAAAGGATCTTTATGTGTGAAACCGCAAAAGAAATTTGGAATTCTTTACTAATAACTCACCAAAGTAATAGTCAAGTTGATGAGGCGAAAAGTGTGCCGCTTTTGGGGGGTCATTTAAGCCCGAATTCGTGATTGTTTGATCAAATATTGCCCTAAATCGTTCCTTTTGTCATTTTAGGTACTTTTGGAGAGAAATCTGGAAAAGGAAGCATTTTGGACGTTTTGGGAGCTAAAAAGTGAAGAAAACGACAAAGTCTCGAATCCATGCTGGAAACAGTACCTGACGGCGTCAAGCTCTACAAGGTGACGCCGTCACTCATTGATAAAGAGGTGGATAATTCAAGTTGTACGTGACGGGCCAGAAAGATTTCAAGTCATTTGTACATGACGGCGTCACCAAGGCCGTCAAGAGCAAGTTACATGTGACAGCCCAGAACACGTTTATACATGATGGCGTCAAGAGTTAACCTGACGATGTCAAATGATTTAAAGTGACGACGTCAGGAAGAAGGCTTACACGATAAGAAACCTTAGTGAAACCGTCACAAGATGATCGAGACATTCACAACTTGCGCGCGGAGTAGCTGACACTGTTTTAGCCATAACTTTTGCATACGAACTCGGATTTGAGCGATTCAAAAAAGGAAATGATCGGGACAAAAAAATCTTCGATTTGGTGAAAAAATGGTCATGACGCCTTCACTTATTTTGGGCTGACACCATCAAGATGGGCCGACAAAAAATCTGCCTATAAATATAACCTTATTAATTCACTTTTTGTAAGCCCTAAACCCTAAGGTCGATTCCTGGGTCTAGGTAGGTGTTTTTCCAGCAGCTTAGAGGGTTTCAATCACTCCATAAACATCTTGTAATGGTTTGTTGATTCTATCTTAATTCATGTCTTCAATTATCATTATTGTTGCTTGTTCTTCATTAATTATGCTTGGCTAATTCATCTTATGTCTACTTATGATTCTGTGAAACTTGTATATAATTGATTAGATCTTATTGATGTCTTTTTTGATGTTTGTGTCTATCTTCATCAATTAAGGTGTGACAACTTCAATAGGTCTAGTTGATTTAGCTTATAATTCTTGATTCCTATTGTCTCTTATTTGGTTGATTGAATTCGATGTTAGGCTTAAGAAAACTGGCAGACTTCCAATTGGTAACTTGCTTGAACGTCTTAAGAAACATGATCGGAGGTGTACAATGATTATATGGTTGTATTTAATGCATAAGTGAATTCTAATGATCCCATGTTAGGAGCTTTTAACGGCTCGACATAGGAATGAAGTAGGAGCTTATAGAGTTAGGGAAGATTGTACACGGCCCTATGACTAGTATTAAGGAATACAACCCGTCAATTAAAACAAGGTGTGACAATTCAATAGGTAGAATTGGATAGCTAGCAAGGAGTAACATATCATGGGTAAACAGGCTTCACATCCCTTGTAGAACCTTAGTTTATTTTTCTTGCACATTAGTTTAATTAGTAGTTTTTGGGTTAGTTGATTAGCAACTAATTCCGCCCCTCCTTCCAATACCCGAGATTTTTACCTGCTTTTCATAAAATATAAAAACACAAAAAGAATCATCCTTCACCTTTAGACCTAGTTAGATTAATTTCAATCCTAACGACACTATTCCTGAGTTGAACGATCAATCCCCCGGTACTTGTCACTATACTATATTACAACGATTAGGTACACTGCCTGGTGGGGGTTGTAAGCTTCTCAAGGTCCCATGAGAGGTAAAACTTGTTGCGAGGGCGCGATCCCCACGTATCAAGTTTTTGGCGCCGCTGCCGGGGAATAGTTATTGTTTAGGTTGAAATTTATTTTGATTAAGTCTACTCATTAGATTCCTTTTTAGTGAGATTTTTATTTTCATTTTATTAGCTTTCTCGTAGTCTATCTTTTCTTTGTGTCTTTGTTCGTAAAAACTTTTCCATTGACTCTTCCGTTCACCATTATGGAGTACGCGAATCCACCATACTACCGACCATGAAATTCATTCTACCCTAATGACATCTTGATGTTCAAACAATATCGAGATGCACCCATATATGATGCATGGACTCGTTTTAAAATTTTACTCCGAATAGTCCCTCATCATAGTTTCGCTTTAGCATTCCTAACCCAAACCTTTTACTATCGTGTCGACCGATGTGACCAAATGTGCATTGAGGATTTTACCAATGGGGACTTTAGGGAATTAAATGCTGAAGAAGCATGGGATGCCATAGAAGATTGTGCCCAATATTATTATAGAGTAGACAACCTAACAAATGTTGGTACAAGTCAATTGACCACAAATTTCAAGGATAATGAAACAAGTTTGTTTGGGGATGGGGGTAGAGTTGAGCCACCTAGCTGCTTGTCATGGTTAGGCACTACCATGATACAGGATGAACACATAGGTGATCTTGACACCATAAGCCCGCTAAATACCCCACAAGTCCAACCATCATTTAAGGAACCCACACCGCCCGTGACTTACCCGGAAGAAGTAGAAGAGACTTTAGGAATCCTGATAGAGGCAGAACCCTTGGACAAAGCACAACTAGAGGATATAGGTTTGAATACTTATAGTGATAACCTTACCCTTAGTTCTAGTAAATTTCCTAGTGTTGATGAGCCGGAACCTCAATCTTTACACAACTTTCCATCCTTAGATATATTTCTAGGAGACAAAAGAGGAACCGACCCACCCATCAACCAATATAATCCGGGTAGTTTTAGGTTGAAGGAAGCCATTAACTCACCCCTTTTACCTCACGTGGCATATTTCCACCCTAAGGGTGTGTATCGCTATTTTCACCCGCATTTAATCCTAAGTGTAGGAAAAACCTAACCTATTTCCGTTAAATAAGGGTAGAGTCAGGCTCGTGACTCGAACAAAAACAAGCGCTTATTGGGAGGCAACCCAAGCTTTATTTGTTTGTTTGTTTGTTTGTTTGTTTGTTTGATTTTATTTGTTTCCGTATGCATGTTTTATTTTTATTGTTTGTGGATCATGATTCAAAATAAATTGTGAAAATGCTTTATTTTGTTTTTAACTTCGTCTTAATTACATATAAAGGTATTTTGCAAAAGCTAAGTGTAAGGGGAGATCCAAATTTGTTTATAAGAACGAAATTGAGCATGAACCAAAACAATATTAAATAAACATATATATTAGTAATTGTTAGAGTCAAATGCTTGTATCGAGTCATAATGATGTTTTGCAGGATTTTCCAGAAAATAAGGCATAAGTTTTTCCAGAAATTTTCCGGAAACTTAACATGAGATTTTTGCAGGAACATTCTAACGGCGTCAGGAGTTATAACCTGACGACGTCAGGTACAAAAATTCTGAAAAATTTTGCGAGTTTTGTTTATACCGGAGTCTTAAAAGTATCTGTTAAATCTTTAATTTTATAAACTCCAGGAAATCTGCAAATATTCATTCCACAAGCATTATATCTTTAATTGTTTTGTTTTTATTCCTAAGTCTGGAATTACATCTAGTTGTGAGTTTTCTTTGTTCGGATTGACGCTTTGGGTTTTTGTGATTGTTTTCTCAGGCTTAATAGGTTATATTGGACAAGAAGATGATTTATATTTCTGGAAGGGAAGCTTTGAACGTTCATTTTCTTGGAGGAAGAAATAACCTTGTTGACACACTATCCACACCGAACGAATCAGGGGAGTATTTTTTTTCATTCTTTTACCTGTTTTACTTTTACATCCTTTAATTGAACATTGGGGCAATGTTCATCCTAAGTGTAAGGGGAAGGTAAATGATGATAGCTTATAGGATACAATTGCACTTGAGTTTGTTTGTTCGATGTTAGGTGTGTAATAAAACTAAGAGAAATACTTGTTAGTGTAATTTTAGCGCCAAATTTAAATTTTTTTACAACATTTAGGAGTGAAACTTTAGCCTTAACAAGCGTCTCATGGATAGGAGTTGTATGACTAGCACAAAACCGTACCATTCAGAAAATTTCCCACCCAAATATGTGAGGTTCGCCTTTAGATTTGATAGGAAAAGCATTTATTATTAATGCTTATGAGTGTACCGGTAGTATTTCGATTCTAGAACTTGCGTCAGTGATGCATCCCGAGACTGCTAGTGAGACTACATTTGTATAGTAGGATTTACTACATGATAAGAGGCATTAGGATCACCCTTGTGTTAAACCCGTATCATAATTACTTGACCATTTAAGTCATATTACTTGACTAGTAAAGTCAATTAATTTTTCCCATACCTTAGCGTTGTACTCATTTTTAGTACACGAAACCCCTAGTACACCCCTCCGAGCCTATCTTTTCGTTTCTAACTTTAAACATCTTACTTAAAGGAAGAATTTGTTACAACCCACCCAAATGTTCAACCAAATCGCCTTAGCCTTCCGTGTATGCACTCATCTTTAGTGCATTATTGTTATTTGTTTAAACCCTTAGTTAATTATCTAATTGATTATATGGTTGCTAAGTCGAGTCATATCTTGTACATATTGTTTTGGGACAATTGGGACTCATGGGTAAAGTACTTGTGTTATGAAGTAACGGAAAAGAACATCATATATTACCCCCATATGTGCGTTAATCTTAAAAAGTACTCCAAGTGTTTTGATTATCTTGATTCGAGTCATTAGATTAGTTTATTGTAAAGTATGTAAAGATTCAAGTGTAAGGGGAATGTACATTCCTTATAATGTATTATTTTGGATGGTAGGGTAAGAGTGTATGCAAAAAAAAATAATAAATAAAAAAATTAATAAAAATAAAAAAAATTAGGAGAAAGAAAAGAAAAAAATAGAAAAAAAAAGAAAGGAGAAAAAACATACGGACTACCATCCCGTTTCATTTTATGTTTGTTTTAAGTTTTTGTTATTTTTGATTTATTAGCTTAGGTCGAATCCAGTCTTGGCTTAGCAACGCCATATTGTACACGTAATTAACCAAGATGATTAACTCGCCACCAGTAAATATTGCCTTCATCCAACAAAACCATGTATTCCGTATCCCTACACCTAAGGTTATAACCCTTTAAAAGACCTCTTTGATAGTTTATCCTAGGTGCTTACGCCAAGTGGTGGAGGTTTGATCATTTCCCAAGCCTATGGTAATCTATTTGTTATGACAGGTAGTGAGAGATGTTTTCCATTTCCATATTGTGATATATACTTTGTTACACCCGAGAGATGTGAGTATTTAAACACCATTTCTGAGGTGCTAGTGTATGACCTCCGTGCTTGTTTTTGGTTTTTATTGGAACGATTATTTGTTGTAATTACTTTTATATTAGTGTTAAATGACCCCTAATTTGTATTTTGATTAGAATAAAAGCGCATTTGCTTGAGGACAAGCAAATCTCAAGTGTAAGGGTATTTGATGAGGCGAAAAGTGTACCGCTTTTGGGGGGTCATTTAAGCCCGAATTCGTGATTATTTCATCAAATATTGCCCTAAATCGTTCCTTTTGTCATTTTAGGTACTTTTGGAGAGAAATCTGGAAAAGGAAGCATTTTGGACATTTTTAGAGCTAAAAAGTGAAGAAAACGACAAAGTCTCGAATCCATGCTGGAAATAGTACCTGACGGCGTCAAGCTCTACAAGGTGACGTTGTCACTTATTGATAAAGAGGTGGATCATTTAAGTTGTACATGATGGGCCAGAAAGATTTCAAGGCATTTGTACATGACGGCGTCACCAAGGCCGTCAAGAGCAAGTTACATGTGACGGCCCAGAACACGTTTATACATGACGGCGTCAGGACTTAACCTAACGATGTCAGATGATTTAAAGTGACGACGTCAGGAAGAAGGCTTACACGATAAGAAACCTTAGTGAAACCGTCACAAGATGATCGAGAATTTCACTACTTGCGCGCGGAGTAGCTGACACTGTTTTAGCCATAACTTTTGCATACGAACTCGGATTTGAGCGATTCAAAAAAAGAAACGATCGGGACGAAAAAATCATTGATTTGGTTAAAAAATGGTCGTGACGCCGTCACTCCTTATGGGCTGACGCCGTCAAGATGGGCAGACAGAAAATCTACCTATAAATATAACCTTATTACTTCACTTTTTGTAAGCCCTAAACCCTAAGGTCGATTCCTGGGTTTAGGTAGGTGTGTTTCCAGCAACTTAGAGGGTTTCAATCACTCCATAAACATTTTGTAATGGTTTGTTGATTCTATCTTAATTCATGTCTACAATTATCATTATTGTTGCTTGTTCTTCATTAATTATGCTTGGCTAATTCATCTTATGTCTACTTATGATTCTGTGAAACTTGTATATAATTGATTAGATCTTATTGATGTCTTTGTTGATGTTTGTGTCTATCTTCATCAATTAAGGTGTGACAACTTCAATAGGTCTAGTTGATTTAGCTTATAATTCTTGATTCCTATTGTCTCTTGTTTGGTTGATTGAATTCGATGTTAGGCTTAAGAAAACTGGCAGACTTCCGATTGGTAACTTGCTTGAACGTCTTAAGAAACATGATCGGAGGTATACTACGATGATATGGTTGTATTTAATGCATAAGTGAATTCTAATGATCCCATGTTAGGAGCTTTTAACGGATCGACATAGGAATGAAGTAGGAGCTTATAGAGTTAGGGAAGATGGTACACAGCCCTATGACTAGTATTAAGGAATACAACCCGTCAATTAAAACAAGGTGTGATAATTCAATAGGTAGAATTGGATAGCTAGCAAGGAGTAACATATCATGGGTAGACATGCTTCACATCCCTTGTAGAACCTTAGTTTATTTTTCTTGCACATTAGTTTAATTAGTAGTTTTTGGGTTAGTTGATTAGCAACTAATTCCGCCCCTCCTTCCAATACCCGAGATTTTTACCTGCTTTTCATAAAATATAAAAATACAAAAAGAATCATCCTTCACCTTAGACCTAGTTAGATTAATTTCAATTCTAACGACACTATTCCTGAGTTGAAGGATCAATCCCCCGGTACTTGTCACTATACTATACTACAACGATCAGGTACACTGCCTGGTGGGGGTTGTAAGCTTCTCAAGATCCCATGAGAGATAAAACCTGTTGCGAGGGCGCGATCCCCACGTATCAAGTTTTTGGCGCCGCTGCCGGGGAATAGTTATTGTTTAGGTTGAAATTTATTTTGATTAAGTCTACTCATTAGATTCCTTTTTAGTGAGATTTTTATTTTCATTTTATTAGCTTTCTCGTAGTCTATCTTTTCTTTGTGTCTTTGTTCGTAAAAACCTTTCCATTGACTCTTCCGTTCACCATTATGGAGTACGCGAATCCACCATACTACCGACCACGAAATCCATTCTATCTTAATGACATCTTGATGTTCAAACAACATCGAGATGCACCTATATATGATGCATGGACTCGTTTTAAAATTTTACTCCGAATAGTCCCTCATCATAGTTTCGCTTTAGCATCCCTAACCCAAACCTTTTACTATCGTGTCGACCGATATTGAGGATTTTTCCAATGGGGACTTTAGGGAATTAAATGCTGAAGAAGCATGGGATGCCATAGAAGATTGTACCCAATATTATTATAGAGTAGACAACCCAACAAACGTTAGTACAAGTCAATTGACAACAAATTTCAAGGATAATGAAACAAGTTTGTTTGGGGATGGGGGTAGAGTTGAGCCACCTAGCTGCATGTCATGGTTAGGCACTACCATGATATGGGATAAACACATAGGTGATCTTGACACCATAAGCCCGCTAAATACCCCACAAGTCCTACCATCATTTGAGGCACCCACACCGCCCGTGACTTACCTGGAAGAAGTAGAAGAGACTTTAGGAATCCCGATAGAGGCAGAACCCTTGGACCAAGCACAACTAGAGGATATAGGTTTGAATACTTATATTGATAACCTTACACTTAGTTCTAGGAAATTTCCTAGTGTTGATGAGCCGGAACCTCAATCTTTACACAACTTTCCATCCTTATATATATTTCTAGGAGACAAAAGAGGAACCGACCCACCCATCAACCAATATTATCCGGGTAGTTTTAGGTTGAAGGAAGCCATTCACTCACCCCCTTCACCTCACGTGGCGTATTTCCACCCTAAGGGTGTGTATCGCTACTTTCACCCGCACTTAATCCTAAGTTTAGGAAAAACCTCCCCTATTTCCGTTAAATAAGGGTAGAGTCAGGCTCGTGACTCGAACAAAAACAAGCGCTTATTGGGAGGCAACCCAAGCTTTATTTGTTTATTTGTTTGATTGATTTTATTTGTTTCCGTATGCATGTTTTATTTTTATTGTTTGTGGATCATGATTCAAAATAAATTGTGAAAATGCATTATTTTGTTTTTAACTTCGTCTTGATTACATATAAAGGTATTTTTCAAAAGCTAAGTGTAAGGGGAGACCCAAATTTGTTAATAAGAATGAAATTGAGCATGAACCAAAACAATATTAAATGAACATGTATATTAGTAATTGTTTGAGTCAAATACTTGTATCGAGTCATAATGATGTTTTGCAGGATTCTCCAGGAAATAAGGCATAAGTTTTTCCAGAAATTTTCCGGAAACTTAACATGAGATTTTTGCAGGAACATTCTGACGGCGTCAGGAGTTATAACCTGACGACGTCAGGTACAAAAATTCTGAAAAATTTTGCGAGTTTTGTTTATTCCGGAGTCTTAAAAGTTTCTGTTAAATCTTTAATTTTATAAACTCCAGGAAATCTGCAAATATTCATTCCACAAGCATTATATCTTTAATTGTTTTTTTTTATTCCTAAGTCTGGAATTACATCTAGTTGTGAGTTTTCTTTGTTCGGATTGATGCTTTGGGTTTTTGTGATTGTTTTCTCAGGCTTAATAGGTTATATTGGACAAGAAGATGATTTATATTTCTGGAAGGGAAGCTTTGAACGTTCATTTTCTTGGAGGAAGATTTAACCTTGTGGACACACTATCCACACCGAACGAATCAGGGGAGTAGTGATGCATCCCGAGACCGCTAGTGAGACTACATTCGTGTAGTAGGATTTACTATAGGATAAGAGACATTAGGGTCACCCTTGTGTTAAACCCGTATCATAATTACTTGACCATTTAAGTCATATTACTTGACTAGTAAAGTCAATTAATTTTTCCCATACCTTAGCGTTGTACTCATTTTTAGTACACGAAACCCCTAGTACACCCCTCCGAGCCTATCTTTTCATTTCTAACTTTAAACATCTTACTTAAAGGAAGAATTTGTTACAACCCACCCAAATGTGCAACCAAATCGCCTTAGCCTTCCGTGTATGCACTCATCTTTAGTGCATTATTGTTATTTGTTTAAACCCTTAGTTAATTATCTAATTGATTACATGGTTGCTAAGTCGAGTCATATCTTGTACATATTGTTTTGGGACGATTGGGACTCATGGGTAAAGTACTTGTGTTATGAAGTAATGGGGAAGAACATCATATATTACCCCCATATGTGCGTTAATCTTAAAAAGTACTCCAAGTGTTTTGATTATCTTGATTCGAGTCATTAGATTAGTTTATTGTAAAGTATGTAAAGATTCAAGTGTAAGGGGAATGTACATTCTTTATGATGTATTATTTTGGATGGTAGGGTAAGATTGTACGCAAAAAAAAAATAATAAATAAATAAATAAAAAAAATAAAAAATTAAGAAAAAGGAAAGAAAAAAATAGAAAAAAAATGAAAGGAGAAAAAACATACGGACTACCATCCCGTTTCATTTTATGTTTGTTTTAAGTTTTTGTTATTTTTAATTTATTAGCTTAAGTCGAGCCGAGTCTTGGCTTAGCAACGCCATATTGTACATGTAATTAACCAAGATGATTAACTCGCCACCAGTAAATATTGCCTTCATCCAACAAAACCATGTATTCCGTATCCCTACACCTAACGTTATAACCCTTTAAAAGACCTCTTTGAAAGTTTATCCTAGGTGCTTACGCCAAGTGGTGGAGGTTTGATCCTTTCCCAAGCCTATGGTAATCTATTTGTTATGACAGGTACTGAGAGATGTTTTCCATTTCCATATTGTGATATATACTTTATTACACCCGAGAGATGTGAGTATCTAAACACCATTTCTGAGGTGCTAGTGTATGACCTCCGTGCTTGTTTTTGGTTTTTATTGGAACGATTATTTGTTGTAATTACTTTTATATTAGTGTTAAATGACCCCTAATTTGTATTTTGATTAGAATAAAAGCGCATTTGCTTTAGGACAAGCAAATCTCAAGTGTAAGGGTATTTGATGTGGCGAAAAGTGTACCGCTTTTGGGGGGTCATTTAAGCCCAAATTCGTGATTATTTGATCAAATATTGCCCTAAATCGTTCATTTTGTCATTCTAGGTACTTTTGGAGAGAAATCTGGAAAAGGAAGCATTTTGGACGTTTTTTGATCTAAAAAGTGAAGAAAACGACAAAGTCTCGAATCCATGCTGGAAATAGTACCTGACGGCGTCAAGCTCTACAAGGTGACGCCGTCACTCATTGATAAATAGGTGGATAATTTAAGTTGTACATGATGGGCCAGAAAGATTTCATGGCATTTGTACATGACGGCGTCACCAAGGCCATCAAGAGCAAGTTACATGTGACGGCCCAGAACACGTTTATACATGACGGCGTCAGGACTTAACCTGACGACGTCAGATGATTTAAAGTGACGACGTCAGGAAGAAGGCTTACACGAGAAGAAACCTTAGTGAAACCGTCACAAGATGATCGAGACAATCACAACTTGCGCGCGGAGTGGCTGACACTATTTTACCCATAACTTTTGCATACGAACTCGGATTTTAGCGATTCAAAAAAAGAAACGATCGGGACGAAAAAATCTTCGATTTGGTGAAAAAATGGTCGTGACGCCGTCATTACTTACGGGCTGACGCCATCAAGATGGGCCGACAGAAAATCTGCCTATAAATATAACTTTATTACTTCACTTTTTGTAAGCCCTAAACCCTAAGGTCAATTTCTGGGTTTAGGTAGGTGTTTTTCCAGCAACTTAGAGGGTTTCAATCACTCCATAAACATTTTGTAATGGTTTGTTGATTCTATCTTAATTCATGTCTTCAATTTTCATTATTGTTGCTTGTTCTTCATTAATTATGCTTGGCTAATTCATCTTATGTCTACTTATGATTATGTGAAACTTGTATATAATTGATTAGATCTTATTGATGTCTTTGTTGATGTTTGTGTCTATCTTCATCAATTAAGGTGTGACAACTTCAATAGGTCTAGTTGATTTAGCTTATAATTCTTGATTCCTATTGTCTCTTGTTTGGTAGATAGAATTCGATGTTAGGCTTAAGAAAACTGGCAGACTTCCGATTGGTAACTTGCTTGAACATCTTAAGAAACATGATCGGAGGTGTACTACGATGATATGGTTGTATTTAATGCATAAGTGAATTCTAATGATCCCATGTTAGGAGCTTTTAACGGATCGACATAGGAATGAAGTAGGAGCTTATAGAGTTAGGGAAGATCGTACACAGCCCTATGACTAGTATTAAGGAATACAACCCGTCAATTAAAACAAGGTTTGATAATTCAATAGGTAGAATTGGATAGCTAGCAAGGAGTAACATATCATGGGTAGACATGCTTCACATCCCTTGTAGAACCTTAGTTTATTTTTCTTGCACATTAGTTTAATTAGTAGTTTTTGGGTTAGTTGATTAGCAACTAATTCCGCCCCTCCTTCCAATACCCGAGATTTTTACCTGCTTTTCATAAAATATAAAAATACAAAAAGAATCATCCTTCACCTTAGACCTAGTTAGATTAATTTCAATCCTAACGACACTATTCCTGAGTTGAAGGATCAATCCCCCGGTACTTGTCACTATACTATACTACAACGATCAGGTACACTGCCTGGTGGGGGTTGTAAGCTTCTCAAGATCCCTTGAGAGGTAAAACCTGTTGCGAGGGCGCGATCCCCACGTATCACAAGGCAAGGATAACAAAATAGATCTAATTGTGCAACAATATGAGCAATTTACAATTCCGGAAGACGAATCAATTGATAATGCTTTTGCTAGGTTTAACACTATCATCACAAGTCTAAAAGCACTTGATGAGAATTTTTCTAGTAAGAATTTTGTCAGGAAATTTCTTAGGGCTCTTCATCCAAAATGGCGAGCTAAAGTCACGACTATTGAAGAATCAAAGAATTTGTCAACTCTACAACTTGACGAATTAATTGGGAACTTGAAAGTACACGAGGTCATAATAAAGAAGGACTCCGAAATAGTCAAAGGAAAAAGAGAACAAAGCAAATTCATTGCTTTGAAAGCTAGGAGGGAATCTAGTGACGACGAAAGCTCAACCTCCGAAAGTGATGATGAAGAATACGCTATGGCCATAAGAGATTTCAAGAAATTTTTCAAAAGACGAGGAAGATTCGTTAGACAACCGCATGATGAAATGAAAGTATCTCAAAGAAGTAAAGATGACAAGAACGGAAAGAATGAAAGGAAGTGTTTTAAATGTGGTGATCCAAATCATCTCATCGGAAAGTATCCAATGATGTCAAGAGATTAAAATCAAAAGGCGTTCATTGGAGGTGCTTGGAGTGATAGCGATGAGGACAAGAAAGAAACCACAAAGGAGGAAAAGTATTTTATGGCTAAGACGTCAAAAGAGGTACATTCCGAAACCGAATTCTTTAGTGATGAAAATTTATCATTAGATGAAAAAGACCTAGATAATAAATATAATAGATTATGCAAATTAGGTCAAGAAGTAATGGTTAAAATAAAATACTAAAATGCATAAATACTCAACTAGAAAATGAAATACTTGAATTGAAAGCTAAAATACACCACTTAGAAAAGGGTAAGAAAATTTTTGAGGAATGTAAATCATGTCATGATCTCGAAAATTAAAATGAAAAACTTAAGGAAGAAATTTATAAACTTGATTAATTTGAAAATAGTGGTCACTCACTTAGGAAAATAATAAATATTCAAAGAGCATCCGGAGATAAAACCGGTTTAGGATTTAACTCAACCGAAGCTTCAACAAGTGAAACTAAAAATGTTAAATTTGAAAGTGAACTTAATGAACTAAAACCTTTAGAATCAAATCCTAAATATATACTTATTAATGATAGAAAAATAACTCTTGCCAACGATGAAGAAGGAAAAACCTTTTATAAACCATCCTTAAAAACCGAAGTAGGATCATCTAAACCCAAATTAAGATCTAAAACTCCACCACCAAGAAAACCTAACAATCATCATCCAAGATCTAAAACACCTCAACCTAGAAGAAATCAAAATAGACAAAATTACAATAACACTAGAAATCAAATGTGGTATTATCAACCAAGCTACAATCCTTGGGGAATATTACAACCATACATGCATCCTAGCCAAATGTTAAATATGTTTGGACTAAACAACTTTGGACCAATGAGACAATGGGGACCAAGTGGCTAAGTTGTCATTCTTCGAAGAAGTTGGAATCTCATCTACAAATGACTTCTATAAATCAACATAGTCACTTAAAGTGCTTGAAGAAATTCCATTGATCTACGCGTCTCTTTTAAGTTCATCGCTATAATTTGCATGCTTAGATAAATGATTAGTTAGATTAATGCTTGGCTATACATATATATATTGTTTGTGACTCTTATACATATATACGTCCATAATAGCTTATATACTTATAACCTAGAAACATCATTAGTTGACTTTCCTAGGAATAAAATGAAATTGTTCATTGTTGAACAAAATAGAAAATGGAAGTCTTCTATATCCACTAATAGCAAACTCATGGTGATGAAGTGAAATGAGTTAAGTGGATTAATCATTAATATAGAAGTAGGATTAGATCCCTTGCGTAAGAAAACTATGGATGAAACAAGCTCTCGTAGGTATTAAGTTAGATAAGTGTGCAATAACAAAGGAGCTATAGATGTTAGGATATACCCCATTCAACACCCTCGCATCAAACATGTAGAATTACGTCTTCACTCACTTAAGATCATAGGTTATGTAGAAAAGGATAGCATATGACAATAGGCTTAACCAATCCTCTTGAGCATGCGATCTTTAATAAACATCTTTCAAAATCTATGATTAATGATATTTGTTGTCAAAAATCTAATATCTCTAAAAATATGCAAAAACCTCACATTTTGGAAAATAGTTTTTCAAATGACTATCCCACTTTTCAATAACATGTTTTCACTATCAATATCCACAATTTTGTTTTGATCAAAATCAAAGATTGGGAAAATTTTCTTTACCTTTCATTAGCATATTTTGAAGTAAAATCCAATCTATTTTATTCAAATAACTCTCACATCTACGTGAAAAGCTACTTTCAAACATTGTTGAATAATGCTAAAAACGTCTCTTTAAATCATGCATGGTGATCTCATATTTTTCATCTATATTTATATAAATGACACTTATAAGTGAACTAAATCAAATCAAGAGGACCATGGTTTGTGTATTAAGACTTTTTTTGTAACAAGTCTAGAAATCCATGCTATCATAACTACCCACTTATTGCACATTGATACACATTAGGATTAATCCTCCTAATTATGTAGTTATGAACTACTTGATGTTGCTTATTGTTTCCTAGCACTTATATTTTACTTGCTTGATGAGTATGCTTGCATGCTAAATGAAATTTCTTGTTTACTTAATCTCTTTGGTAACATGCTTTGGCTACATAATTGCCTACATAATTAGTATATGCTTAATTGCCTCAAAGAGTTGGACTTGTTTTAAACCAAAAACACAACCTTTCTGCAATTCACTACCAAAAACCCTTTTCTGGCAATCTGGGAATCACCAGATGGGCGGCCCCCTTAATTATTAAGGGGACCGACCTCCAATTAAGGGGACCGTCCATCTGATAGTCAAAGGTGTTGTTTCCTTTTTCTACTTTTTAGCCCATTTCATCCTACACTTCCCAAAAGTCACAAACCTATTTTATCCTAAACCTTCTATCAAAGTTTATACATCCTTAATCCCACCAATCCTACATTATAAACACTCTCATTCCTCTCAATCTCTACTCATCTCATCATGTCCTCTCCCATTAAACTAAAACCACCAAGAAAACCGTTTGGAGAAGAAAGCCTAACTTTCATTAAAAGCCCGTCAAACCAAATGATGTTGTCAAACATCCAACACCAAATTCCTCCTATGTCTTCAACATTACATACCTAACACCTCACTCTCCTTCTCACCAACATTACATATCAAAAACCTTTACTCACCCATATCCTTCTACATTACACTCAAACCTCAAAGCCTTTACACACTCAAACCTCATAACCTTTACTCACCTCAACCTCAAATTTCATCTCCTAGTACACCTAATGCACCATCTATAACACCCTCCTACCAAGAAATCCCTTCCATGAACATCGCTCTTTTACTCTCACCAATCACATCACTTGATACTCATTTTCCATCTTCACCAATAACTCCACCTAGTCATCCTCAAAAAAGGATTCAACCATATAACCATTCTATACACTCTACAAAGTGTCTCATCACCACCTACAACTTAACCCATGAAGGTCAAACCATATTTCATGATACACAAACCTCATGTTTACTTAAATGACCTTTCACAAACCTCATCATAATAACCAAACATCCATCCTTGTTCCCAAAAATACACCTTCATCTCACCCACATTAGTCATATGAAGAGCATGCTCAATCTCAAAACAACAATCCCTGATAACAATCATGCTCCACAATCATCACCTTCCTCCGAACACTTGAAGTTCATTGAAGAACTTATGGAAGCCAATGAGCTTTGTGCTCTTCTTGCCTTACACCTTGCTCAATGCAACTTGAAACAACTTTCCTCTAGCTCTCCTTCATCACCCCACAACTTGAAACAAGTTGCAAAACATGTCAACAATTTTCCTTGTTGCATCTTTCTCCAAAAACAAACCATTTCATTGAATGAACACTTCACTTGGATTGATTATCTTCTCACTAGATCTCATCCAAAACCCTCGCTTGAACAACATCCAAACTCTCTATCAACCTCTTCCACTCCTAACACTACACCTCAACTCTCCACCACCAAACTCTCCAACACTCATGCACCCAAACATACACCTCCATTAATCCAACAATCTTACCCTAACTTAACCATTTTCATTCCAAACACTCAATCATCAACCATCTAAGCATAATATATGCTTATGATTTTCACTTTCAAATAAGTATCAACCACCCTTTTGTTACAAGCAAGTCTGATGGCTCTCTTTGGCAAATTAGGATCTTTAACATAATCACTTTGAATTAATTGTTATGTATCCTTAATATTTGTTTGTTATGCTTGTTATTTGTATATTGCATATTTTTTATGTATGCTTGTGCTTCTAATATTTTTGCAGCCAAAATTACCATTGCTCGATTCCTTAGTGCCCTCGAACGAGGGGGAGCTTTTATCCCGTCTAACTTCATTTATGAAACTAGTCGGCATAACCATTTTGATTCTACAAAAAGGGGGAGAAGTGAATATAAACTCACTAAATACATGTCTAAAAATTAATTTTTAGACTTGATGAGTTTAGGTTTTGTAATCATCAAAAAGGGGGAGATTGTTGATATAAATAATGCCTAAAAACATTATTAACATTTATCGATATCTCTATGTTTTGATAATCACAAAACGTAAACCTATTGAGCTAAAAATTATGTCGTAAACAAGTATTTAGTGGTAAATATTTACTTAACATCCAAATCATTTAAGGTATGAATAAACAAAGTGTTTATTGCATTCTATGATCAAAGGAATTTTTATTTTTACAAACCTTACATTTTTTATAAAATGGGACAAACATTTTCAAACCTATACAAAATGTTTTTGTATTTATAAAAAAAATGTTTTAATCAAAATAAATATTTTGAATTCAAATTTCTACCCAAAAAACGGCTAGATTCTTCAGCTAAAACCTTCCCCACAAAAGGACAAAAAATTCTGAAGAAAAAAAAAATTTTGTTAGGCGGCCCCCTTAATTATTAAGGGGACCGGCCATGCTCCCAAACAGTATTTTTTCCCCTATAAATATTGGCTCAAATCTGGCATTTTTCCTTACCTTTTGCACTATAAACTTTCTGATCTAAATCTTCTATACCATTCTCTTAAACCCTTTGATCATATAATCATAAGCATTTGTTTCCAATTGATCCAAGCTTAAACCTTTCAAGTGCAAGAGAAGAATACTTCAATCCTTCAAGACAAGAAGTATTACAACTTGTTGTGACCTCCACATCCAAGTTGTTTGTGCATCATCACTTGTATAGTATTCATCCATTTGTGTATTAGTTGTGAATATTGGTTAGATAGAAGTAAACATAAGGAGTTATGCTAGGAAGGTGTGTAAGTAGAGAAGTTGTGAATTGATTGGGGTGTGCAAGTAGTATAGGTGTGAAGAAGTAGTGTGATTAGGTAGTGCTTAGTTGTGAAGAAGTTGTGAAGTAGTTGTGTAGAAGTTGTGAAAAAGGTGTGACGAAGTTGTGGTGTGATAATTGGTGTGTAAGGTTTTCTCCACCATACGGGAGCTTGTTGACATAGTGAAGAAAACTCTCGAGTTAGGTGCTCGGGGAGTGGAGTAGGGAAAGGAAGGTGTCCTTGTAGCCGAACCACTATAAATCTCTTGTCTCGCGGTTAGATCTTTCCATCTCTTACTTATTATCTTGCTTATATCGTTATTACTCTTGCAACGCGTGGTAATCCTTACCTTACTCTCGAGCTACTTGAGGAGGTGATTTTTCTGGAGCTACTTGAGGAGGTGATTTTTCTGGAGCATAGCATCTTGAACCAACTTGTATCGTAAGTCATGAATTTCGTTACGCACTGAAGTATCTCAGCTCCAAATCTTTCATGTATTCTTGTGGTAGCCCAAGTGTACGATCCTCTACAATAAATCATCAAGCTTGTCAAGCATGTTTGTCCAATAATCATACACAAAGGCATGTTATCAGATCTTACACTTGTCGAAGAGGGTACTTCTCAATGAAACCCCCATATATAGTAGCTATCCTCAATTTTTACATCCTTTGCAAAGACCACAAATTTGACCTCCTCTGGCCGCCTTAACAAAAGAAGCATTAAGGAAGTCAATAATTCTAATTTCAAACTCAGACAACCATCTAGGCAAATAGATCCCGTCTCTATTGTGCCCCATGTTTCTAGCTAAAGTCCTGAAGTATATAGAGAATGTAATTAGTTTAGCTTTGATATTTTTATTAGTGGTTTTCATGGCTATCATTTCGGATGTATTTAACGAAGGTGCATGCAAACTTGTTACGGATGATGTAGATGATTAGATTTTGACATTTTAGTTCTAAAATTGAATGGAGATGTTGAATGCTAAATTAAACTTTTACTTGTCTAGTGTTTAAAGTTATAAATTGCTAGAACCTTTTTATATGTTATCAAGAACAATATATCTATTAAATTCACTGTAATTAGTTTGTTGATAATATATTTGAGAATTGAGACATATATGTTCAAAGAGGTTTAGAGTTAATTTGTTTTAGGTGTTGTGGAAAAGGCTAAATAAATATCACTGATTATGACAAGAGTTGTTTATGTATCCGAAACAAATCTATATATACACAAAAACATTAGAAGCACAAGAGTAGACAACTAAATAGCTATACATGCATCCATTTATAAGAAAGATGATGATTGACTTTCAAAAGTCAAAATTACATTAACCTTGGGCTATGCAGAAAGAAAACAAAGTTCTGCCACATTTCGAAAACAACATAACCCAAATTCATATAATTTAGCAATACTACTAATAACTTCTTGTTCATATCTGTATTTAATTTCACATAAGCGTTATGTCATCTAGTTATTTAGAGGATGATGAAGCCAGCAATTTTAAGAAAAATACATGAACTGCCTAAACTAAATTACCATAGTATTGAATGAAAAAACTATATAATTCAATACAATTAAACAAAATATCATATAATTTGCATGAAAATATTAATTAACAAATTGAATTTCATTTTGCCCAAATTGATAAACTAAACCTAATAGGGAAGTTTACGGTGTAACCTGTGATACCAACAAAGACAATACTTGGCCTAGAGAGTAGAGAGTGTATCTGTAAAAACAAACACATGAGGTTGCTTATTACGGTTTTCTTAATGAATTAAAGGGACGAATTTGAGGGGTTTTGAGTGGACGAGAGTGATCCAGGGCAGTTATCGCCCAACCACTATTTTCGTTTGATAAATATGTTTTCTTTCACATTACTTAATGAAATATTTACTACGGTATGAGTTTATTAATTTTATTATATAAATCAGTTTATAATATTAATTTTATTATATAAATTATTTTATAAGTTTGACTCGTGCGTACATTGTTTAAAGTTATAAACGGTTTTATATAATTTCATAAAAACAAAATTAAAAATATCATGTATGCACGGGCTTTTAATTAAAACCTCGATGCTCTATTTGTAAGAGCTTAACGGTAACGCCTCAATGGTGTTATGGCCTACGTGGTAGGCGTTGCCTCTACGTTACCATACCCCTTCGTCCGGCGTTGAGGATGCATTTTGGCGGCGTTGAGGATGCATTTTGGATTACATAGGTAGAGCAACTCATATTGAAACGCGCTAGTGGACAAAAAATATTTACAAAACCCACCCCTGGTGGTATAACGGGGTGATGATTTGTGTTTGTGTGTGTGGGTTTGCGTTTGTGTGCGTGTGCAGGTCACGATGAAGAAGAAGATTTTTTTTCTATAATTATTTTTTTGGGGAAAAGTATGGGTTGGGCTGTAAATTGACCATATTATTATTATTATTATTATTATTATTATTATTATTATTATTATTATTATTATTATTATTATTATTATTAATATTTTTAAATAAAAATGTTATTTGTATATTAACTTAATGAATGAAATATTAGTCAATGGGCTAATTTGTAAATTGTAATTTTCTAAAATGTTGGTTCCAAAAAAAAGAGTGATGTTATAATAAGAAGTGATTTTTTTGTTGTTAAAATGATGTGACGCTGACGTGACAACACTTTTTGCATGTTAACATGTTACCATACCTTGAGCTCTAATGCCTAGAGGTGACTTCAATAAAGATTAACAAAAATCAAATAGATAAATATTGACTATTCATTTTTCATCTAAAAAAAAACTACTTTTCACTTTTTTAAATACAAAATATCTTACAAACACTTGATCGTTAAGTGATAAAAAATACACCGTCACGACAAGAATTTTTTTTTTATCTTTTATTAGACAGACACTTAGATATACTTTCCACGATTTTTTTATGGTATTAAATTTTAGACAATATGAAATCAAATTTGATTTGTGATGCAAGTTATAAAGTTCAAATCACAAATCACATATGATTCTTCAGAGCATGAATTTCAACACTCATAAAAAAAACTCGAAAAAAGGTTTGTCGAAATTATATAGATGGGGCCGCTCTAATGAAGTATGAAAGAATTAGTAGAAGAGATGATTGGTAAAGGGATAATTAAAAACACAATCATAATCAGAAGAACTATCAACCCCATCATTCCTAACAGGGGTACAAGAGGTACCTACATCAAACTTTCTCTTCTGGCGGACCAACAAAACCACATGAGTCGTAGTTGGACCCAGGCCTTAGAAGGGACACTGACCTGAACGATTGCATTTTACTATTGCTATAGTATTTTGTTTAAAAACAGAAGAAATCGCAAACCTAGGGGTGTAAACGAGTCAAGAGCTCGGCATGTTTCAAGCCTATTGGTAAAGCTCGAGCTCAGTTCGTGAGTTATTTTTATGACTCAAACTCGACTCGAGCTTGACACATTTATGAAAGGTTTTTAGTCTTCTAAAAGTCGAAATGTAAAAACCATATGATATATAATGATAATATATTTATATACAGTATATATGTAAAAGCTCGTTTAGACTAGTGAGCTTAATCCAACTCATGTGTGAAGTTCGAGCTCAAGCTTGTTTATCAAACGAGCCACATTTTAATCTCTAACTCAAATCAAGTTTTTAGCGAGTCAAGCTCAAATAGCTCACGAGCAACTCGACTCATTTACACCCCTACAAAATGACTCTTACTTTAAACAACATGTTGGGTATTTTACTGGTAGGGTAAGATAATTGATAGTCGGATATCACTAAAAATAGTGTTATCATTTTGCAATAGAAACTATTCCATCTTATTCGCCTGGGTTACATGAATATATATCAATGAGATAATTGAAAGTCTTTTGTTCTTGGCTTAGACACAAACACAATAACCCTTTTGCTTATAAGTATTTTAGTTTTCTGTGTATAATCTCATGCTTGTTGTTTCTCTTATATTTAGAGTACTCAAGTCAATGGGATTATGAGAATTAAATAGCTTATTAATCCTCTCATAATATTCTTTGACAATATTAATAGTGGTTGCAAGACCAACTCAATATGGGTCTTAAACAATTTTGAAATTGCTCATTATAGGTCAAAGCGGTTACAAAACAACTTAACTTAGTCATGCACTCATCAACCTAAGATCTCATCAACATGCTCTCTGGAGAGCATACTTGGCGATTAGTTCAATAGCCTAAGAGCTGAACTCATTGATAAGAATATTCTCAAAATGGAAGGGTTGAACCTTCTGATGACATCACTCTCTAATGAGTTCATACTCAGTTAACTTATTGAAGAGTAAAACTCCCTGAGAGCTCATTAGCTCGTTGAACACCACTATCATAGTCATTGAGTTTTAGTGAATTAATGTGTTTACACTCCGTACCTCCAATCACATTTTCATGTCTGACTATATCCCTTAATTGTACTAAGTTTCCAACACAACACTTATAATACAAAATAAAATAAAATGTGCATACACAAATCGACGCTACTAAATTTTGTTGAAACTATACATGCATCTTCAATGTTATGCATGGGTAATCGTGTATAAGTGTATTAGCCTAATTGTAATAAGCAAAAGTCGACCGAGTCCCCAAACGACAAAACGAGTCCCAACCTCGTTACACACCAAACAACCGACCGAGTCCCCTAGGGAGGGATTGGAGAAGAGGGTCGGCAGATAAACCAGCTTGTGTGTTTGTTTGTGTGAGTGAGTATTTATTTAAAATGTACTTTTGTGGTGTCGGTCTACTTGTTACACTAAATTGGTCACGAAGTAGTCTGAGAGATAGAAAGCTAAAGTAGCAGGGGAGACGTAGGTCACTTGAGGTCCTTATAACACTTACGGGGTGTTTACTAAATTAAGTGGTTATATAAATAAATAAATAAATAAATAAATTAGCCACTTATTGGGGAGATTGTAATTTTAGTGAGTCATCGGATAAAATTATAAACGTTCTGAGCCCACATTTATCTAATTAAAAGAGACCTAAGGCTGAGCAAACCACCCAAACGGACCGGACCGACTGAGACCGGACCAGACCTGACTGACCATATTCGGTCCGGTTCTCAGTCTCGGCTTTTAGGCTAATTCGGTATCGGTCTTGATCGGTCCGGACTACAAACCGACTATTTTGCCTTGTTGGACCGGACCAACGACAGACCAAACCGGACCGATCACATTCGGTCCAGTCCTCGGTCTCGACTTTTGGTCTAATTCGGTATTTGTCTTAGTCGGTCCAGTCCAGACCGATGCTCGGCCAAGAAAATAAAGGAAAAAGTTAACACCCTATAGTTTTTTATGCTTGTAACCGACCTTGTAAATTGGGGGGAAATAATTTTCTTTTGCCGCTAAATTTTTACCGCCAAGTTTTTCATGTGACACCACGTTTTCCAGGATTCATCTTTCCCATTGGCCACTACCTCTCTATTTGGCTTCACCAAAACAAAAAGAGAAAAACTTTGACGTAGTGTCTAAATGAATTGTCAACAAACCAAGATATCTGTTTCCAATATTTTTAATGTTTAGTAGCAATAAGGATAAAAGCAATATGCTAATTGTATAAATGTATGTTTTTCTTTGTCACTTACTAGTTTATTTTTAACTGGTTGATGGTTTTGCTACTTAAAGTTGGTTGCTTGTTTCATTTTCTTTATTATGCATATGAAGTTTGATGAAATGTCTAAATGCTTGTTTCATGTATGGTCTTGTTCGCGACTGCTATAGCTTAATGTGAATTTCAGCATAGTCTTAAGAAATCTTAAGTAAACTCATTCCTCGTTTTGCTTCCCACTTTCTTTACAATTTTATCCTAAACAAAAGTCAATTTCTTGTTATTATTGGTCCTTCGTTATCAAATAATGACTATTTAAGTCTGAGCTAGGTTGCTTTATTCATATTTTGCCAATGTTAGATGGCTTATAGATCATCCTCATGAACTCATTTTACTAACTTCTACAACATGACATTTGACATTTGAATTAACTACGTAACATATCTTTTTATAATTTGTTGTTGTTTTGTTGATTGTAAATGTGTTGTGCCTTTATCATTGCCCGTCTTCTCGGATTTTTCTTGTTGTATTTGGACAATAATCACTTTTATGTGCTTCTTAGTTCTACAATAAAATATTCTCGACTTGTTGTCTAATCACTTTCTTCTTAGGACATCAAGTCTGTACTCTGGACCAAAGGCTGAGAGCAACTACTTGTCGGTTACGCCGGAAGAAGAATATAAAGTTCATGTTGTGATTATGCTTTAGCAAATGCTGCATTTCCCAAACCCTTCGTATAAAATGTACAACACTATAATCTAGTGTTGTCTATATATACACTTAAACAAATGCAACAATTTTTTAAAAGTGTTGCAATTATCTATATAATGTGCAACATTTTACACTAAGAGTTGTACATCTTTGAGCAACACTTTACACTAAGTGTTGTCTTTGAGCATTGAGCATTAACAATTGCAACATTTTTTTAGAAGGGTTGCCTTATATTATAAAATTTGCAACAGTAGAAAAAAAAAGTGTTGGTTTAGATCTTAATACACAACACTTATTTTAGAAATGTTGCTTTATCACCAATGTCATCGAAAAGGCAACACCTTTTACAAGTGTTGCTTGTAAAATGGTGCATTAGGCTTATTTTGTTGTAGTGAAAAGATCATAAGCAGATGCTCGATGAAATTCATTATCCATAGCATTTAATAATCCAACTGGACTATGCGCTCTTCGTTCCACTTTGTTAATCATCATGTTTGATTTGAAAGAACAACATTATATTAATATGAACAATGAATCTACTTAGAATGTAAAGTAACCCGACTACATCCTTGCAAAAAGAAACTAAAACTAAACATTTTTTTTTTACAAAATTTATATTAGTTATTCAATTTTGGCCTCTTTACATGACGTACATATAATCACAAATAAGAAAAACATATTATTAATGTAGGACTTAATTTGATCTTAAGGATATAATTAAAAATAAATAAATAAATAAAAATAAAAATAAAAAGTTGTTAGTCATAGCCCTAAGGGTTATGTTAATATGTTTGGACATGCTATATGTTATTGTACGTCAAAAAATAATCACTTACCACTATAGTTAATCTTCTACAATCAACTAAATATATAACTAGGTATGCAATGTTCTTTTTCTTTAACGTTAACCTGCTACAAATAACAAAACCTTAAAAAAATAAAGGATAATACAAAAGATTGTTGCAAAAAAAATGTGTGGTTTTCAATGCACGAGACAAACTATATTGTATTGTTAACAAGTATTGTGCCAAGTACGTTTGTTTATTAAACGTTTCATCTTCAACACGTGAAATAACAGAAGATACAAAAGCAGTTATAGAGATACAAAAAAATCCTATAATGAAAATTACAAAGGGTACCTTCAATTTTATTTGCCTTATATGTTTAACCTCATCATTTTGCCACTCTAATTTGTTTTCAGTTAAAGTTCTTCAAAACATATTGTATGTTTTCTTAACATACCTTCTTTCAATGACTTATTATAAAGTAAGTTGATGTTTCAAAAGAAGTAAACAGTGTATTTGTTCGATTTCATTTGGTAACATTTTTTGAAATATGAAGAATGCATTAATATTATAATATTTGACTTAAAATAAAGGATTATATTTTTTACTTTAATTAACAAATCTCTAATTTTTAGGTTTTTAATTGTTATCATTAATTAAAAGTTGTGATTAAAAAAAAAAAAAAAAAAAAAAAAAAAAAAAAAAAAAAAAAAAAACCGAAAATGGAGTTGGGAAAATATATAGGCTTGAATGAAAATACTGAAAAAGAAAGTACAAAAATTAGTTAGTTATACTATATATTCATGGAGGAGCTACTTTTTGTCCTAACGAGGAAAATTCAATTGCATACTCTTATTTTGGTGCATACCAATGAACAAATCCTCACCATCCATCTAGTTTGATCTAATAGTGGGGATTAATCTAAGACTAAATATGAAAACCTAAGTCCATGTTTTTTCCTTTTTTTCTGTCTTTTTTCTTTCTTTTTTTTTTCTTTTTTTTTTCCATGTTTTATACTTAACGTTTCTTATTTTCATTTTTTTTTTGTTTTTTTTGTAATTCAACTTTTTTCACTTTTTTTTTTCAAGTTCACGTTTTTTTTTTTTTTCTTTTTTTTTTTTTTTTTTTTTTTTTTTGTCTTTTGTTTGATTCATTTTTTTTTAAATAATTAACGTTTTTTCTTTTCGATTTCATACGTTTTCGTCTGTTTTCAAACGTTTTCCATTGTTTTTTACGCTTTCGTCTACTTTCAAACGTTTTCGTCCTTTTTTACACGTTTTCATCCGTTTTCAAACGTTTTCGTTCGTTTTTATACATTTTCGTTCGTTTTCATACGTTTTTGTCCGTTTTCATACGTTTATATACGTTTTTGTCCGTTTTCATACGTTTTCGTCCGTTTTCAAACATTTTCATCTATTTTTTTATGTTTTCGTCCATTTTTTTACGTTTTCATCCATTTTCGTTCATTTATATACGTTTTCGTCCGTTTTTACGTTTTCGTCATTTTTGACGTTTTTGTCTGTTTTCATACGTTATCGTCCGTTTTCATACGTTTTTGTCCGTTTTCTTACGTTTTTGCCCGTCTACGACCCTTTTCATACGTTTTCGCCTATTTTCTTATGTTTTCATTCGTTTTCGTCCGTTTTCATCTATTTTTCATACGTTTTCGTCCGTTTTTAGATGTGTTTTTACGCTTTCATACATTTTCGTCTGTTTCGTACGTTTTCGTCCATTTTCTTACGTTTTCGCCCATTTTCGTCCATTTACATACGTTTTCATCCGATTTCGTTCGTTTTCGTTCTTTTTTATACGTTTTTGTCCGTTTTAATCCGTTCTCCTTTATTTTCATCCATTTTTCATATGTTTTTATCCGTTTTCATACGTGATTTTACGCTTTAATACATTTTTGTCCGTTTTTCATACGTATTCGTCCATTTCTTTACATTTTAGTCTGTTTTCTTACGTTTATGAATATTTAGTAATATCACTTATGATTTTCTGAATATCACTTGTGATTTTCTTATGTTTTCATTCATTTTCTTACGTTTACCATACGTTTTTGAATATCACGATTGATATTCAGTGATATTCTGAAAATCACTTGTGATATTCTGAATAGCACTTGTGATATTCATAGTATCACAAGTGATATTCATAGTATCACAAGTGATATTCTGAGTACCACAAGTGATATTCAGAATATCACATGTGATATTTAGAATATCACATGTGATATTTAGAATATCACATGTGATATTCAGTATCACATGTGATATTCAGAATATCACTTGTGGTACTCAGAATATCACTTGTGATACTATGAATATCACTTGTGATACTCTGAATATCACTTGTGATATTCTGAATATCACGATTGATATTCAGAGTATCACTTGTGATTTTTTGAATATCACTTGTGATATTCTGAATAGCACTTGTGATATTCTGAATATCACTTGTGATTCTCTAAATATCTATCACTTGTGGTTTTCTGAATATCACTAGTGATTTTCATGTTACAAAACATTAGTTGAAAATCACTTATGATATTCAGAAAATCACTTGTGATATTCAGAATATCACATGTGATATTTAGAATATCATTTGTGGTACTCAGAATATCACTTGTGATATTTAGAAAATCAAAGAATATCACGAATATCACAGACTACCTATTATGATATTCAGAAACGTATGAAAATGTCTGAATACGGCCAAAAGCATTTAAAAACGGATGAAAATGAATGAAAACGTATGAAAGTGTAAAAACACATACGAAAAAGGACGAAAATGAAAGAAAACAAACGAAAATGTATGAAAACGAACAAAAACGTAAGAAAACAAACAAAAACGTAAGAAAACGGATGAAAGCGCAAGAAAACGGACGAATATGTATGAAAGCGGACAACAACGTATGAAAGCGTAAAAGCACGTCTGAAAACGGACAAAAACGTATGAAAAATGGACGAAAACAAAAGAAAATGGATGAAAACATATTAAAACGAACGAAAACAGATGAAAACATATGAAAACGTAAGAAAACGGACGAATATCACTTGTGATTTTCTTATATTTTCATATCACAATTGATATTCAGAGTATCACTTGTGATATTCTGAGTATCACTTGTGATATTCTTAATATCACTTGTGGATTTTCTGAATATTACTTGTGATTTTCATGTTAAAAAATATTAGTTGAAAATCACTTGTGATAATATGAATATCACAGAACATCACTTATGATATTCATAATATCATTTGTGGTACTCAGAATATCACTTATGATATTCAGAAAATCTAAGAATATCACATGTGATATTCAAAAAATCACTTGTGATATTAAGATTCTCACGGAATATCACTTGTGATACTCTCAATATCACATAATATTTTTATGATATTCAGAAACATATGAAATGTCTGAAAACGGCCAAAAGCATTTAAAAACGGATGAAAACGTATGAAAGCGTAAAAACATATATGAAAAAGGACGAAAATGTATGAAAAATGGACGAAAACGAAAGAAATGGATGAAAACGTATGAAAACATAAGAAAACGGATGAAAACGTATGAAAACGGACAAAAGCGTAAGAAAACGGATGAAAACGCAAGAAAACGGACAAATATGTATGAAAACAGACAAAAACGTTTGAAAGCGTAAAAGCACGTCTGAAAACGGACGAAAAATAGACGAAAATGGATGAAAACGTACGAAAACGGACGAAAATGTATGAAAACGGACGAAAACGTAAGAAAACAGACGAAAACGGGCAAAAACGTTAGAAAATGGACGAAAATGTATGAAAACAAACAAAAATGGATGAAAACGGGCGAAAACAGGTGAAAAAGTATGAAAATAGGCGAAAACGGAAGAAAACAGACAAAAACGTATGAAAACGGGCAAATACGTAAGAAAACAGGCGAAAACGTATGAACACGAAAAAAAAAAGTGGAAAAAAAATGAATTGTTAAAAAAAAGTGAATTATTAATAAAAAAAGTGAATTAGAAAAGAAAAAAAAGGAAAAGAAAAAACGTTAAGAAAACAAAAACAAAGAAAAAAAATATGTTATATAGGAAAAATAGACAAAAAAAAAAGGGAAAAGAAAAGAAAATAAAATAAAAGGAGAATAATTAGAAAGACAAAAAGATAAAGAAGGGGGAGAAAAACATGGACTTAGGTTTCCATATTAAATCTTAGGTTAAACCCCACTATTAAATTAAATTAGATGGATGGTGGAGATTTGTCCATTGGTATGCACCAAACTAAGAGTATGCAAAATAAAGTGACTCTTGTCCTAATATGCTTTAATTTATTTTATAAGGAATACAAATTAATATGCGATATGTATAAGAGAAAAGTTCTTTTGCAAATTAGTTTTTTGCTACAAACTGAGGGACAAATCCTCACCATTCATCAAGTTTAATCTAATTGTGAGGATTAACCTAATATTTAAAAATAAAACCTAAGTCCATGTTTTTTTCTTGTCTTTTTTTGTTTCTTATTTATTCATTGTTATTTTCTTTTTTTTATCATTTTTTTTGGGGCTCCACGTCTTTTTTCTTTGACTTTTTTTCTATTCACGTTTTTTCTCTTTTTTTTTTCTTTTCTATTCAAGCTCTTTTTTATCTTTTTTTTTTCACGCTTTTTTTTGTCTTTTTTTTAATAGTTATTTTTTAAAGTCATTTTTTTCTCTTTTTAAAAAAATAAATAAATTCACGTTTTTTTTCTAATTCATTTTTTTTAATGATTATTTTTTTTCCTTCCGCTTTCATACGTTTTCGTCTGTTTTCAAACGTTTTTGTCCGTTTTCGTCTGTTTTCAAACGTTTTCGTTCGTTTTTTTACGCTTTCGTCTACTTTCAAACGTTTTCATCCGTTTTCAAACGTTTTCATTCGTTTTTATACGTTTTCGTCCGTTTTTATTCTTTTTCATACGTTTATATACGTTTGCGTTCATTTTCAAACGTTTTTGTCCGTTTTCACACGTTTTCGTCTGTTTTCAAACATTTTCCTCTCTTTTCAAACGTTTTCATCTGTTTTCGTCCGTTTTTATACGTTATCATCCGTTTTCAAACGTTTTCGTTCGTTTATATATGTTTTCGTCCGTTTTCATACGTTTATATATGTTTTCGTCCATTTTCAAACGTTTTTGTCCGTTTACATACGTTTTCGTTCTTTTTTTAAATGTTTTCGTCCATTTTTTGACCTTTTTGTCTATTTTCATACGTTTTTGTCTGTTTTTATACGTTTTCGTCCATTTTCCTACGTTTTCGTTCATTTTCTTATGTTTTTGTCCGGCTACGTCTGTTTTCATACGTTTTCGCCTGTTTTCTTATGTTTTCGTTTGTTTTCATACGTTTTCTATCGTTTTCGTCCGTTTTCATCCATTTTTCATACATTTTCGTCCGTTTTTAGACGTGTTTTTACGCTTTCATTCATTTTCGTCTGTTTTCATACGTTTTCGTCCGTTTTTGCCCATTTTCGTCTATTTTCATACGTTTTCATCCGATTTCATTCATTTTCGTTCATTTTCATGCGTTTTTGTCCGTTTTCATCCATTTTCCTTTATTTTCATCCATTGTTTTTGCCCATTTTCATACGTGCTTTTACGCTTTCATATGTTTTTGTCCGTTTTCATACGTATTCATCCATTTTCTTACGTTTTCGTTTGTTTTCTTACGTTTTTGAATATTACAAGTGATATTCATAATTGATATTCAGACTATCACTTGTGATTTTCTTAATATCACTTGTGATATTCTGAATATCACTTGTGATTTTCTGAATATCTATCACTTTTGGTTTTCTGAATATCAATTGTGATTTTCATGTTACAAAACATTAGTTGAAAATCACTTATGATATTTAGGAAATCACTTGTGATATTCAGAATACCACTTGTGATATTCACTTACAAAACATTAGTTGAAAATCACTTGTGATATTCAGAATATCGCTTGTGATATTCAGAATATCGCTTGTGATATTCTGAATATCTCTTGTGATATTTTGACTATCACAGAATATCATTTATGATATTAAGAATATCATTTGTGGTACTTAGAATATCACTTGTGATATTCAGAAAATCAAAGAATATCACATGTGATATTCAAAAAATCACTTGTGATATTCAGAATATCACGGAATATCACTTGTGATATTCTGAATATCATAGAATATCTCTTATGGTATTCAGAAACGTATGAAAAATGTTTGAAAACGGCCAAAAGCATTTTAAAATGGACGAAAATGAATGAAAACAGATGAAAATGTATGAAAGTATAAAAACACATATGAAAAAGGACGAAAATGTATGAAAAATTGACGATAATGAAAGAAAACAGATGAAAACGGACGAAAATGAACGAAAATGTAAGAAAACGAATGAAAACGTATGAAAACGGACGAAAGCGTAAGAGAACGTATGAAAATAGACGAAAACGTAAGAAAACGGGCGGATATATATATATATATATGAAAAAGGACAAAAACGTATGAAAACAGGCAAAAACGTAAGAAAACGGACGAAAAAAATTCGAAAACAGATGAAAACGTAAGAAAACGGACGAAAACGTATAAAAACGGACGAAAACGTATTAAAATGGACGAAACGGGTGAAAACGTAAGAAAACTGACGAAAACGTAAAAAAGCGACAAATATGTATGAAAAACGAAAAAAACGTAAAAAAACAAGAGAAAAAAAAAACCTTTGAATTAAAGGGGAAAAAACGTGGAGTAAAATAATAATAATAATAATAATAATAATAATAATAATAATAATAATAATAATAATAATAATAAAGATAGACAAAAAGGACAAGAAAAAAAAACATAGACTTAGGTTTTCTTATTAAATCTTAGGTTAATCCTCCACTATTAGATCAAACTAGATGGATGGTGGGGATTTGTCCCTTAGTTTGCAACAAAAACTTAGTTTATAAAATAACTCACCTCATATGTATAAATGTTTAATGTTATGTATAATATTTAAACAATAATTCCTACACATAATTATTTAAATATTCATTAATGTAATTTTAATACAAATTTTTTACTTGGTTACGAACATTTAAAAATCTGAGAATTGCATATACCATATACCTTAAACGTGTATCATCTATGTATGTATTTTAGTAAAAAGCTAGTTTGGTGAAGTTGTGATCATTTTGTTAATAAATGTGATTAAAATGAATTTTATATGTTAAAGTACTAAGATTTTGAGATGATTATTTTTTTGGTAAAGGAATTCAATACTCTTGGTAAATTTTATTACGCCAAAAAACATATAAGAGGAGGAGGTGTGGGTTCGCCAAGGCTAGCCACCACACCAACTGAAGCTCGTCGTCGCTCGCCAAAGGGGATCTCCTCGTCTGCGTGACGAGGGAGAAACTTGCAAATGTTGTCCTTTTTTTTTTTTTTTTTTTTTTTTTTTTTTTTTTTTGGGTTATATTGTTTTTGTATGTATTTTGTAGAAAATGTTTTGTATGAAATGTTAAGTGAAGAATGAAATTGTGAAACACCGATTAAGCATAACATTGATATTACTTGAAACAACGACTACAACAATAACCTATGATACGATAACTAAGAAACAGAAATTCAAACCACTAAAAAACGATACGATAAATACAAATAAAACTACGATTCAATAAAATGAATCATCCGACACATATCCCTCGTGACTCGAGTAGGAGGCACTTGAGTCGTCCTCACTTGATGGCACAGGTGGAAGTCCCTGAGCCTAGCGCCATTCTGCTCTTCTGTTCTTCCGATCCTATTTTCCTTTGAGGTATGCCTCACGCTCCCTTTCCTGACGGGCTTGCTCAGCTTCATACTCCAAAACCACTTGCATATTCAGCTCATACTTTTCTTCCTCAGTCAATTGACGAATGATGGGTTGGTTTTCAGGTGGAAAGTTTGGTGGTTGATTGTTTGGCGGTGGAAACATAACTGCTGGTGGAGTTGGAGGTGGTGGGCTGTCATACTGAAACACCGGAAACAGATCTTCTGGCGGTGTGTTTTGTGGGGAATTGTCTTCAGGTGGTGTGTTGTACATCGATCCATTTTCAGGTGATGCGTTGTGAAACATTCTTTTTGAAGAACTAGACAGAATTCTTTGATAAATGTGAGTGTGAATTGTGTGCCTATTCAGCATCACCCTAATGGGTATTTATAGGATGCTTTGTGGAAGTATCCCACTCAGACAAATGAATTCAAAATTTCAAATTATCCCACTCAGAATTTTGAATTCAAAATTTCAAATTATCCCGCTCAGAGTTTTGAATTCAAAATTTGAAATGTATCCCGCCCTCTATTTTAAATTCAAAATTCGAAATGTATCCCGCTTTCAATAAACCCCTATTTATACCATGCAATATCATTCAATTTTACACACACTGCAATATTTACACCATTCTACAATGACAAACCGTTGGTCAATGGAAGAAGAATACGTGCTAGCTACCATTTGGCTTGAAGTTCATGATTCTACAGCCGCTGTGACTGAACGTTCCTTTTGGAATGAAGTTACAGAAAGGTTCAACAATCAAAGTGATGGTCCGCACCGTAATAAAAATAGTATTACGGCTCTATGGAGTAGGATGAATGTTGAATGTAAAAACTATAATGCTATTTACAAAGAGTTGCTGCGTACAAGTGATGACCCTTGTCGTCTCAGCAATGCAAACCGTATTTACTATGAACGCTATGAGAAAGGGATTAAGTATCAACATGTGTGGTTCGCTCTGAGAAACACAAGGGCATGGGACAGAGACGATTTGTAGTTGTGTTTTATGTTAACTATTTCCGTATCGTGTGTATTTCTTTTTCCGTATCGTGTGTATTTCTGTTTCCGTATCGTGTGTATTTCTTTTCCGTATTGTTGTACTGTTGTGTAATGTTCCGTGTTGTTGTAACCACCCTTTTATGTGAATTTGAATTTTCAATTTGAATTCTAAATTATCCCGCTCAGATGAAATTTGAATTTCGAATTTGCACACGTTTTCATTGTTTTGTTTGAAATTTTGAAATTTGAAAAATTTAAAATATCCCGCCCTCTGTTTTGAAATTTTGAAATTTGAATTTTGAAATTTTAATAATATCCCCACCCTCTGTTTTGAAATTTGAATTAGTATGTTGTATTATTTTGTATAATTTGTTAAATGAATTTAGTTTATTTATTGAAATGAATTAAAAAAAAGTTGTAAGTGATGGGCCCCAAATAAGTAAGTTTAGGTTAGTTATTAGTGAGGAGGGGTTAGTTGTGAAGAGGTGTTGGGGTGATGTGCCACCCGTGGGCCCCAAATGAGGAGGTGATGCCTCATCACCACACCTCTTGCTCTAAGTACAATGGTATATGTGGGTGAGTCCCACATCTCGGCCCAAAAAGACAAAACAAATGCCCCTATTGTGGTTAACACCTAATCTAGCATAAAAATGACATGCCAAACTTATGAGACCTAAAAAAAAACCCTATCTAACTTGACCACGGAGACTAATGTCAAAAGCGTTAGCAAACTCCATTTGGTCTTAGTTAAGCAATGTGATATAGATTTCCTCGTACATTGCATGGACTAATTTATACTTCTCTATGTATACACGTCATATAACATTGCGACTAATATTACACGACATCTACTGACTAGCAAGTATCTTTCATCGCCAACATCACAGCCTCATAATCCTACTAACTACCGTTTTCGTATTGTCATTGCATCGTGATGCACAAGTACTCTGACATTTTTATTATGCAACAGTATGGAATAAATTTATTCTCTAAAATTCTCGCCACGTGTAAGGTTATTCTTACAAAAACATGTAATCGAAAAATATTGCTCTCAAAAATTTCGATTACAGGGTACCTACCGCCATAACGCGCGAGTACGTCAATATTTAAGATGAAAAGACATTCGGTTTTGTAATACAGTGTTAGTCAGCCGTACAAAATCTGTTGCTTTCCAAGTTTTAATGAACGTGATTTGAATGATAAAACAAAACGATATGGTTAAGATTTCAACATTAGAACTTTGTCATCATCCTGAAAATCTAAAGTCGTCTAATATAGAACAATTTGTCACCTATTCTAATATCAATATATGCTCACTTTTCTTTGCATTCTGGGGACTCCCATCTGAGTTTTTGAATGGTCGGATCTTCTGTTCTGTTTCTTGTCCATATCTTGATCCCTTTACTTTGTTACTCGACTTGTTTTGATTATTTTGGAAGCAAACTGAAGCAGCCAAGGACTGCAACAGTTAAAATTAGATCATAAGCTTTCTTATGAGGGGGGAATTTTTTTTTTTTTTTTTTTTTTTTTTTTTTTTTTTTTTTTTTTTTTTTATTGTTATCTGTGCTTAGTTCGTCTCACCAACTATCTGATTATGGCTTCCTATTTGAGTCTTGTTAATGCGACGGACTGAGACTGATCGGTTAAGTATCATAAATAGTAAATGGAACATATAGTCCAAATATTCAATATCAGGATCAGGATCCAGTAAATAACTCTCTTTATTCAGGATGGCCAGGTAACCTTATTGCTTTTGATAGCTAAATCGACCGCTTCTTCCTTCAAAAACACCATATTTTCATACAGAGGAGATTCTGACCCATAATCTTCAAGTATTAGCTTTAGTAGATACGTAGTACCTTCATAAGCACTGTCATCCAGGATCTATATTACAAAATTTTCTTTTGGGTTCCTTACATTAATTTGGTGCGGTCAGATCTATTCCAAGTTGAATCCAGATGATTTTACCCTTTGTTGATAGAGATATGCCAAACTCAAGACAGTAAGGCCCAACTGGAAACGGTATACGCAGTCGTGTTTGCCGTTCCAATTAATAAAAACAATCGGCTCTTCATCCTGTCCAGCCTAATTAAGTCCAAAACCAGGTTATTACTTTTTTACGAAACCAAGTCAATTAAGAAAAGAATTAGGCTTGAATCACTAGCCCAAAGTTTGAGTTCGATAATATACAGGTACTATACGGTCTCGTCTCGTTTATAATATCTCAAATTTTTGGTTCAGATTCAGTTTCAGTACTGTTTAGTTTTGTGCAATTGCACGCCCCTATTATCTGATAGGAACCAGTGCTGATGTGGATACTATTTGTCTTTAGTGTCATTGAGAAGAACTGGAGATGTTAGATTTTGCCTTACTTCATGTGGAGTCAACAGTAATCTTTTGCAAAGGTTTTATTGCAATTGTATTTGCAATGAACAATAATGAGCATACTTCCAATAATGCACATACTTAGAAAGTGGACGTTCATTTTATTTTTACTAGTGAAATCCCATGGACTTTACGTCCCGTAAGTGGTCTATTTCATTAGGTAAAAGAAACTAATTTGACTATGGTATCTCTCTTTAAAAAATAAATAATACTCCGTAGTAATAATAATAATAATAATAATAATAATAATAATAATAATAATAATAATAATAAAAGTTTGCCTAAATAAAAGTCAATAAAATTAAATGACCATTAACTTGATTTTAAGTTGGGAGAGTGTGTTAGATTGCATACGAAAGATCTATGATTAATTTTAGTTCTAGATAGGTTCACATCTGATACAGCCCAGCAGCATATGGAAGCAAAGGAAAAGACATAGTATTTATGCACCACAGTCTAGGGAAGCTTGTATGGCGTTCATTATTTATTAAGTACTTATCTATATAAGCCGAACTCCAGTTGGGGAAAATGGAAAAGTATGAATGAAACAGATTGGAGAGCAATGCAGAGGATGCTCTTTTATTTCAGTTCATGCTAAAAACTCAGAAACATAGCCTCTTATACAGGCTTACAACTAAGACATAATTAAAAACATAAAGTAGGAAACTTAAAAGCAAACTTTTTGCAGACATTATTTTTTAATTCATAATTGATAAACGCATGAAAGACATATAAAATATTGTAACTACTGGCTCTGTAACAGTAGTAGCTGTAATGGGCTTATTTAGAGCACCATTACTCAATAAATCCCAAACATATTGCTACGGATAGAACATATATTGAATGTAGAAATTAAGCCGCTAAATATGGGTACCTTACCGTGTTTTAGAAATCTTCACAGAGTCAGGTTGATTCTTGTCGACTGTATCTTTCTCTTTAATCCACTCAATAAATTTGTTTAGATTTCTTTGTGAGCATCCCCCTTCATTAACACTACTTCTAATCTTATCTTTGATATCTGAGGCCTTTTCTCTGAATGTTTTGTCACTGAGCAGCTCTTCTATCTTACTCTTTACTTCTTCTCGAGTGATGATACCCGCTTCATCTTTATTGAATCCCAATCCAGTCTTCCAAATGTCACAAATATAAGTTTTATTGTGAAATTGATCAGCAAAATAAGGCCAACACAAAAATGGGAGTCCGTTTGTCACACCTTCTAACGTTGAGTTCCAGCCACAGTGACTCGTAAAACAAGCTATAGAAGGATGAGCAAGAACCTTCTGTTGTGGGGCCCAGCTCACAATTCTTCCACGTGCGCTCACTCTTTCTATATACCCATCTGGGTAAACAGCTGTAGTCTCCTTGGTCATACCGGGCCGCACCACCCACAAGAACGGTCTGTTGCTAAGCTCAAGACCAAGTGCCAGTTCTTGAAATTGAGTTTGGTTGAATATAGTGAAGCTACCAAATGCAATATAAATGACTGAACGTGGTGGTTGTTGATCAAGCCATGCTATGCACGTGGAGTCTTCTTTCCAGAAGTGGCCTATCTGATCAGCAACACGGTTGCTTGCTAGCAAAGGCCCGATCGGCAACAGCTTTGGGTACAGGCTGAATGCTGAAGACTCTAGCTCAGTAGTTGAGTTGCATATAAACCATTCTGTCATCCTAGAAGCTTCTTCAGCTTGTACTAACAATTGGAAGATTGCTTCTATAGTAGGCACGTCTGGAAATCCTGCCCATCCAAGGTTCTCAGGTTTTATAGGTGGCATTGTTTCTGACAACTGAATTATCTGGTCACTTAGAGGAACCCCTACAATAAATAAAATCAAACACTATATATTGAAAGAGAATTTATTTTTCAATAAATATGTAAATATGTAAATAAATATCGCCTACTAAATTACCACTCTTGCTTATGATTCCATCATCAATCAATTTCTGAAAACACAGAATTGAGGCTAATGTAGTAACTGAGGCAGGCCAGAAGGCCGCGCTTCTAATTCCCATATTTTTTGCTACTCGTACAGCCCACCCCATGCAACCGTCAGCTATAACACAGGTGATTTTATTTCTATCTTCTGTGTTAATCTTTTCTATAAGTTTTCCCAGCTTCCCGGGCATATTTTGTAATATTGACAAAGTCAACTTACATAGATCACTCCTGTCCTCCCATGGTTCTAACCCATCGGGGATCGACACCATCTGCAATAGACCCCCAAATACATCTTTGTCTAAACAATTGCTTGTCACGAGCCTGTTATTGACCTCTGTGTTTATGAACGTAACTTTGACTCCTTGCTTGACTAAGCATTGAGCAAACTCCATTGTAGGAATTACATGGCCTTGTGCGGGATAGGGTATTACCAGAACATGAGGTCTTGCCATGTTTTCGAAATAAAAAAAGTTTGGTGGGAGTTACTAAGAAATGTTGGTGCTTTCTAAACTTGATTGTGAGCTCACTTTTATAGACAGAATTGTGTGCCAATCTCATTAAATCACTTTTTTTTTTTTTTTTTTTTTTTTTTTTTTTTTTTTTTTTTTTTTTACCTCATTGGAGACTTGATCCCTTGGAGGTAACCTTACCTCAAAATTATAAATTTATGTGGGTTGTCAGTCTGTTGTCTCCAACAAGATGAGCTCTCAATCATTAGGGTGCACGTACATAAGAATCCTACAAGTGAGGTAAAGTTTGGAAAATATGAGCCTTATGGTTCACACGTTCTAATATAGTCAAAGTTCCATCTCACTTGAAACTAGATATAATCAGTAATTCTCCATGAAATTCTAGAATCATCAGAACTGTTTATCTGCTAATGGCGTTATGATGACTAACAATTCAGTGTGATTGGGATTTCTTATCCCCCACTGCTTATTCAAAATGCAATAAGCAGATGATCAAAGTTCCATCTCTCTTGAAACTAGATATAATAGTAATTCTCCATGCAATTCTAGAATCATCGGAATTGTCCAATATAAGACCAGGCAGTTTGATTATCCCTATTAGTCGCATGACAAAAATGGGTTAGCCCAGCTGGGTCCAAGGATTTATGACTTGGTTGTTGGATTTAATAAATGCCTTAAAGTTAGATTGTCTTCATAAGTTTGGCACCGGAACATGAACGATTGTGTAGGGCATATTCTAGCTATTAAGTGTGGTACTTGTGACTTTATTTCAATGTACTTATCGACATATGCATGTTCACTATTTATTTATTTATTTATTTATTATTTATTTATTTTTAATTTTTTTTTTAATTTTTTTTGTAACACAAATACTTTTTCACACATATACCACATATATATATCTTACACAATCTAACAAATGTCTCAAACAAGATTTGAATTCACAATGTATTTGTTGGTAAACACACTCATTATCGTCATGCCAAAGGCCTAGGGTAACATTTTGATCACTATTACGAATAACAAAATAAGTTTCTATCTTCAATTTATGTCTAAAGTACTCAGCCCACTTATACTCATGTGTACATGTATATTTTAAATTGCTTTTGTGGTAAAAGACTAAATCGCACTTAGATCCATCTTTCTTTAAGCAATTGCATATCACATGCGTGCTTGTAAGTGACCAGCCTCCAGATTTAGAAATGTAACTTTCACACCTTGTTTGACCATCCGTTGAGCAAGCTTCATTGTAGGATTTACATGTCCTTGCGCAAGATGAGGTAAGATTGAGAGGAATTTGTGTTATCTCCAAGCTATTAGGATTTAAGATGAAGTAAGATTGAGAGGAAATTGCATGTGTTAAATCCTAAATGACATAAAGGACCCTAAATTTGAAATAGCCGCATAACAATGACCTCCAAGCTATTAGTTACAGTAAATATATTAAAATACCTTCATAAGCACCACCGTCTAGAATCTTCCTTATTACCACTTTTTGTTAATAAGGGTGTGCAAAACTTCAGACAAAACCATATATCAGAACAGGAACCAGAATACATAGCTAGCCCAGCTCTTTTTCTAATTAACATAAAAATTGACTCTCCAGTGAGTTCGGTTCCGCATGTTTGACAAAACTGGCTTTAAAAAAAATAGAAAGGGGGTCATTTTGGTTAGGAATTAGGCTTGAATTAGTAGTTCAAAGTCAAAGTAACCAGTACTAGTAGTTCAAAGTTAAAGTTACCAGTACTACAAGCTCTGGTTCTTGGTGAGTTGGTTCGAATAATCTCAAATTTTTAATTAGATTTCACTTCAGGTCCAGTCTAGTTCGGATTTGCAGTGTTGCACAACCTGTTTATTGATATAAGATCAAATCTGATGTGATGCTTATTAGTCTTTAGTTTGTGTTTCAGAACAAATGAAGATGTTATGTATGCTATCATGTCTATATATATGTTGCCTCATATATCATGTGATGAAGGAGATTTACATCTCATGTTAAATTTAAATTAAAAGTTTACAACTGTATATGTAATGAACTACGATACAAAATTGCTAAAAGCGCACGTACTTAATTATATAGTTGGACATCGATCCTGTTATTTCATTAACACCCCATTGTTCATAGGTAACAAAAGATATCTGTTCTAAAATCTAGAAGAAATGTTGAAGACAGATGACTTGATTTCACCTAATCACAAAAAAACAAAATGACCCTAATAATTTGAATCGATATAGTGGGGCTTTCAATTTATAGCGATGCTCTGTTGCAATTAACAACACGGTCAGTGGATATGAATTCAAGGGGTGTACAATTATTTTGTCGGTGCATAATTATTTTAAGACGGATGGAGTAAATAAGTAACCAGACAAAAAGCCCTCCAGTAATAGTGTATTACCGTGCTGCCTTTCTCTATATTTATATTAGCTAAAAATGATATGTATTTGTAATGCTAGACTCTTAACATGCAATAGAAGGATAGAATTTTACACTATCTTTAGTTGTCTTATAAAATCTCTGTTTAGTTCGTCTTTATTTTTGTATTTGCCCTTATTGTTTATAACTTGTACTAGCACTTCATTTCTAGTTCGGTCTAGACTTTTGTAACTATATAATAGAACCATCCAACTTTTGAAAACCATTATAAAAATCACTTAACGCACGTAAATCGTTATAAAAGCCATTGAACTTTCTAAAACAGTTATACAAACCAGTTTGTAACGTCATCAGTTTTATAGGATTTATGGTCAAGCTAACACTTTTGAGAAGTACAATGCTTTTTGTTATACTTTTGCAAATTGTTAAATGCCCTTTTTTATCTAACATGTGTGTATTCCAAGAGACAATAGAGAATGTTTACATAGAAAGGAACAAAAGGAAACAAGAGCATATAAACTAGAATGCCCTAATATGTTTAGCCCTGTTTGTATCTATTACAATCAAGCTCTCAAATTTGAATTTGTCATACTTATCTTCAATATCTACTATCAACATTATATTGTTTAAAAGAATAATCATATGTAGTTTCCAGATGTTTTATAAAAAATTTACATGCATTATGCATAGGCAGAATTGCATACATCCACTCTTAATTTCAATAATTACATGCATTATGCAAAGAGAATAATCTGTTATCAATTTAAGTAGAATAAGCTCGTTTCTAATAAGGCAAATATGCAAAATTTATTAACAGAGAAAGTGCAGCCTGACACATGGAAACAAATTACAAGGAATCGAAATGATATGTTTATGCAACAGAGTCTATGGAAGCTTGCATTGCATGGCTTTCCTTATTTGCTTATGCTTAACCCAACTCCCATATATGGTTATAAGTTATTATATCTATATAGAACATGTAACATAGAAAGCAAGACGCTAATTAAATACCACTGGTCATCCACTGCCGAACCCTTCTTTAGACATTCATGTTCACATAGAGTCAGGTGATTCGTCACAACTAGCTGTATCTTTCTCTTTAATCCAGTCAATAAAATTTTTTAGATTTCTGTGTGAGCATCCGCCTTTGTTAATGCTATTTGTAATCTTATCTTTGATATCCAAAGCCCTGTCTCTGAATGTTTTTTCACTTAGCAGATGTTCTATCTTACTTGTTATTTCTTCTCGAGTAATGATACCTGCTTCATTCTTATTAAACCCCAATCCGGTCTTCCAGATATCACAAATATAAGTTTCATTGTGAAATTGATCAGCAAAGTATGGCCAACATAAAAATGGGAGTCCGTTCGTCACACCCTCTAAAGTAGAGTTCCAACCACAGTGACTTGTGAAACAAGCTACAGAAGGATGAGCTAGAACCTTCTGTTGTGGGGCCCAGCTGACGATTTTTCCACGAGAGCTTACTCTTTCAATAAACCCATCTGGGTAAGCTGCTGTAGTCTCCTTAGTCATACCGAGTCGCACCACCCACAAAAATGGTCTGTTGCTAAGTTCAAGGCCAAGTGCCAGTTCTTGAAATTGAGTTTGGTTGAAAATAGTGAAGCTGCCAAATGCAATATAAATGACTGAACTTGGTGGTTGTTGATCTAGCCACGCTAAGCAGGTGGAGTCCTCTTTCCAGAAGTGGCCTGTCTGGTTTGCAAGTCGGTTGCTTGCTAACAAAGGGCCGATCGGCAACAGCTTTGGGTACAGGCTGAATGCTGCAGACTCGAGTTCGGTAGCTGAGTTGCAGATAATCCATTCAGTCATTTTAGAAGCTTCTTCACCTTCTATTACCATTTGGAAAGTTGCTTCTACAGTTGCCACATCCAGAAAGCCCGCCCATCCAAGGTTCTCAGGTTTTATTGGTGGCATGGTTTCTGACAGCTGAATTATCTGATCAGTTATAGGAACGCCTGCAATAAAAACATCTTAGGGTCTTATTTAATACATATAAAAAAAAGGTTAATAGAAGTTCTCCACTTACCACTCTTGTGTATAATTCCATCATCAATCAGTTTCTGAAAGGACAGTATGGAAGCCAATGTGGTAACTGAGGCAGGACAGAAAACTGCCCGTCTAATTCCCATATTTTTCGCAACCCGTACGGCCCACCCCATGCAAACATCAGCTATAACACAGGTGACTTTATTGCTATCTTCTTTGTTTATCTTCTCTATAAATTCTTCAAACTTGCCGGACATGGTTTTCATTATTGACAAGGTCAAGTTACAAATGTCACTCCTGTCCTCCCATGGTTCTAACCCATCAGGGATCGACACCATCTGAATTAGATCTCCAAAACTATCTTTCTCTAACCAGTTGCTAGTCACGAGCTTGTGATTGACTTCTGTGTTTATAAAGGTAACTTTTACTCCTTGCTCGACTAAACGTTGAGTAAGCTCCATTGCAGGAATTACATGGCCTTGTGCAGGATATGGTATTACTAGAATATGAGGTCTTGCCATGATTTCGAGAAAAGAAAAAAATTTGTTGGGAGCTGCTAAGAAATGCGCGCTGGTGCTTTCTATATTTGAGTTTAAGCTCATTTTTATAGACAGAGTTGGTAGACAAACTAATTCACTCACTTGCACTTTTTTTTTTTTTTTTTTTTTTTTTTTTTTTTTTGTACGTACCTTGTTCGAGAATGACCTCAAAATAATCAATTTATGTCGGTTCTCAGTGAATGGATTCCATGCTTTTATTTGCTTGGCAACATAACATATCTTGGAAGTGGAACAGTAGTATTCAATGGTACCAATAAGATGTTTGTTTTATATTTGTGGCATACATATGAACCAACCAAGTTAGGTATAGTTTGGAGAGGCGTATGGTTTTACGTGTTCCATTGTGATTAAAATTCCTTATCCTGTAAAGTTGAAATACTTGACAGAGTCTCACACAATTCTTAAATTATTGAACATGCATGGGGTGTTTGTGCTTTCTTATAAAAATGATTATCTCCGTATTGCGTTTATCTGATAAGCTTTAAACTTCTTATCTAGTTATATGTAAAAGAAATAACCTTTTCTGAGTAAGCAACTTGGCTGCTAGCAAACATTAACAGATAACCAGTTTTGACAAGCATTCTTGAGCACCCTAAATAAGATAATATTCATGACATTCTATACATGGAAGAACTTTCTAGAAGACCTACGTTGATGCTATAAACTTGATATCCATAGAGATAAGCAACCTGTGGTCATTTGGCTAATAGCGTAATAGCCATGAAATCCATGATTCTAATCTGATTTTCTGGCTTGACAGCAAGTGGATGTGGTCCATGAGCAATGTATTTCAAATATTGGAGTCAAGCTGATGATAATTGCGTAAATATGATTCCAATCTGTTGCATACCACGCAAACTAAGTTCTGAACAAGATACATGGATTTAAATGAAAGAGTAGGTTGGAAAATTACATAATACTCCCTATGTTCCGTTAAATGTGCAACGAAAATTTATTTTGGGGCTTTTTACATCAATATCTACTTTTCTATTCATATTGAGATGAAAGTTTCAGTTTGCTCGAATTTTATTATACATAAAAAGATCATGTCTCATAACTGTTAGAGCATCCACAATGCACAAACTATCAATAGCTTTTTACTATTACCAAAAGTCTTTTGAAAGGATTTTTTGGCATTGTAGTGAAAGCTTTTTGAAAAGCTTTGTAGAATAACTTGGCAAACTCAAAGTCTTTCCTCAAAATCTTTTGCATTAAACATAAGAAGCATTAAATGCATTAAATGCAGAAAGTCTTTAAAGACTTTTTGCATTGTAGATAATCTTTGGGGCTCATCCCTTCATACTTTCAATTGGATGTTCCTTTTGGCCGTATCTAGAATTAACTTAGGTAATATGTCTCATCTAATCGTCTTTAGTTCCACTGACATATGGCAGTCTTTTGTTTTGTTGTGTTTATATGCGCGATGTGTGTTTTCTTGTTGAGTTTATACACCTGTTCTTTGTTGTCTTCCCTTTTATCTTTGCTTAAAGCTTACTGATAAAAGTTAGAATCTGGAATTTTTAGTTTTGTATGAAGTATATTGATTATAGCTAGATTAGAAAGTGACGAATGAATTTTAACAGTATCTTTAGTATGTCTCCAGGCACTACGTGCCACCATCCCAGTGTCCTAACTCATGCTAATTGCCCTAGCTTCTTGCTTCTTACCTTGATTACTGGTCACTACAGTTTCATCGGATGATATAATCTAAACTGCCGGCTGTTATATATCCCTTTTTTTATTGGTATTCGGATGTACTTCTTTCAGTTACACGGAAGTGATGCATGCATGTATCTTATGTTTTAAACCCAATGAATAGAATATATGATGGTGATTATTTTAAAATTAAATTCAATGAATTATAATCACATTTCCATATACCTAAAGATTAAATATGGAGATTGTCTTGTTCCATCTAAGAACAGGGTTAACCCATTAGTCACATCACCAAGATGGCCGGTTAGCCCAGGGTCCAACCATATGTGATAGTTGTTGCACTCTACTAAATGTCTTAAAGATACTGTTTGTAATTTTGGCATGCATGTTATATCTATGGTTGCGGTGGGGATCATTCTGCCCATTATGATGGTAGTTGCAACGTAAGTGTATTGCAATCCACTAAACGGCATGTCGACATCTAGTCACTGTGACAACAAGTTTTTACCATTAAATTACATTAAGGCACTTGATAGACGCTGCAAGTTGATGTGTAAATTTAGTTGCTGGTTTGGTAAAAGTGTATCAGGCCATGTGACTACAAACATGTTGAAGGAGTAATTGATAACTTCATGATACAATCAGACATGAGAAATCACACATGTATGAAAATTAATTCAGTTCAACATATACATAACTTTTGATCTCTAAGGAATGTGAGAAATGAAAATTGTTTGATATAGTCGCAAATGTTAAAAATATTAAAAACATTTTGGTTAACTTTCAATTTGTTTATGATGAAGCTTCAGAATCCTATATGAATGACGGTTGATTGTGAAGCCTCAAAATTACCTTAGAGGGGAGGGAGTCATAACACGAAATAACACCAACATCATTGTCACGTCAGCGTCACATCACTTTAACACCAAATAACATAACACCAAAAACACTAGAAAATCATAACACCCAATAACACCACTTTTGAGACCCACTTAAAAAAAACAAATGAAAAAACAAAAAAAATGGAAACGGCGTTGGGAAAAATACAAATAAAACAAATGGGGAGTGATAACTTGAGTTGCCATGTTAACACCATAACACCATAATTTATCCAAGTTCATGCTAGTAACGTACGTTGCTATGGCAACGCAGCAAGCAACGCAGCAGCAACGCAAAGGACTGGGGAGTGGTCTTAACGCCAAAACGCCGTTGATAATATGCCACATATGCTATAACGCCTCTCCGGCATTATTACTCCCTCCCCTCTTAATTTGTAGTGTTCTGTAGTCATTGGTCGTAATAAGCAAGTAAGAAAAATTCAGCTATAGCCAATCATTTTGAATTAAACTAGAACGGTACTCGTGCAATGCGGCGGCGGGTACCTGTGACTATATTTTGTGTTATTCGGTTACACATTTAGTTGTCTTTATGTTTTATAAGTAGAGATGGTTAAGCAAAATAATTTTATTTTGAACAACTAACATCTTCCTAACAAATTTTCTAACTAACTTCCTAACCAATAAATTTTGACATCCTTCAATAATAACCAAGTAAAAGTCTAATTTTAAGCCTTTTTATTTATATAATAGTCTCAAATGCATTATATAGTAGTATAGATAAAACACACACTTTCGTCCCCCACTAACCTCTCTTTTCTAATTAAAGTCCACTTTCAACATTCGTGAAAATAAATATCCCAAAACCGTTTTATGAAAATAAATATCCCAAAACCGTTGAGCGTTAGGCGAAACAAATTACACGATTACAACAAGCATTTAATTATCTTTCAATAAATAGCACTTTCATATATTTTCGACAAACGTTTTTTGTGTTTCTTTTTCGGGTTTTTTCAGTATAGGAGTTTGAATGATATATCACATATAATATAACACTAATCTATAAGTTCAAACACTCAACATGCTGTCATAAATTGAGCGTAAATATTTGTGTAAAACTCAAAATGATTCACAGTTTTTTGCTTTTAAAAATACGAATCATTAGCTTTCCACCATATATTACATATTATTTGTGAACTTTCAAATAAATATGGTTTAAGTACTCATAGAAGTTGGAGAAAATATATGAATTTTTTGTTGATATTCAAACTTAATTGATATATCACATCTGATATAACAATAATTTGTAGATTCGAATACTAAATATGTTGTAATAAATTGGATATAAGTATTACTTTTCAGTACAAAACAATGAATTTTTTGAAGTTGTATAAAATACTTATGTCCATTTTACGACAACATGTTGATTGTTAGAACTTAGAGATTATTGTTATATCACATGTGATATATCAAGTGAGTATGAATATTAATTCTTTTTTTTTTCTTCTATTTTCTTCAACTTTTATGAATAAACTGTATTGATTTAGAGGTTCAACATATAGTTGGAAAGCTAAGGATGTATATTTTTCAATGCAAAAACTAGTGAATCTTTTAGAGTTTTATAATAATACTTATGCTCAGTTTATGACATCATGTTTAGTGTTGAACTTACAGATTAGTGTTATATGATCATATGTGATACATTAAAGCGAGTTTGACTATAAAAAAATTATATTTTCTTCAACTTTTATGAATAAAATATATTGATTTTGAGGTCCAAAAATTATGTGTGATATGTGGTTGGAAAGTTAACGATGTGTATTTTTTTTAATGTCAAAAACGATGAATCATTTGGAGTTCTACACAAATTTTTATACCTATTTTGCGACAGCGTGTATAGCATTTGAACTTACAAATATGTGTTATATCACATGTTATATCAAGCAAAACATTATATCGAAAAAAGCCAAAAAAAATATCAAGAAAAAAAAGTTTGTCAAAAGTATATGAAAGTGCACCTGTATTGAAATTAATTAAATGCTCGTCATGATAAACTCCCTTTTTCTCTTTACAAAATAAGTGACAAATGTAGTGTTTGATAATGACTTAAAGAGTCTTAATTCATAAATGGGTAAATTTATTAAGTCATTGATTGAGTGTTTGTTTGGTGCTTAATTTAAATGGATGACTTCCTAGAAAAGTCATGGGAGTGAGGATCTCTATATTAAGTTATCACTTTTATCCTACTTTTACATATTTACCATTCTATTTTTTAACATCTAATTCAACACTTATTTCAAATAAAATGGTATAACAATAATTTTTATAATTCAAACACTTTATTCAACATACAAAACAAACAATCATTTATTCATATATAAAGAGACAGTATAACACTTTAATTTAATATGACTTAATGAAAAAAACTAAACAAACATGCTCTAAATTTTGCCTCTCAATATGCAGGAAAATAATAGTTTTTAATTGAACTTTTTTCTTCTTGAGATTAACGAGTCATTCAGACTCATGTGATGCACACGGGTTCGATCTAATTGTTAATTGTCTGATGTGCGGCACTAATTTTGGTTATGTCTGAAACTCAACCTTTTCGGCGATGCACGAATTTTGTTGTTGAATAAGTTACTAAATTGTCACGTTGTTCATACAACTTTTGGTACCATGGTATGCGAATTGTCGGTGCCAGTTTTTTGTCAAGTACGACTGTGATGAAGTAAATGCAATGATGCCCATTACTGGGAAAATCAGAAGGTCGAGTGCAAAGGCCAATATCATGTTATAGACACAACATACACATGGGTTCAATTACAACCTTTTAAGTGGCTTTAAATTTATTTACATTTATTTTTATGTTTTATATATTTATTTACTTATTATGATGTTTTGGTATGGTAATATTATGCATGGTCTAGTTGCAGCGCCTTTTATGGTAAATGGTAAATGGTAAACTTTGAGCGTTTTGTGTTCTCTTACATGTTTTGGTATGCTAATATTGCATTTTCTATTTGAAGGTCCTTTTACAGTAAAAGTTAAACTCTGAGGGTGTTTGTGTTCTCTTGGCAAAATTTTGGTTAAATATTTATGCATCTGCATTGGAAAAAGAAGCGATGGCTTCGGTTACTATTAGTAATCTGTTACACCCCGTGCCTGATTTGACCAAAATTTAAAACTTTTACGCAGAAATGCTTTGACCCGTTACTAACCTCCTGTCACTCTTTTATAAACTGACTGAAATCTATTACAAAACAGACCTTGAGACTATTTTTAGAAGAAACTAGACTCAATAACCTTCAAAACGAAGGGTGGCACGACCTCTAACGATTTATGGTTTAAAAGATATGATTTTTCTAATATGACCCATTTTCTGTACTACTTCCTGTCCCAAACACCCCTTTTTCTGCACATCAATTTTATGCACTTTTAACCCATTTTTTGGAAAACAACTTCTATAACCCAACAATCAACGTAACTTTCCAGAAATCTTAAACATAACATAATACTTCATTTCTATAAACATTTGTGGTCTAAACGACCCGTGAACTCATACCTTACGGGGTTTGCCAAACACCCGTTTTGACCCACTTTCAAAAACTATAACTTGACCAAGACACCTTTGACCATAAAACCAACACTTTAGCCTTTATAAACATTATTCATTCTTCAAATAAACTTTAACCAAACATCCTATAATGTTCTAAACTTCTCTTGACCTGTTTGGCCCCAAAATGGGCATAATTATATATAAATCCAAACACATATTTTTACCAACTATAAACACTTTAACCCACTTGTATGACAAACCGTTTGACAACCAAAATACTTTAACAATCATTATATAAACTTGACACTAGACGACACATTTATAAAGCACTAAAAGACCATCGGGGGTTCAACTTCGACTTTGAGCTTGGTATCTACGACTAAGCTCTACTTACATGCAAAACCCTTTAATCCACGCTTGCCAATCCTTAATCCTTGTCCATACCATATCACTTCTACAAGGACCTACAAAACATTGGTAACTATAACGGTAAGCAATTACGCTTAGTAAGTAAAACGATAACAACATACCATTATACTTCAAACAACATATAAGCATCACATATATCGAACACTTACATCACGGGCTTATCACTTTAATTATTACTTTAGCACAAAGCATCAAACATACTCTATAACACCAAATCGTTAACATTGCAAACACTTAACCATATCTCAAACTCCTATCACTTAACATACAACATACATAACACATACATGTTAGAAATCCATATAACAACATGCTACCATCATTTTACTTACCTTAGCTTCAAGCTAAGCATATCAAGGCATCATCATCATCCTTATCACCATCATCATCAACATCATCATCCTATGTGAAGATCATCATGCACATAAACACTTTAACACATAATCAAATAACCATAAAAATGGTTTATACAACCATTGTCTTACCTCTAAACATCACTAATCATCACATAATCATAGATTGATAATATGATGATTCTCCTATTAAAATACTAACTTAAATTCAATAGATTTTATCCCATAAGTACTATAACTTCTTTAATTAACCTTTAAACACCTTTTTACCCAATTCCCCCAATTGATATCAAGAACCCTAATTCTTGAATTCATCAAACAATTTAAGATAAGGATTACTTACTTGCATTTAAGTATGGGTAAGGTTAATCTCTTGAACTTGGACCTTAATCTCTATACTTAATTATCAAGAGCTCCATATTTCCCTCCTTTTTCTCTCTATAACCGCTACACACCCACACATAGTCTTAGATAAAATGAAGAAGTATTAAGTACCTGGGTATTTCTAATTTGACCTTTCTTCATTTCAAAGCTATTCCCCAAATGGCACTTTTGGTCCCTTAAGTGCTATAACAATTCATCCTTGGTACTAGAACAAGTTGGTTCTAGTGCTACTTTGAGGTTTTGGCAAGAATAGCCCTTCTAGTACTATAACAAGGGTTTAAACAAATAACAATAATACACTAAAGATGAGTGCATACAAGGTAGGCTAAGGCGATTTGGGTGTACATTTGGGGGGTGGATTGTATACAAGTTCTTCTTTAAGTAAGATGCTTAAAGTCAAAAACGAAAAAGATAGGCTCTGAGGGGTGTACTAGGGGTATTGTGTACTAAAGATGAGTACATCGCAAAGGTGTGGGAAAATTACTTGACTAATGAAATCAATGAAATTATAATACAGGTTCAAAACGTGGGGTTATCCTAATGCCTCTTATCATATAGTAAATCCTAACTACATGAATGTAGTCTCACTAGCGGTCTCGGGATGCATCGCTATCGCATGTTCTAGAATCTAAATACTACCGGTACACTCACAAGCACTAAAGATGAATGCTTTTTCCTAAAGATCTAAAGGTGAACCTCATATATTTGGGCTGGAAATTTTTGAGTGGTACAGTTTTTGTGCTAGTCATATAATTCCTATCTATGAGACGCTTATTAAGACTAAAGTTTCACTCCGATATGTTGCAAAAAAAATTAAATTTGGTGCCAAATTTACCTTAACAAGTATTTCTTTCAGTTTTATTACACATTCACTATTAAACAAAATAAAAATCAAGCGAAGTTGTAGTTTCTAAGGTATCCCAATTTACCCCCTTACACTTAGGTCGAACATTGTCCCCAATGTTCAATTAAAAGATGTAAAAGTAAAGTTAAATGAGAATGAAAGAAACTAATTCGCTCGGTATGGAAAATATGGTAACATGGTTAAATTTTCCTCCAAGAAAATGTACATGTAAAGCTTCACTCCTGAAATATAATTATCTTCTTGTCCAATATAACATGTTAAACAACAAAGAAAACAAACACGAAATCTCACGTAAAATCGGCAGTAAACTCTATATAAAAGTAAATCCTAGAAAGCAAGTAAGATATAATGCTTGCAAAATAAATGTTTGCAGATTCCTGAAATTTAAAAATTTGAGATTTTACGAAACTTTACAATTCTGGCAGAAAAACAAAATCTGGAAAAACTTTCAGAAAATAAAAGCTGACGTCGTCAGGTTTTAGTTCCGACGCCGTCAGAATTGACCTGACGGAATTTTTATATTTTGTTTTCAGAAAATTTCTAGAAAAATTTATGTTTTAAGACCTGGAATCCCTGCAAAACATTCATTGTGACTCGATACAAGCATTTGACTCGAACAAATACTAATATGTATGTGCATATCTTATTGTTATTGATCATCTTCAATCCGTTCTTTGAAACAAATATGAGCTTCCCTTACACTTATCTTTTGCAAAATACCTTTATATGTAATTAAGACGAGGTTAAAACAAAATAAAGCATTTTTACAAATTTATTCGAGACATGAACAATAAATAATAAGAATGAAAAATACATATGGAAACAAATAAAAACAAATACGCAAACAAACAAACAAAATAAAATAAACCTTGGGTTACCTCCCAAGAAGCGCTTTTCTTTATTTACGAGTCTTGTAGCGAGACTCAAAGTCATAGCCTATTACGTGACTCCATCATCCGTCACGTTCTCTAGGTCATCCTCTATCTTGGTTTTGTACTCAGGACCTAGTTGTAGACATTCCTTGTAGAATCCAAATATTTTTCTCATTACGTAGTCTACTCCGTTCCTCTTGTCCTCATCATTCCTATAGTATACCGACTGTTTAAATTTTTTTTCTAGGTTTGGCATGAGTCAGAATTGTTCTATCTTATAGGGCATTTGGTGAGCAATTTCGTCAGTCTCATCCTTAAACTTAACTATCCCTAATGATGGATCATAATTCATTCTAGAGACTTCAACGAACGGTTTTCCTAACACAACATTTGATAAATTGATGTCGACTGCGGGGTTAACATCTTCTAAGATCACAAAATCTACTACATAGGTGAAGTTTCCTACATACACGGGTAACCCTTTAACTCTCCCCATAAAATTACTTGTTTTTCTAGTTATCGGGTCTATCCTAGGAGCTAATTGCTTTTTCATAACCCAATTGTAGAATGTCTTAGACAAGATATTTATGGGGGACTCAAGGTCATGTAAGCTTTCCACACATGCAAATGCCCAATATTGCATGGTATGTTTATGTTGTTTGGGTTGCCGGCTCGAATGATCGGTAGATTTCTATAGATTGACGAGTTAGGATCATCCAATAGATTCTTATGGTACGCAAGGTCCTCCTCAGTGGGAAACTTGTTGAAGTAATCCTCTACCTTTTCCTTCTCCTCCTCGACATCATTCTTAGAATTACTTCCTATCTCAACCTTACCTTCCTCATCATCCTTACAACTCTTATCAAGAGGCTTAATGGTAACTACGTTGACAAAGTGTACGTGTTTGGATGATGAAGGGTCCTTAACCTCATTTACCCACTAGGGTTTTTGACATCTTTTGTAGACGGGGTCATTCCTTGGTTATTCAAGGCCTTTATTAAATTATCAATTTTATTGGTCATCTCATTTTGTTGTTGGTTGAACTCAGCTTCAAACCTACCTATACGAGCTTCTTGAGATGCCATAAAATTAGACATCAATCCTTCAAGATTATTGGTATTGCTGTAATTGTTGGAAGGATTGTTGTTGAATGTACGGTTCATGGTTAGGCCGTTTGGTTGGAAAGGATTAGATGGATTGGAAGAATTGTTTTGAGAGGGGTTTTGGTTTTGTTTCCACCTAAAGTTTGGGTGATTTTTTCCAAGAGGGATTGTACGAATCACCATAAAGGTTTGGCTCGGGTTTGAAAGTGAACCACTTTTCTCCCGCTTCGTTAGTACGCGAAGATGCATAGTCCGCAAAAGCTTGTTCGGGGAGTTTCATGCAATCACGCATGTCGTGGGGACCACTATAATACTCACATGAAGAAGTGATTTTGTTCACTTGGTTTGAAGGTTTAGGAGCTTCATAGGATTTTATGAGAAACTTGACTTGGTCCTCAAGTTCCATGATCCTACGGTTGAGAATGCTTGAATTATTCAAAGGCAAAGATATTGCCTTGACCATTTTATTCAAATCACGGGGATCATTCAAACATTCGTTGTCATAGAGAGCAAGATCTTCTATGATTACCTATGATTCTTCCCCATTCTTGTCACGTAGCTTACCACCGGCCGCTTGATCAATGGTTTGCCTTGTGGATTGATTGACATGATCATAAAAGATTTGGACTTGAAGCCAAAGATTTATGCCATGATGAGGGCCTTTTTGGAGTAAGTCCTTGAAACGAGTCCATGCTTCGTAAAGAGTTTCACCATGAATTTGTTGGAAATTCAAGATGTCATTCCTTAACTTGGTAGTTCTCCCCGGCGGGAAAAATTGAGCAATGAAACTAGAGGTGAGATCATCCCAAGAGGTGATGGATCCCGCGGGTAAATGCTCAAGCCATTGACTAGCTTGGTCACGTAGAGAGAATTGGAAGAGACGCAATCGGGTCGTCTCTCGAGTGGCAACATCAAGGTCTATGGAATCAATGATTTTAAGGAAATCCTTTAGATGTTGGTTTGGATCTTCAGAACGAAGTCCATGGAATGCACATCTACTTTGCACCAACCGGATGGTTTCGGATCGAAAGGGAGACACATTGGCTCCTTGGTTGAGCTCAATGGTGTTTTGATAGCCTTGGTGGCTAGGTCGGGAGTATTCTCCTAAAGTGCGGGCTTTAGGTGGTTCGGGTGGGTTTTGGTGGTTTGATTAGTTTGGTTAAATGACGGGTTCAAGGATATTATCACCTTCCATGATGGCAGGTGATATGGATTACGAAGAAAAAGATAGACTAAAGAAAACCTAATAAAAAGAAAATAAAAATCTCACTAGATAGGAATCTAATGAGTAAACCTAATTAAAATAAAAATCAGCCTAAGCAATAACAATTCCCCGGCAATAGCGCCATAAACTTTGATGCGGGATTGCGGAATCGCAAAAGTTTTACTTCTCAAGGGATCTTGAGAAGCTTGCAATCCTCCAGGCAGTTTACCTGACCGTGTAGTATAGTGAGTGGCAAGTACCGGGGGATTGATCGTTCTCTAGGGGAATAGTGTCGTTAGGATTGGAAGCTAAATCAACTAGGTCTAAAGGTTAAGAATGATTCTTTTTGTATTTTTTTATTTTTATAAAAGCAGTAAAATCTCAGGTATTTGGAAGATTGGGCGGAATTAGTTGCTAGTCAACTAACCCAAAAACTACTAATAAACAAAATAAAATTAAATAACAAGAAAATAAATGCGGTTGATTATTTATAGGAGACAATTTTGTTTACTTAGATTTCACTACTCCCTAGTTATCTTTTACTGATTTATTGGTTTGTTACAATTGTTTGATTAAAGGATTGCATTCCTTAATACCAGTCGTGGGGGCGTGTATGTCCTTCCCCAACTCTATGAGTATTTATTTCTTCTTATGATGACACGTTTAGTGTCCTACCATATAATCATCAACAACTACTCATGCATTAAATACAATTAATAAAACCGTAGTACACATCCGATTACGTTTCTTATGACATTCAAGCATGTTACCGTATAGGAGATTAGCCAATTTTCTTAAGCTTAACGTTAATCAATCAATCAAATAATCAATAACAAACGAACAATCAATAATCAATAATCAATAACTAGGTTTCATTAAATCTAAGCAAACACTAAGAGATCTAAGCTAGCATGTGAATGAAAATAAAAGATAAACAATTAATCAAACAACACATAGACATATTGAATGATTAAAGAAGAACTTATCTTTCAATTAAACATGGAAGAAAATAGGGGTAGAAACCCTAAATTTGCTGTAAAATTCGGACATACAAAGTTCCACAAGTTCCACCCCTTTTATGAAAAAACCTAAACTATATATAAAGATACAAAGCTGACGATGTCAGGTTATAGCTCCTGACGCCGTCAGATCGCCGTGTTCTAGGGTTTCGTATCGCCCAAGACACCTTCGGACGTCGCTGGGCCGTCTCTCTTTAACTTAACACCTGGCGTCCTTGCAAAATTTGTACCTGACGCTGTTAGGTGTAAACTTGACATTTTCTTCTGGGGCTTCTCGTGTTAAAAATCCACCATTCTTCTCATAAGGTGACGGCGTCAGCTCCAAAGCCTGACGCCGTCAGGTGTAAAATCCTGGCTTTCTTGACTTTTCTTGTTTTTTTCATTCTTGAGCATAAAAACGTTCGAAAGCTCCAAAATGCTCCATTTTCCAGAATTCATGTCCCAAGTACCTAAAATGACAAAAGAAGTGATTTAAGGTAATATTTGACCATAAAAGCACGATTTAGGGCTTAAATAACCCCCTAAAAGCATATCAAATAAATCCTTGTCAGTGCAATAATTTAATTGTAAAGTACTGGTAACTTCACAATGTATGGAGAGTGTCCATTTGGTCCAGGTAATACCTCCATACTCTTATCTAACTTAGACTATACCACTTGGTCCATGTATCTAGCCTCTATACATGTAATCTTGTAGACCATTTGGTCCATGTACCTACTCAATTACACGCATGCATTAAGATATGTCAACTAATCTAGGTGATTTATCTGTGGTACCCACTTGGTCCATGTGATACATACTCTTCTCACGCGGTCACTTTATTGAAGAGCACTATGCTAACTTAAGAGGTCCTTGTATTATATATCTAGAATTAAAATACTCAAACATATAAACAAGCACGTATTGAACGATAAACTCATAAACTAAACAATACTGAATAATAAATCTTAATAAATGGAAATAGCAATCATGTAATATTCATAACATGGCTAACACCAAAAGGTATTAGCCCATAATGTATGTAAAATCATAATGAAATCGATATGCAAATCGAATGATAAAGCTAATGTGATGATACGAAACCTTTTCTTCTTGATTTCATAGCTCTTAGGACTGATCTTGGGGCCTTTGAGTGGGGAAATTCAGTTGTTGTTGAGAGTGGCGAGTGAATGATGATTAAAACTCCCGTATAGGGTTTGTATTTATAGTTTCCTGCTAGTGCTGGAATACGGCGTATTCAAGATAGAATACGATGTATTCTGGATATCTTAATTGCTGATGAAGAAAGCATATTCCAAGCATATTTTGTGTATCTTTTAAATACAACGTATTGTTGAGTTGAGATAGGCCATATACCTTCCAATCTTTGATATACTTGGACTGGCCATAAGATCTTCAATACGTCGTATGGCCAGAGTTTCATACGTCGTATACCTTCAATGGTTGACTTGGGCTTTGACTGTAGAGTTTCCTAATGAGAATTTATTTGATACCTTTTTAAGGGGTCATTTAAGCCTAAAAGTCATATGTAATTGATCAAATACTGCCCTAAATCGTTTCTTTTTGCATTTTAGGTACTTGGGACGTGAATTGTAGAAACCGACGTATTTTGGACCAAAAGTTGACAAGAAAATGAAGAAAAACAACCAAGTCAAGAATATGTCAAAGTGGAGACCTGACAGCGTCACACCCCATAACATGACATCGCCACTTATTTTTTAAGACCCAGACTCTTTGCAATTTTATAACATGACGGCTCAGACATTTTTACACGTGACGGCCTCAAGATGGAGCTGACGGCGTCATGACAGCGATTACATAGACGAAACCCTAATTGGAGGCGAGCTGATGGCGTCACAATTTGCAAATGACGCTATCACAAGTGTATTCCTATATATTTTTCTCATTCATTGTAACATCTTGAAGTCATACTTTGCAGGACTAAACCCTAGACGAATTTCAGACCTTTTGTAGGGTTTTTCTAGCCCTTTTCACCCATGTGTTATTGAAGATAAGTATTCGTTTAATCATTCAACATGTCTATGTATTTTTTGATTATTTGTTTTTCTTTTCTTCGTTATAACATGATATGCTATATTTACTTATGTTTGCTTAGATCTAATGAAACCTAGTTATTGATCACTAATTTTCGTCTCTTATTTAATTGATTGTTTAGCGTTAGTAGAAGGAAAACTGGCTATTTTCTGATATGTGTTAGCTTGAAACTCTTACTAAACGCAACCATATAGTGCACTATTGGTTTTTCGCATTGTATTTATTGCATGAATTGCGGCTTGTAGACCCTAGAAAACTTAATAGAATTTAAGGTTTTTAAGAGAGACTTATATATTCATAGAGTTGGGGACTTTGGCACCTCCCGACGATCGATATTAAGGAATACAACGCTTCAATTAAAATAAGGATGTGACAATTCGATAAATCAGTAGGAGATAACTAGGGAGTAAGAAAATCTAAGTGAACACGTTTTCCCTATTATAAGAGTTACCACTTTTATTTTCTCATTTATTATTTAATTAATTTTATTATTAGTTTTGGTTTAGTTAGCTAGTAGCTAAACCACCCACTCTTCAAACCTCGAGATTTTTATTTGCTATTTATAAAATAAAAAAAATACACAAAAAGAAGCATCCTTCACCTTTAGACCTATCTCGACATACACTTCAGCCTTCACATACACTATTCTCCTAGAGAATGATCAATCCCCGTGTCTTGCCTATACTACACTACAATGGTTAGGTACACTGTTTAGAAGGATTATAAAACTTTTTAGGACGTCTTACAACCGCCGCATCAAGTTTTTTGGTGCCTCTGCCGGGGAATAGTTTATGTTTCGATTTCAATCTCGTTTAGGTCTACTCACTAGATTCCTATCAAGTGAGATTTTTATTTTTATTTTGTAGCTTTCTCCTAGTCTATCTCTTCTTTGTGCTTTTGTTTGTTATTTGATTCAAACTTAGTGGCTAAAACGCGTAGGATATCAAAAGACCGCATTTAGTGACACCTATGAATCATGTGAGCCTTCACCTACGATTTGCCAACAACATCCTTTTCTAGGATCAAATATTTTTAGTGAGGCCCTTAGGAAAAGTGACCAATTATACTGAAATCTTGAGGAAAGATCCTTAGCAATAAACCATAAGTTGGATAAAATGAGAGGTGTTGGGTTACATCATTACTAAAGGAAAAAATTGTAGAGGATTTAACCAAACATGAACACATTGAACAAAAAGACCTAGTTTTTAACGACAACGACTTTGAATCTCAAGAAACACACGAGGAATCCTTTAGGAAAATGAAACATAGTAATTAAATTATTGAGGAAGATTCTTATGAATCGAACTTAGAATTTGAGATGGCTAGAGAAGGATTTGAGATACTTAGGTCAATGTTTGGGTTAGATCCTACCAAAACACATGATGAACATATAGGTGATTTAGATACTATGGAGAATGAGGTTAGAAATCCAAGCCCACTAAATATCCCACAAACCATACCATTATTTGAGGAAAACACACCTCTCATGACTTACTTGGAAGAAGTAGAATTGACTATAGGAACCCTAATAGAGGTAGAACCCTTCGACCAAGTACAACTAGAGGATATAGGTTTAATACTTGTAGTAACCTTACTCTTAGTTATAGGGAATCTCCTAGTGTTCATGAACCGGAGCCTCAATCTTTACACAATTTTCCATCCTTAGATTTACATGTAGGAGACAAAAGAGGAACCAACCCACCCATCAACCCATATAGTCCGAGTAGTTTTAAGATGAAGGAGGCCATTCACACACCCCCTTCACCTCAAGTGGCATATTTTTACCCTAAAGGTGTGTATCACCACTATCACTCGCACTTAATCTTAAGTGTATGGAAAACCCCCCTTCTTGGGAGGCAACCCATGTTTTTAATTGTTTGATGTTTTTATTTTATTTGCTTGTTTGTGTCATATATGCTTAATCATAATTGTTTAATTTCGTATTTCGAAGAAATTGTGACAATGCTTAACTAGTCTTAATTGCGTATAAAGGTATTTTACAAAAAGATAAGTGTAGAGAAGTTCATATTTTTTTAAAAAGAACGAAATTCGAACATAAAAAATTTACAATTCATGATTAGCATATATTTTATCTTGTTTGTGTTTCAATACTTGTGGATATTTTTTATGAGTTTCTGTAGGAAAATAGACTTTAGAAAACAGGTTTTTCTAGTAAAATTTTCTAGAAAAGAATAAATCTATCATATTAGTCTGACGGCGTCATGGTTTACACCTGATGGCATCAGCTATTGTAGCACAATTTTCCCAGATTTTTATTAAATGTCGAAAATTAACTTTTGAAAAATTTCCAGAATTTTTATTAAATGTCCAATTTTCCTGCATGTTATTTGTATTTTATTCTACAAGTATCCTATCATTTAATTTTTATTTTGTCTTTATTTCAAAGTGTTGAGGCAACATGATCAAGATCTCTTTATGTTTTAATGATGACAAATAAACCATCGAAACACATAAAATAACAAACGTTAGCTCAAAATCGCCGGAGCCAATGTCTGCTCCTGGCGCGCTGCCCGCGCGTCAACGCGCGGGTGACGCGCCAGGAGTCTGTATGGTTCCGGGCGAATTTTGAAAGTCTGCTTTCCCCTTACCCGACAAATGTGGATCTTTCAATACAAGTATGAATATGTTATATGCTTAATTGAGAACACTCGAAACGAGTTTTGAGATTTGAGATATCCTATTTTTAGAACACCCATTTACGGGAAAACGCCAACTCATGTTTTCTAACTACCGCCTCTAGCCAAGGCTTTTCTAAACTTAGGGAGCTTATATATTTCAGGTAACATCGTGTTGAAGCATCCATATGCTCATATCCCGTGCTTACGTCTTCTCTAATTACGTAACGGGTTTACTCCCTTATTGGTCAAACTAAGTCAAAGGTCACTTTGCGTAAACGCATACTTTCCCATTTGGGTTATGCTTTACATCAAGGCAAAGCACTTAACTTGTTTGAACCAAGGTATTAGTTGAGAACGTCGAGTCGTGGAAAGTCACGAGATATGAAACTATGGATTCTCGACATTGTGTTACTTGAACTTATAAGTAACTTATGATTTTCTCAACTTATAATCTTAATTGTCTAAACCTTTTCTTCTTAATGACAATTAGATTATGCCTTAATGCTCTCTTAATCCCATTTATACAAAAGACAAAACCAATCATATCCAAATCAAATATTCTCTTACACAATCTCTTACACCCTTACATATTCCCTTACACACTACATCTCAACCATCCATTCCCTTACAACACATCTCAACCCTTTATTTTCAACACATGGGGAATTGTTTGAAACCCTAATGAGGCTCCTCCCATCCTAACCATTGAATTCAAACCAAACACATCTCAACCATCCATCCAATCCCTCTTCCCTATACCACCACATGTGTTTGATCATAGCCATTGAATTCAAACCAAAACAATCCTAACTATTGATCCAACCTTCCCCCCCAAGCAAAAGAGGCTCCCTTTGATCTTATCCATCCAATTCAAATGAAACCATCTCAACCCTTCATTTCTCCTTTCCCTCCAAGCAAAGCATATTCCTTGGAATATCCTCTTCAACCCTAACCTAGGCATACTTGATCTTAGCCATCCATCTCTAATGAGATCATCTCATCCATCCACATTTCTCCACATGCCAAATTGTTTGAAAACCAAGGGAGGCTCCCTTTGATCCTAGCCATCCAATTCAAACCATTTCATCTCTACCCTCCATCACATTCTTCCCCCCCCCCAAGCATTGGAATATTCCTTGGCATATTCTTTCTCTCTTTTCTATGCTATGTGAGGAGATACACTTCTACCCCTTCCAAATTACCCAATCTACACTTTAAATCCTTGGTAATTTGGTTTCTCTTTAAGCACTTCACAAATGATTTCCAAATTGGCTATTTGAGTTGGTAAACCTTAGAATGATTAACGTTAAGGTTTAGTGTGAAGTACAATTGGGGTTTAGCAAGGTAAGGCATTTATAATGCCAAACACCCAAAGCCTCGGGAATATTTTTCCTGGGTGTCTGGCGCGCCTCCCACGCGTCAACGCGTGGGTGACGCGCCGGCCTCGGTAAAATATTCCCAAGTTGGGTCTTTGCCTATAAATACCATGCCTTGCCTCTTGTATTCCTCACCCCTTGCCATTATTCTTTCTCTCTAGATTCTTTCTCTCTAAACACTCTCAAATCTCTCAATCTATCTATCTCTAATCTTGTGTTCTTGATTTCAACAATAACATCTTTGGAAGAACACATATCTTTGCAAGGGAAGAATCACAAGAACCTAATCCACTCTTGTGATTGTGTCGAGGGTCTTCTTTCTTATACCCTTTCTATTACAATCGAGTCTCTAGGTTAGGTTAGGACTTGGTTGAACAAACATATATTCATTCATTCAATTGTTTGTAAGGGAAGTCTTGTGTCTTGGTGACCAAGCCTAGATCATCGGGGATCGAGTTGGGGTTTAATACTTCCGGGTGGAAGTCTTGGTAGTGATCTTTGTGATCCTTAGGTAAAGTCGAATCGTGAGATTCTTTTGGGTGGTTTCCGAGGGCGGAATACCGTTGGTGAGTAACTCCTTCTTTGTGAGCATCAATATTGGTGAATATTGGTGTAGTGAATTGTAACGGTTTATAGTCCACCTAAAGGATTATACTAGTGAATACTATCGGAGTCGCGGATTTGCAACTGGACGTACGGATGGTATAAACCCCCCATCCCGAACCAGTATATATCGTTGTGTCTTTTACTTGCTTTATATACTTTGGTTGTGTTAGTGGTTGTTGGATTATTATACAACCACTTGGTGCTATCTTTGGCTAAAAGTTTTTAAACATCTAAAAAACCGAAGAAATTGTATTCACCCCCCCCCCCCCCTCTACGGTTCTACAATTGGTATCAGAGCGGTATACTCAAGTTTTTGAGCGTTAAAGACTTCCCGAGAAGTCGTTTTAAGTCAAAAACTTCTTTTCCAAAAATCTAAAATCCTATCTAAGATTTTTGGTAAAGTTGAGTATAGATCTATGGCTCAAGAATACTATAGAGAGGGGCGTTCTATGGAAAGACCACCTCCGTTTGAATACGAAGGATTCTTCTTTTGGAAAATTCTATTTGAGACCTATGTTAGGTCCAAGGATTATGACTTGTGGTACATTTTCCAAAATGGTGATTTTGATGATAAGGAAAGGAAGATGGCCGACAAGAATGTTTAAGCCAAAATGATGATATATGATGCCCTACTCAAGAGGAGCTTGAGAGGGTGTGCATGTGCAAGACCACAAAGGAGATTTAGGACTTACTTCTTCTTGTTCATCATGATACTACACAAGTCAAGGCCAACAAGATAGACTCTCTCATTCAACAATATGAAGAGTTCTCTATCTCAAATGATGAAACTATTGATATTAGTCTAATGAGGTTCAATGCTATCACTACAAGCTTGAACTCATTAGATCCAAGTTATTGTTGCAAAAATCATATTGAAAAATTTGTTAAAGCTATTTCCAAAAATTGGCAACTTGAAGAAGCAAAGATTGAAGAAACAAGAAGTTTGGGACAATTATCTTTTGAAAAGATAATTGATGGTCTTCATACTTATGAAGAATTTCTAGATAATATTAGAGCCATCACCAATGAAGAGATCGATTCACTTGTTCCTGAAGACGAAGTTATAGAAGAAAAAGGAGTCATTACGTCAACAATGCAACCTAGACGTTATGATGAACAAGATGATTGTAGAAATCAAGAGATTGCACTCGTTGGTGTAACTCGGTGTGTTTGTGAGGAAGAAAATCACCCGCATTGTGATATCACTTGTCTCAAGACACTTGAATCCCTTGAGGTATTATCTAACTCTTCTCCTTCAATTAATATTTTAGATATTCATAGATTGCAAAAAGAAAATGAAGAACTAATCAAACTTAATGAACACATATTAAGAGATATTGAAACTCATGCAACGAATAAACATGAGCTCAATAAAGAGATTAATAAACTTGAACATAAATTGATACTACTTAAATTTGAGAAAAGTAGTATTGACTTAAACAAAATGTTACAAGAGCAAAAACCCTTTCATGACAAGGGAGGTCTTGGTTTTCTGTAAATGATAAAAATACATCTACAAGTCAAGACAAATCTATTGTTTTTATAAAAGAGGGTTGCAAACCGAAAGTTACTGACTCTGACGCGCTGACTGACGCGTTAACGCGCGATCAACGCGCCAGATGTCTGAGTAAAAATGGTTCATCATTAAATGCTTTCGCTAAACCATACTTTCCTCAAACTTCTTGCGTAAACATTCATAACAACACTCTTTGTGACTTTCTAGAATTCACCAATGATGAGCATGGTAGTGATTTAAACTCTAAGTTTTGTAGTACAAGTAATCTTAATGATGATTTTAGTATTATGTTTACCAATATAGATTGCACTATTAGTAAAAACGGTAACATACTAGCTAAAGGTCATAGGCAAAACAATTTGTATACTTGTTGATCTTAGATTATGTGTAACTTGATATGCATTTCAAACATGGTAAATAACCCAACGCCTCGGCATTAGGAAATTAGGTCTCGCCATTTAGCTAGTAAGCAATTTACCATTGTTAAGTTTTGAAAGGCATTAATGTGTTACATTTCTAGGGAGTCAAGGTCAAACCAATAATAGGAATAAAAAGGAAGTGTCAACTAGTAAGGTTTTAGAATTGATTCATGTGGATTTGTATGGTCCATCTCCGATCCAAAGTTATGGAGGAAACTTCTACACTTTAATGATCATTGATGATTATTCAAATTACACTTGGATATTGTTCTTAGAAAACAAGGATATTGTTTTGAATAAATTCAACATTTTGAGAAAGAAACTTGAAAACCTACTTGATTGTTCAATTGTTTCAATAAAAACAAATCATAGTAGCGGATTTGATAAAATGCAATTTGGAACCTTTTGTGAACAACATGGAATATCTTATAACTTATCGGGCCCGTTCACTTCTCAATCGCATGAGATTGTTGAAAGAACACATCGTAAGTTAAGAAAGATGAGTCGTGCAATGCTTGACGAGCAATCCATTCCACAAAAGTTTTGGTGTCATGCCCTAGATACCGCTTGTTACATTTTTAATAGAGTCTACATAAGAAAGGTAATTAATAAAACACCTTATGAAATACTTAGGAATAGAAAACCATCCCTAGAGTATTTTAGAGTATCTGGTTGCAAAGTATTTATACTTAACACCAAAGAATATCTCACCAAATTCGACCCAAAGTCGTATGAAGGTGTGTTCCTAGGATACTCTCAAACTAGTAAAGCATACAGAGTTCTTAACAAGAAAACAATGAGGATTGAGGAATCTCTCAATGTAACCTTTGATGAGAGCATGCCCTAGCCTAAATCATCTCCTTTGGTAGAAGATGATATGATCAACGAACCTTTAGTTCAAGATCAAGAAAGGTCGCCAACATTACAAGTTAATGATTCGGATGAAGGCAATCCTAAGGAATTGAGAGAAGCGAGGGTTCATCCTATACAACAAGTCATTGGTGACTTGAATAAAAGGACTCTTAGGTCACAAAACAAACAAGTCTAAGTTTTTGGCATGACATTTTTCAAAAGTCCAAATTGCTTTGGGATAGGTTTTGATGCTATAACATGCATCTTAGGAGAACAATCTTTAAAGTGCTCTTAGAGCTTATGTGATTAAGGCTTATGTGGAGGCATGGAAGGAAGATCTAACATACAATTATCTTCCAAGAAGAAAAATATGTATCAATTCATTATTCAAATTATGATTGATAATATTTAAGATTCTACATGTCTATACTATGTGTTTGAACAAGAAAACTTGACACAAATTATCTTGATTCATCTTGAAAATTTTGACTATGTTAAGTTTGCAAGATTAGATAAGATTTCGAAACATGACTCACACTTGTGTATAAGATCCTATATCTAATTCTTCTTGTTCACCATTATGTGTATATTTAGGAAAGAAGAGATATGAAGTATTTCATGCAAACATACAAACTATTTACGTAGTTAAAGAGAATTCATATGAATCGAATTTGGTATGGTATTGCATAACTAACTAAAATTTCCAATGAATAGACTAAATAAGCTAAGTTCTTCGTACGAGATCTTAGGAACTTATGGTGTTAATGCAAGTAACACATAAGGGTTATTTATGTCAACACACTACACAACGAACTATGAACCGGAGATATCATATATTGTGTAATATCTTTCTATACAATGTGTGATGGTTCATAGGACCTAGCTTGTGCACCTAAAATGAAGATGCACTTTATAATCATAACACTCATTGTATATCCTACATGAAATACTTGCACTTGGTTCATGTATTGGGTAGTTGTAGGTTTAAAATGGTGTTTGATAAAGTCTCTTTCTAAAGATTTGATGTCACTTGATCTTCACTCATCTACTATGAATTCATGTATGTCTTTTGTAAAGAATGCATGCAATTACCATAGGATCCAACATGGGCATTCAAATCCAATGAAACTCATAACTAACTCAATCATATCATACTAGAATAATTGTCTTTCCCATACAAGAATAATTGTCTCTCCCATACACCACTTTCTTTCAACTCATCTTGTACTAAGATTCTTAGTACTAGGAATGATTTTTCTTTGGACTTTAGTTCCTCCTTAAACATACCTAATTCACATTAATTGACTATAAAAGGAGTAACTTTGTTATCACATATCTTCATCACAACCTTCTTCCTCCTTAAATACACTTATTTTCTATTCAAAAATGGCAACCAAGTTTTTCATGAAACATGTTGATGTGTCAAATGAAACTAATGTGTATGAACCATTTGAGTATCGTGAATATCATGAAGGTCGCGAATGCGACAAAAATTTCATGTGTGCAACCGATATTAGGAAACCATTCATCAAAGCTAATGCCTTCTCCTTAATTCGTGACCTACCCATAGAAATTTATCCTAGGCACCTTCAAGAATTTTTTGCTAGGTTATATCTTGATCAACCTTCTCTTACCCTCAATTTTTGTATGTATGGGCATGGGTATGCATGGAGCTTAAATAAGTTGGGAAAGGTTTTGAATGTGTGCTCTAAAGGGAACTTGTTCTATACAAGGTCCACTAAGACGGAGGACTTCATGGACATAAGGCACTATCATCCGAGCACTTATGCTCTTGTTGCCCCAATTCATGCCGTCATCATTCAAAATACTATTCTACAACCCGACTACCATTGTGTGAAGACTCCATTCGAACATTGGAACAAATATCAACTTCATGTCAAATTGATGCCTTGGGCGGAGGTGTTGTTGAAGAATGTGTTTATGGAGGTGGAACCTCAAGAGAAGATACCCATCATTGTCGGGTACATGCTCTATTGTATTATGACCGAGACTGCTTTCAACTTTGCCTATTTTATAGCAAAACGAATGGAAGCTTTGGACTACAACAAGGAGCCTCTTCCATATGCTAGACTCTTGTCACACATCTTTGGCCACATTAAGTGCAAGTACTCAAATGATCATTCAAGAATGATTGAAGTTGATGATGTGACCCCAATGGAGGAATCTTTCATAATGGACTCTCTTGAGTTCTAAGTCCTTGTCATATGTTGTAGTTGTTGTTCCCTAGGAGTCCTAGGATATGTTTTCTGTTGTTTCTTGGTTGCTTGTGTGTCCTATGTTTCCATCTATGAAATAAAATGCATTTGTGTTATAATTATGCTCATACGTATATATACATGCATAGTATTGCTCTTGCTCATCATTCGGTCTATAAAAGATATAAAAGAGATAATTTTCATAAAAATCTGATTAAAATTGGACAAACATGTACACATATAACCATATTGTTATGATATGAACTAACCCATGTTGAAAGTCTCCAAATGGTAATCTAACCCATCTTGGACTTCCACATGTGAGGATTTTCTTGTTGGTTTCATGTTGTGCTTTCTATGTGTAGCTAGGCCACCGCAAAAGGTGAGGCTCTTGACCCATGGATCCCCGCCTTAAAACAAGGGGGAGCAGTGATCTAGGGGGAGCTACGTTCAAGGGGGAGCACGGAAACAAGCTACATTCCCATTTTAAATGGAAGTCCCGCCTTTTTGATTCGATAAAAGGGGGAGAAAGAAACCAAGATGCGTGAAGACCATTCAAGTAATGTTAAAGGCTTCACCAAATTACAAGGCAAAGGTCAATACGCAAGTTACACCAAAGGCGCGCTTTGTCTTCGCTAAGTTTGGTAATTTTATTTGCTTTCGGTTTTTGTTTGTCATCATCAAAAAGGGGGAGATTGTTGAGGCAACATGATCAAGATCTCTTTATGTTTTAATGATGACAAATAAACCATCAAAACACATAAAATAACAAACATTAGCTCAAAATCGTCAGAGCCAATGTCTGCTCCTGGTGCGCTGCCCGCGCATCAACGCGCGGGTGACGTGCTGATGTGCGTTTTATTATGCAAGTTTTAAATTTATAAGGGTGAATTACCAAATCTAGAAACAACACATACGAGCAAGTGTACTCGTCCGTTATAGCAAGATATGATGGTGAGTCAGGATCGTTCGCAGGGATTTGTGAGTGAATAAAAATATAAGTCTAAAAGTAAATCTCTAATGTATGCAAATAAGATAATAAGCAAATTCAATAATTTAAAAACTACACTTGTTTAGACTAGTTTTCTACTTAATGACCCACATGATTGTGATAACTTTTGATAACAAGTTGGTTGAAATAATTAGATGGTGATCTAATCTATTGTTTCTACAAGTTAAACCTTCGTCAAGATTTTAGTTCATAAAAACAAGCTTTAGGTGTAAACCAATCAATTCAAGATCTATCCAAGGTTCATAAGGTATGGTGAATATCTTAAACACAAGAACAAACTCTTATTACAAATCAAATACTCTTAGGAAATGGTCAATACAAAAGGTAACCCATTCATAGACAAAAAGGTTACAATTGTTTATAAACATCTAAAAATTCGTCCAACTAAAGGTTTACAAACAATCCGATTTGATGTTATAAAAGCATTCTTATTACAATCATACTTCTTGTTTCTTTGTTTAGTCAAGAATAATTATAGTGAAAAACAATCATTCATAGACAAATGATTATAACTAGTTGAATAATAACAAATCTTTCGACCCTTGAAACTATTATCAATTAGTTAACCTTGACTCAACAAATGTCACTATGAAACTTAAGGTACAATTGGTTCTTAGGATTGACTTGAAATTGAATTAAAACATGTTATCACAATCATAACTATCACTAAGCATAAAATATCATCAAAACAAGTGTAAAAAGACTACTAGCCACTCATAGCAAACATGGACATAAACTCAGAATTTTGAACATTAGAAATCATAATTAAAAGTCTTACAATGATTGAAATAAGATAACAAATGATGTAGTAATGATGCCTCAAGTATTGGTGATGACTTCTTGATGTTTTGACCTCCAAATGATGACTTCTTGGACCTCCAAAGTTTCCTGAAATTTTATGGACGAATTTTGGTATGAGAGGGAGTAATGGTGGTAAGAGAAGTGTTCTCTCAAGTTGAGATAGAGAGAAATGGTAGGGGGATAATTAGAAAAGCTTGCAAAGTTCTCTATTTATACTATTCCACAAGCCTAGGCTCATCAATGCAGCAACTTGGCCTCCAAGGTGAATAGAAGAACCTAGAATACCAGAAGGAAGAGCCTAGAATCGGGTAGAATGAGGTAGAAGGAGTTTTGCAAAAGTTTAACGAGCTGAACATCTGATCGGTTATGGGACAATGCCGATCGGTTCGGTAAAAGTCATAAGCACGAAAGTTGTGGATCTTTCTCTTAGCTTTCCGTGGCCGCTTGAATCAACTAAATCCGAGTTCGTATGCTCAAGTTATGGCCAAAATGGTGAAGGTGTGTCGGGAATAACAAGTCTTCCATTAATTCTTCGTTCGAGCTTCTTTTCTTCATTTCTTTTCTCGTTTTCCCTCTTGTACTTTATTCTTGAGTCTTTTGAGTGACAACTTCATGACTTTTATCTTCTCGAACATACTCCAAGAGACTTTCATTTGTCGGGAATTCTTCGTACATGCATAAATCTTCGTTTATTGATCGTTTCTTCGTCTTTTTCTTGGTTTTCTTCGTCATGAACCTAAAATAGAGAATATACTTCATTAAGTACCATAAGTTCATAAAAGTGACCAAAATATATGCATAAAATCCACAATAACGCTCCTAAAAACATGTTAATTTTGAGCGTTATCAAATCCCCCACACTTAAACTTTGCTTGCCCTCAAGCAAATCTAGAATTAAAGAAAATAAATCCACATGGTGCACAAGAATGATTAGAAAAATATGATGCAAATCTATCAAGTACAAATACAAGATAAGATTCATCGTTTTAAGCTTTAAGGTGAAAATTGAGATGGTTGACAATACCCATAGATTTTCTCGCTTAATTAACATTTCTAAACACCTCACGAAAAATGAACGAAGTATAATTCACTCAATCACTCATTTATTTAGGTAGTGGAGTATATATAAGAGAAATCACACTCATTGATCAGTCATGATTTGTTTATTAACATAGGCTTGTACAAGAAACAAAACTCTACCGACATGGCGTAAGCACCAAGTGTAAACATCTAAAGAGGACTTTTATTTGGGTTGTAACGTAAGGCTAAAGGGTTTATACCAGGCTTATATTCAAACATCTCATACAAAAACATAATAGATCGCTGGCGCGAATTCTTGATTACTCAAAAATCAGATGGTCACTACAATATTCATGCACTTGATATTCTCACAAAGCCATTACTATATTCGGAGACTCGAAAGAACAACGAATAAAGTAATTTGGTAAGGGTAGGGATAAGGCATGGGAATATTTATGAAATTGGTTTTAAAAGAAAAATCAAGTCAAGTCTAAGTCTTAGTGTTGCTAGTTACCGAACTATCCGCAAATCCGTAAATGATTATAGTTACAATCATCTCTTCTTCAGACTTTCACATATCGATACATTGATTCGCCATAACAATATTCTTCATACTTAGCACATTGACTAACAACATATCACATAACTTTCTTTCTTCATCTTCACAATAATAATATAGCACATTAGCTATAATTGTCACCTTATAGTTGCGATGACTTATTTTCATTTTTTTTTTCTTTCAACATCCTCTTTTTATTTTTATTTTTTTTTTCATACATCAAATCTCCCCCACACTTCGCATAAGCATACACCACAAAAAATACAAATAAGAAGTATGCATCCTTCTTCTTTGTTGGAATGGCACACATGAATCACAAAGTGTGGCTAACTAATAATCATCAAAAACAATCCAACATACCAAGCAACTAGCAACCCACCATTAAGACTTTGACAAGGGTTTAGGCTAAGGTTTAAAGTGAAAAATATTTTTGTATTTTTCTGGATGTAACGCTAAGGGTATCTAGCGCTAAAGATGAACGCTAACAAATGGGTTCCAAATACTAGGATAACTAACCGATGTGGTTAGCAAAAAAAAAATATTTTGTGAACGGATGGCCATTTGGTTTTATTCCTAAGGTGCCTCTTTATCACACGAATACACTTATATCACACGAATGCGATCTTACTACGGTCTGGTAATGATTTACATGTACAAGTTCTAGAATAAATAAAATCACCGGCACACTCATAACAAAAGATTCAAGCATCAATTCAAAGCATATAAATTTCTCTCTCTAAGTTTTTTAACACATTTTATCATGAATTCATCATCTAAATTTGATCCAACCCTTGGATCTTGATTTAGATTTTAGATTTGCATTCCCCTTTTAATTTTACACATTTCCATAACAAATTTCACCACAAAACATCCACTGTTCATCGTATTAAATTCATTTTATAATTCCGTTATCTGTTTTTTCACACACTCACACACACTTTTCCACTTTCCCAGATCCCTAAATCCTAAACAACCTTAATCCTTTATCCTTCACTCTCATTATGATTCTTGCTTAGATTCTTATCTTCACCATGTCTGAACAAGATCCAAAACCCCCTAACCCTGATGTATTAACCCATCCACCTCCGGTGGTGAATCCATCCAATTCTAGGTCAGAGAAGAATTTGAAAACAAAAAAAAACAACCAGAACCATGAATCCCAAACCTGCCAATACTATGAAACACCTTGATATATTATCAAAATCCACTGATGTCAATTTTAAGAAGGTTATTACACGGTCTAGTTCTAGAGGTAGTGATGCTGGTATGGGTATTGAGGAAATGGATTGTGGGGATGAAGCTGGTAATAGTACTGTTGCTAAGGAAGGTCTTGGTGAGGATAGCAGTGGTGCTGGGGAAATAAATGGTGTGGTTAATGAAGAAGGTGCTGTTGTGAATAGTGATGCTGTGAAAAATAATGGAGTTAAGGAAGTTGTGATTGGTAAGGAAGTTAATGGCAATGTAAGTGACATGTTCCCTGAGCTGATTAGTTCTAATGTTACTCAGGGAAATGTTGATAAGTTACCTGATATACCTGTTCCTTTTGAGCATAACCCTATTCTCAATCCTAAGTTAGCTAAGAATACTGGTGATATGAGTAATTTAGATGCTAATAAGAATACTAATGTTCTTAGTCAGAGTAATGGGATAGTTGGGGATAAGGATGGTGTTCAGGGTACTGTTAATTATATTACTAAGGTTGGTGAGTCTAGTAAGAGTAATGATGTTGTTATGCAAGATTAGGGTAAGAATAAGCAACCTTTGTCCTTTAGTAATGTGGTGCAGGGAGCTTATTTTAATGGTGATAATAAACTTAAATTGGTTCCATGTACACAAAATGAGGGTAGGGTTGTTGTGGAAATGGATCCAATCATTGAAGAAGGTAGTAAGAAGTGGGGTTTAACAGTGGTAGGGTATTTTGTTAGGCACACAATGGGTTATAGGGAAATTGTGGGTCATTTGAAGAGAATGTGGAGACCTTATCAGTTAGAGGAGATAATTGTGAATGAAGGGGATTGTATTTCTTTAAATTTAAGTCTGAAGATGGTTTACAATCTGTGATTGAAAATGGTCCATGGCTTCCTTAAACAAAATCTTATGCGTAAAGGGTAAACTTATGCGTAAACAAAATCTTATGCGTAGGAAATGTTATGCGTAAACAAAAGTTATGCGTAAACAGTAAACTTATGCGTAAGAAAAATACTTATGCGTAAGATTAGTAGTTTAGGCGTAGGCTTTGTGTTTATGCGTAACATTAGTTACGCGTAATTTAGCTTATGCGTAAGATTTTTACGCATAAGGTTTACAAACCAAAATGATCTCTCAAACTTATCCAAGCTTGAAAGATATCCCGTGTCGAAGTATTCCACAAACTTATCCAAGTCAGGGACATACTGAGTCACCGATGCACGAAGAGAAGACCTTTGAAGAAACTTTTGCGTAGATTTCTGAAACTTACGCGTAAGATCTAATCTTATGCGTAAGAACAAACTTCTGCGTAGAAACTGAGCTTAGGCATAGAATCTTATGCGTAGAAAATCAATCTTATGCGTAAGAAGAGGGTTTTGACTAAACTTAAGCGTAGGAAAGGGGTTTTGACCTCAACTCACGCGTAGAAAGTACTGTAGACAGCTGTAACTTGTACTATACTCAAAATCTTACGCGTAAGATGTCCCAAATAGCTAAAAATCCAATTTTTTCAACCAAAAACACTTTTTCCACTTGTTTCTATTGATCAAATCTTTCCCAAAACATTTAGAATCACTAAAGCTTCAATAAAAACAACAACTTTAACACCAAAACTTGTAAAAATCAAAACTTTTTGAAGAAAAAGTGCACAAATGAATGAAAAATGCAACTTTTTAACAAAAAACTTGATAAAAACACTCCTAAATCATTGTTAGGCGATTGATACCACTTGTAAGACCTTAGATATATCAACTTTATCAATAATATAGAAGCAAAGATGAAGTAAAGATGGTGACTTGATGAATAAGGTGCGGCGTTAATATGAAAGAAATAGAGTATAAAGATGAAGAGAACTTTTATTAGAAACATACACAATACACACACAAGCACACCTTACAAATGAGAGGTAAGGTGCCTTTTATAGTTCCATACAAAGGCTTTGATGGGCTTGGGCTTGGGCTTGGACTTGGTTACATGATTAGATAATAAGGCTTATGAAACATAGCACATAATATATTAGCTTGCCAAGTCCAAAGCCCAATGACTAAACTATTACTAATCTTAACAAATGACACAAAGTTACAATATGAGAATGACCATCACTTCTATATCAATATTTTTAATGCTAACAATCTCCCCCTAAGGGGTGGTCATTCGAATGATGCTCCACATGATTAGGTCTTCCGTGTTCTTTGTCTTTAACTTTGTGTGTCATTGTTGAATAGTCTTTAGTCTTTGTTCCTTCATGCTTTGTGATCTTTGATGATTGACTTTTCATCATTCTTTGTTCTTTTGTGATGTGGAGTTATCTGCCCTTCGTCACTTCTACGTCTGTGGTGGTTGTTCGCCATTCCAACATGCTCATACATCTTTGGACTTTGATATTCATATGCACGTAGTTCCCTTTCTTTCACTTTGATCTTTAGTCTTTATACTTTGTAGATTCTTTTTTTTGGCGTAGAATCTTTCTTTGAACTTTGTGTTGTATGAGGGAGCTTTCTTTAACTTCCAGATGTATGTATGAGCACGTGGAATCTGTTGCCATGGAGATGAAGTGTCCCTGCATATAAACAGTTAGCAATAAAACATCCGGTACTTACAAATAAGGAATTAGAGATTGTCAACAGCATAGTGTGAAGACTCCTTCTAATCCTTACCATGGCCGTTCCCATGTCAGATACTCTCGAGAGAGCTTACAAGACCTACTTAGTAGCTCAATGACTGGGTGAGTCGCTGGGGATCACTCCACGACTGTAGACCGTTTGAAACCACCGCGAACACTAAGCGTAACCCATAAAGAATTACCGAAGTGACCTGCTGTCAGGGCTGCTTGATGTTGACCCTGGCAGGAATTTCCATTCAATCATTGAGAATCACAAGTGTGAATCCTCTCATAAATGTTCTGGCAGATTGCTAAGATCTGCGTAGGACTCTTAAGTTTACATCTGGCGTCCTTAATGTTGAACAACCAGTGTAGAAATATCATGTGTTCCTATGAGATCTTTTGATGAATCTCGGGGCTCTAGACTCGATAAGTGCACATTTGGTTTCCTATGCGGAGATTAGGGAGAGGTCTCCTGCTTCAATATCAACCATCTCTAAGAGACGGGTCGATAGATTACACTGGTTCCCCATGAGAACGAAACAAGCTCTTTTAAGAGAACTTGAGTGGTTAAGAAGGTTTAGTGCATTGCGTCACTGGGTCCATGACGTCTTGTCTTCAATACCGGCGTCACCTTAGTAACAACCAGTAGCATATGAGTTGAACCCGGTGTCTGCCCTAAGGTTGAACATATGGAGGGCTATTTCTTTTCACCCTTTTTCATAACTTTTCTTTTTAATTCTTCAACCCCTTCTTTCTCCTTTCTCATTTTCTCCTTTTTTTTCAATCATACCTAAGGACTTCTAATTCTAATCTATTGGAATTGTCCTTGGGTAGATCCCTCCGGCTTTGGCGGATCATAGGACGGTTTTTCCTAACCTTAGTCACCTTATAACACCATGACTATCCTATTGTTGCCATGAAACCATTTATTGAAAAATCTCTCAAAGTGTTTATGATAATAAAACACATTGTTGACACTTCGAGAGTTTTGCATTTCTTTTGAAGGACTCCCCCTTCACATGTGCTCATGAATTTTTTGGAAATTTGCACATGCGCGAGGAGTTTGCACTTTTTGAATTGATCCACTTTCAGTGAACATGACCGATTCGAGACATGCTTACATCACTAGTTTGACTAGCTTGAAATTATTACCCGTCCTGGTCAAGTCCAAAGAAAGTCTCTCGATACGGTACACTCTACTCAGACAAGTCCTATTCGAGACACGCTTACATCACTAGTTAGACTAGCTTGAAATTATTACCCGTCCAGGAAAAGTCTTTTCGATTACTGACATTTTAGGCTTCGTCAATTCATTGGTACTTACTGAGTCGAGCTCTTTTGAGATTCAGTCACAAACTTTAAACATCTTTGATCACATTTTAATCATGTTTTCTCCCCCTCAAAAATAGCATATTGTGATATTTTTGATATCAACAGATTAAGAAAAGGCTTTTTGGAGAGAAAGACAGATTCATTTTGCATGAATTTGGAACAATTTTGTTTTTGTACTCCCCCTTAATGATAGCTCATTTTAAAATCAATTAAGGGTTTGAGGGAGTTATCTTGAGCACTCATTTTGAGAGATTTTGAGAAAATCTTTTGAATAATCTTGAAAAAGTGCTCAAGAATTCTTGTTTTGGAAACGAGTTTATGCTTGAAATCTTTTTCGTTTATTTAGACTCGGACTTTTTCGAAAAAGATTTCGTCTTTGAACGTACGAGTCCTTGATTTGAAAATAATCAGAAGTCATCATTTAACGTACGGGTTTCATACTGATGTATACGAAAGCCATTGTGAAGAAACTTTTGAGAAATGACATGTTTTAGAAAAAACATTTTAAAGAACTCCCGCTCAAGCATCTGTACATATCCGTATCATTGTTGAATGACATTTCTAGAAACGTACAGAATATTGATTTATACGAGAGACATGTCGTGAGAAGAATATTTTTGTATTTTTTGATTTTATATTGTTTTTGTATTTTTTGAAATTTTATATTTTTGTATTTTGCTTTTGTTGGTTTTTCAAATTTTGTATTTGTTTTTTTCAAAAATATTTACAGCGAAGCGATTTTGAAAACATTTTTCAAGAAGATTCGAGAAGACGTTCTACCTCCTCAGGAGTTAGGCTTCGCATGCCAATTCGTCGAACTAAATAGTCAAACCGTTCTTTTGGAAGGGCTTTAGTGAATAGATCGGCGAGTTGATAATCAGCCTTAACGAAAAATAATTCAACAGTACCCTCTTCCACGTGTTCTGTGATGAAATGGTAGCGGACTTTGATATGCTTCGTCTTAGAGTGATGTACAGGATTGCACGAGATGGCTATGGCACTTTTTGAGTCACAATACATAGGTATTATGTCAAAAGTAAAGCCATAATCTGTGAGCTTTGTCCGCATCCAAAGAACTTGGGCTCAACACGCAGATAGAGACACATACTCGGCTTCGGCGGTTGATAGCGCAGTACAATCCTGTTTCTTTGACGACCAGCTTACTAGCTTTTCACCCAAAAATTGTGCTCCACCTGATGTACTCTATGCTGTAACTTGATCACCAGCATGGTCTGCATCTGAAAATGCTGTTAGATTAAACCCCGAATCCTTCAGATACCAAAGTCCCATGTTAATGGTGCTTCGTAGGTACCGAAAGATCCGTTTAACCTCTTTGAGGTGAAGTTCGGTAGGCTTTACCTGAAACCGTGCTAACAAACAAACAGCAAATTGAATGTCGGGTCGGCTAGCAGTTAGGTACATGAGAGAACCGATCATGCTCTGATATTTCTTCGGATCAATGGGTTTCCCAAACAAATCAGCACCTATTTTTGGTGAAGTGACCATTGGTGTACCAACAGAATCACAATTTTCCATTCCATGTTTTTTCAAAATCTCTATTGTTTATTTAGCTTGTTTGATAAAAATACCACGAGGGGATTGATGGATTTGTAAACCAAGAAAGAATTTTAGTTCCCCCATCATGGACATTTCAAATTTACTTTTCATGAGATTTTCAAAATGTTTTGAATGGTTAGGATTGGTTGATCCAAAAATAATGTCATCCACGTAAATTTGAACGATCAAAATGTCATCTTTGAATTTTTTGATAAACAAGGTGTCATCAACCGTTCCTTTTGTGAAATTGTTTTTAAGCAAGAAAGATGATAGTTCGTCATACCACGCTCTTGGAGCTTGTTTTAAACCATAAATTGCTTTCTTAAGCTTGTAGACGTAGTCTGGATGATCTTTGTCGATGAATCCCTCTGGCTGACTCACATACACTTCTTCTTTCAGAGTTCCATTCAAGAAAGCAGTCTTAATATCCATCTGATAGACTGTGATGTTTTTGTGCGGCATAGGCTAAGAAAATCCGGACTGCTTCAAGTCTAGCTACAGGCGCTAATGATTCTTCGAAATCTATCCCTTCTTCTTGTGGATAACCTTTAGCCACGAGACGAGCTTTGTTGCGAATAACAATCATTTCCTCATCTAGTTTATTCTTCCACAACCACTTGAGATCAAGAACACGTATATCAAGTGGTCGTTCAACAAGTTCCCATCTGTCATGTAAATCGTATTGAAGAATGTCATCCTGCATCGCTTCTATCCAAGGGTATTCTGCCATTGCTTCCCGAATGTTCTTTGGTTCTTTGAGGCTGATTGAGCAAACGTAAATGCACAATTCGAGATCGGTGGCAAGTTGTCTCCTTGTCTGAACTGGCTTTGAAGGTTCACCAATAACGTGTTCAATTGGATGGTCTTTTGTCCATTGAAACGTAGAAGGGTACCTTGGGTGTAACAAATGTGTGTTAGATGGTTCTTGTAACCTTGAAGAAGATTCAGCAGAGTCTGTTGCAAACGGGTTTTCAAATATTTCTTCTTCTTCTAACGCAACATCGTTTGAATTATTTGTAGGTTCTTCTTGAAAATCTGTATTTTGGTTTTGCTCATCAACTCTTGGTAGATCAGTTTCAATAACTGGAGTTGCTTGAGTAGATGTAGATGATGTTGAGGTAGTTGGTGCTTCAGCTTCGATTGTTGTAGATGCATCTTGTGATGGTGGTGGTGGTTGATGGTTGTGAGCGGGTGCAGCGGAATGTTGTTGAGATGCATTAGTCGAAGTTCCACCATAGTATTCATCAAACATTAACTCGAAGAAATTTTCCAGTTCTTGTTTTGTTGGTTTGTCCGTGTTTGTTGATTGAGCTCCTTGAGGCATGAGTCCTGAACTGATGTGTCCAGAAGTCTGCATGTTTGGTGCGGGTCCTAATCCGTTTTGATTAGAAGCCATTGGATTAAGCGCGGGTTCTAGAGTGTATCTCTTAGAAGCCATTTGTGAAATCTCGTCAAACTTCACATTCATCGTCTCCATTATCCTTTTTGTTCTTCTATTATACACCCTGAATGCCCTTGAGTTTTCTGAATATCCAATGAAGATTCCAATATCACCCTTAGCTTTCAACTTCCCTAGATCTTCTCTGTCATTCGTCGGATAGCACAAAGCGCCAAACACGTGAAGGTAAGAGATGTCAGGTTTACGGTTGTTCACTAGCTCATATGGGGTTTTATTGAATCTCGGATGGACTAGGGATCGGTTTTGAGTAAAACAAGCAGTGGCTACAGCATCAGCCCATAAGAATAGAGGTGCACTAGAGAAAATCAACATTGTGCGAGCAGCTTCCACAAGAGTTCTATTTCTTCTTTCAACTACCCCATTTTGCTGTGGAGTTCTAACAACTGATGTTTGATGTGTGATTCCAACATCTTCAAGGTAAGTTCTTAACTCCTGGTTTGTAAATTATGTGCCATTGTCTGTTCTTATAATCCTTACTGGAGCTTGAAGTAGAACTTGAATACGCTTCAGAAAGGTGATGATGATGCCTGGTGCTTCGTCTTTTGATCTCAAAAACTTTACCCAAGTATATCTTGAATAATCATCAACAATAATGAGAATATACTTCTTCCCATTAATGCTTTCAACTCTCATTGGGCCACATAAGTCCATGTGCAACATATGTAACCTTGCTTCCGAACTAGGTACGGTTTTGGGTTTATATGATGCTCTTTTACTTTTTCCTTGTTCGCATGATGGACAAAGGTGTTCCTTGGTATATTTGAACTTAGGAAGTCCGGTGACGATGTTGTCTTTGGCTAACTTGTTGATCGTGTCGAAATTGAGATGGGATAATCTTCTATGCCACAGCCAGGACTTAGTTTCGGTTGCCCTTGTCATAAGACAAATTGGTGATGTAGAAGCCATTTGGTTGATGTCGATAGCATACAAGTTTGTACCACGATTACCAGTTAAGAGATCATCACCAACCAAATTTCTTATAAAAACCGTGTTTCTCCTGAATGCAACTTCTAAATCTGCATCACAAAACTGCCCGACTGAAAACAAGTTGTGTCCCAACCCTTCGACGTAGTAAACTCGAGTGATTAAGAAATTCCCAAACTGAAGATCTCCATAACCCTGAATAGCTGCTACATGATCATTTCCAAAGCGTACAGTTCCCATGAATTTCCAGACGAAATTGATCAGCAGCTTTAAATTCCCGGTCATGTGCTTGGAGCAACCCGAGTCGACGATCCAAAGACATAGTTCGATAACCTGCCAAGAACAGAAGAGTTTGTATTTGGAAACCGTATAGAATTTGGTTCCGTGGGGTTAGGGGTAAAATCAGAATCACACTCATAGACAGTTGCTACTTGATTAGCTTGAGGTATTTTTAATTTGCCGTTCTTAAGAGTGAACTCTCTACCCGTTGGAATCCACATACAAAACTTAAGGTAGTTCCTAGGCATTCGACTAATAGTGGCAGTCCTAAGTCGTGCAACTAATCTTTCTATAGATCTAGATCTAGCACTAGGTCTTTTTGGAACATTCTTCTGTTCAGGCGTAACATTCACATTCTTAGAAACACATTCATCGTGAACATCATTAGTTAAACATTTCTTGCATATTAAACAAACAGAGTCATTACATGCATTAGAACCAGTCCTTTCGACATTACATTCAGATGAATCATGTTTCTTAGTACAAAGCGATAAATTCCTAGGGTGTTCTTCTACTTCTTCAACTTTATTCTTGCTACTACTCGTAGAGGCAGACGAGACTCTATTGTTCCTTGTATTGCTCCTAGGCTTTAGTCTGCTGCTCCTAGAGGTGCTTTCTAATCCTGTAGAAGGTAAGGCACACGCATTAGGATTTATATTGTTGTCCTTTTTAGCATCACTAGACTCTTTAGAATTATCCTTTTTGCACGCATTTGTCTTAGAAGTGGAGGCAGACGCATTAGTGGGACTAATCCTAAAAAGGTCAGGTGCTATCACTTTTGGTGTTTCGACAACCGCTTTTCCTTTATCAACAACCTTTTCATTTTCACTTATCTTGGGCAAAGGTGTTGGAGTGACTGGTTTTGTCAAATTCTTTTTCTCATCGACTTTTGGAGCAAACCTTGAAATTGACATCTTTGGTTTTTGAACTGTGTTTGAAACATTTGGTTTCTCCGAAGTCGACGATTTTGCAAACTTAGTTTCCTCACCCTTTCCTTTTTGACTTTCAAGCTGAGCCCTCAAAAGATCATTTTGCTCTTTCATATTCTTTAAGGCACGCTCATACGACAATTTGTCATACTTGCATTCTTCCTTTTTTCGATCAAGTTGTTTAAAATATGAGACATTTTCTTTTTCAAGCTTTATAAGAGCATTTTCATATTTTGAAACAATTGCGGAGGTCTCAGCTCTTAGTCTTTCATCGTCTTGAACAGAATATGTTTGTAAAATGATGGACATAATGTCAGTGGTCATAACAGCTTCGAAGAGAGAATCATTTAGGTTTTCCAAAACATTTATGTTTTCACGAGTATCATTAGCTTCATTTACCAGGGATTTGTGGTCCTTGATAAAGTCGGCCGTTTCTTTTAAGAAAGCTTGTTCAAAATGAATTACCCTCGCACTGATGTTATTCAGTGGGATAGTAATTTCGTTTTCAAAAACTTTTTTCTGCTCAATATGAAAACTGGAATGCCAGTTGTTAATATTGATCGTAGTTTTAGAAGCAACAATATTTTGAAGTTCTTGAATTCTCTTTTTAGCGTCATCCAAAATTTCTCTAGCCTCACTTGTATTAAAAGTGTTGTTAGAAGACATTTGTTCCATTTTTGAAAGAGATTTGGAAACAATTACTTTCTTAGAAAACATTTTTGAGAATGGTCGTTTTATGGAAAACACAGATGGTTCTTTTTGTGGAACAAAAGTAATTCCCGAAAGTTTGTTCAATTTGTTGTAATCAATGGGTTTCAAATCCTTTTGTTTCATTTTAATTATGCTCTCTTCGACATGTTCTATTGTTTGCACAGAATCCCGAACGACGGGAGGATCATGTTTAGTGTAAATCACATTACCATTATACAAAACATTCTGTTCTTGCTAAGCTTTCTTGAGATTACTGGGGGTGTTGTTTCCAAGAGCCACTTTATGTTTCGTATGGTAAATCGGATTAGTTTGATTTGAAATCATTTTCATTGTTTGACTAGACTGACCCGACTTAACCACTAATTCTTCTAAATGTGCAATCATGTGTTCTGACTCTACGATTTCGGCCAAAAGTTTGTCTTCTTTCTTTGCAAAGTCCTTTTTCAGCTCGTCATTTTCTTTTTCAAGATTGGTATAAGCTGACTTTTGTTTAGAAAGTTGGTTTTGTAAATCAGAAATTTCCGCATTTAAAGCTTTTATCTTTTTGAAAGAATTAACATCAAGTGTATCAAACTTGAGTTGCAATTGTTTTTCCCTTGAAACGGAATTTTGATAACCAGTTTCTAATTCAGACAATCTTTTGTTATGAAATTCAAAAGCTTTAACGTTTTCTTTGTAACTCTCAAGCTCAGCGGTCAATTTAACATTCGCGGCCTTAACATCACGATTGACCTTTTTCACATTCTCAATTTCAATACGACAATTATTCAATAATGATTCAAACAAAGCACGTGTTTCCTCATCATTCTCAGCATGCTGTGAAACGAAGCCTCCATTATGATTCACATCTGGAGTTGCTGAAGGAGTATTGCTACTACTTGGCGTGTCCAGGTATGTATCATAAGTGGGTGCTAGCTTCTCAGAATGATGTTCCTCATGAGGAGACATATCAAATATATCATTATTGTGACATGTGTTGAAATTTGGTACCTCAGATGGTGCATTGGTGTCATAAACAGGAAGTGTGTCAGAATCCGTGTCATACTTAGCTTCCTGAAGATTCGCCATGAATATGCAGTTCGCATCGATATCCTCTCTATCTTCCATGTCATCCATGAGAGCCATAAAATCATTCTCCTCTGCGTTCAACTGAAACCCTGCCTCATTCTTTTATGCCAACAGTAATGCTTTTTGCAAATACGCTGTGTCTTTCTTGTTCGGCTTAGTAGGACAGTTCCTTGCCATATGACCTACACCCTGACAGTTGAAACACTTTAACGGATTACCATGATTCACATTTCCCAAATTCCCAACTACTGGAGCTGCAACATTTCTATTCTGATTACCCATTGCCTGATTACCAACATTCTGACCCCTCTGATTTCCAACAAACTGACCCAACTGATTCCCTGCATACTGACCATACTGATTTCCTGCATTCTGATTCCCTGTATTCAGCATATTATGATTCCCCATGTTAATTCCAGTAGCATATCCTTGCTGATTCCCATAAACTCCAACCATTTGGCCTCCGTTGCCCATATTGAAACTCGGCTGAGCGATCTGCCTATTGCGAGTATTCGATGAAATCCTTTGGTTGTTGTTTGTTGGTGTAGAATAGCGTCCTTGGAATGCCTTTGACAGAAAAGCAAACGCTTGGGTCAATGCTGTAGTAGCTTCATCATTTTCAGTGAATTCTGGTTCTTGGAATTGTTGGTATTGCTGTTGTGGAATAACATGTTGTTGTTGATGTGGGTAGAACTGTTGTTGGTAGACCGGTGTTGGTTGTTGAATGTATGATGGTTGCATGTAGTTGTGAGTGGAAGATGATGATGGTTATTGTGTGTTCACTGGTAGCGGTGTTGGTGTAGTAGCAATTAATGCAATAGGATCATGGTTCTTTGTCAATCTTTCTTTCCTTACTTCATTAGCCTCAGCTTGGTTTTGCTTCAAAAAGTCATAGAGTTGATCATAATTCACCTTATGTAAGTCCTTTGTTTGATTGACAATTGTAACATAACGACCCCATTCTTCTGGAAGGTTATTGATGAATTTGATGTTTGTTGCAATTGTTCGAGGTGTCAACTTGTTTCTGATTAACTCATTCATCAAAGTGCAAAACCTTGTGTAGTAAGATTCAATCTGTTCACCTTTAGTGGATGTAAAGTTCTCCCATTCAGTAAGAAGTTTGTTCTCAACGTCTTGTTGTCTAATCTCTGTTCCATGACAAATCCTTCTAACACGTTCCCACATAGCATAAGCAGTTTCACAGCTGTCGACCGCAGCAAAGATCTCCCGTGGTAATCCAAGTTGGATTAAATGCATTGCTATATCATCAGCGGCGACCTGCTTCTTGTCTTCCTCTGTGTAATCTGCTTCTGTTTGTTCACGCACGAATGGTTGAGTAGGAGGTGTTGTATTTGGATTACCTTCAATTTGAACTTGGCTTGGCTTGAATGGACCATTTGTAATGGAGTTGATCATTAATTTACCATCAGGCTTTGTTTTGATGTAACGAAGCATGCGGCTTGTCCATGGAAGATATCCACCTTTTTCAAGCATTGGAGGTCGGTTTTCCGCACCAGCTGCATGAATGTCTTGCTGAGTTGCCATTGATGAAGTGTAGATTGATAAAGTTGATTCTTGGATCGTTCCAACGAAGTAGGAGTTGTGATTAGTGTAAGTTGATGCAAGTTTTTATGGTGAAAAATTTGATCTAAAACCTTAAAACCTCAATAACTTCTTCTCGGAGCATTTTTAGGCCTCGAAACCTCGCCTAAATCGATAAATCATTTAGCGTGTCGTTCTCCTCTGTCTCACGGTCGTTTTGACAGCTGATTCGTCGAAAACGGAGTTACGGTTCAAAAGTTATGGCCGTTTGAAGTTTGGTTGTCAAAAAGTCAAAAACTTACGCGTAAAGTCCTGATCTTATGCGTAAACAGTAAACTTAAGCGTAAAGGGTAAACTTATGCGTAAACAAAATTTTATGCGTAGGAAATGTTATGCGTAAACAAAAGTTATGCGTAAACAGTAAACTTATGCGTAAGAAAAATACTTATGCGTAAGATTAGTAGTTTAGGCGTAGGCTTTGTGTTTATGCGTAAGATTAGTTACGCGTAAGGTTTAGCTTATGCGTAAGATTTTTACGCGTAAGGTTTACAAACCAAAATGATCTCTCAAACTTATCCAAGCTTGAAAGATATCCCGTGTCGAAGTATTCCACAAACTTATCCAAGTCAGGGACGTACTGAGTCACCGATGCACGAAGAGAAGACCTTTGAAGAAACTTTTGCGTAGATTTCTGAAACTTACGCGTAAGATTTAATCTTATGCGTAAGAACAAACTTCTGCGTAGAAACTGAGCTTAGGCGTAGGATCTTATGCGTAGACACCAATCTTATGCGTAGAAAATCAATCTTATGCGTAAGAAGAGGGTTTTGACTAAACTTAAGCGTAGGAAAGGGGTTTTGACCTCAACTCACGCGTAGAAAGTACTGTAGACAGCTGTAACTTGTACTATACTCAAAATCTTACGCGTAAGATGTCCCAAACAGCTAAAAATCCGATTTTTTCAACCAAAAACACTTTTTCCACTTGTTTCTATTGATCAAATCTTTCCCAAAACACTTAGAATCACTAAAGCTTCAATAAAAACAACAACTTTAACACCAAAACTTGTAAAAATCGAAACTTTTTGAAGAAAAGTGCACAAATGAATGAAAAATGCAACTTTTTAACAAAAAACTTGATAAAAACACTCCTAAATCATTGTTAGGCGATTGATACCACTTGTAAGACCTTAGATATATCAACTTTATCAATAATATAGAAGCAAAGATGAAGTAAAGATGGTGACTTGATGAATAAGGTGCGGCGTTAATATGAGAGAAATAGAGTATAAAGATGAAGAGAACTTTTATTAAAAACACACACAATACACACACAAGCACACCGTACAAATGAGAGGTAAGGTGCCTTTTATAGTTCCATACAAAGGCTTTGATGGGCTTGGGCTTGGACTTGGTTACATGATTAGATAATAAGGCTTATGAAACATAGCACATAATATATTAGCTTGCCAAGTCCAAAGCCCAATGACTAAACTATTACTAATCTTAACAAACGACACAAAGTTACAATATGAGAATGACCATCACTTCTATATAAATATTTTTAATGCTAACATGGTGGTAGTGGTGATGCTAGATATAATGAAAATATGGGCAGGGGAGGACCTAGTTTCAGAGGTAGAGGTGGGTTTAATGGAAGAGGAGGTTTCAACGGTGGTCAAACTAATAACATGAGGAGGTATGCTACTGGTAAGAGTAATGAGAAAGAGAAGGAGAAGGAAAATGTAGTAGGGGATAAGCAACAGCAGGGTAAGAAGAAAGATGTATTAGTGGAAGGTCTTAGAGAAAGTCAAGTTAAGCATATTGCACAAAGAGATTTCAAAACTAAAAATAGATATTCTGTTCTTGCTAATGAGGGTGAAGAAGAATTAGTAAATGAATTACAAGGTATTCAAGTTAATATTGATGTGGCATGTGAGATGGGTATTGCAGTTGATGAAGAGGTGTCTATGAAATGGCCTGAGGAATTGCAAAAATACTATGAGATGAAATGTTTGGCTATGCAGAAGGGTGAGAAAATGGTTTTGTTACAAAATAAAATTAAAATGATGGAGAATGATATTGTTTCTAGTAACAAGGGTATTGATTTGAAGATTAAGAAGTTAGCTGAGGAGAGCGTAGCTTATGAGATGGAAAGTACTGGTGCTAACAGAAGTCAAGCTTATGGTGTTGTTTATGAACAAGAATACAAGAAGGAGGTGGTGAGAATTCAAAATCTGGTGTTAAAAAAACAATTGGCTGAGGTTGAGTTATTTATCATGTCTGAACAACCCCTAAGTGATGTTATTAGGAAAGGGTGGACTGAGGATATGATTATGTTTTATGAATCTAGAATTACAAAGAATTTGAAGGGTGATGATTTGACTAATGAAGTGGGTATGGATCAATCTGCTCATTCTGATTTCATGACTCAAAACATTGTCTCTAATGCTGTTGATGCTGCAATGGCTGGTATGATGAATAATGCTAATGCAAATCCTTCTTCGTCTATCCAATGAATTTTAAAATTGCTGCATGGAACATAAGAGGTATGACTGATACCTCTAAGCAAGATGAGGTCAAGCTTTTGATTACAGAAAATAAGTTAAATATGTATGCTGTAATTGAGACTAGGTTGATTAAAAAAGTTGTTAAACCTGTCTGTGATAAGGTGTTTGGTAATTGGAATTGGGCTTCTAATTCTGTTGATAGTAATAAGGGGTGCAGGATAGCTGTTGGGTGGGATACCAATATTGTTGATGCTACCTTTATTTCTAGTAGTAATCAAGTTATGCATTTTGAGGTTATAGTTCTTCAGGAAAATAAAGGTTTCTTCATTTCTTTTATTTATGGTGAGAATGATGCCAAGGATAGGATGCAACTTTGGGGTAACCTTAGTGATCATAGGGTTGTAGTTGATAACAAGCCTTGGGTTATTTTGGGAGATTTCAATGTTATAAGGTATTCAGATGAACATTCTAAAGGTATTGTTGATAATACTCATGGTGTGAGTGAATTTAGAAATTGTATTGAGCTACTTGATATGGAGGATATAGCTATGAATGGTCTTTTTTATACCTGGGTGCAGAAAAGAAAAGACCCTGAGATTGGTATACTGAAAAAGTTGGACAGAATTATGGGCAATAGTTGTTTTTTTGACACTTTTGATAATTGTTTTGCAACTTTTCTTCCATATGTCACCTCTGATCACAGTCCTGCTTTGTTAACCATTCCATCTAGGGTATGTGGGAAGAAAAAGTCATTTAGGTTCATGAATTACCTAACTGATAAAAAAGAGTTTCATTTGGTTGTTAAAGTTAATTGGGCTGAACCTGTCAATGGATTTGCTATGTTTGTTCTTGCTAGAAGACTTAAAAATATGAAAAAGCATCTTAGAAAGTTAAATTGGCAAAATGGTAATGTATTTGAGAAGGTGAATAAGCTCAGGGAAGAGCTTAAGAAGATTCGATTGAGTTAGATAAGGATCCTCATAATTGCAGTCTTAGAGAGATTGAAATGGTGTTTAATAATGCTTACAAGGAGGCTGTGATGGATGAAGAAAAGGTTTTAAAGCAGAAAACTAAGATTGAATGGTTGAGGGAGGGTGATCATAATAGTGCTTACTTCCATAATATGTTGAAAGGGAGGTTTAGTAGAAATAGAATTCTAAGTATCAGAGATGTTTATGGTAATGTTTTTAATAATGGTGATGTTGCTAGCCAATTTGTCAACCACTTCCAGAGTTTTCTTGGTGCTTGTGAAGATGTTTTTCCTATTGATGATGCTGATGGGCTTTTTAGTAAAAGTTTGAGTTCTGAAGAGGCTGCATTTTTGGTTAGTAAGGTTACTGATGTGGAAATTAAAGATGCTTTATTTGACATTGAGGATAATAAGGCACCAGGCCCAGATGGTTTCACTTCAAAGTTTTTTAAAGCGTCTTGGAGCACTATTGGAGTGGACTTTTCTAATGCTGTTAGGGAATTCTTTAATAGTGGTAAATTGTTGGGAGAGCTTAACACTACTTTAATCTCACTTGTTCCTAAATGTAAAGTTCCTACTATAGTTACTGATTATAGACCAATTGCTTGTTGCAATGTGGTCTATAAATGTATTAGTAAAGTTATTACTAATAGAATTAAGGGGGTCTTGAAGAATTTGATTGATGAAAATCAAAGTGCATTTATTGAGGGTAGGCATATCAGTGCCAATATAATGCTTGCACAAGAGCTTATGAGTGGATATATGAGCAAGAAGAAGGTGGGTAGATGTGCTTTCAAAATAGACTTGCAAAAGGCGTATGACACTGTTTCTTGGCAGTTCTTGGAATTTTGTCTCATTAAGTTTGGGTTTCACAAAATTATGGTGGATTAGATTATGGTATGTTTGAGGATGGCTTCTTTCTCTATTTCTGTTAATGGTAATTCTCATGGTTTTTTCAAAGCTAAGAGATGCCTTAGACAGGGTGATCCCATCTCTCCTTACCTCTTTACCATTGTCATGGAGGTCTTCACTCTTATGCTCGAGAGACAGGTTACTTATGAGAAGAAATTTAAATACCATTAGGGATGTAAGAAGCTAGGTATTCTGAGCTTATGCTTTGCTGATGATATTATGTTATTTTGCCATGGTGATAAGGTTTCTGCTTCAGTTCTTAAAAGAGCTCTAGATGAGTTTTGCTTAGCTTCTGGTTTAAGACCTAATATGGATAAGAGTACAGTCTTTTTTGGTAATGTTAAGGATGATGTAAAATTGGAAGTGCAGCTTGTAATGCCATTTAGTGAAGGTTCTCTGCCTGTTAAGTATTTGGGAATTCCTCTTGACTCTAATAGAGTTAATAGGAATGATTTTAATATGTGTTACTGGATAATGTTAAAAGAAGAATTGATGGTTGGCAGAACAAGAGTTTGTCTTTTGCAGGAAGACTTCAGCTCATTGCTTCTGTTCTTTGTTCTCTTAATGTTTTCTGGGCTTCTATGTTTATTCTACCTCAAGGTATATGTGATGACATTGATAAGATGTTAAAGAGGTTTCTTTGGAAGGTTGATAGTTTCAAGAGTAGTAAATATAGTGTTGCTTGGAAAGATGTGTGTATGATGAAAAGTGAAGGGGGTCTAGGTCTTAAATCTCTTCATGTTTGGAATGAGGCACTTATGGCTAAACACTTATGGAATGTGCTTACTGATAAGGATTCTATTTGGGTCAGGTGGGTCAAAACTCAGTGGTTAAAGGGTGATAGTGTGTGGGTTATTAAACCTAATCAAGATACTTCATGGAGTTGGAGGCAAATTCTTGCTTTAAGAGATAAAGTAAGAAACTTTGTGTTGTGTAAAGTTGGTAATGGGCAGAAGTGTTATTTTTGGTTTGATAGATAGCATGAAAGAGGTCCTCTTTGTAACTTGATTAATTACACCTTTCTTATGCAATATAAAGATATTATGAAAGCTAAAGTTGGTGAGTTAATTTCTAATGGAATGTGGAATTGGTCTTCTAACTGGAATAATAGATTTGCTGAGGTTATGGATGTCCAGGTTCCGGAGTTGGCTATGCATGTAGATGATAAGGTTGTATGGATTAATAATAAAGGGAAAAAGAAGAATTTCTCTGTTAATGAGGCTTGGAAGGTAATGAAGGTCAGTTATCCTAAAGTTATTTGGTATAACCATGTTTGGTTTTCACAATGTGTGCCAAGACATTCATTTATCCTTTGGATGGCTGTCAAAGGGAGGCTTAAGACCCAGGACAGAATTTCTAGATGGCTTAACGTTCAGGATATGAAGTGCCCTTTCTATAAGCAGTGCAAAGATTCACATAATCCCCTATTTTTTAGTTGTCATTTTGCTAGAAGATTGTGGGAGAGACTGAAGCCTATGGCAATGCTTGATAATATTTCTAATTATTGGCCTCAAATTATCTCTTGCATTGTAAACAAGCCTGCTAGTAATTCTATATGGAGTGTGATTCAGAGGTTGGTCTGGGGGACTTCAGTCTATTACTTATGGCAATAAAGAAATATTAGATTGTTTGGCGGTAATAGTAGAACTGAGGATGTACTTTTCAAAATTATCACTGATGCTGTTAGGTTCAGGATCATGGGGTTGGAACTTAATGTCACCTCTGATGTCATCAATGCTGCTAAGGTATGGAATTTTCCTATTAGTAAAAATTATAAATTCAAAGGTATCTTGGATAAGTTATTAGCTGATAACATGATTTTGGATAATGATGTTAGTTAATATGGTCAAATTTACTAGAGTTAGGTCTGGTTGGTTTCACAGTCATATGATTGGTAATTTTTATTAGAGGATGAAGATGAATACTGGTTTTAGGAAGTACAATAGGATCTTTTTGATGTTTATTGAGTTTCCTAGAACCAGGGGATTGGTGATTGAGTTGATATGGAGGAAAAGGAGTTGCAGAGTTGTTATTGGTATTGGTTTTATAGATTTGGTACTGGTGGAGTTACTTGGTGTTGATATAATCTTTGTCTGGTATCCACATACTTGGTTGAGAGGCTATCATGGTCAGGTGTCTATTCTTGGCTTGACCACTTTTATGACTACTACTACTAACCTCTGTACTCTTTTTCCCTGTTCATTCTTTTTCCCAAAGGGTTTTGTTTGGCAGGGTTTTTTAATGAGACAGAATAGATGGATGATTACTTATCTGGTTTTCATTCTGCATCATGACTGCACTAGAGGATGTGATGATGTTTGGAAGGTTTCCTTTGGTGATTCCTGGTCATTACTTGGGTTATTTGATGATTTCTGGGTTATCTAGTCATGATATTAACATTTACACCTTTAGAATTGTATTTGGCAGGTTGCTTACTTGTTGTTATCATCATATGGTGATGTTTGGAGGTGCTTTGGTTGACTCCTTAGCACTACCCCATGTATTCAGAGTATGGTGATGACACAAGTTTAAGTTCCCATTTCTGCCTTGTCTGTTCCTTTAGGAGTTTATGTGGTTATTGTTTATGTATTATTGTCTTGCTTAATTTTGGTTTTGTATTGAAGCTAGGGTATTGTCCTATGCCATTTGTTTTTTGTGATGCTTAGTGTGGTGCTAAGGATGTGTCTTAGCATTTTGTTTCACTTTGCATCTTCTCATGTTTGTAATGCCTTTATGGCTTCTTTTTTTCCTTAATACAATTTACCTTGGAAAAAAAAGATTCAAGCATAAAAGATGTATGCTATATATGAAATAGGCTCAAATCCTCACAATTTAGTGGAAAGGGCTATAATATGCGCTAGCAAATGTCATCGATCCCAGAATGGATTGCAATATTAATCGGGACACATCTCGAATTTTTCAAAAATTACCAATTTCACCAATGGGATAATCTAGTTATTCTAATATATTATCCTAAAAGCGTGAAAACAACTAGATCACAAGGGCAAACAAGTATACATACATTTTTTATTAGCCCAAAAATTATAAGTTAAAAATGAGTTTCGTTTTCCACTATTTTACTCTCCCCCACACTTAAGTTAAGCATTGTCTCATGAAAAATAAACTTCAAAGCATGTAAAATAGGGAAAATAAATAAATAGATAGTCCAAGAGAAACGAAACTTCCCGGGCCATAGAAATCGCGATCAAATATTCATATGATAAGGTGCTAAGCAAATGCTAGCATAAGCTTGTGAGATCAACCGATTTCTTATTCAACAAAACAACACCACAACAAGTATAATGTCACCAATAATCCAATCTCCAAGAGCTTATTAAATCTGCAAAACAAACTAAACTACAAAAACGTGTAAAATCCTAAAACTCACTTTCGTAGGCATCACGATTGCATTTAGCATATGCAACAAGCCTTTTAAATCCCTCGGTGGCTCGAGTGGACGAGTGAAGTCTCGTGAGGGTTTCCAGTGAACATACCCACAAAGTTCAAAACAATTAATTTTTGAAAACAAAACACGTACTTATTTATTCACAATGTACTAAAAATTAAAAATGGAAAAACCGAGTTTAAGTAGAATTATAAGAAATGACGCTCTTGCAAAAACCAAAAGACATTTAAACTTATTCGATCTAAACACAAACACACAAGAACAAAATACGAAAAATAATATTTTTTTTTATTTTTTTTATTTTATTTTTTATTTTTTAAAAAAATAAGCGAACAATTAAAAGCTCGGGTTGCCTCCCGAGTAGCGCTTAATTTATTTCTGAGTCATTAGCTAAACTCTTCCCCGGATCAGGATACTTTGACGGTACGATTCAAATGGGGAATTTCTGTTCTTAACCGTTGAGGGTATGGGATATTTGGTATGTACTTCACAAGTGATGGAAATTCTTTTGATTTGACCATGTGATAATCCCTTTTTGTTATCTTGAACGGTTCATCGATTTTATTAGAAACGAAGACAGGTGGTGAATCTTTTTGATTTTTCAAAGGTTCATCAGACTTTCCACTCCTAGTGAATACGTCATTCACGTTCTCAATGTGAGCTGGAGGAGGTGGGTTAGTCATACTGTTTTGTTTTGAAGAAACTGAATTTTGTGGTTTAGACCACTCGTCTATCTTTCTTTCTAATTCTCCATTCCTCTTGGGTACATTTGACACTTCTTTCTCCTGCTTCTTAATCTCTTTTTCTTTCAAGACTTCATTTCTGACCCCTCCAGTTGCATTGAGTTCCTTGTTACCAACATGTTTTGACAATTCATCATGTGTAAACATCTTCTCTCTCACTAAGCATTTAGTGGACGGGATGTGCACGGTGCAATCCTCAAGAAAAGGTGAAATGGTTGGTGAACTAGTAATGATTGGGGTTGACATGGTTGTAATGGGTTCCTCAATAAATTCAACATCACCCTTATCATGTTCATTTCGGATTAAGGGTGGTTTGTTGACAAATTCATGTCCTGGATTGGAATCTGTTGTTTGAGGAAGTGATTCGTTATGATGGACTTCTTTCTTTTCACCCAACTTCGTTTCCACCACATGGTTTTTCATACTCTCATTTTCTTCCATCCATTCTATCATCATCTCCTCCGGTGAGGTTTTAGAATATTGTGATGGATGTGGCATTTCATCTTGGGAATGATTTGCGTTGTGGCTTGAATAGGAGTATGAATTTCTGGAATTTTGGTTGTGATATCCGTCGTGGTATCTTGCTTCATTAGGTTCAAGCATCAGCATGTCATCATCCGTGTTGTATTCTGAAGCATTGGCATCTTCACCATCTCTACGAGCATCCCATAACTTTTTTAACTCTCCTCTTATGTTCTTGAATTCAACGTCAATATGTCTGGTGAGAGCTTCTAATTTCTCAATCAATATGGAATGATCGGCATTGATGTTGCTTCCACCGGCGGAAACAACGGTTTTTGGTTTGGGCACGATTAGAGAATTTTTTGAGAGATCAAGCTTGAGTTGGACCTTGTCCTCAAGGATTTTGAATGCTTCGTTGGGAGTATTGTAGAGGAACATTCCTCCGGCATCAAGAATTCCTTTAGTTGGATTATCTAAACCATGATAGAATGTTTGAATGATCGATCCTTTGGTTAGACCGTGTCCATGACAAGTGCGAAGCATATCTTTCATACGGAGCCAAGCATCAATGAGAGTTTCGTGATCGAATTGTTGAAAGTTGTGAATGTCATTTAGGAGACGTTTAAACTTTGCGGGAGAAAAGTATCGGCTAACAAAAGCTTCTCTCATCTCTTCCCATGTAGTAATTGTTACTTCATTTAATTCATTCAACAAAATCTTGGCTTCTCCGGACAATGAGAAAGGAAAAGTCCTCAATTTAACCGCTTCCTCTTGATTTTCACCATAATGGAATAGGTTACTAATCTCAAGAAAATTAGCTATGTGTCGGTGAGGATCGGATCGGATTCTCCCATCGAATTGATTCACCCGAATCATTTCCATGTGGGTACCCTTGATATGGAAATTGTTTAGAAAAGGGCGTTAAATAATACTGGAACTAGGTGTTGGTGCAACGGTCCTAGTGCTTGACCACATGGGTTGGTCATCGGGATCAATGACGGTTACAGGTAGGGAATCGGGTTGAGTTTCAACTTTCTCTTCGATTATGTCGATTACCACAAAAAGTTCCTCGATGAATGATGTAACAACCGTGGTTTTGGTAGGTTAGTTTGACTAATAGTCTTGACTCGGTTGACGTTTGTTTGATGTGTTGTAGGTGATTGTAGTGATATAAGTGTGATATAGGTGAGTTTTAGCACTAAATCCCTTTGCGTAAGTAGTTTTTATTGTGATTTGGGAAAGTTCATTTTGATCACCTTTGTGGTGTAGAAATGACTTGTGTAGTTTTGGTGTTATCGTGTTTTTGTGTAACGAGGCTTCGTTCAAGTAATTGAGCATTAGTAAGTTACGTGGGATTTGTTTTTATGAGTTATATTTCAAAAAGAGTGTGAAATTCTATTTTTGGAAACTTTGTTTTGAAAATGATTTTTTTTTTCCAGTTTATCGTAAAATTAAGGTTTATCGCGTAAGACGTTAGGTTTTGTTTTGGGAGTTTATAAAATATGAAAAGTATGAGGTTTTGAGTGTAATAAATAAATTTAATATATATATATATATATATATATATATATATATATATATATATATATATATATATATATATATATATATATATATATATATATATATATATATATTTTATATATGTAAAATTCGGATTTAAGGGATAAGGGGGAAAAAGAAAACCCAATTTGAGTCCAAATATGACTCGTAGGCCCAACAATTCTCCATAATTAATATATATACCAAACCAAACACCCTTAAACCGTTTTTTCTGAAAATATGGGTCGACATATGGAGAATCAAGAGGGGGAAAATTAGGGTTTCATAATTTTCTAGCAATAATCAAGAATCAAGGTAAAATCTTTAACCCTTATGTGTAATTAATCAATTATTGTTATGATTCATGTAATAATTAATATGATGGAATCTAGGGTTTATATACTTCTGTAAATTATTGAAGTAAAACATGTTAGGATGATTAGATGTTTAATATTATGGTTAATGGTTAAGGGAATTGAGCGTAAAACATGCTAGTTATTGAGTTAGGGTTTCGACAGATTTGTAAGGCTGTAAAGATGTGAGTGTACATAACAGATGGTGATGAGTTAGATCACGAATTTTAAGTCTAAATTGTAGTATAATGAAAGAGCTTTCCAAAAAGTCCAGCCACGACCAATTTTGAGGTCGGGAAGTCGGTCTTTTGATTTTTTTTTGTTAAGGTGTCAAAGCTGTCAAACCGGGACAGATTTTGGGTAAAAGTTTGAGGTTGGCATGTGGTTGTAAAAGTGGTATTTTGAATTGGTCTTCTAGAATAGTTAAGTTTTAGGTTATATTAGACTACCACGAAGTCGGGAAGTCGGTCTTTTGATTTTTCTTTGTTAAGGTGTCAAAGCTGTCAAACCGGGACAGATTTTGGGTAAAAGTTTGAGGTTGGCATGTGGTTGTAAAAGTGGTATTTTGACTTGGTCTTCTGGAATAGTTAAGTTTTAGGTTATATTAGACTACCACGAAGAGGATTCGCGATAAAAACTTGTGGAAGTAATTATTAAAAATCAAAACTTTTTGGTGTGCGTTCAGATCCGAATTTGAGTAGTTGACAAGTTTGAATTTTCTATGAGTACTTGTGTGTGTTATTGGTCCATGGCCTTCTGGGATTAGCTTCTATGCTTATGAGAGACCATGGTAAATTTTTGGTGTGAGTTGTTGAGCTTTATTTGTCGAGATTTCATGTGAGTGAATGTACTCAAAAATTCTGCGTTTTCTGAGTTTTAGAGTGCAAGGGATTTAGTGAGTGTTAGGTTATGGTGGTGGTTAGTATGGTGTCTAGGAGATCCATGGTGGATCATATGAGTCTTAGACATCCATCATATGTGTATTACATGGTTTGTAGCTTTTAGCTTGACCTTCTGTAATGTGGATTATTTTTGTGTGCTATAGATTGTGAGTTGTTTTTGTGGAAGCTGCGGAGTTTAAGGTGAGTTCATAGTCCCATATTTTTACTTTGTTTTAAACTTGGGATGGGAATGATGCTTGTCTTAAATATTTTGGTTTACTGTGATTATGTGTGTGGTATTAAAGAGCTTGGACTTATAATGTTATTGTATGTATGCTATGTGTGATTATTTGCTTGCGTGGATGATTTGGGATTCAATTAGGATAGCGACCTAATTGATGATATATTTTTGGGATTCAATTGGGAGGGTGCTTACCCTGTTGCTCGCGCATGCGACCTAATTGATGGCATATTGATGGGTACTACTTTGGATCGGTGGGCACGTTCCGCCCAATGGTTGCCTTATGAGTGTTGTTGCCTTTATGTGTGGATATTAACTTGCAAATGCATGTAGCTATATGATAACTATAATTATTTGTCCAGCTATATATTTTGTAATCACAGTAAATTCGGTTGCCTTGTGTGTTGAGTCTTAAACCTATGAATCTCACCAACATTATGTTGACGTTTTAAGCATCATTTTCAGGTGAGCTTTCTAAGGATAAGATAGCAGGATATGGATAGACGAGACCTTAGTTGCATTTGAAGTGGTTTATCATCTATGTTTGGATTTATGTTTTGTTTTGGATTTTATTTAGTTTATTTTTGGGTATTGTTACAATACTGTGTGTTGGTACACTGCTCTATTTATGTGCATGTGATTGTTCTCTATATTGACACCAGGTGTTGTGATGATATCCATGAAGTTACACCCGCGCGTTTCCGCCGTGGCGGGGTGTGACAAATGGTGATTTTGGATAAAGTTCGGTTGATTCGATCTTTAAGGGTAAGATTGGTGTCTTATCGGGTTTACGAGTCCTCTTTTTGATTTTACGTTTAAGCTCGTAAAGTGAACTAACAAGTTGTTTACCCCATAAGTGTGAGTTTATACAAACCCGGAGCGATTCATAAATTATCACAAAAAGTAAAAATAAAAACATAATGAAAACGAACACTAAGAAAAATCTTTTTGTATTTTTTTTTAAGTTGAAGTAAACAAAATTAAGCTTAACTAAGATAAGAAAACCGTTACTATTATAACTACTAGAAGTTTAAGAAAAATAAACTAATTACGACAAAACTTTTTTTAATAGACTTTTTTTTCTAACTTTTAATTAAAAGACGTTCAAAAATCTAAAAAGACAATTTTATAAAATAATTTACCAAAGAAACTAATAAGAAAAGAAAATAACAAGTACACAAGAAAAATAAATCACTCCTAAGGGTGGGTTGGGTGGTGTTTGTTTCGAACTATGGTGAAAAGGTAAAAATGGGTTTTGAAAAAAAAATGGGCGAAACGATCTAACCGAATCGGATACAGGCTCGTACCGATCAGTTGGATTGGGTTTTTGGGTTTAACCGATCGGTTGGATATCAAACCGGTCGGTTGGATGACTCGGTAAAAATGATTTTGTTCAGCCGATCGGATGGATGTTGATGAGTGCTCAAACACTCATCATTTTTGGTCTAATCTGAACTGCAAAACATACAAAAACACTCAGTAATGCATCAAAATACTAAAAATATTTCAAAATTGTGTTTTATATGTTTTAGATGCAAAATGAGCAAAAACAAACGAAAAACGCACAAAGTTTGCAAAATTGGCAGTTTCAGTCCCCTGACTTTCATAAAATTACAAAACTAGTCCCTGGATATTCAAAATATAGAAAATTATCATCAAAGGTCATTTTGAAATCATAAGTTGTCATATTTAGTCCTTTGGTGAAAAATTGGAAAAGTTTTGAGAATTTACAGTTTAGCCCCTGGAGTTACAGATTTTGGCAGATTCAGTCCCTGGTGGGATAATTTTGAATGAAAAATCATTTTTAGTCCTTGGAAGTTCAAAAATGTTCAAATTTAATCCTTGGAATGAAAGATTGGTGAAATTACAATTTTAGTCCCCGGATTTTGAAAATTGACATAAATGGTCCCCGGGTAATTTAAAATGGGAAAATCACATTTTTGGTCCTTTGGTTGTTTTAACATGGCAAGTTTAATCCCTTTGATATCTTTTGAAACTTGTCAACACAAGTCCCTAAACTTTTCATAAAATTACATAATTGGTCCTTGTGTATTATTATTACCAAATAGACCCTAAACTAACAAACCAAACTACCTTTTAGCCCTACCCAAAACCTGATCCAACAAACACTCTAAGCCCACCATACCCACCTGCCCATCAAATAATAAAAATAGCCCACCCCCTAAAATAAAACACCCCGTATTTGTTTTACCCCAAGTCAACCCCAGTCAAACTCCTCACCCTCCTTCCCCACATGTCTGATGAATCCCTTCCACACTCCAACCCCCTCACCTCTGCCATATCTACCCATTCCATGTTCCCTTGACCTTCACAAAACCCCAAGGTGCAATTAAGACCCTTGAATTGCTCCAAGGCACCCCCTAACTGCCAAAATACATTTTGGCGCCAAAACCACAATTAAAGGCCAAGATGGTTTTATCCCAATCCAACGGTCCAGAGATGGTGGGAAAGTGAGAGAAACACTCCAGGGTGTATAAAAGAAAAGAAGTAAGAAGAATGAAGTAGTAGTTAGTGTATGTAGTTGTAATTTAGTTTTTTAAGTCGTATTTGTAATTTTTCCTTCCACAGTTAATTTCATTAGTTTAATAGTTTGAATTCAGTTATTTAAGTGTAATGTAAACTCTATTGAATCTTAATTTCAAGTTCTCATTTGAATTTAGTTGTTGACAGTTTTTCCTTGCAAACCTCATTTAATTCTTAAATTGTTAAAAGTTGTTTGTTATTGATCCTATGAGCTCAGTTCAGTCATTAAAAAGCTTTTATGAGTTTTTCTTAGCAAACTAATCAGTTCTAGTCATTAAATAAAAATATTCAAAAAAATAGTGAAGAAATTCAGGGAAAAATAAAAATCCATGTTTCAAGTACAAGAGTGCAAGAAGCTTGTGGATGTTTGGATATTTGTGGTTTAGATCCTCAAGGGAGGAAATAGGACAGGTTTTGGTTCATGGTTCTTGGTTCCGAGCAAACTTGATCCCTTTGTAAGCAAACTCTCAAGTTTTCTATTTTTACTGTAGCATAGGTATGCATTACTTAACTTCATTAATATTCAGTGTTTTGAGCTCATATGATGTTAGTGTGGAATAAGTTTTCAGTTTCATGTGTTACTTTGTTAAATGCTTTGAAATCTTCAATTTCAGTTTTTAAAGGGTGTGTTTGGATCAGGACTGTGCACCCTCTTCTAGTAGTTGTTTTGCTGTGGTTTTAGTGTAGGCACACTACATTAGGTTTAGTAAGGTTTAGTAACCCCTTACATCCAATTTTTATCAACAAAAGTCAAAGAATCATTTCCAAATCCCATGACAGTTAACTGTCATGGGTTTTAGGTTCCAAGTTCATGCTTATTAGTCTAGTATATGTTTATATAGACTTATATGATCTTAGTTTAGCTTAATTTATCACATTGCATCAGATTTGGTCATCCAAAGTTGGAAAAGGTCAAAGTTTCAAGTTCTAGTGAAAAGTCAAAAATGCTTATCTCAGAGTTTTCCTAAAATTCCAAGCATATTTATGAATTTTGTGTAAGGTGTGAGACCTTGAAACTTTGTATAGTTAAAATCTACCAGCTCAGTTTTAGATTTCCCCCCTCCTTTCATTTTTGTGATTTTACTTGTGGTCCCCACATTGCCCCAAAGTGGGCTGCAGGCTCAACTGCTCCCCTGTGACAGCAGATCCATCACACACCACCACCTTGGTGGTGGTCTTCTGGCCACCATGGTGGTCCACAGCCACCCATAATTGGTTCTTTGAACTCCCCACCTGGCTGAGAACAAGTTTCCACCAAGATTTTGAGCTTAAAAGCCCTGGGACCCACCTTAATTTAGCTTCCTAACCTGTCCCACTTTTCAATCCAGAAATAATAAGCCAAGTGCTTATTCATAGCTTTTTGCTTAATCTGTGGTCCCCAAAGGATTTCTCTAGCTTATTCATGTTCCAGTAGCTTATTTAGACCAGAAACACCCATTGTGGGTCCCACTCAAAGCCATTTTAGCTTATTTTTCCTTTGGGTCAACAAAAGTCAACTGTCTTGACTTATTGGCTTTTTCCAGCTTATTTTTAAGTTCCATAAAATTTGTTTTTATAAAAAGTTCTTGTTTTTAGTTGTAAATCAAGTTTTTAAAAAGAAAATCCAGAAAATCAAAAGTTAATTTTAAGTGATAGTTTCTATTTAAATTTATTTAAATTTTATTTTTCATTTTTAGATTTTTATTAAGAACTTAGCTTTTTTTATATTTTTATTAATTTCCTATTATATTAAAGTAGTTATAATAATTTTCTCAGATTTTTAATTTGTTGTTTAGTATTTATTAGAATTAATTTTAGTTTTATTAATTATTAATTAATAATTAGTTTAAAATAGCATATCTAGTTTTTATTAAGTAAAACTTAGTTTTTATATTTTTTATAGCTTTTATATGTTATAAAGTAATTTTAGAAATTTTCTTAGTATTTTTACTGTTCATTTGGTATTTTCCTAATTTAAAATAGTTAATTAGATAATTAGTAATTAATTAATATAAAAAGCACAAAAAGACAAAAACACTTATTTTTATTTTTAAAACTTGTTTTTAGTTATTTTATAATTTTAGAAATTTTATTTTTACCTTTTTAATATTTAAATAATATTATATTGTATTTTAGTTATTTAAGTATTAATAATAAGTATTAAATAGTTTTTAATTAATAGTAATTAATTAAATAGTGTAAAAAGTAATTTTAATTTTCTAAAAAGTTTCTTTTATTATTAGGATTGTAAAAATGTGATTTTTACTTTTGTAAGTATTTTATTTTGTTAAAACTCGCGTTTTATTTTGTACGTCTACGTTTATTTAAACGTAACGTACGCGTTTTTAAGCTTTAATCGTTTCTGGTTTTTTCTCCTTTCCCGTCTTATTCATATAGCTTGTTCAAGCTATTTCTTCGTATATTCCTTAGTTCAATCACTCACAAATCCCTTTTCATCCAAATTCACCCGATCAAATAACCGTTTTGTTTACAATTCACACCTCGTCGGGACATACGACCCGGGGAAACCTTATACTTCCGCGGATCATTGAATCTGAGCTGTCTGACTTTGTTGACCATTCCTGGTCAATATAAGTTAGGTGGTTCGGGCTCAATCAGATGTTCAACCGATCGGTTGGATAGCTCGGACTTTTTTTTTTTTTTTTAGAAAACGAACACGAAAAGAAACGGACTTTTAAAACTAAAAAGAAACACAATCAAAATCCCTGACAGCGGCGCCAAAAACTTGATGTGCGTTTTATTATGCAAGTTTTAAATTTATAAGGGTGAATTACCAAATCTAGAAACAACACATACGAGCAAGTGTACTCGTCCGTTATAGCAAGATATAATGGTAAGTCGGGATCGTTCGCAGGGATTTGTGAGTGAATAAAATATAAGTCTAAAAGTAAATCTCTAATGTACGCAAATAAGATAATAAGCAAATTCAATAATTTAAAAACTACACTTGTTTATACTAGTTTTCTACTTAATGACACACATGATTGTGATAACTTTTGATAACAAGTTGGTTGAAATAATTAGATGGTGATCTAATCTATTGTTTCTACAAGTTAAACCTTCGTCAAGATTTTAGTTCATAAAAACAAGCTTTAGGTGTAAACCAATCAATTCAAGATCTATCCAAGGTTCATAAGGTATGGTGAATATCTTAAACACAAGAACAAACTCTTATTACAAATCAAATACTCTTAGGAAATGGTCAATACAAAAGGTAACCCATTCATAGACAAAAAGGTTACAATTGTTTATAAACATCTAAAGTTTCGTCCAACTAAAGGTTTACAAACAATCCGATTTGATGTTATAAAAGCATTCTTATTACAATCATACTTTTTGTTTATTTGTTTAGTCAAGAATAATTATGGTGAAAAACAATCATTCATAGACAAATGATTATAACTAGTTGAATAATAACAAATCTTTCGACCCTTAAAACTATTATCAATTAGTTAACCTTGACTCAACAAATGTCACTATGAAACTTAAGGTACAATTGGCTCTTAGGATTGACTTGAAATTGAATTAAAACATGTTATCACAATCATAACTATCACTAAGCATAAAACATCATCAAAAAAAGTGTAAAAAGACTACTAGTCACTCATAGCAAACATGAACATAAACTCAGAATTTTGAACATTAGAAATCATAATTAAAAGTCTTACAATGATTGAAATAAGATAACAAATGATGTAGTAATGATGCCTCAAGTATTGGTGATGACTTCTTGATGTTTTGACCTCCAAATGATGACTTCTTGGACCTCCAAAGTTTCCTGGGATTTTATGGACGAATTTTGGTATGAGAGGGAGTAATGGTGGTAAGAGAAGTGTTCTCTCAAGTTGAGATAGAGAGAAATGGTAGAGGATGATTAGAAAAAGCTTGCAAAGTTCTCTATTTATACTATTCCACAAGCCTAGGCTCATCAATGCAGCAACTTGGCCTCCAAGGTGAATAGAAAAACCTAGAATACCAGAAGGAAGAGCCTAGAATTGGGTAGAATGAGGTAGAAGGAGTTTTGCAAAAGTTTAACGAGCTGAACATCCGATCGGTTACAGGACAATGCCTGTCGGTTGGGCAAAAGTCATAAACATGAAAGTTGTAGATCTTTCTCTTAGCTTTCCATGGCCGCTTGAATCAACTAAATCCGAGTTCGTAAGCTCAAGTTATGGCCAAAATGGTGAAGGTGTGTCGGGAATAACAAGTCTTCCATTAATTCTTCGTTCGAGCTTCTTTTCTTCATTTCTTTTCTCATTTTCCCTTTTGTACTTTATTCTTGAGTCTTTTGAGTGACAACTTCATGACTTTTATCTTATCGAACATACTCCAAGAGACTTTCATTTGTCGGGAATTCTTCGTACTTGCATAAATTTATTGATCGTTTCTTCGTCTTTTTCTTGGTTTTCTTCGTCATGAACCTAAAATAGAGAATATACTTCATTAAGTACCATAAGTTCATAAAAGTGACCAAAATATATGCATAAAATCCACAATAACGCTCCTAAAAACATGTTAATATTGAGCGTTATCACGCGCTAGGAGTCTGTATGGTTGATGAGTGTGTAAATACTCATCATTTTTGGTCAAATATGAACTGCAAAACATTTAAAAACACCCAGAAACGCATCAAAATACAGGAAATATCCCAAAGATCATGTTTTATATGTTGCAGATGCAAAATGATTGAAAACAAACGAAAAATAAACAAAGTTTGTAAAATTGGCAGTTTTAGTCCCCTAACTTTCAAAACTTGTCAAAATTAGTCCCTGGGCGTTTATTTTGAAAGTTAAATCAACCCAAATTCTTTAAAAGTTAAATATCATCAAAAAAATGATCTTTGGGTAAAGAGTTTCAAAAGTTTACAGTTTGGTCCCTCAAATTTGCAAAGTTGTCAAGAATGGTCCTCGGATACTTTATTTTAGAAATATATCACCGGAGGTCCTTGTGGAATTACAGCTTGTCAAGTATGACCCTTGGTGATACTTTAGAGATGTGACAGTTTCAAACCCTTCATTTTCAGAAAATTACAATTATGGTCCTTGTGCTAATTTGCTACACCAAACGGACCTAAAACTAATCAAAACCCAAAATAAAAACAAACCACCCACCTTATAACTCCTCTCTTGGCCCAACTCACACACACAGGCCCAACACCCAATCCACCATACGTTTTTAATAAAACGTATCTCTTCTTTTTCCCAGTCAAACAAACGCAACCCTTCTTCCACCTCCCATCTTTTTACCCACCGTATACTCACCCCCTCCCCTCCTTTAACCTGCTACACGCTTCCCCCTCCCAAAACCTCAAAAACTCCCCATCTTACCTTCTCCAATAAAAGAGTCACATGTATCCACTCTTTTGGGCGCCAAGGCACATCAAGGGTTGATAGCATTCCAAGAAGAATCAATGGCTGGGATTCATTCACAAAGGCACAAGAAGACCAAACCCTAGATTTTTTTTAGTATAAATAGTTTTATTGTAAGCCATAATTGGCAGTTACTTTTTAGGTTTTTAATAGTCTTTAATTAGGGTTGAGTTTTAATTTCAGAATCTTTAGTTTTTTTTTTTTAAAGTCATTTGTACTTTTTTTTATCTAATGAAAATCTAAAATTTATGTACTCATTGTTTTCCCACTGCTTATTTTTTAGTCATAAATTTTGTCTTACTATTGCTTATTTAAGTTAGCTTAATCTTAGTTCATAATGTCCTATTCAACTTGTAGTTTAAATTTTTGTTTTTAGTCTAAAAATCTCAACAGTGAACCAGTTAAGGGGTGTTTGGCGTAACCTCGTTTTGTTAGCTTACAATAGTTTTTTTTTCACATTTTCAGATTGCATCAACTATAATTTAATGTTGTTGAAAGTTCTTAAGTCAAGTTTCATATTCTTATGTAGTTTTTAAATTTCCTAGTTGTGTTCCAAACCTCTTTTTTTTTACTGTTTTACATAAGGTATTAGGATAGATATAGGTTTAAGCCAATTAGTTGATTACTTTGCTTCACAATGGTTTAGAATAGCTTGGCTCAGCCTTGAAGTACCCCATTTTAAGCTGTTGGCAGCCCTGCATCAGCAGCCCCCAAGCAGCCTGTCGACCCAATCAGTTACCCGAATCAACTTATTACAAACAGTCCCTAGGTTAGCATTAGTTTATGTTTGCTCGTAGGCTTATGTTTAGTGCTATTGTCTGTCCTCCTTTAGCTTAATTGGGTTCACCCTCAGATAATCTTGTTCATTGTTCCCCTAGTAAGCCTTTGCTTATTTCCCATGTAGGTCAAGCTTGTTCAAGCTTATTTAGTGATTTTAGATTTTATAACTCTCTTTCACTGAGCTTGTTTAAACTTTGTTACTGCCTATTTATACATTGTTATTAGTTTGTTGATTATTGTCATCAGTTTTTTGTGATTGTGTGTTGTCTTGGAATTTGTTTTTATGAACATTTGCCTAAGCTGCTACACCTCCAAGACAGCACCCTTGCTGCAATTTAACTTTTTTATTCGAAGCTTTTAGCATTCTTGAGTAGCTCTAATTTCGTAATGTTTGTTCATAGCTTGTTAGGTTTAGATTAAGCCCTTGATTTTTCATCTTTTAGCTTCATTCTAGTTCACTCTAAGTTTATATAAGTTTAGTGAATCTGTCCTTACCACTTTTATAGTCAAATTTTCATTTTTCTACCCATTTGCCCAACTGCTCATTAGCAGCCCATTCACCCCAAACACCCTTAGAAAAGTATTTTTCATTGCTTCAATCTTTGTCGTTAATTCATGGATTTTGGTTTATAGTTCATTTCCTAGCTTATCTTTATGAAATTATTTTAATTTTATTTTTGCGATTTTTTTCTTACAGCTTTTTAGGCCATCGAAGTGACCCCCACAGCCCATTGTGATCTCAAAAAATAGTTTAGGTTAAATATGATTTAGATGCTAAATTTGGATTTACATGTTATTTGAAGTCCATGCTTTTTTTTTTTTTTTTTTTTTTTGAGCTTATCCTGTACATTTGAGTTGGTTTGCTTAGCTTTTCATAGGCTGCAAATAGATTGAATCATGAGGGCTGCAATTGTAGTTGTCAGTATAGCTTATGCTAGTTCTCATTTGCTTTTTGCTTTCAGTTTTTCTTTTCTTGTTATTGGTTTAGTAGGCACTTGTACTTGTTGTTATTTTGTAGGTAATTGTGGTGGTTTATCTAAGACTATAGGCTATAATAGTTGAGCTTGATTGTTGTTGGCTCACATTTTGGTTGTTGTTGCTGTCTAAAAGCCTCATTCCAGCTTATAAGAGTGATTTAGATAATAGTCTTTTGCAATAACTGATTGTTTGTTTGTGTCGTAGCAGTTTCAAAAGAAAAAAAAAAATTGCTGTTAAAAAGTTTGGGCTTTTATGGGATTCGTAGCAGTCTTTTGCAACCACGTTTTACCTCTTTTATTCTAACCTAAATCTGTCCCGGTTTAACAGCTTTGATACCTTTTCTTACAAAAATCGTTTGACACACTTCCCAGACTTGAAATCGATCTAGGTCGGATTTTTTGGAAAGTAGACTCTCTGAGCTACTGTTTAGACTCAAGAACCATCAAATAACTCATTACCAGCTATGAGAAAACCTCTTTTTACTACAGCCCTAAAATCTGCCAAAACCTAACTTGTTAAATCACATGTTTAAACCCTAACTCTTCCACCAGTCATCATAGTATTGCCAATTAATAATCCTAACATGTCTTACATTATTAAATTACAGATTTTAAAGTAAACGCTAATCCACCATATCTTTGTTACATGAATTAAGATGATCAATTAAATAAATAAACTAAAAACTATACCTTGATTCTTGGTTCTTCTTTAAAAAATATAAACCTTAACTTTCTTTTCCCTCCTCTCTCCTAGGATCGACCGAATTCCCATCAAAATGGGTGGGGGTCGTTTTTTAGGGATATATGGGTGGGGAATTGGGCTTGTTTGGGTTGGACTAGGATTCCTTGTTTGATAAATAAAATAAACCCAAAACCCTTATATTTTTTTAAGAAAATCGGCCCAAATAGGCCATAAGTAACCTTTTAATATTTTTTATGTTAAATATTTATTTACTAATAAAACATTGTGTCTTGTTATTTTATAAAACCCTATACCGAAACTTAATGTCTGTTGGGAATTCTGCTAAATAGAGAATTCTGCTGATCAAATCTACTGATAGTCCTGCTGCACAAACTCCAATCTCTACAAGTGTGTCCACAGACTTTGGAAAACAATATACAAGATTTCCAAGTCCTTCTGATCTTGGTAATCACCAACCCAAAGCTGGAATCTTCACCTCCTCTTCCTATGACAGTGAATTTGGACCCACAGTGAACAATCTTGACACCACCATTAATGTCAACCCCACAGCAACAAAGAGGATCAATATTGCTCATCCCCTATCAAAGATTATTGGAGATCCTCAAGCACCTGTTAGAACTAGAAGTATTGTGAAAAACACTAAGTATGGTGAAGTTGCTTTCATTTCCTATGTCTACAATCAACAAAGGGACAATCATACAGACTTTAAGCATTGTTTGTTTGCTTGCTTCCTTTCTCAAATGGAGCTAACCAGTGTTCCTCAAGCACTTGTTGATTCAAGTTGGCTCGAAGCAATGCAAGAAGAGATGCTACAATTTAAGAATCAGCAGGTTTGGATACTGGTACCTCTCCCTGAAGGAAAATTTACAATTGGGACAAAATGGATTTTGAAGAATAAAAGAGATGCAAGGGGTATTGTGGTGAAAAACAAAGCAAGATTAGTAGCTCATGGGTTCATGCAAGAGGAAAGCATAGACTATGATGAAGTCTTTGCACCAGTGGCTAGAGTTGAAGCAATTAGAATCTTCTTGGCCTATGCATCTTATATGGGTTTCACGGTGTATCAGATGGATGTGAAAGGGGCTTTTCTGTATGGTGAGATTGAAGAGGAGGTTTATGTAACTCAACCCAAGGGTTTTGAAGACCCAGATCATCCTAATCATGTTTACAAGGTTGTAAAAGCTCTCTATGGACTACATCATGCACCAAGAGCTTGGTATGCTAGGCTTTTTGCATTTCTGCTGAAGCATGGTTACAGAAGAGGTGCCATTGACAAAACACTCTTTCTTAAGAAAGACTCCAGGGATATCATTCTAGTGCAAGTTTATGTGGATGACATCATCTTTCGCACCACTAAAGAAGAATGGTACAGGGAGTTTGAGGACTTGATGGAGGGAGAGTTTCAGATGAGTGCCATGGGGGAGCTTACTTTCTTTTTAGGTTTACAAGTTCAGCAGAAACCTGATGGTATATTCATCAGTCAGGATAAATATGTTAGAGATATGTTGAAGAAGTTTGATATGGAAAATGTCAGAACTGCCACTACACCCTATGAAGCTCCAAAACCAAAGAATAATCTTGAACCAGATCCTGCTGTGAATGTTTGTTTATACAGATCCATGATTGGTTCATTGATGTATTTGACAGCTTCTAGGCCTGACATTACATTTGCTGTGAGTGCTTGTTCTAGACACCAGGTCACTCCCCTTACTTCCCACTTGAATGCTGTAAAAAAGATCTTCAAGTACCTCAAAGGCCAACCCAATTTATGTCTTTGGTACCCAAAAGAGTCTCCTTTTAGGTTGGAAGCATATAGTGATAGTGACTATGCTGGTGCTAATATGGATAGAAGATCCACAACTGGAGGTTGCCAATTTCTTGGGAGAAGATTGATTTCTTGGCAATGCAAGAAACAGACCATTGTTGCTACCTATACTACTGAAGCAGAGTATGTTGCTGCTGCCAATTGTTGTGGACATGTTCTATGGATTCAGAATCAATTGCTAGATTATGGGTTTAATTTCATGAATACGACAATTTTCATTGATAATCAAAGCACCATATGCATAGTTAAAAATCCAGTTTTTCATAATAGAACTAAGCATATTGAAATCAGGCACCACTTTATAAGAGATGCATATGAAAAACATTTGATTAAAGTGGTAAATATTCACACAGATGATAATGTGGCAGATTTGTTAACTAAGGCTTTTGATGGACCTAGGTTTCAACACCTAGTTGTCCATATTGGTATGCTTAACCCTTGACTGCAAAGTTTGAGGGGAGGCATAAGCCTCAGGGGAGGCATATGCCTCAGGGGATGATTGTAGTTGTAACTTTGTATATTATTTGTATATTTTTGTTTACTAACACTAACCAACTAATGTATTTGTAAGTTTTGTTTGGTTTGTTTCCTACTTTGTGTCTGTTTTGCAGAATGCCCTTATGTGTAGTTGCTGATTTTAAGTTGAAATTCACCAAGACTGTTTCAATGGGAATGTGGTCATGTATGCTGAGAGTTTGTTTCTACTGAAGAGTCATATATGCTGAGACTCATTGCTTCTACTGAAGTAAAATTAAAGAGTTGACAATTGAGAAAAGTTTTTCATTCATTCAAGAAACAATTTACAGCTTACAATCAACTTCAAAGTGGAATACAAGACCATTCCTATACTATGTCTACCAAACTTATACTAGCTCCTATCATCTATTACAAAAGGCTGGTGGATATGCATGACCAGTACGATGAAGAAGCTGAAGGTGAAAATGGAAAGGAGGGAATGATGATGATGACGACGAAGATGCTCAAGAACCTAGTTTTATATCTTTAGTCCAAGTCAAGAAGATGCTCAAGAACCTAGTTTTACATCTTTGGTCCCTGGAAACATCACATCCTCTTCTACTCCACCTTCCTTTTCCCCTTACCCAACACCTCTGCCTCCTTGCCCTTTCCCCTATGTCCATGGTATGAAGTATCAGATGCTGGAGCAGGAAGACCCAACACCACATCCCGTGATGTTGGAAGAGATGGATTAGTCTTCCTTGGCCTTGGTTGGGATCTCTCTGGTGTGGAAGGAGGAAGGAATGATGGATCTTCATCTTCATCCTCTGAAGATTCTTCATCAGAAGTAAAGACAAAGGGAGAGACATATTGTCTCTCAGCAGGAATAGGGGCATGGCTTGGTTCACCTCTCTCCAAAGCATTCCACCTTCTCTCTAGCTCTTTCTCAGCATCTGAATCATCCAAATCAGAGGGAATGTTGGCCGGATCCTCTGATGGTGAGGGACTTGGGAATTTCACATCAGGATTCTTCTTTGGATGTGCACCAGGTGGAAAGTAATCACTCCAACCATCACTTGATGATGATGAGGAGGAAGTGGAGGAGGTTAGATCGATTATTTCTGGTTTGGAAGACATGATTTTGGTGGATAATTGGGATTAATTGAGAAATTGAGGTTTTGATAAGATTTGGGGGTAATTGATATATGTAAAAGTGTGATTTGGGGATTATTTTATAGGCGAAGTCAAGGTTGATGGTAATTAATGCGAGTTGGGTGGCACAGTAAAACTCAAGATATTTACTGAAGATATTTTTACTCTTGAGTGGATTCTACTGATTGACCTTTCATCAGCAGATTGACTTTGGTTTCTGCTGAAGGGTTAATTTTGAAATTGGATGGAGCCGCTTTACACATCAGATATGGTCAACGATTTGTTCCGATGTTCTTGACCATGATTGGGCAACTTCCATTTATAACCTATTTCGCATATCTTCGCCCAAAACTAACTTATTCCCATATCAATCGATTTAAACCCATCATCCATTAGCATAATTCATAACCATTTCTCACAAATCCTTCAAATGGCAACACTTCAATTCAATAAAGATCATAACAAGGTTGTTTTTCTGAAAAAGACAAAAGATCATGAATTGTATGATTCTATGGTGGAGGTTTTTGGTGCATACACTGCTCCAATGTATCAGCAACAAGTCTGGTGGCTGGGATCAATTCTCTACCCAATTGGGTTGTGGTATTGTCTGTCTTTCAAAAGGGTTAACTTATAATTTTTCCAACTTTATTTTTGATAATATGCTAGAAAATATTGAGAAGAAAAAGCATAAGTTTTTAATGTACCCTAGGTTTCTACAAATAATTTTAGACATAACCACACAAGACAGAGTCCATATTCCCATTAAGAGTCTTAGTTCTAAATTATTTGCTTCTATGCAAACTAACTATGATGGGGTACATCACCCTCTGTTAGCTGCTATGTTGCCACAAGGCAATGATGATGCAGGTGAGGGTGATGCTACTGGTGATATACCCTCTCAAAATGCTGCTGATGATGGTAATCCATCATCTTCTGGTGTTGCTGCTGATGGTAATCCATCAGTGGTAAATGATGGAGAGCCATCTACAACTGCTGAAGCATTACATGTTTCTCCTGACCAGCCTCCACCTTCCCCTTTACCTCTGTCACCTAGTCCTGTTCCATCACCTTCTCATGTTGCTCCTGATGAGCTTGTTCCTGAGGTTGAGGAGACAATTCAGTCTCTTGGTACCCAAGTACCTACACCTCTGGAACCTGAGATTACTAGACTACCCACACCTAGTCCTGTAAGAGAGCCATATGCTGAAGGCTCTCCCAATGTTGTACATATGTCTGTTTCTCCTGATAGGTTCAATGAAGCTCCCATGACCACTGAGCAATCTGTTGGTGGAGCTGAGGACCCTGTTACTCTCACCTCTGTATATGATTTGCTTTGCAGGTATGTTAAAAAGACTGATGATCTTCAAAAGGAGCTTGTAGATACCAAATCTTCACTTGGTGGTGAGATTGAGGTGTTCAAAAGAAGGGTTCAGAAGTTAGAAACACAACTTGATCAGCAAAAGAAAAGAAAAGTTGTGATTGATGCTGATGAAGTTCATAAGGAGGGACATTTGGACTCACTTGAGATCTTGGCTGAAGTTACTCAACAGACTCATGCTTCTTCTCCCAAAGTTGCAGAATCTTCAAAACTTAAGAAGCCAATTCAGTTCAGCAGAAGAAGGGGAAGACAATATTTGGCAAAGAAGTCTGCTGAATCTTCTAAGGTGTCCAATGATGATGAGATTCAAATGACAGATTCTGGTGATACTTTTCAGAATGATGAACCAATCATTGATGTTGCTGCTGAGCAGACTACTGAAGGGATTCACACATCAGTAGATTCATTCTTTGTGGCTGGTAAAGAGTATAAGAATTCACCTAGCATTGATCCATCTGTTCTTGAACAAGTTTCTCATGAAGACACACCTGCAACTCCCCATACTACAGGATCTGTTGACACTCTAATTGATTTAGATGTTCAAAATGTACCTGCTGATCCTTTAGAGGAGTTAGTCAATCCTCATCATGATTCTGCTGAAGTTGCTGAAGTGTGTGCTGATGATCTTATCTCAGAAAAAGAAAGACTTGAGCAAGAAAGACTTTTGAAAGAATGGGAAGATCATAAGAAAAGTACAGAATTGGCAAAGGCAGAACAAGCTAAATATGATTTAGAGTTCCAATCTGCTACAAACAAGTATATTTCTACTCTGCCTGTTGAAAGACAAAGAGAATTGGATGCTGCAATTCCAAATTTTGATGAAGCAGATTGGATGCATATTGGAGAACAAGTGATTTCTACTCCTGGTTTGGCTACAGATATTCTTGGCAAGGAAGTCAGTAAAGATGATTGGGTTTCTGGAATTGTTGAGATAATGAAACAAAGGAAGAGAGAAGCAGATGAAAGAATTGCCAAAGCAAAGAGGGATAAACCAATGACTCAAGCACAGCAGAGGACTTTTATGAGAAATTATGTGAAAAGTCAAAGCAGTGCACTTTATAATAGTGCTTGGACTAGGAAACAAGTTTGGTCTCTTTCAGATGAACAATTGGTTCATCAGTATAATAGAATCAAGACTAGATTAGAGAAGGATAGAATGAGTACTCCTAAACTTGTTCCTACTTTACTTACTACTGATGCAGAACCACAGTCTAAGAGATTCAAGATGAATGAAGTTGTTTCTGCTGATGTGCCTGTTACTATGGATATGGGTGTTCCTACTGTTGCTTCTGTACCTTCACCTAGTGTATCTACTTCTGCTTATACAACACCTGTTGTTGCTCCATCTGTTGTTGACAAAGGTAAAGCAAAAGTTGTAGCAGAAGATCTTCCTTCTAAAAAGATAACAAGAAGACAAATGGAGGAGGAGAGATTGGGTGAAGAGGCTGCTAAGAGATTGCATGATGATCAAAAAGCTGAAATGGCAAGATTTCATGACATCAAAGTGAGAGAAGTAGAGCTTGCAGCTGCTAGGGCTAAACGGATCAGGATTCCCAGAGCTGCTTGATGGTATTTTGTTGTATATTTCTTAATTTCTTATTATATTTTTAGTTAAAAAAAAAAAAAAAAAAAAAAAAAAAAAAAAAAAAAAAAAAAAAAAAAAACCTAACAAATTTGTATAGTCTTGTGTATGTTGTATGCAGGTTATGGTGTTGGTTCTTTCCACACCTTCTCTGGTTATCAACTTACCTGATGTTGACTATTCCATCAAAAAGTTGGTTATTCCAAAGGGTACAGCTTTGGTAAAGACATGTCAAGTCTGTTGATAGCTGTAATAGTTTGCTAAAAACTATTGGGTACTCAACTCACCCATGCTTAACAGCTGAGAGTTGGATGGTTGTCAATTGACCATGGATTTTTCCTTTATGGATTCCCAATAATTGGCTAGCCCACAAGTGTATCACTTGTGGTAAAGGCAGTGGAAAACCATATGTTAATACAAATATCGCCTAAAAACGTTATTTATATTTTACGATCTTCGCTAAGTTTTGTTAATGACAAATGTAAACTTTAGTTTCTAAGTAAAACATAATCTTAGTTTTAAAGACTTGCATAAACTAGACTTTTGCTACATTTTACATTTCATAAAACACAACACTTTTTATTTCTTAAAATAGAATTGTCACATCACATTTATGACAAGTTTTGTCATTATACATTTATGGAAAGAAATGTGTTTGACTTACTTAGTGGTTGCTTGCAAGTTTAGTGTTTGACTTGATATTATGAGATGTGACATTGTTTGGTTTGCAAGGAGTAATGAGGATGTGACTTTGTTTGGTTTGCAAGATTTATTGCAAAACCAACTACAAGCCTGGCGGTACCCTGGGGATACACGGGCGGAACCCTTCTGAGGGGTCCGCCTGATCCGCCAGACCTGCAGAAGGTTTTGCTATAAATACCAAGCCACAAGTTGAATTTTGGCTTATCACTTTACATCATATTTTACCACACATATTCATTCTTTCATCTAACTCTTTAACATTTCATATGTGAAGTTTCTTTTTGTAGCAAAGAGATTCACGAGCTCATTAAAAGTAACAAGTATTCAACACAACGTTGCAAGACTTGTTAGCTTTGCATTGTGTAGACTTGTGTAGTTTACACTTCATTTGATTGTGTATTTTCAGTAGTGATCGGTTAGTATTTTAGTCCTCAAAATACAAAGTGTATCGGGAGTAGTTGTACCCTTGTAAAAGAACTAACGGGAGTGGTTGTACCCTTGGTAAAGAACTCGACATCTAGCTTAGTGTCGGTAAAAGTATAAGCGAGGTGTAAGGTTTTCTCCGCCGGTGAAAGGAGCTTGTTGACTAGTGAAAGAAACTCTCGAGTTGGATACTCGGGGCGTGGACGTAGGGCAAGGAAAAAGAGTCCTTGTAGCCGAACCACGATAAATACTCGTGTTGTGGTTTGATCGTTTCTTTCATTTACTTGCATGTTATATATTGTGTTTGTGCAATATCTTTGATCAAACGGAAAGTTTCAAAGCTAACTTAACAAGTTAAAAAGTTTTTAAACGGTAAACTATTCAACCCCCCTTCTAGTTTTCTACACCATATTTGGTATTCAATTTACCAAGGTGATTTACTCATCAAAATCATTGACTAGTCCTGAGCAAACGGCTACAGGTAAAGACAACTCAAATCCGTTTATACCTGATGATTTGCTAAAAATCATATGGTCATCAGTGTACCATAGTTTTCGAACTTAAACATTTGGCTACTCCAGTAGTGATGGCTATTGGTAAAGAGACATCAAATCCATTATTTTCAATGATTCACCTCTCACAGGAGTTAACACACCTGGATGTGATGAGAATAGTATGAAACTAATATGTTTTGATGTACATTTGGTCATTTGTTGCTACAAAGAATGGAGTTTTCAAGTTTGTACTGCTCATAGAGATCCCGCTGATGAAGATTCTTTGCTGATGATGTTCGAATTCAATCCTCTTGGTTTGTAACTTTCAAGATCTATCAAGAATCTTGAACTTAACCATGTCAAATTCAAGATTAGGGGAGGATTGTTGGGAATTCTGCTAAATAGAGAATTCTGCTGAAGATACTGCTGAAGACTAGTTTCAGCATAGTTTGTTTCTACGGATATAGATATTCCGTGTATTATGTATTTTAGTTAGGATATGCATGAGTTTATTTAAGAAGTTATAATGCATATCTTTTGAAGTTTATAGAAGATACGTTTCTTGTGAAACGGTTTAGGGTTCCTTGGCTATAAAAGGAACACACGATTATGTATTACGAACACGTTTTAGAAAACACTTTCAGTATTATTAAAAGATCCATAGAGGATCAAGTATTCTTAGTTATCATTGTTTATACTTGTGTTTATTTTCCGCTTCAGAATACAAGTTATAGAGATTTTCTTTTAGTGTGTTTGTGAATACAAGTTATACAAGGATACTTGATCCTCTATGGATCTTTTAATAATACTGAAAGTGTTTTCTAAAACGTGTTCGTAATACATAATCGTGTGTTCCTTTTATAGCCAAGGAACCCTAAACCGTTTCACAAGAAACGTATCTTCTATAAACTTCAAAAGATATGCATTATCACTTCCTAAATAAACTCATTCATATCCTAACTAAAATATATAATACACGGAATATCTCTATCCGCAAAAACAAACTATGCTGAAACTAGTCTTTAGCAGTTACACTGCTTCAGCAGGAACCATCATCAGTATCTTCAGCAGAATTCTCTATTTAGCAGAATTCCCAACAATGTCCTACGCGACAAACCTTTGTTTTACGACAACTAAAATAATTACCATTTCCTAACCTAAAGTTTCCAAAAATAGAATCTTCACGCTTTATTAAAATATACCATAAGATCGACACACTACGTAACTCATTAACGCTCCTTCACTTGACGTAACCAAAATTAAGCTATTAACACGAAAACGCTAGAAACCGCGAAAGTCATTCCCACGACACAAAAAGTAAATGAAATGAACTTCACCGAATCCAACACCACCACAAACGCATAACGATGCTCACACACAAACGATCGAATACCAAACCCACACATAAAACACATGAAAACACCTAAGCCACCAAACAAAAATTAATTGGGTCAACACTATTGGTTTGACTAACGTGCTAAAAGCACAGTTGTTACATAATAGAAAGTACCCTTTTCTTGCTCATCAAGTAGTGTGCAGCAGATAAATAATTCTGCCCAAAAGGGCCTGTACGGCGGATCCGCTTATCCGTATTTTATGGATCCGTCCGTTATAAATATGGATCCGTGGGGCGTCATAAGACAATCTTTAGTGTTGGTGAATTTATGCATTGATGATTTGTGTCAACGAGTAACTTGCACATTTTATGTTATGTATTACAAGTTACATGTTTGTCATCATTAGAACATAAGAGACCGTTTAAATTAAATATCGTAATATTTGCACTAATAGAGTATATACCCCTTCCTTTAATATGAGAAAATTGTGCGCTATGTTTCCCCTCACAGTGCAGTGCATGACATTTCCTTGCAAGAAACATGTGTTAAAATCAAACACAATGTTAATGAATCTATTATTAAAAGCTTATCTTTGAACCAGACACTACGAAATCGGTGCTCAAATAACGCCCAGTTATAGCATTTCACATCTTACATCCTACAAATCATGACCAAAATGGTTCCGGTGACATCCACCTTGAGTTCGTCCAAGAATAAATATATTTAGAATGTGCAGCCTCAGTAGACATGTCGTGTTTCCTTTCAGTTATGCACGCTTGTATTAAAATCGGTTAGGATGTATAGGGAGCTAAAGGAGTTTATAGCTCATTTATAAATGTCAGGTTTTTGGGTTTGTAACTCCAGGGCCTTTATATTATGGGTTTTGAAAGAGTTTTGGAAGCTTGATGACTTCAACATTAAATTCTGCAGCCCTTTTGTGTTTGGTAACCCCATGATTGTTTATATTCCCTCAACATGTGCACATTAAATTTATAAATCGTTTGTATTCTATGGAGTTGTGGTTTGTTTGTATCATAAAGGGTTTTCCAACTTTAAGACCTCCATATTAAATTTAAGTAATGAACCTTTAGAGATATAAGATTTACAAGAGAAAGGAAAAGAAAATGAAATAAACCTTTAAAAAAAATTGTATTCTAAAGACTTTTTTAGATAAGAAAGAAAAAAAAGAGAAAAGAATTGTAAAGAAGATCAGGGCTTTTTTACTCTAAAATCTCCATCCCAATTTTGGGGTTATATATTAGTAGAGTTATAAATGAGATGAGACAGCTCACGAGCTATTCGAGATCGACTCGTAAACTACTCGATCGACTCGATATAAACGATTCGAGCTCGAGCTACTCGAGTACAATTTCGAGTCGAGTTCGAGCTCGAAAATACTCGGCCCGCGAGGCTTTATCGAGCCTCAGTGATATTACACTTTTACCCTTTTATATACATGTAGTTACGTAAGTGTCATAAAATCGAGTCGAGTCAAGCTTGATATGCAGATTTTTCATCGAGCTCGAGCTTTAAATGTGGAAATAATCGAGCTCGAGTTTGAGATGACGAGCCGAGCTCGAGCTTGAAATTCAAAACTCGACCGGGTTCGAGTCGAGTTTCGAGCTCGAGTTTTAGTGATCGTCGAGTTCGAGTTTGGAAGTACTCAGCTCATTTACACCCCTAGTTATTAGGAAGGAAGATAACTCAAGAACACTCTCTTTTCTTTTCTCTTCTCCTCAAAAATAACTCGAGAACACACAAAGTTTTGGTTGTTGTTTGAAAACTATGAGGGTGTAAAGAAGAGTTAAACATAAACCAAAGGATTTAGATGTAACTAAACTGGCAAACATCCATCCACCCCCAATCCCCATCCCCAATCGTTTACTTATCAAAATCAAAATCTCTAATAAAAATATATAAATCTTGTTATATAAATTAAGCAATCAACAACAAATAAACATGACAGAAGATTCAATGCCTCAATCATCATCTAACAACAAGCCAAGGTACATTTATTGGCATTCTATACCTTCAATTTTAATCATTTAATTAGGCCTCTGTTAAGTTTATACTATCACTTGAGCTAGGCTTGTTAAGTACACTATATATGATTATACATATATGAGTACTATTCTTGTTTAGGTTCGCGAGCCTAATCGAGCATTGGGTATGAAGTAGGATTAATCTTAGGAATGGTATTTATTTATTCTAGGAAAAAGAGTAAATGGGACCAGCCAGCCGAGTCGTTCGTCACGGCTGGAATACTAGTACCGGGAGTTCTTCCATTGGGTAATATTAGAGGCGTTGCTGCTCCAGTTTCTACGATGAATAATGTTGCTGCTAGTTATGGACATGTGCCGCAGATTCTATTGGCGCCGTTAATGCAGCAGCATGTTCCCGCACTGGCTCAAAAGATTCAAGTAAGATACCGCGGTCTTTTTAGTAACTGTGTTGTTGTTTGTCCTTGTAATTTTTTTTTTCTTTTTTCTATATAGTCAGTTGTGTTATCAGACACGACAATTATAAGTTACGCAAAATTTTGTTTTTATGATGTTTAATGCTGCAATTAGAGACTAAATATAGCAGTACCTGCATGCTAAAAATGAGTAGGTTTGCATCCGTCCCCAATCATGGTTGAGGAGAAATTTGTTAATAGAAGTTGCTTTTCGGGAAAAAAAGTTGTATAAGGGTAAGCCTTACCACAACTTAGGAGAGAAACATAGTATACTCATATGTATTAGATATAAGCTGAATTACTATAATATCTCCGAGAAACTAGTTCACGTAGTATGCTAGAACTTTTTTATCAGTCATACAATCTACAATTGTATAATATTTGGCCCCAAATATATTGTCAGTGTAAATATGCATTAATTAAACATACTGTTTTCTAGCCAAAGATTCAAGAGGAGTTAATAGCAAGAGAAATTGTCATAAATGATGCAGAGTCCTCTGTTCGCTACAGGCTTACAAAGCGCCAAACACAAGACGAGGTAAATGCAAATTCTATTGTAATTTTTTTTAATGATTAATGAGCCAGAAAATAACTGAGATATATAAGACATGTTGTTTCTGCTATCATTGGAGTTGCAAGTATATTACTCCAAACTGATAAGGTGTTCTAAATCTGCAGATTCAAAAATCAACTGGTGCCATTGTGATAACTAGGTAAGTAGCTTGCTAGGATGTGTGGCCTTATATTGTTCGTTAATCTGCATGATGATACCGAATGACTCCTGCAGGGGTAAATATCGGCCGCCAAATGCACCACCTGATGGTGAAAAACCATTATATCTGCATGTTTCAGCTGGCACCCATGTAAGTTTGCTTTCTATGGCTTTTTCCAGCCTATTGGTTTTAATTGGTTGGATAGTTTTGGTGAAAACACATAATTTTATGGCTAAGAGTGGTGTGAAGATCGGGATGGGGTAATGACAGATTGATAAACATTGTATGCAGATTTTCTCTAGTATGTATGTGGAATTTTTAAGATGTGATATTTTGATGTAAAATGCTGTGCATGCATGTGTCTTGGGTTTTAGTGTGATGCTAAAAGATGACTGGTCTTTGATCATATAGGTGTTAAAAGTATAGTAAAATCAGGACTGGGCCGAATAGCATATATTAGGACCAAATTTCTTACAACTGCTCAAAATAGTGAAATGCTTAGTCCAAATCATGAGCCAAAATTTACCCACATTTTTTGTATCTAAATGTGACTACTGTCTTACATGTTTTAATTTCACTGTATATCATTTTATTTTAACTTTTGTGTAGAACAATTGTGCATCTGGTAAAAAATAGGTTATCATTCTCTTGGAATTTATGGAGAAGATTAAAAATGCATTAAGTAAACTATTTTATTTTCTTGGCCTAATGAATTTATTGTGATAATGTATTTTGGAATGCCCCCTTCAAACTATGAGGCGGGGCTTTAATATCTGTAGACGATAATGGCTGATGGCAAGAATTTATTGAGGTTTATATTAGAATAAAGCTAAGAATGGAATATAGGATCCCGGATGACGCACTTAGAAAACTCCCTAGTTTTATTAAAATCATTTATTTAACAAAAAGTAGGTATTCAAATTTTGTATGGAGGCATTAATTCAAATTTTAGTTTCAAGTTAAGAATTGCAACATTTGGTCATCAAATTTATTCTTTCTAGTGGGAAAATACTTTTTATATTTTCTGATGGTTATATATCTTCAAGTATGTAGTAGCAAATTCATAGTTTGTTTTGCTTCTATAGTTGGAAACAACGGCGGATAGGATAAAAGCAGTTGATCAGGCAGCTGCCATGGTAGAGGACATCTTAAAGCAAGGTCCTGTCGCTAATGGATTAAAGGTGATATGGTAATTGAAAATTATACTAAAAGGTTCATGCCCAAATTATTGACAGTTTACATTTTTTGCCTTATCTTTTAGGTGGTTCAACCATTTAGCACATGTGTGTACTTGGGCTTTGAACCAAATCCCACCTTAAACATTACTGCTCGTATCCGTGGACCAAATGTGAGCTTCTCTGCTCTTTCTCTCTCCCAGTATGTATCTATGTATATGTATGTATGTATGAAAGGCAGAATTGTCTTTCCCATGTGAGCGTAAAAAAAAAAAAAAAAAAAAAAAAAAAAAAAAAAATTGTATTATTTCTGTTTAGTAAAAATTTTAGTATGAAGTTTACTTTACTCTAGACTCTAATTTTGAAGCTTTCCCTGACATCTCCATACGATTGGGGGAGTTTCTTTTTGTGCTTCTGGTTGGGTTTTGTAAATGCAGGATCAGTATGTAAATCACATTATGAATGAAACAGGATCAACAGTCTTGCTAAGAGGACGCGGGTCAGGAAATTCAGCAACTACAATAGCTGAAGGTATCATCTTTTTTCTACTCATATAATGTTTTTACATTTCTAATTTTAAAATTATAAGCTTTTTATACCTATTTACTTCACTTGCAGAACAGCATCCTCTGCATCTTTTTTTGTCAAGTAGTAATCCTAAAAGCCTTGAACATGCAAAACTTCTGGCTGAAAACCTTCTGGATACAATTTGTGCTGAGTGTGGTGCCTCTAGGTAGGATGAACATTAATAATTTCAGTTTTTCAATGAATGAATTCACTAGTCCAACTGCATTACAGTGTTGTGTCATCCATGTTTCTCTTATTTTTGTAAAGTTTAAAAATAGTTGATGCGGATTAAGCTTGATATCATGTCATTAGGCCCCATTAACATTATGTCATGAGATCCATTTCAAGAAGGGGAGAATTTCTAATTACCACTTCAACTGTTTCAGGGTATCTTCGGTTAAGGTTTATGGTGCCGTTGCACCACCGCATCAGTTGCTGGCTGGAGTCCAGAGTACTGCAGTGGTGTCGGAAAACACCACCAAAGTAATTGCTACCTCAGCATCATTGACTGCGGACTACATTCAATCCCCAGTGACTTCTTTGGTTACATCCCCTGGTACCACCATTGTTACAAATGGACGGTCTCTACCGGATGTGCCTTTTCATCCTCAGTCATCATTGAGCCATGGTACAAGCTACAATGGGTATGGTGGGATATATCCACAAGCCACTCCGTTGCAACAAGTTGCCTTGGCACTTAGGCAATCGACTTCTCCCATCACTTCTACAGTTTCTGTTACCCAAAAAACTGGAAACGCAATTGCAAGCACTATCTCTGAGAAGGAAAAACGACCACCTCACAAAAGAAAGTTTCAGGAACTGCCTGCTACTGCTGAAGGACCTTCGATAATAAATCAGGTATCTGTGCCCACACTCTTATTAATTTGGCTTTTCCCTTCGTTTTACAAAGAGCTCCACAAAGATTTGGTGGTGGTTGTTATACTCGTAAATAATTCGTTACCTCTGGTCTGATATTGCATTTTAAATGGATGGACCTTATAAATTGGATCATCATAGATTCCCATTTTCTCACACATGCACGTCTTTAGTAGTTCATCTTTGTATTATTTTGGTTCTGACCTGTTTATAAATATTACAGGTATTTTCTCTGACCTTGTATCAAGTTTACAGCTGATAGTGGAACATCTTTTGGACATTTGTATTTTCACAGGATTTTCATATGCATAGGCGGCCTGAGACTGGCTCTACTTTGGTTCTTTTAACTGGGACTTACACTGCAACCACACTCCATGCATGATTAATTGTTTATCTGAAATTGCATGACCTACAGGCATGAAAGCACAAATTGCCAACCATTTTCAAATTGACTTCTCTCTCTTTAATGATCGAGTGGAATGCATTTGCACAAGGAAGCATCCACGTGCGTTTTTTTTTTTTTTTTTTTTTTTTTTTTTTTGGACGGCAATTGTGGCTACATGGCCCCTAGCCCAGAAGGCGTAGCGAGCCCACACAACCAGGTTGGGTCCAGCCCAGAAGGCAACGGCACCCTTCCCTTTACGCACGCGGGAGGAAACCCCTATCGCCCTAGACAAGACTCGAACTTGAGACCTTACCTAGGAGGGTAAAACCTCCATACCCCCATTGGTCAGAATGATGGCTTTCGAACTTTACAGTGAATTTCTAGGTTACATTTATCAGATAAAAACTTTTGCGGAGAAATTATTAGAAGGAAAACTGTTAGAAAACAGAGAATTTTTTGTACTTGTTACTATAAGCAGGGTCTCTAGTTGCTAGGTAAAGGCAATGAGTATGCTATTTTCACTTGCATTTATCGCGTGCATATGCAACATACAACTATACAACTGCATTGCAGATCAACAGCCACACAAGATTGGTTTCGTGTAGTTTGCTCTGTTTTTTGTGACGTGCCTGCATAATCATTAAAATTGCGTTCATTCTTGTATATTTTTTATTTATGTTCTTGTCAACTGATCATGGAGAATCCCCTTGGATTATTTGCTTATGACTTGCCACAGGAATCAGTTATCTTAAAGCCAAGTGAGGTGAAGTCATCCATGCCAGCTCCGGTGAAACTGGTTCAGCCATCATCCAACGGAATGATGCCACCTCCTCCAAGGGCAATGCCTCCACCACCTCCAAGGAAAATGGCCCCACCACCTCCAAGATTTGATTTATCCTCTCCCGTCACAAAGGTGCTTGAGGTTAGCGCCTCCAAATCAGAAACGAAATTAGTACCTGGTAAGTTTATAAACTTTAGTAAGTGATGTGATGGCACATTGACTTATGAACGGGTTATGTTTTTATCTCTAACGGGTCAAAGGTCAAGCGTACAAAAATTGCTTGTGTTCTAAATTGTAATGCATACAACCTCCAAGAGGGTGCTTGGAGCTGTTATTAAAAGTGTTTTGTCTACTTATTGCCCATTCAAAACAGCATACACAGTTTTTCTGTTTTTAGGATTTCTTATGTTAACTGTTAATCTGATTATTATAGAGTGTAGTAAGAAGCTTTGGATAATCAGTTGGACTTGCTTAAACTGTTCATTTGATTATTTCAAAAAGCATTTGTGGGCTTAATAAGTAAAACCCAAACACCCCCTAACCTGTATGACTTGTCCACTGTGTTACTAGTTTAATGTAATCAGTAGTTTGTAACTCATGATCCCAAACCATTTCAGATACTTTAATTAGTCTTATGGAGTATGGAGACGATGATGATGATGATGATGATGATGATGACATAGAGGAGACCATTGAAGAACCTCAAACAAAAAGTTCAAAATCATTGCCAGCCTCTAAACCTTTCTGGGCCATGTGACTATAGCTGACTGCTTTTTGGTAACTGGTCATGTCTAAATGGATTATTTTGGGCATATACAATATTATTACAGGAGCATGTGGAAATTGGCCAAATGGCGAAAGAGTTAAACGTGCTTGGAGTGGAACCTCAGGTTGTGCAACCTATTATGGCCTCCAGTTGATTATCGATCTTCACAACCAATGGCTCACCGTTATTCAGTAGTTTGTTTGTATATTTAGTTGAAGAGCTTTACAACAAATTAGAATCAGCTCGGACAGGGTGTACTCTATATTGCTGTACTGGAAGTTTCTTGTGGAACAAATAGAGGAATTAGTGAACCTTAAAATTACAAATAAATGGGTGAATTTCACGATCAGTTGCATATGTGTCTAAGGTTTACATTGTAACTGATAGTAATCATATTTCATGTTTTGATGCAATCATGATTGTTGCACATGAATCTAATGTAGATTCTGTTTAACTACTTTCTATTGCATCACTCATCTATCTCATTCTCCTGATGCATGACTACTTTCTACAGAACAATATAGGTCACTGATTTCCCAGATGTCTTCATTGAGGTTTTGAATGTAATGTTTTATCATCCATTATTATGATGGATCGGTTTTCATTGACGTTTTCAACCAGTGCAAACCACACTAGAGAAAGGTGAAAGACTGATACTACCTCCGTCTCAAAAACATTGTCCATATTCCATTTTAGGATGTCTCAAAATAATTGTCAACTTTCCTTTTTAAGTAAAAACTAGAGAATTTAGTAGGGGAATATTCTCTTTGGTGGTTAAAAATTATAGTGACCCTGCTTTTATTAAACTTTGTAATTATTGTCTCCTAAAAATTATTTTGAAACGGAGGGAGTATTAAAATTGCAGTCGACAAATATGTTTTGAACTGTATTTCAATCAGGTAGAAACTAGAAAGATATATCTAAGCTTTTGATGCCAGCAATCTATACTACTATATAAAGCATTTAGGCTTTTTTATTAATAGAAAGACTTAAAAATTCGGCCTACACACTTTCTAACTACAGAAATTCAATAACTTTCTTGCATACACACAAATAAATATTACATCTAAAAAATTAAGTGTATTAAATTCTAAAACTAGTAAATAGCTCTCTAAATTAATAAAGCCCATTTAAACCATTTATAAACCTTTAACAACCCATAACACCACGCAAAATATCAAATGAAAAACTCAACCACCAATATTTCCATCCCATCTCATCTCACAAACCTCCACAACGCACCATCCGATCACCACCACCACGAGCCAACCACCACGGTTTTTGAGATTTTGTGTAAAGTTATTGTTAGAAAAAATATATAAATAAAAAAACATTTGTCAGCCACAAAATTTAGTAATAGGGTACCTGCCACCCCGTTACACGAGTACCTGCTAGTAAACTACAAGTAGAGAAAGTGTCTAATATGGTCAACAAACATATTTTCAACTGCGTTTTCATGGTGATTCTGTGATTATAGGATGTAGTACTCATGAGTTGATTGTGCTTAACAACCAATAAATGTTGTAGCAGAATTACCGAGCTAATAACAATGCAGATAGAAGCCAAAAGTCAACTTTCACTTGCAAGAAGACAGCACTAATATTGAACCAAAAACATAACATTTCAGTTTCCAATGTAAACAGAGCCAAGAAAGCAGAATCTTTAATGGTAAATAGACACTTCTCATTAGAAAGGAGCCCAACTTCACTTGATATGTTGTACTGCTTCACCAAACGGAAAACTAAACATATCGACAACGCTAACTTATTCATCACGGGGTTGCCAAAACAATGGTTATTTAATTGCACACTCACTTGTTGGAAGTGTTGGCATAATCGTCTACTTCAAAATCATCTCCGCCTTCTTTTGCTGCTAAATTGTGATCTACATTGCTATCAACATTGTCTTCATTTCCACCCGCAGGTGATGCCCCACCGGAACCCCCGCTGAAGATATCGCCAGCAACATTTTGATTACTGCCACCATATCCACCAACATTGTTGTTGCCACCATAACCACCACCACCACCACTATAACCACCAGCTCCTCCATAGCTGCCACCACCACTATAACCGCCAGCTCCTCCATAGCCGCCACCACCTCCGTATCCACCAGCACCTCCATATGCACCACCACCAAAAGATGGCCGAGGTCTCTCTTGTGCAAAGTTAACTCTAATCCTTCGACCATGGAGTTCCTGAAACTCATTACCAACATGGAATTAGTGTCTCGAAAGGCAATCATGTCGTAACTCCATAATGAAGTCGACATGCTTTCAAATTAAAGATATCTAGGTATAATTTCAACTACCGCAGCACAGTGCAAAACAACCGAAAATAAACCTAGGATTTCAAGTAGGCAATTTTCTTACAAACTTGAGGATGCATAATACCTTTCCGTCCATATCTTGCAGCGCGGTGTTAGCTGCATCAGCTGATGTATAACTAACAAAGCCAAAACCTCGAGACCTACCAGAATCACGGTCAACAATAACTTTGGCTGCAAAGATTAAAGCAGTTATAGTGAGTCTACGTTAGATAAAATCAGCAAATAAAATGCGAGTTATCAGAATTCCAACTGATCAACACGAATTCAACATTTGACATTATGTGTTGATTAAGGTAAGTCGTAGAATTATACATTCTATCACTTCGCCATATTGTTGGAAAGCTTCTTTCAATCCGACTTCATCAGTTGCATATGCAAGTCCTGGAAATGATATAAAAATTTATTATTCTGAACATAATTTCTGTGAATGCACACTCTATATACGGCATTAAAAACACGATAACGTTACCTCCAACAAAGAGCTTAGCAGATGACATGCTTCTGAGTGTTTGGAAAAGTGGTGAATTTGAGGAAGACAATCCAATGCTAACATTCTTGCTTCCTGATTGTTTAATCAAACTACCAATTCTACTAATAAAAGCCATTTTAAAAAGGTACCTAAAATAAGAAGTAAATTCAGAATCTGTATTCTAAACGAAAAGAATACAATTCATGCATTTCCAGCTTCAATATATAATCAACATATATAACCTTTAAACTATTCGTAAGACAAATAACTTCTTATAAATTCAGCAACTAAAAGCACAACCCATGTTTCTGATATTACTCTTTCCGCAATGTTATCGTCACAACCTACTGATAAATTCTGCTCATAGCTCCTGTAAAAACTAAAATACGCTGACATATTTTCCTTTCTTGGGAACTTTCTGTTTCAAACGAACTATTTGACATATCGAAAAAAATAACAGATGTTATTAAAATTTGTTTCAAGGGCATTTCATTTCACGAACTACTAAGTGACAATTCCACAAATTCATCCGCACAAATAACTATGAAAAACCATATAAAGAGGAACCAGAGTATTATCTTAAAAACTAAAAACATATCAAATTTCGACAAGTTTAGCCCAAATCAGCATTGTCATACCAATACCACCATCACCATAGATAATCAACAAACACAGAAATGAAACCATATCAATGATTCATTAAACTATATGCTAAATGCCTAAATTTGAACTAAGCATAATCCTAGCAGAAGCCAATCATAGCAAGCAAGCTAATTTAATTAAGTACATAAATTAAATAAGTGGGTTAACAAGAAAAATCATTTTTATAAACCTTGATTTAAAAAGAAAAACGATGAGAAAGATGTCTAGGGTTTATGGTGACAAACCTTGTAAGCGAGCGGTGGCGCTATTGACTTTCAACCAGAAGTAATTATATCTGAAGAGTGCAGTGTATTTCATAAGGGTAAATTTGTAAATTTATAAGTTGAAATGTTTTGTATTTTATGAGCATTTTTGGTTGTGTAAAGTGTTTAAATTTGTACTACAAAACCAATTATTCTCTTTCTTTTCATTTCTGCTAGCCGAGTATCCGCGTGTTGTCGCAGAGATACCTGTGCTCAAAGGTGGCGTTTACTCTGTAATTAATTTTTTTTTTTGACAAACAAACTTTTTTGATAATACATTTTCACGACGTTATAGAATATGGAAATTTTAGTTTTTAATAACTTCAAAAAATGACAAAGTATATATGTTAAAGTAGATAGGAAAAACATAGATATGACAATAACTTTATTTTTATTTCTTTTATTGATTGTATTAATTTTTACTTTAGGAATGTTTTATTCTATTTGAGGAGAATATTTAAAAATTTATTATAATAGCTTTAAAATTGTATCATGTGATTTATTAATTGTACGAGACATCATGGCCCGTGCGATGCACGGGCTTTGTTAAGTATAGAGAACTATCGGTTTCGCAATGGTTATGTGTATTTAATTATTAGTGGGTTAGTTTTGATATTGGTTAGTCGATTAAATTAAGGAAGTTTGTGTAACTAAGCTTTTGTAAATAGTTGCACGGGCTTTGTTCACCGTAAAGGATCATCGGCTTTGCAAGGATTATGTGTATTTAGTTATTATGCTTAGTTTCGATCGGGGATACTCGACTGAATAAACGAAGTTTGTTTAAGTAAGTTTTTGTAATTATAATTGTTTCAAGAAAAAAAAAGTATCAAATACATGAGTGCCACAAATCTAGGAAAAACTAATAGCTATATAACTCTTCACTTAGAAAAAGTATATAATATTGCTTGAATATGAGTTGTCATTGTTTTGTAATAATCACCTCTAATACACAACTAATAGCTATATAACTCTTTACTTAAAAAATGATACAATATCATTCAAATATGAGTTATCATTGTGTCGTAATAATCGCCCCTAATACACTATGGTACATAAATCTTCAACCTCATGTATACTCGTTCGGTCCTCACCTATTATGTGACTTCAAATTACCTGATTCAATACGATCTAAAAAGGTACATTAAACACGACATTCTACCATGCGAATTGTGGTTTTCTTATAGTATTTAAATATGAGTGATTCTTATTTTGTAATAATCATAACTAAATCTTCAAGCTCTTGTATATATTTTTTTAGTCGTCAACTATTTTTTACTCCTCAACTATTAATTTTTTAGTCCTCAACTATTATATAAGAGCACCAACAACTTCCTCCAATAGTCAAGAAATTTACAGCGTGGATGTTTTATTTGGATATTAAAATTGATTGCAAGAACTCAACGATTGCAAGAACTTAACCACAATTATTATTATTATTATTATTATTATTATTATTATTATTATTATTTATTTTATTTTATTATTTTATTTTTTATTATTATTTTTATTTTTTTTGTAATTGTGTTTGTAAAAGCTCTTTAAAGCTTTTAAAAAAAGCTTAAGAGATTAGCAATGTTTCAATTGATATGCATTGTCTTTACCTAAAAGGTTTAATACATAAATGCATTTGCAACATATATTACCATTTTACTATCCAAAGTTTTATACATAAGTGCATTTGCGGCGGAGCTTCATATTTTCTGAATTGAGATCAGCTTTACTTTAAATATGTAGCCAATTTAACATAATATATAGGTTGAGATACCATTTAATGATTGCAACATCAAGGCCAACATTGGTACCATGGTCTTGCTTGGCTTTGTAGCTATGGTCTTGCAACAGGGGGCTGTTTTGGAACAACCAAGGTAGCACTAAAAGTTATTATTTCTACATGTCTTGTTTATTTCCTTTAGTCTATGACTTGACCTTGTCCGCATCTTTGATGAAAGTTTACTCCTTGTCGTCGTCCTGTTTGCAGGTGTATGTTGCCACATCAACTTTGTCTAATGCATGTATAACTGATATGTTATAACGAACTTCATGTACCAGAAGAAATTGATCCAGAGTTCCAGCATATTAAAGAATAAGAAAAAGAAGGCATGAGTTTGTAAAAGTGATAATAATGCTAATAATAACTATTGCTAATATGATACAAAATGTATGCAGATTGCAACGTGTTATATAGAAGTTCATCACATAAATTTAACAATGAATTAAGCAAGTTAAATTTTGTGATGAAGAAAAGTTACCGCTATGCACTTCATTATGGTACTAATGCAACTGGGAATAACAATGGCATCATTAAACTGTTCAAATAATGGTACTAATGCAATCGCGAATACAATGGCATCAATACCGCTATGCACTTCATTAATGGTACTAATGCAGCAGTCCAAAAAATCACCTGAACTCCCATTAAAAGCAATCCAAACACCCGTTAAAACGGGCCAATTCACCCCTATACTGCCGCGGTTTCACTGCAGTACCGAAACGGCATCAATTATTATAGATAAAACATCCTGTAGGCAAATCGATAATATTAACACACATCCAGATTCATTTAAATAATTCATTAAAAAAACATTTAACTTACACATAATTCAGAACATATTGTATGTCGTTTTCATTATCTACGGTCTCAAACTCAACGTCTATAGCAGCTTCATTTACCATTCTATCAACCCGATGGATGTTATCCTTCATACTTTCTGGTAAAGAAACTTGGATCTACTTCAATTCCCTTTAATGTATCTATAATATCCAAAACATTCTTGAGTTTATAAATTGTATTTTTAGATTGATTCACTACATAGTCCAATGTAGTTGTAGTGTTGCTATGAAACCTTTCTCAACCTGCAAAAAGAATCACACATCCAGAACTATAAAACACTTTACATCAACAATTGATCTCAGTCCACAGGCACAAAAATTAATGGATCTAGATGAGTTATCAGCCTCTACACTGACATAGTGTTGTGTAGTAATATTCACACTTGTTATGATCTGATTGTCCTAAGTTGGCTAACTTGAGCTGTGAGATCATCTAGGTGTTGTTGCTTCCTCTTTCTTGATCTCCTTGTTGACTCACAGTTTGATAACATTCGTTTCTTTTTCCTCTCATCCATTAGGTTATGAAGATCTTCTTCATCTGTGAAGAAAAAAATAAAATGAACATAGCGCAACCTTGTCAACTATAATTCTCAGCAAGTCACTTATGGGCCTAATGGGTTGAAATTCATTTTAAGTGTTTTTAAATGCTCGGAATCATTATATCATAACGTTATATTATTTTGCAATGTAATAATGTAAACTACATTAATCATTTATCTTATATGAAAACATGATAATAAGTGTTGGCTGGTGACCCGCAACTAAAAAGTTACCATTTTGATCTGTTATGTGAAATTACCCATTTCGCCAACTCTAGCTTAGATAACTATCAGTTCAAATTTCCAGTGTCTTCTTCGCTAAACACCAACCACAACAGAAAATACCTGAACAATATGAAAATGAGATGACGTTAGTGAGGGGCAAAAACATTGTTCAACATACTATGACCAGTTATAGTAGGGAAATTTTCCATTTGCGTTTTATCTATACCATTTTCAACCTCTAAATGTGTGCTTAGTTTATTCAAACAGCGGAGACTCACGAAGAAATATTATTGAAACAACAATCGGAAAGACCAGGCCTTTGTTGTAACCGTCTAAACCATTCCCCATCATAGACATCCCCATTTGTGTATTCCTTCAACCCCATATCCATGTTTTAAGTTCATAACAAAAAACCCTTTAGGCTATTTGGTTTTTATGTTTAAACATATCAAATGGTTATACAATATTTATAGCAGTGTAATGCAATGTGTTTTAGTCTAAACTCTTTTTACCCTTCATTGACCAACTTCTCTTTCTTTCTCAGTACTGAAGTTAAAAAATGAAGAAAAGAAAACTCCATTATCAATATACCTGCTCCTATGACTATGGGAGCATTCGCTGATAATACAATGGGAGCAACCTCTGCTGTTATAGTGGCTTTCTTGGTAACAATCTTTTAGTCGGATTTCATAGCACTCCTACCACCTTCAGGAACCTTGGCAATTGCCTTTTCTTCTTGTTTCATTCTCTCTAATCCAGCAAAACCTATATTATTTCAGGACCTCTGATTGTTAACGGCTAGAAAAAAAAATGTTTAAAATTAATAGTTTCTTGAATGAACCTATATTTGCCACTACTTTTTCATGAAGAATGTATTACATTGGCACCAAAATAAACATGGATTTTCCTATTCTAGTATGTATTACATTGACATTTCATACTACACAGTCATTTTATCAAACACATCCAGTGCAAAATAAACTTGCAATTCAAAATAATAACTACATGATAATCTAAACATTAAATAATCAAGAATTAAAATTAGTAAAAGACTTTCTAATTATTATGCAGAACATAATAGAAAACCTCATTGCTTAAAAGTGATAACGAAGAATACTTACCACCCTTGCAAAAGCTTCCGGTTGTATTCTATGCAACAACTCAATTCCCATCATTCTCTTCCTGTAAACATAACATAAACACATTAACCCCAATCTCAATAAGATTTCAATTAAACCGAATTCTTAATAACAAAAAACAAAATCAATATTCGAGATTAAGGAAATTTAAAATTGATAGATGAGGTGGTTAAAACTTTGACATACTGTTACAGTAGTTGTAGTAGGTAGAAAGTCCGGAAGCCTCACATGACCCAAAAGACCTATTTATACAACTCCACCAAGGTGAAAGATATATGGTCTCATTCAATGCTGAGAAGATGAAAGGGAAGTAGTTTATCTATATTCTTAAAGGGAGATTTATTGGTTGCCTAAGAACACGATTAACAATTAACAACAATCTAAACCAACCACAATTAACTAATTATTTTAAAAATTAATTATACCTTTAACTTCGTCACCATATTCAGGTGTATCACATCCATGACCTTCTTTCAACAATTTGACGGTAATGGACTAACGGCTGTAGTGGTGATGGTACCAACAGATCTACAAAAAAAAAATAGTAAAAATGTTATAATAGAAAAAATATATGGATTTATAAATGAGAATCTTCAAAACATGAGGAAAAAGATATAAGAAACAATCTCAAAAACTACCGGTGATGATGGTGGGATGTGATCAGGGTGGTGAGAAGCGAGTGCTTTTGTTTCGCGATTGTATGTGTGTTTGTGAGGGTGAAATGTATGTGTGGTGGGGAATACAGAATGAATTTTTTTGGATAAATGGATGATGCTTTTGTATACTTGAAACTAAAAGCAACAGTTCATATTCATCTTCTGCTGCAAATAAATGTGACTCCAACTTTTAAAAGTTCTTAAAAGCTTTTCAAAATAAGCTCAACATTAATAAACTCTTTTAGCTTAATCATCATAATTGAGTTTCTTGGCTTGTGGCATTAATGCTCACATTCAATATGGGAACTCAATATTTATATATAATAGATTTTTGAATTGATGGGTAATATTTACATTAATTCAATGTGTTAAATATATATGTCGGTAAATAAGTTAATCGGACAATAAACATTTATAGTTGTATTGCTTAAATTTTAAGTTTTATACATAATGTCTTAGGGTGTGTTTGTTTAATTAAGATATTTTTTGTCTGAATCTGACTACCAAATCTTACTAGTAAGAGGTGGCTATAAAGTCTGAATTTCTGAATAAAATAATTTTGTTTGTTTTTTATAATTAGTCTAAATGGTTTTAATTATACTAGCAGGGTCCCCGCGCGATGCAGCTGCCGGCACCCTGTAATTTAATATTTTCATCTAATAATTTATTTTATTTGTACATATTTTGGCAATAGCTTTGCTGATTAGTTTTTTATAGCAAAAGTTTGATAAAATTTTGCTTAGTTTGTATTATTTTTTTTTTTTTTTTTTTTTTGTTTAGTAGTTTGTTTGGTTTGTACAATATGTGAACATATTTTAGTTTATTATGTTATTTTTGACAATAAATTTATGGATATCAAAAATTTCGTGTAGCTCGTGTCCATTCGGGCTCGAGCCCGTTTGACCCGTGCCCGTTCGGGCTCGAGCTCATTTGGCCCATTGCCCGTTGCAGGCTTGAATATTTGTATAATATGCTTTATTATTTGTATTAGTGACATTTAATGCAGGAATTGTATTTAAGTTGGTTGTACAATATGCTTGATAATTTGTATTTCTTATATAAGGTGTGTTTTAATAAGTGCATTAATTGTATTTATTGACAAGTCAATTAATTGTATTTAATGTATATAATGATTTATTTATTGTATTTAATGTTAATATTAATTGTATGTTAGAATTAAATATAAGGAGAATTTCTATAAGTAGTATTTTTTGTTGTACTTATAGCTTTAGAAGTTGTATTACTTAATTTTAAGTATTTCTATTAATAGTAGGTCTTACTCTATTACTCCGTATAAGATAGTTAGATATTTTGCAATTTATATATTAGGTCAGCACAATGCTATGAATAAGTAACTTGCATAAATATAAATCACATCATTTTTAACAACTCGTACAAGTGTCAAAAAATTAAAATAAAAAATAAAATAAAATAAAATAAAATTATAAGGTGTATATTTTACATAACTAAATTTTGTTAACATGATGTAAATGATCTTAATATTCGATCTGGTGTTTTATTTAAAAATAACTAGCGACTACGGGCCACTATCATCTAATCTGACCTTATAGCTTAAAAGGATTATGAAATAAAGTCTTTATATTGTCGTAGCACCGCGCCATTTTTCTATAGCTTTTACGTGAGTTAGTTTAATATTGCCTATCACTTTGCTTAAATTTACTCAAACTAATATTTTTCTTATTTATAAAGTTATTGTAACTAAACACATTAAACTACAAGCATTTTTTTCAAAATTCTATTATACGTTACCCTTACCATAACACACGAATACCCTGCTAATTATAATTAAAATACAACAAGACAGCACATGTCATAGTTTTCAGCTTTTGATTCATTCAATAGATACAAAGTCAATTTACTCATCTTAATATTTTAATCACACACTAAGAACATGTACATCAATCACGCAAGATATGCGTTAAATGGGATTTAATGCACGTTAGCCATTGCATGGTGTCGCGTTAAAGATGCGTTAACACGCCGTGTTAACTCCTTAACACGGCGTTAAGGGTCACTTTTGTAAAATAAATAAATAAATAAAATTGACAGTTTTGGCCCCTCTAAAGTTTTTAACATTTGGATTAAAAGAATATGTAAATTACAAAACACCCCCCCCCCCCCCTCCCACCCCTTAGTTCTTAAACGGTATAGTTGAGCGGGATAACCAGATTTAAATTCATAATTCAATGTTCAATACAAAGCAAGAAAAACATACAAAGTAAGAAAAACGATCCAATTAATAAAGTTTTTAGATAGATTTGTAATTGTTGATTAGATATGACTTCTCTTCCCACACTTGCAACACTTGTTCTCGAACCATCTTCAAGGCAACATGAAGTTGCAAATCTGTTTCATCGTTTCTTAATAAAGTTTCTAAACCGATCCTGATAGCTGGATGGTCTTGAGGCAGCTCACGCAGCCTTTCGATCTCTGGAGCACGATCTTCCTTCTGCAACATAATTCGAGTTATCTCACCTAGCAAATTGTTAATCAGGCTTAGTTCTTGTTCTTGTTCATTTCGTAATCGGGTAAGGATACTCCTTTGCACCATAGATGGATCGTTAGCCATAGTGTTTGTGTGAGAGTGAAGTGTTGTTAAAGTGACATTTATAGGGGAAACTAGCCGTTAAAGGATATTGTAACGGAAACTAGCCGTTAACCATTTTATTGAGATTCAAACTAGCCGTTAGACGGTACAACATAGGGAAAATGATAAACACGATACGAAAAATAAATAAACACGATACATAAATAAATACACACGATACGGGAAACAAATCACACAACACCATTAAGCATTTCAACGATTCCATGTGTAGTTGTTTCTCAAAACCCCCCACACAACGATTCCATGTGTAGTTGTTTCTCAAAACCTCCCACACAACGATTCCATGTTTAGAAGTGTGTGAAGAATAGTATTGTATGGTATGTTATTTATAGGGGATAACAAAATTTTGGCATTTGAAAATCACAATTCAAATTTCAAAACCGAGCGGGATCTTTTCAAAATTCAAATTTCAAATTTCATAACCGAGCGGGATCTTTTAAACTATTAAAATTCAAATTCAAAAAAACGTGTGGATAAACGTTTAAATTTTAAATAAAAAAAAACGTATGGATAAACCTTTGAAATTCAAATTCAAAAACATTCGAGTGACGAGGGCTATGGCACAAACTGAATCATTTTCTTGATTCGTAGTTTATTTTAATCGTAGGTTAATCGTACGTTGTTTAATGTATTTCAATTCCATGTTTTATGTATCTTAATTCATGTTTTAAGTTTAAGTATTAATATAAGTTGTGTTTTATAAATGTTATCTTAGGTATTAAATGAAATATAAATTTTAGTTTAGGGTTGAATTTGAAAATAGTTGAGTTAAAGCTGAGTTTGATTGAGGGTATTTTTTGTGAGTTAAGATAAAAGTGTTAAAGCTGATGTGACGTTGATGTGGCAGTGTGTTAAACTTTAACCTGAGTTACTAATGTACATGCTCTAATCAAAACAATGGGTACTACTTTCTTTTGATGCGTCGGAATTGCACCAGGCTTTACCTCTCGAGGGATCTCGAGAAGCTTACAACCCCCACCAGGCAGTGTACCTGATCGTTGTAGTATAGTATAGTGACAAGTACCGGGGGATTGATCGTTCAACTCAGGAATAGTGTCGCTAGGATTAGAAAGCCTAAAAATAGGTCTAGAGGTGAGGGATGATTCTTTTTGTATTTTTATATGTTATAAAAGCAAGTAAAATTCTCGAGTATTGGAAGAGTGGGCGGAATTAGTTGCTAGCCAACTAACCCAATAACTAAGATGCAATCAAAATAAAATAACAAAAATATAAATAAAGCTAATTAAACTAGTGGTGTGAACAGTAAATGGGATAATTGTGTTTACTTAGATTTCATTACTCCCTAGATATCTTTTACAGGTTAATTATTTGTTACAGTTGCGTGGATGACGGGTTATATTCTTTAATACCAATTGTGGGGTGGCGTACGTACTTCCCCAACTCTATAAGCTCCTACTTCATTCCTATGTCGAGCCTGCAAGAAGCTCCGAACATGGGATCACTAGAATTCGCTCATGCATTAAATACAACCATAAAAACCTAGTACGCATTGGTTCATGTTTCTTAAGACGTTCAAGCAAGTTACACTATGGAAGTCTGCCAATTTTCTTAAGCCTAACATCGAAATCATTCATCCATTGCAACTATAAACAAGCAATCAACCTATAATCAACATCTAGGTTTCATTACATCTAAGCAAACACACAAAAGATCTAGCCTAGCTTGTTAAAATCAAGACAAGCGTAAGATATATTCAAACAACACATAGACATATTGAATGAATTGAAAGGATACTTATCTCAATTGAACATGAAGGGTTTCAAGGGGTGAAAACCCTTGAAAATATTGTAAAAGTCGTGCTAGGGTTTATTCAAGTCGACCATAAAATTCTCCTCTCTTTAGAATGAAAATTACAAAGAGTATATATAGATTTCCTAAGGTGACGGCGTCAAGAAGAAACTTCTGACGCCGTCAACCCGCCGCCCATAATATTCTCGAACTGCCTAGATCCAGATCTGACGCCGTCATGTGTAATGTTGCTCTGGGCCGTCACCACTTTTACTCTTGACGGCCATGCTTTGACGCCGTTACATTTCTACTGGACCGTCATCACTTTTGCTCTTGACGCCGTCATCAAAATGCTCTTGACGCCGTCAGGTACTGTTCCCAGCAAGGAAAATTTCTTCACTTTTATGCTCCAAAAACGTCCAAAATGCTTTCTTTTCCAGAATTCACTCCAAAAGTATCTAAAATCACAAAATGAACGATTTAGGGCAATATTTGATCAAATAAATTCAATTCCGGACTTAAATGACCCCCTAAAAACGAATCATTTTTCGCCTCATCATCTTTCATCTAGTTTCAAGCATCATCATCACAATCACATACAATCTTTATAATACCCAACAAAAATCCTAAGCCTTCAACAAAATTCAGTCTTTATCTTACCACACACTACAAAATCCTTTAAAACCAACACAAAATAACAACAAGTACAAATAATCATCCACTTGCAACATCTTAACTGTCATAAACACCTTTAGGAGGAAAAATAAAATAAAATAAAATACACAATTGAAATCTTTATATATATATTAGTTTACATACTTAAAAATCTAAGGAACAACATGATTTAAATAAATGGAAAAAGCACCCTTATAGAAGGTTGGCGGTTGGAGGTGGTGTAGACGGTGGCGGCAACCTAAAGGTGGACAGTGGCGGCGGCGGTAGGTGGGTGAAAGGTTTTGTGGGTTTGGATAGATTTTAAGGGTTTGGGTTGTGTGAAGGGTTTTGTGAAGGTTAAGAGGTAGTAAAATATATTCACCACATTTTATTGGGTAAGACATTTTAGATATGATCATGTCTGACTCATTAGAGAAAAACAAACAAGCTAAATGTCTGACTGCGGATGATTGGTAAGATGTGAGACGCTGGTAAAATTTTTTTGGCAAAAACAAACAACACTCTAATAATTAATATGAGAGAATGAACTTACGACATTCTATGTAGTGTAGATATTTTTCGAATTCAAGATTTTCTTAACCTGAGATATTTGTAACTTAGTTATTTTATCTATGATAAAAACTCATGATGACTTGTTTTGGATTTAGAATTAAAAACGTTATATTTCTTAAAGTAAATTGCAAAAGATTGTCTATGTGATATAACTTAACTAAAGGCTCAGCCGCTAAAACTTCGTAAGTGTGGAGGTAGTTTTTATGCGAAATTTTGGTGTGTAGTAATCGTCTCTAACAATGACTATGTTTGCACTTTCGAATTTCATATGTTAGCATGTCAGTGATGCTATTTGCATGCCAAAGTTCACAAGTCACACAACAGGGATGACTTGTACATTTTCAAAATTGTAGGAAATGCACTGGAAATTTGATAAGAAAAAAACAGGGCGGACATTATGTATTTATGTGTGTATATATATATATATATATATATATATATATATATATATATATATATAGAGAGAGAGAGAGAGAGAGAGAGAGAGAGAGACTTTCTTACGAGAACCATTTTATCTGCGAGAACAACCAAAAACATACATGCACACTTTTTAAAACAAAATAAAAATACATGCAAATCATTAATAATCGTAAGAATCCACTTATGTTCTTCAATATCATCATGAACTCATCCTCTTTTTTCACAAAAACCTTACACACGGCCGCAATATTGTCATTGCACGCCTTATAAGAACATACATGCACGCCTTCAAAGAAAAATTTTGTATTTTCAATTTCTTATCAAATTCTTTAGAACAACTATGTTTTAAAAAAAAAAACATATATGTTGTTTTTAAAACATATGTGCAAAAATACAATTATTGAAGGCATGCATGTATGTTTTTGGTGGTTCTCTCAGTTCTCGCAGATAAAATAGTTCTCGTAAGAAAATCTCACTATATATATATATATATATATATATATATATATATATATATATATATATATATATATATATATATATATATGCACTCATGTTGTTCTAAACCTCAGACAACATATTAGCATGTGTATTTGACTACTCGACGTCTCGACCCAACTACGAGGGTCTCACTTCACGAAGGGCTAACATTTCAAATTGGCTATTTGCTAAAATGGCCCAGGATGACAAATTGTTAGACTTTTGGCCGTGGAAATATTCAAAAATGTTTTTCTTAATAAAAACAAAGTATTACAATCTCACTACCATCGCCTTTTCCTTCTTCAAGATTGTTGCATAGCATTAATACACATGTATCAGGATCTCGATCCTGATCTTAGGATCTTACCATTTTACGATACTGCAAAACAAAAATGATCCGGATCTTATATAGGATCTTTGCAAATTAAGATCTTGTATGATCTCGATCTTGATCATACGATCTTAATATCTAATCAAATCCGATCTTACTTTTCTCAAATTACAAACTAAAAACAATATATATATATATATATATATATATATATATATATATATATATATATATATATATATATATATATATATATATATATATATATTAAATTCAAAAAATAACATGTTAATCTTTTTAAACATTTTATAATCATAATTTAGGACAATATTTTTATGAAACAATCATAATATTTTGTAATTTATAATGTATAATAATATATAGATTTGTATAATATTAAAAAACTATTAAGAAATAACATTAAAGTATGATCTTAAGATCCCGATCCGATCTTATGATCACGATCTTGCAAAGACAAAAATGATCATGAGTAGGATCCCGATCTTGAAAACCTTGGTATTAGGCTATAATTATCATGGCACAAAGAGCCTGGAGTTTAACTATCAGTTATGCCGAAGTTTCAAAATCGATAAATGGAGAGTATACCAAACTTGTAATTTTAAATGATGATCAGAGTTTTTATTATAAGAATTTGTGTGCTTACTATTAAAGTTTAAAACAACTTAAATATAGATGATAAATTAAAATGCCTCAAGCCCAGTTCTGGGTTCATGATTCTTTAGGGCTATAAGGTTCTCCATGTATTTTGCATTACAAAAATTTAGATCAATAAAATATAACATCTACGGAGTTTTCATTATTTAATATGGTATCGAAGTGGGTCGATCTAATCTCAAACATAGTCAGTCGCCATTTAACGTTGCTTCTATATTACCTAATCAAATATTTTATCCACCTTCAAAAGCCCCGGTCGTTGCTATCTCGAAAAAATGGCCAAAACCATACCCGCATACTTGTTTTTTGCCATAGCTTCTCAACCGTATGGAATTAAATGACGTCACCAGCGTCATTCTCTTTGCTTTTTAATTTTGCACAAAACCCCACAAAGATCACCTCCGTCGGACGTCCGAAACGCCACTGGAAATCGGCTGCCACAAATTAATTTTTTTGTCTCCGCTTTGCTTTTGTTGTTGTTTGAAGATTTGTTTATCGCTTACTATCAGATGTCTTAAACATCAAACTAGTTCTCACTTTAAATGCGTGTGCTACTTATTCGTGCTTTTGATTTTGCTTGAAGACTTGTATATGCTTGTTGTCGGATGTTGTATTCATCAACGAATTAGTTATTTCTTTAAAGTTTTAGTTTTCAAATCCAATCCGAGCTTTTGTGATTTTGTTGTTCGGATTACTGGGGAGTATTAGATGATAAACTAGAGCCCAAGCCCGGTTGTGGTTTAGGGTCCGTTAAGGGTATAAAGGTTTTCCATATACTCTGCGTTATAAATAGTAGATCAATAAAACATAATCATCTAGGGGGTTTTATCATGAATGAACTGAACCGACAAACCGGCCTAAAACAAACCACCCAACCGATCGAACATATTTTTGTCCGGTCCTCGATCCACCCTATTCCTCATATTCGGTCATTTTTAGTCCAATTCGATCTTACGCACAACCCGCCGATATGCTTTGTTGGACTGGACTGGACCAAACACATTTCAATTCAGCGTTTTGGGCCAACTCGTTTTCGATCCACTCTGGTTCAGTTTTTGAACCGTGATCAGGCTTAATCGTGTTAGTGACTTCCATTTTGTCATTATCATATTGCTATGAATAATTTATAAGAGATGAAGACTTTTCAAAGAGAAATTATTTTTTTTTGTCATTTGTAACTAGTTATAATACCCGTGTACACACGGGATTTTTCCAGAAAATTTTAATTATATATTAATATCGTTTAAAAACAGAAAAACTTATGTATATTTTAAAAAGTTAGAGCATCAACATGTGCGAAAGTAAGAAAAATAATTAGCAGAAATTGTAAATATAACCGTGGCATCGACCTTGTATTGGATTCTTGAGCGTGTCTCTTTATTATTGGGCCAAAGGTTATTTGATCACATGAGTTTACACATAAAGCAAATTTATTTTAAAATTTTTGTTTACTATATGGATATATAAGAATTTACCCGTGAAAATTATAATATAAGTACAACTAATAAGTATGTATGAAGTTTTCATTATGTATTAATATTAATTAATATTTTGTAATAATTTTATTTGATGAACAAAATTTTATTTGATGAAAGATTTAACTTTGTTAGCTGACATTGATGTTAATGTTGAAGTTGATGTTGTTGTTTAACTTTAACTATTGATATCATGTTGTACAAAATGTGCGAGTTTAGTAGCACATAATGAGAGTTGATGAAGTTTTTTATAAATGTTTTTCCGGATATCCATATATAAACTTTAAATAATAATTACATGAGTCGTTATAAGTACAATCGCGTATATTTATTTTCATATCACAGTAACTCGTACTTACCATTTAATATTTATATTACCGTTCATAATAATTTAACTGTATTTAATATTCAAACCCGTGTACGTATAGATTAAACTTTTAAATAAAATAACATGAGTTTTTATTTATATTTAACGTACATAGTAAAAAGATATTTTAATAGATAGAAAATTTAAAACTAATATTTATTTTAAAAGTATTTAACGTTTATTAAAACTAATTCGTACATTTATAAAATTGTGTAAGTTTAATGGATGGAAGTCTCAAACCAATA